>JAJNNQ010000009.1:44407500-45032500 GCA_027886175.1 Phylloscopus collybita | reverse complement strand
GAGTTGCACCTGGGGTTTGGGAGCACTTGTATAACACCATGTTTTCCCAACCCCTTAGATAATACCCTGCCCCTGAACAGCTTCACTGCCCATATCTCCGCCCATGAGATTGTCAGCACAGTACTTAAGAAACAAGTCCTGCAGTGGGTTCAAATAATACTCCCATTTGTCTTATTTTCTGCATTCAATCCAAGACCTAAAAAAACTCCTGTCTTGCTTCTCAGAACAGGGGTCCCAGGAAACTGCTGTGGCCACATGAACAGGGCATGCTGGAAAGCTCTGTATTGATCCCAGTCCACAGGTGACCCATGTATTGGACTTAGCCCATCCTATTAAAAGGTCACCAAAGCACTGTGTTTATCCTAGGTGTGATTCTCCAAAGATTTACCATAAACTGGTAAATTTTACTTGCCCAGGGGCCTGTCATAAAAATTTTGCTCAATATGGTGGCTAAAGCCCAAAATGGAAAGAAGTGTTGATCCAAGTGGCCTAAGCACTGTTTTACATGGCACTTGCAGTAACCATCAGCAGGTAACAAAGTCCATTGTAACAGTAGCAAGACTTGAGTTACCCAAAGAAATGCCAGATTATATCATGTAATACATCATTTATTTACAGCTCTCTTAATGTGTCAGATTGAGGATTCTTATCACTGCAGCAAAAAGCCTCCAAAAGTGGAATTTCTGCCTCTTCCAGTGGATGAGACAATCCCAAGTGTCTTTTGTATATCCTCTGGTGGGAAGATAGCAACAGCTCTGGCATTCTACTGCTGCATCTTCCCTGGATGCAACGAGGAACTGCAAGGTACACATGAGATAAATCCTAATTCATGGCATTAAATAAGCACATCAGGAACAACCATGTGCCCCTCTGAGCACAGCAGGAGCTAAATTAGTCTTAATTAATCCTTAAGGGCTACATGAGAGCCTTACAATACTCTCAGGATAAGGATCAGGGTGTTATTGCATAGCCCCTAAAACAATGTAGAAAACCTGGGGAGGCTGATTCCCCCTCAAGAAGAGGGATGTGGTGCCCAAACCTCATGTGGCCATGTTCCATAAACTGTGGCTTGCTCCCACATCCATGGCTTTGGTATATATTTCCTTCCTGAGAAATTGCCTTTTATGACAGATTTTCATTAACATCCAAATCCAGGTAATACTGCAATAGATATGTGTCAAAATAAGACTTGAAAATGTTCAAAAAATGAAAAATTTGAAAATGCTCAGTCTCATCGACACTTCTGTGACTATTTGGACCCTTTCAGTCCTGGCAGATTTCCTGGCTCAAGAGTATGTGAACATTTGCTACTAATGTGGTGAAGAAGTATTAGAATAGACATCCACAACAGAAAAAGAGGCCAAACAAGCACAGTTAGCCATGCTATTGCTGTTACTGTGTTATTTGTTTTCAGTCTTTGTCAGCCAGCTGGGGCATGTTAAGCTAATAACCAGATACTACTTGAAGTACCTGGGAGGCCCAAGAAACTTCTAGGTGTCTTCCCACTACCACTTTTTGAATAATTAGAAAAGAGAGGGAATCATAGTGCAGATCCATCTTTTCAATATAATTTTTTCTTACTATTTTTACCTTAAATTATAATTTATAGTATTTTTTTTTTCCTTCCAAGTCCTCTGATGGTATTCCCAGTTCTTGGTACCTTCTTCTTTACTAGGTCTTACATTTGCTGGAGGCTGAAGTCAGTGGAAGCAAACTGTTTCAAATAAGTAGTATTCAGGAAGTATAGAATTGTCTTTGAGAAGAATTCAGATATTTTGTTCAACTGAGATCTTGAGTATTCTATTAATTGGATCCTATGAATTAATGTGAAAATTCTGAATTTCATAGATGTTTCATTTCCATATCAGTTTCCATCTTTAAGCCATCAGTTAGATGTGCTGGTAGCTGAAAGGCTTTGACTGTTTCTGCTGACTGCTTGTGCTGCACTCGTACAAGAAATTTTCCTCCACTCCTCTTAGGGATTTCCTATTTTATTCCTGTGTTCTAGCACTGTCTTGATGAAAAAATGCTAATAGAGCAATTAAAAGACATGCAATGCTATGTTTTTATAGAGATATAGCTTCCTGTTATCCCAAATTTCGAAGCAGTATACAAGGATTCAGCCACTCAGCTCTTCTTAAAGTTAATGAGTAAAGGACATATAATATTTAGGAAATCTTATCCCAAATAGCTCCAGGATAAATTTTATTCATGGAAGCTGTTCAGGTGTTTTTCAGACCAGTATAATCTTTGTCTTAAAAAAAATAAAATTATTCTTTGTTTCATATCTGATTTAATGAGACACAACATAGGTTGCTTTAATTGCGTATCTGACAGCTAATTGACTCTTCAACATAACAAGGCACAATTTCAAGTAACAGACATTAGAACAACCTTTGATTGCCTTTTGGCCTCATTCCTGTCCCAAAGGATCCCTGGGCTCTATTGGGTAGAGCAAAGACCTCTGGGTGAAACCATTATAGAGGACGTGGGTCTACTGAGGAAAGCTCCGTGGAGGGTGGAAACTAGAGGAGGATGGAATAGATCCATAAGAAGCTGCCAGGAGTATAATCCAGCATCTGTAAATGTTCAAAGTCTTACACCACCCCAGTGAAATCAATAGGATTTTCTTGGGATGAATAATAGCCAATCTGATGATATTATTATGCTGATTAAGAGAATAGTCCTAGGAAACAGAATCAAAAGGATTGCTTGCATCAGTGCACTAACCGTCACGTTTTCAAATACAACAGCTATGAAAAGTTCTGGTAAGGCTAACAGTCTCTGGGTCTTGTTAGTTCAGATTCTGAAATACCAAAAATCTCACAGAAGGATTTCAGTAAAAGAAAGTACATGATATCTAAAATGAGTTTTCTCACACCCGCTTGTAATTCTTGCATGCACTCTGCCCTCTATAAACCACAGGCTTTCTTGCTTGTGCAAGCATAAGCATTCTTTTCTTTACATCTAAAGAAATCTAAAGACACATCTAAAATTTTCTAATTTTAAAATCCTTCACTGAACTTCAGTAAACCAGTTGTTGAACCTAACTTGCATACTGCCTCCATGAAGTTCAGAGGTAGATCAGAGCAACTCCAGTTTCTGAGGAAATATGGTTCGATATTCTGGGTTGGTGAAACCTTGTGGAGAGGTACCAAAGCCACAAATGTCAGCCTACATCTAAATCCTCCAGAGTTCAAAGAGATTCAGATCTGCTGCCTAGAATGATTCTGCTCAAAATCCAGGCTGCGCTTTTATTCGTATCACACCCCATAAATGTAGGTCACAGTGGCAATTTCAATGTACTTAAGTTACGTGTAATTGGTTCCTAAAGCTGCCTGCCACTGAAAACAAGCATGTTAAATTCAGACTTACAAAATTCCTTATGTCCAATCCCCATTTAGGTGAGGTGGACTATTTTGTTTGTTGCTCTGTTAGAAGCAGTGCTGTTGTTAGGGGTTTTTTCAGCATAGCTAATAAAGAAAAAAAAAATTTAGAAGTCCAATTCATTAAGCTGTCAGGAAATCTATAAAAGGCATTTAGTGTTGTAGACCAGACTTAAAAAGAATTAAAACAGAAACCTTCATAATGACTCTTGAAGCCTCTGAGTAATTAAAAAAAATCAGACAAAAATAAAAAGAGAGATAGTGCAGGGAATTTTTTTTCAGGCATCAGTATGAAAACTAACATTATTTGCACCCTGTCTGGAATATAGTAGTTATTAAAAAAAAAAAAAAATCAAGATGTGGGGAACGTTAAAACTACCAGAAAACCTTATCAGATCAAATGCTCTACATGTTTTGTAAAAGATGTATTAATCTCATCTCACAGGAGCTGTCACTGTTACAACCAACCCTGGAGCTGTAAAATGAGCTGTAAAATGGATTTGATTCCATAATATTACAAGTTCTGTCATTATGGGTAAGATTAACAGCATAGCCTGATGGAGGTCCACTGCTCTTGCTGATGCAAGGATGTGCAGGGCAAGAAACAGCTTCATAATTATAGCTGTCTTAGTAGAAAGAAAAGGGCAAAAAGGCAGCACATTGAAAAAATTATAAGTAATAGAGAGATGACTGCTCAGAGCAAGGGACTAGTGAAATAATTTAATAGGGACAGGTTATAGAAAAGGGTATGTCTAAAGTAAGTTAGCAGCTTTAATACTGGAACAAAGTTCTAATATCTCTATGACTGAATGATGTACTAGAGCATTGCATACTTGGAGGTTTATCTTTGGAGCTTTTAGCAGGATTATTTTACAGGCCCCTGTATGTGTTCTGTTGCCACTCACACTTTTGGGATGTAAATACCAAAGTACTCAAAGGTGAAGACAATGGGAAGTGCATCAAATTCCAGGATTTTGGAAGAAATGTTTTCTGCATGGTTTCTTTGCAGACTGAAGACTAGCTGTGTATTACATATGTATTACATTGCATAGTATGACTCTACCTGACTTTTGAATTGGTTTTACACACATCAATTGCTTCATTATTAGTCATCTACTTTTGTAGGTGTACTATGGCTAGCTTTTAATCAAGTGGCTGGACACATAGCTCTTCCTTAATTTACGGTGGGACTAGGAATGCAGATCTGGAAAAATGGTTTAGCCAGTTGGCAAATGGTAAATGAGAGTCTAATTAAGTACACCTGGATTCCCAGTCTTGAAGTGGCACCCCCAATATAGGGAGAATTTTATCTCTGACTTCAGCAGTGAGAACACCTCTCTGCTGGTTCTTGGTGGGCATTTCTATGGATTGCAGGGGCATCAGCTGGCACATGGGACATAGCTCTGTTGAACAGCAGCCTCCATAAGGTGTGTTGTGTTCCCCACACCCAAGTTTTGTTTCCAGTCATGCACCCCTGCAGCACATTTACTGACACAAATGTGCTCAACACTGCCATGAGAAAACTCTGCAAGTGGGAGGTAGCATGTCAGGAGCTGTACAAGTGCCAGCCTCCATTCAGACACTGATGGGAAGGACCAGAAAAGAGAGACAGGTGCCCAGGGAGAAAAAACAAAACTGAAAAACACTAGAAAGTAGAAAAATATGTTTTGGGGTGTTTTCCTTATACTGAGTGGTTTGAAAGTATGAGCCAAAATCCACAGTCTGAGTTGTCAGTGCATTTCTTTAATCTTATTTGTCCACCTCCTGTTAGGAAGAGACATTAAAAACCTTGTTTTTAAAAAAGAGCAGAAAAAACATGCAGCTAGGAACTCTACTATCAGCTAAACAGTGCTACAATTTCAGCATGTGAATATTTGACAAAAATTTCAATTTCTCATTTGTACTATACCAGAAAGACGGCAAGAAGTAAGATTAAATAGAGAGCACTGTGTTATCTCCACTTAACTGTACAAAAGGCATTCATATATTAGGTCTTCTAATTGCATTTTTGCTTCTCTCTTCAGAAACAAAAAATGCCTCAATTAAATGAAACTGAACCTTAAGAAGTAATATTTTCCTAAGTTCTTTGCCTCTTACTGACTTTTTCCTCTTGCTGGCTCATGTTCATGTGGGTTTTAGTCAGCATGGTGGCTGTGATAATGTGGTTAATTTGTGCCCATACACTTGCACACTTACACATAAATTACAACTGCAGAAGCGACATGTGTGTGATGAGAGGGAAAAATGTGTTAGCCTTAATTCTGCCAGGATCAGGTCCAATGATGCAGTTTGGTTTTGCTTTTGAAGATGAAGAGATGAAACTACATGTGAGAATGTAGCCACATTTCCGCTTTAAGGTGCCCAACACATAATCCTGGAGGGAGGTTTGTTCATCTTAGATAAGTACCCTTGGTCATGGTTCTTTACAAGAGCAATTCTCATATAAGCAGCTGGTATTGCCTCAAAACACTGTAAAGTTTCTTGAAAGTAGGACAGACCTAGGCCACACTGGCTTCAGTGACCTGTTTCCCTGGCTTCCAGAGGTCTGGAATAGTCTTTAAACAGAAATTTCATTAGTACGGAAAGCCTGTTGCTTTAAAATTACTCTTAGGGTACCATGTTCGATTTTCACTTTTCTTTAGACCAACCAACACTGCAAATAGTTGGGGAAACATGGCAATGTCAGGAGTGAAACAGAGCAAGAAATACAATGGAAGACACAAAAATCTTCAGCTGCAGAAAAAGGATGATTTTTCACATGCATGTTGTTTTATCACAAGGATTGAGCTAGAGAGAACATATTTGGCTTAATCTGTATCTCAAAGCAGTGACTACTAGGAACAGTTAATAACATTTTTGCTATGACTTGTTTCTGCAGTCCATTCAGTTTGGTGTCTAGTAACAGGGCTGTGATCTCTAAGAGCTTGCAATCATTACATCTGAGTTCAGCTTCTCAATTTGTATTGGTGTTAACAGGGATCATGCAGCTTAAGAGCCAAGGCAGCATTTTAGAAATGAAGGAGTGTCGGATCACAGAGTACATCCCTTGCCAGTTCTCAACAGTAAGTTGTTATGTTTTTAATTGTCAGCTGATGCCACTGCTGCTGAGGGGTTTTTATTGCACTGGAATTAGAATGGACGACCAACTCAGTCCTGTTTGCTGATCTGCCAGACCCCAGCAAAAAGAAAATGTGGCATCTGAAAATCAGGAAAACATAGGAATTAAGGAGAAAGCTAAGGATTCTTCATGCTTATCATGTAACGCAAATTTGGGTTAATTTCTGTAGCAAAACAGCTCTGTGATCTCAGGTTCATAATTCTTTGTTTTAATGTCAATAATTTTCATTAACAGATTAGAGGTTTTTTTGCGGGGAAGAATATGTCTCTTTGGGCACTAGAAACACATTTGTTCTCATATGAAACATGGATGAAAGACAGGAGAATAAAATTCTTTGAAATTCTAATATCAGGGGTCTTAGACTGCTAACTACTTCTGTGTCCCTTCATTGCAAGAGAAGCTCTGACTATTAGTATGCACCAAGGGTTTTTGAGATATAGTGAAAACACTGATGCTGCCCTGCTGTGGTAATTTACACACAGTATATGGTGTAATGGACTTTGGTTATGTATACACCTAATTCCCTCCCTGTGATGGACTGTGATCTGATCTACATTCATAATCCTTTTGTAATGCAGTGTGTGGTTGCTGAAGGTTAATTGATAGCAATGGACTAATAAGGTGTTTTGCTATTGGAAACAGGTGGCACTTGTTTGGAACAAAGGCAGTATGGAAGGATCTGGAAACAGCAAGGTAAAGATACAATTTATAATTAGAGATAAGTGATTTAAAGTGCATGCAACTTACTGTTGTGAGGAGGGATAGAAGACCTTCAAAAATCTTGATGGCTTGTTTCTTTCCACAGACCTTTTCAAGGCACAGGTTGTGTTAACAACATTGTCCGAGAAACAGCACCAGTGACCACAAAAATGCAAAAAAGTAGTGATGATTGACTTAAATTGATATTAAACAAACAAAATTAGTCCAAGGTATGTATATGTTACATCAATTATTTGTTCTTTCTTCTCCTACAGTCCTATCTAGTACAACGTGTATGCAAACTGTAGTATTAACAGAAAAAAAGAGCATATCCAATGAACAGGGTCAATCTGACTCTTGGATTGCTGTAGATCAAGCTAGCATTGATGTTTAAAATAAACCCATCTAAAACACAATGAACATATAATTGTGTCCTATCACCTTCAGTATCAGAGTCTTAACCCTCTGCTTAATGTTTTAAGCTGTGAGTTTATTGTAGAATCAGGTGTGCAATTAGTCTGAGCGCATGGTTAGCGTAGCAAAGTGATTTTTGTGTACTAGCCAAATTACTTTAAAACCTTAATGCTTTTATTCATTGGATTAACATTTGGTGTTGAGTAATTATATGGATATACCTCTCTTTTTGAAGCCATGCTCTCAGACTCTTCGGATTTTTTTTTTTGTGATATATTTGATTGCATTTAATGTATACTGTTTTGATGACTTTAATTTAGTCAGAAATTCCTTAATTATTAGAAGCATTGATACAACTGCATCACAGTACTACAGATCTGTTTATGAGTGGGTAATTAATATATTATTACTACAAAAAGCTTTTTATTTCTAAGGCCAAATAATAGTAATTTGAATAACTTAAAATCTTAATCCTAATTACTACAGAATTGGGAGACTATGTCTTATGCAAGACAAATTATATAAATTATAGAATTATAAAATACTTTTTTTATAACTGTGAGTATTTTGTGGCTCATTCTGAGGACCTCACAGATTGCTTCTTGAAAATATTCTCTGTAAAACATTTTAAAGCTTCAGTGTCAGTGCTTACAAATTTCTGTATAACACACTTGGTCTTACTTTCACAGGAAATTAATCAGCCACCCTTCAGCTGCGGTACAATGATTGTGTTGGAAACAATTTTGATTTTAAAAGCAGGAAAAGAAATAGCCAAAATCACTAGGGATCAGTGTCTACGTGTAGTCACACAACACAGACTGGGATGAATCTCATAAGAGAGTGGTTTGAGGAGAAGGGAATGTAAGGCATAAGACCATGGCACTCCTGTTTCTCATCACTGGCAAGGGATTTCCAAAGGTTGTTGTGGCTTTTCCAGGGTCAAAACAGTATTCTCATGCCAGAAGAGATGCATTAATGAATTAAACCCCCAACACAAAAACAATTACAACAAAAATAGACCTCTCTCAAATATATTATGCGTGGACTAATTGAACTTTGACCTGGAATTAACATGCAGAGAACTAGACAACATCACATACTGTGTACTATCCATGAGCAGTATACAAGGGCAAATATTACTAGAGTAGCACCATGTTAATCTTATTAATTGATGCCTTCATTAACTAAGGGAAGGGGTCTCTGCTCCAGAGGCAGATGCATCAAAATGCATGTGTGTAACTGGTAAAGTATCTCATAGTCATACAGGATGTTAAAATTTTCACATTTTTTATTCACATTTCTTTCAGCATCAGTGGCACCTGAGCAAATTGATATTTAAGATTTTATTAATGGGATGGTTAAAACACCCCCTCTCTTTAGGAACCGGGTTGTATATGAGATTTAGCGATCTCCACAGGAAAGTGTACGGCCCCTCTTGTACAACTGGCAATGTTATTGTAATGGTGCTCCTGTTGTGCTGAGGGGTTTTTGGATAGGATCCAACCTGGAGTGGTGCTCAGGATTCACTGCAATAGCACAGAGCCCATTGAATTTGTGCAGCCCCTCAGAGCTTTGGTCTGTTTGCACAAACAGAGCTTTATCTGGATGGGCCCAGGATTTTTCTCCCACCAGATCAGGATATCAGGACAGAAGGATTCTATGTATAGGAAAAGAGGGGTGACCTAATGTTTGTCTACCTGTCACTGACCACCTCTCTGCATTTGCCCCAGAAATGCTTTTCAGGTGGAGCTGTGCCAGCTCTGCAGCTCTGGCTGAAACTAATTCCTCTTTGGTAAATTGGCAGAGCACTGACATTTAGGTAACTTTTTTTTAGACAACTTGGCCTTATCTCAATAATTTTAATCTCTCTGACAATTTTTATTGCAAGCATTTCTTCCATTGTTTTTTTCCTCTGTAAACTGGATTGCAAGAAATATCTGTAATACTCAAAGGCTTTCCAAAGCAGAAATTTGCAAGCAAACTCTGAATGGTTCTTAACAGTAATAATAACACTAGTAATCACTAGTAATTTCACTAATAATAAGTAACTGAACACCTAATCACTCCAAATAAAAATAATTGCTATAAGAAATACTATACTGAACCATCACACTGTCATAAATTGATGTGTAAACTTTGGTAGTGTCAACAACAGCTGCTTAATTAGAGTTATTGTGACTATCTAGCAAGGCTCAATGTCTGAACTCTCCTTGTGGATCATTTTTCAATCCAATCAAAAATCTCTGTCCTAGCAGGCAGCAAATGCTTTGTTTTTTAAAAATCTTAGGAGCATTAAATTCCTTTTCCACCTGTCCAGATTTCTTTAGAGAAATGCCTCCAGGTTAGCCTGCTTAAAGGGCTCTCTGGCCATGCTGGTTGAGATGACATTGCCAAAATGAATAAAGAGTGTCTTGATAAACCATTGATTAGTTCTAACTCTAGAAAAAAACAACATGTTTTGGTGCAAACTTCTTTTTTGAAGCACAGAAGAGTTGGGAGCTTTTGAATGACAAGTCTCAGTTTTGGAGGTAAAACTCATGGATTGAGATAAAAACAGCTTAATAGGATGGAAAAGGAAGGAAAACTTATAATAATGATTAAAGAATATCCAAGACAAGTGATTCAGAATGCAATTGGTCACCACCTGCTGACTGAGTCTCAGCCTGCCCCTGATCAGCAGTTGGCACATCTCAGCTAACTCCCCACAGTTTTATTGTTCAGCATGGTGCCGTACGATACGGAGTGTCCCTTGGGTCAGGTGGGGTCAGCTGTCTTGGCTGTATCCTCTCCCAAATTCTTGTGCACCCCCAGCTGGCAGGGATGTATGAGAAGCTGAAAAGTTCTTGATTTAGTGTAACCACTGCTCAGCAACAACTAAAACATTAAGTGTGTTGTTACATTATTTTCGTCCTAAATACAAGCCACAGTACTGTATCAGATACTAAGGAGAAAATTAATTCTGAAACCAGGACACTTGTCCTTTTTTTTCACTGTTCTAAAACTTTTCCTTTGCTTATTATAAAGCCAGCATGAAAAAAAAAAATCCTTACTTTTGACACTGCTTAAATACTCCCTGAGAGGCACTGACAGTTGTTTAAGGTCAGTTTATTCAAGTTCCATTAGGAACTTCACTTTTCCAACACGTCTGTGCAACTTCTTACTTGTAGCTGCAGTATGGGCTCCTACTGGTGAGCACACCACCAAGGAAGGGTTTGGCCAAATTCAGCAAGGAAATTAATTAAGGACCCACCTAAGTTGAATTCTGAGACCGGGAAACGTCATCCAACCACACCTGATTAGTAATCATTTCAGGAGACCTAGTTTGCTTCACCTTTGTTCTTTGCTGTTCCAGTGCAAATCAAATAAATAAGCATCAAAAGATGGGAGATAATGTTCCCAGACCTCCACTGACTCGGACACATAAAGTCAGAGATGTGAGATGTGAGCCTGGACCAGTGTCCCTACCATGCCAACTGTGTCGCGATGCCAAATGAGGCGTCGCCGCCTTCATCTCCTGCTTCAGTTTGTTTGACATCCTCATGAGCTGGTGGGTTGGTTTGTTTGTTTGTTCTTGCTTTTTAGCACTGTGCTTCTTCCAGTGAGGTAAATAACAGGGAGGCCTACAATAAATTTCACATGTCTCCAGTGTGATTGCTGAGGCCTATGATCAATTCTCCATCTGAAGGTGTTTATTGGCACTTATTCTTGGGTAAACCAGATGTCACTCTTAAGTGTCATCATAACCTTTCCTCCAAAAATGCACCCTCATCTTCCACCCACGTTGTTTCTGGTCCCTCAGAATACCCAGCTCCACAGAAGTCAGTTCAAAAACTTGCATTATTTCAGCTGAATTTTAAACTAATTTGTGTTTAAATTTGCTGTGTTCCATAATGTTCCCATTTCTGTCCTAAGCACTTCAAGTCTGTTAGGATCTTCTGTAAAGGGAGAAATTGTGGAAGAGAGTGTTGGTTTAGGCAATTAAAACTCATCATTTCATAAAATCAGGGGATTCTGAGGTATCTTTTTTCCAAAGTATTTTCAGGGAGCTTATACAGTAAAGACGAAGTAATGATGATGGAAATAATGTAGTTGTCAAAAATTGCAGATATGCATCACTCTTCTCATGTTATTAGGAGATTCCTTCTTTATATCTCTTCTCTTTTTTTCACCCATTTTCCCCCCTAGAATATTCTTATCCAATGAATGCCCGAACATGTAATTTTAGATTGTGGGCTTTTGGTATGTGAGCATGCACTAGTGGTAGGGTTTCTGTATAATGACTTGATAAAGCTGTCAGGATTTTACTAGTAATGCATAATAAATGTGGTTATTACAGAAGATATCCCTTTTCCAACAGTGGCTATTGGGCCTTTAGCAGGTTAGGAATGTTAATTCTTTTGTAATTCTCTTTCTCTCTTTTCTCCTCACCTTTTCTCTTCCTCTTCATTGATTAAGAACTTCAGTAGATTTTGGTATCATATCTCTCAGTCTTTGAGTATGAAAAAGCACTGATGATAAGAATGCAGTTTCCTGTAAATACTTACTTTATTTCTATTTTTGATAAAGTTATTTAAACTACGCATATTATGGAATGGTTTAGAATTAAGTTCAATAATTTAACATGTCTATTAACCCAGTTTGTTGTGATATTAAAACACCTCCTCCAAAGCATCAGTGGAAACCTATACCTCAGCCTTAGGCCACCACCATTTTCCAGAGGAAATGTCATGCTGTAGAAGACTTTTGGAAGCTGCCTGTGCTTTCTTCCAAATATCTCTGTGGATATGGTGGGAGAAATAGGGTAGAAAGCCCCAAGCTTTCATGTCAAAGACCTTCAATACAGCAGGAGCACGCATTTCCTGGAAGCCTCTGCTGCAGTAATCTTCTGAAGAGGTGCATTTTAAACAGCCAGTTAGGTTGTGATTAGGAACAAGACCTCAACGGATCCCAATGACGGAAGGGAAGGAATGCAGGCAAACTGACAGCTGTTCATGGATGAATAAAGCACCATAAATGGTCAAGAAGTTACAAGCAAAGGGAAGAGAATGGGCCTGTAAAGGTAGAGGAAGAAATGAAGGGGAAGAAAAAGATCAAAGTTTTGAACTGGCAGCAAAACCCTGCTAATCTGGGTTCCAGACCAGAGCATTCAACTCTCCTGCATTCTCTGAAATCACAGGAAAATTGCCTGCATTTTAGTGAGATGGGAATTATTTACTACTGGGAGCTATGAAAGCATTGTATGTAACATGACTCCTAATTTTCACCTGGATTTTTTCATTCTATGAAGGAAGGTGCTTGAAAACTATGGTAACTTTGAACATACAGACCAAGCAAATAGAGGTATGCAAATGTGTGATTTTCAGTAGCTTTTCCAGTGAATCATATTGAAATGTGCAAAGCTCCCCCCTCCAAAAAAAGTCAAGTCCAGAAACAAATTCATACATAATAAATAGAAGTCTTTAATCACTGACATTTAATTTTCAGAACATGCCATGCTGATCAACGCTCAATTGAGAAAGCTGTAAATTAAATCTGGGTTTCTATTGAAGTCCTGGTTGACAGAGATGATCCTCTGAAATCTATTCATAATAGATTTCTTTCTTCTTTCGTTCTTTCCTTCTTCTTTCTATGAGTACATGTAAGCTTGATTACTAATGCAGACTTCAATGGAAAACTTCTATTTCTAAATACACCCCTACTGGTTTTCTGTTCATCTTCTGTCTTGCTGCATTTCAGCTCACATGATTTTGTTACGTGGCACATGTATTGTCAAGTGCCAGGACGAAAGTCTATGGGCTGAGGTTCTTCAGTGCAGACTTTCACATCACAAAGTGTGAGCCAACACTGAACCTAGTAAATACTCTCTGTAGTGCTTGTCAATTTTTGAGTGTTTTCTAAATAGTGAAGATACAAGTAGGATCGTGGGTGTGTCTCCTTTTCCTTCTCCATCTCTACAGTTAGAAGAAGCTCTCCTTGGGCCAAAACCATGTAGTATTCTGTGTCATGTTGAAAAAGGGATACAATCGCTTTGGTCTGCCGATTCACTGCATCCTCATCAATATCGTTGATGTGCTGTATATTTGGCCAAAAAGGAGAGATATATAGATATAGATATATATTATATATATTTTTTTCTTTTTTTGGTAAGCTTAGGCTCTCCAGTAATCTGATGGAAGTCAGGTGACTGAGCTAAACAGTCATTCTTCTTTGGCCACCAAGTGAGGTCCATACCTCACACATTCTATTGCTATGGGTCAAAGACCTAACAGTGCATGCAAAAGACAAGCAACTAGATAACCTTTGCATGTTTGTGAAATGGCCATTAACTGATCATCACTCTGTAGGAATGATTATATTAATTTTTAAAAGATTAATTTTTTTATTAATGTGATTACATCTTCCGAAGCACAAAGAATGTTTTTTCTACATAAAACTGGAGTAGCAGACACATGAGTTTTGGCATTTGCCATTGCTGTTTGGGTTTTCTCATTTTCTGTGTAGAACTAAAATAATACATATTGCACTTATCATTATCTTACAGCACGATCAGGAAAACATTTATGTTCTCTTACCAAAAAAAGTACATGGAAATTTATGAGAAAATCTGCTTGCCAAAAAAAGGCAAAATACAGTTGACAGACTTCTGCACTATGCAGCAGCTACTATTTGAAATATAGATAACTAACATTTTTAATCTTGAATGAAACACAACCAACTTCTGTTTCATTCCTGGCCAATAAATGAGCTCACAGTGTAGACAAGTGTGGTGAACCCGAGGGATTTACGGAGCATCGTAAATGCATTTTATTGTGCACTCCAATGCTGTCATCTACAGCTAGCTAACAAATAAGATAGGTTTTTAATATAATCCACCATGTCCCTTCCAGTGCTCCTCGTCTGTTACGTCATCTCGCTTTGGGCCAAGCGTTTGTTTTCCCCAGATGGCCATCGCAGAGCTGCTGACAGCTCTCCTGACTGAGAAGCTGTAGCACAGTGATCTTCCAATTCATTTAGCACTACTGACAAAGGAAAAGCTGTTGATGTCCCAATGCAAAAGCACTCTATCAGGCATTACATAGTGTCTGTGTTCTCAGCATGTTTGGGGAATGATAAGTCATAGCACATGCTTTTTGACATCTTCCTGCCTTTTACTGCCGTGTAGGATTTCTCGGTGCTGGAATTCAGGTGGCAGAAAAGATGTAAAAAGCCAAGTGTGATATCATCAGCAACTGGTAGCGGTCATGGAATCATAAATAACATTTTGTAGACTTGGCTGAAAAACAAATCCTGAAAAACAAAGATGTGCACTGCAGTTCTTGCCTCGAGTTTTTCCCTCATGAGCAGCCTGAGTTGCATAGACTTTTGAAGATGGTACCTAGGTGAACTATAATGTCTCAGGGAGTCTTTCTTCTCAGAGTGCACAAAAAAGGGCTATTTCATCCTATCTATTCGTATCCATGGAGTATAGATGGATTAGAAAGTGGCTAATTGCCTTTATTTCTCTCACAGCCTCACTCCCTAGTTAGTCGGGTGTGTGCGAAATGATAAATTCCCACTCCACGTGAGAGGGGCTTGGTAGGCTGTGGGACATGATGTAAGATTGCTCTGTCATGTGCGTGGGATGGCTAGGACAGCAGGAGCTGTGCCTGCCAGGATACACCCTGGGCCTCACCTTCCTGCGGGGGGCAGCTGAAGCAATCTGCTCCCTTTTATGAAAATCAGATGCAGCTGTTGGTCTCCTGGCAGCTTGTTAATGCAGCATTTGCTTAGAGAGACTCTGGATGCCTAGACTTCAGCATTTTGCTGCCAATATATACTTTATAATATAGTTGTTTTTTAAAGCAATATATACAAAAAATTGTTCTTTAGGGTACCACAACCAACTCTAAAAAATTGAAAAATTGCAGGGAGGTTTTTCCTCTAATTTTTTTCAGATACATAAATGCATGGGTGGTGATTGTAACCAATTTAAAATTATTCTATTCATCATCTGTTACTGGCAGATTGAGCAGGAGATAACCAAAGCTATTCAGGTGCTCCAGAAAAGGTCAAAGAGTCACTCTGGCATCAGCAGTGAGTGTTCCTTCCCCTATAATCTGCCCACCACAGTCATCAGGTAGTTTAAATTGTGTCCATCAGTGCCTGTAGCAGCTCTGAGTAAACGCAATTATTTCAACTGTGTTATTTCAAGTGGGATGAATCTCAGTGCCTGAGTTCAAATTGGGTTTAAAACATAAAACAAAAATGTAAAAATCAAGTAACCCTTCTAGTTCCTGATTCTTCAGCTTCTAAAATACTCCATTTTTCTCCAGCTCTCCAGCAAATGCTTTCATGGCTGAAACTGAAAGATCCTTGAAAGTTACTTTATTTGACTTCAGAAACTGTTGTAGTGGAGCTGGCACAACTTCTAGCTGTCAGGTAAAAGAACTGGTAAACCTGTAGAATAGGAAGCAGCTCCAGATCTTTCTTCCTAATGCTGCTTTTTCCTCAGCTCTTTCAAGAACAGGAGTTTTGTATTAAAGTTTGTCATTTTGGAAGAAAATGTTTAAGATGATTGTAGAAGAAAACAAAACAAAATGTGATATAGTGAAGAGAGGGCATTGAATTCTTGGATAACTACAGCAAGACCATTACAGTAGGGTTCAAAAAAAGATTAAGAAAGAATGCTATGTCAGTGATGAACCATGAAATGTAACCCTTCATATCTCACTCTGTGTCTGTCTGCATCTGCTAAATATGCCACTTTTTCTGGTGCTTGGTTTTCCATCTGTCCTGTTCTTGTAATCTGTGTGTTGGGACAGTCTTGCTTATTTATCACTTTTATTGATCTTAAATTGTCAACATATTCTTGTTTTTCTCTTCTATTCTCTCTTACACAACAGTCATGAGGAAAATTGTTTGCCAATACTAATTGTATTATATGGGAGCTTCAGCACAGTTACCCAAAGAAAGTTTACAGTACAGCTGAAGACAGGGAAATTGTTTAAAAACAAAGGTAAAATTATATATATGCATGTGTTTATACATATATATATATATATGTAAAGAATAGAAAATATCAAGTTCTGAAGTGAAAGAGTTCAGTTGAAAACAATTTTTTTTTTCTTTTTTGGTTCCAAACTTGATTAATGAAAATATGGGAGCAAATAGCTTGTACAAAAAGAGCAGCTTTGTGCTGAACACGCTTTATTTTTAGACTGTTTCTCAAAATGTGTGTTTGTTCCTGAAGAGCATAAGCCAGCCAGCAACCAGTAGTCACATTAAGCAATGGAGAGCTCTTTATTCTAGTTGAGAGGGTGCTGTAGAAGACCCAACAGAAGTTCTTCAGGAAACTAGGGGAAGACATAGGGACGTTTTTCCTTATTCCAATGATATTCCCAATTTATAACAGCAGCCCATACCTGGTTATTAATTCCTCTCACATGACATACAATGTAATGTGGAATCTTAGCCAAGAAATTGTGGGCTTGAGATGTTACCTTGAAAAGTTGTTACTCATGTGAGATTGGAGATGTTCCTATTCATAGCATACCTTATTAACAGTGGAATTGTTATGGAAGTGTAACCCTCTGGGAACTTAAGGTTAGATTGTTTATAATGTAAGCCCTTGTATTTTACATGATGGTTTATATAAATGCATTGCATGGAACAGCTGAAATGTTATGCATAGCATTTGTTTTCCAGGATTGGCAGATATTACCTGAAATGTGCAACTTTACATGAACATCATCTTTTGCTCGTAAGTTTTGAATTTTGTAAAGTCTGCTGTTCCTGGGTGGTCACTCTAGAGATAGCTCCAAGCATACAAAATATAAAAAGTATGCATGAAATATGCCAGTATATTAAATTAACATCCTGCAAAAGCTCCCTTTTTAAAATCCAGATGCTTATATTGCTTTTGACAGACTCTAGGCGGTAAAGTTTTAACTTTAAAGAAGGGGCTTTCTGTTTCTGTTTTCAAGTTAAAAATAATGAAAGGAAAACACACTGAAATTCCCACATTATTAAATAAAACATTTAAGTGGCATGGAGCCAATCATTGTCACGCCATGAACAAATGCCTTACGGTAATATGTTCCATAACTGTTTGCTAAAAACTACCAATTTTAACACATTTGCACATGATTAGACACAATAAAAAGTTACTTATTGAAGTCAGTGCCACAATAGTGTTACTTAGGCCCAAGGGGATGGAAACCTGAAGGAGAGGGGTGGTGTGAAATGGGTTCCATGCTGTGAAAACACATCATCAGGAGAGTCCCTCTGCAATGGAGTTGGCTCCCATGGCCAGGAGTTCACAGGGCTGCCCCTGTGCTGGGGAGCAGGGCTGGGTGGAGGCATAGCGGGGAAGACATGGTGACATGAGAGACAGGCTGAAGAAGCAGCTACCAAATGTCATTTTGAAATGCCCCTCCTAACCCAGGGACTGGCCCACCAACAGGGCACATTTCAAAATCTTTGGGCTATAAGTGCAAGATTTCATGGCATGTTCCTCTTTCTCCTAACAATCAAGGAAAGTGTTTCAAAGGTCTATAATTTGTAGCTGCCAGCTCATTAAGATATGTTTATCTCTATGAACATGATCAGCTAGAATGAGACCAGTAAAAAATAGGTCTTTCTATTTGTAATGGAAGGAGTTCAGCTTTGTTACTTACACTTTCCTGATCAAAGAAGTGGAACATAATTTTTATAATTTGAAAGTAATTTATTCTAAGCGAAATTTTGCATAAATATTCATTTAGATTTTAAATATTTTTGCTGAAGGAAATAAAATTTAGACAAGGCAATTTCTTTCTATCAACCTCACAGGCCACTTCAATTTTGGTTTTATTTTTCTCTATCGGGGCCTTTGGATTAAGAAGCTGCTGTTATGCTTTTTGCTTTTTTCAGAAAGCATGGCACTTCACATCCTCCACTTTCATTTGAGGAGAGTTATCAAAACTGTCCTGAATTCATTAAAAGAAGGTGTAATCTCCACAAACATGTGGGAGCCAAGGGAGCAGGGGGTGAGGGAGAAGGAAAAGATAAATCTGCAGGGAGAGATTCTAAGTATGAGTTAATGGTTATAGTAGCAGAGATAATTTTTGCTTTGTGGCATCTGCACTTTGAGATTCACAAAGGAGTTTCTAGCTTCTTGGGATCTTACACATCCATCAGCTACTGCAAATCTGAGAAGCCGATGAAAAAAATTATATGACTCTGAGACTTTTGAGGGTTTTGTACTCATAAAGTAGCTTATGCATTGCAACTGGGGATAAATGTTTGCTTTCAGAAGAGAACATCCCAAATCTTCCTCTCACTCAGGGACTGAGCCAAATCCAGAAGATACCCAGGGTTATGAACGAATTTTGTAGTAACATCCATATGTCCAGAAGGTGACGGGGTTCTCCATCCCAGCCTCCTTATGCTCCCACTGGCTGTACTTTTCTCCTTGTTGTTTGAAAGACACATTTTTCAAAGCAGTGAAAACACTTCACCCACCAAGCTCCTGGGGAGCAGAGGGTGTGATGTCTCTGGACTGTGGCAAGAACAAACCCAGAAGAAATTGTAGCACATGTGGCTTGTGCCGTCCAAAAAAATGAGTCACACTGCAGTTTGCACGCTCCCCCTCTTCACCAAACATGCTGACAGGATTTGGGACTGGCACTTTCCCCACTGCTCTCTTGGTGCATAGGTTAAGATGCCCCTGTAAACAAAATTTTCTCACTAAGCTCCAGGGTCTTGCTGATAGTGAGAGTGCTGCTACTGATCTCCCTTAGTGCATAGGGGGAATTGCATGTTCAGCAGCCATGCTCTTCTGGCCCGAGCACATACAACAGAAAAACCCACTACCAATAAAAAGTAAACAGAGCCTTAAGTTGAAGGAAGATTAAATAAAACAGCTCTTCACAGTGCCTTTTATGTGCCAGGAAAAATACTGCTAGTAAGGAGGAGATGAGCAGGAAGTCTGTGCTTCATCTCCAAAAAAATGAGTTAAGGGCAAGACAGGTCTTCAGTCTTTACACAACACTTTGCACACCCTGATTTCCACCACTGTTTTATTTCCATATAGGAAGGAGAGTTTTTGGACTCATTTGTTTTGTGGGTGGCAGAGAGGTTGAGAAATCAATGTTTCATGTCAAGCATATGAATAGCAGGTGTTTGCTTTCATGTCACAGGAGCCAGCTTTCATACATTGCACTTGGCTCCTGGTGCCTCACACAGGGCTGTAGCAATCCCTGCATCAGAGCCACACCTTGGGTGTCCATAGGGCACAGGAGGGTTTATACCTAGCCAGGAGGGTTTATCCTGAGGGCATGATGCTGAAGTGGAAAGGAGTGGATGCTTTCCAAAATTGGGTGGGTGCAAACTCTTTCTCAGCATTTAACCTTCCCCCTTCTCTTGCTTTTGTTTCAGTTGGCAGCAACGAGGAGGGGAAGGAAGGGAAATAAACCCAACTCCTTCCCCTGCTTGCTCAAGACTTATTTCATAGTGTGCCACTTAAAATGAATTTTTTTTTTTTTCTGCACTGCCTACTTATTCTTCCAAACTTATTTCTCTCAAAAAGTCTTACAAAACAAGACAGCAGTGTGACCATCATCTTACAGGAAGGGAGAGACAGGCAGAGAAAGAATGGCTGACCCAAAAGCCTACCAGCCTTTCTGTTGTAATGAGCCTCTTCGGCTCCTTAGTCTAAGCATGGCAAAACATAGCAAGGCATGAATTCTGTGGAGCATATTCTGAAAGCTGTTATGGGCCACATTCCTTGTAAATACCCTCTTTACTTTCATTTCCCAAAGGTATATATGGAACATTGAAACTAGAAAGCTCTCCAACCACAAAATATAGCTGTACTCAATGCTAACAGCTGAGGGGCACCTTGAGGAACTGAGCATCATGAAAAAGAGTTAACCAACAAATGCAATCCTGTGTCTTTTGTGGTGGTGCCAGAAACTGGAGAGAACTGGTTGCGTTATCCACAGCCCCATTCATCATTTCAGACAAGTGGACAAGGTATCACTTGAAGGTGAAAGATGGAGTTTTTGCATTTGAGCTGCTTGAAGGGAACAGCTGTGTTTGCATGAAAGTGTCTTTCAGATGTCTCTTCCATGAGGGGAAACCCCATTCCTGCTGAGACAACTCTTTCCCAGGCTCAGCAGCTGGCAGTTACACTGAACTTCAAGTAGGCCCTTTGCATGTCTTTGGTAAACATTCTCCATTGTCTGGACCCTCTAAAGGTGTCCTGCTGGAAAGAGCTGCCAGGAATATCTGTACTCCATGCTTTTGGTTCCTTGACACAGAAGTACAGGGCCAACTTGGCTTAGCAGTAGAAGAAAAAAAAGTGTTATACTCAGACAGACTGAAGGTCAGATTCAAAACAATATTCCAGAAGCAAAACCAGAAATGACTTATGGTCCTGGTAAAATTATTAAATAGTTAACTGTCCTCATGATAAAGCATTTCTCTTTTTTCCTTTTCTTTTTGTGATTCACCATATGCAGGCTGTTAGAAGTGTGAGCTAGAAAACACCATAATGCCAACTGGTGAATGCAGCTGCAGGCACATAGCTATGGGAGGGACAGACATGCATCCCCTCCTGCTGCTGGAGACTCTCTCAGAGCTCCCTCCTTATGTGCAGTTTCAGGTTTCTGCTGTATCTGTGCTGGTTATCTATTAGTGTGCTACTGCACCCACCTGAGACAGGCAAGCAAGGAAGTGTCACAAGGACATTTTGGGATTGTAGCATGAAGCTGTGACAAAGGAATGATGACAACATTGAAATTTTTGGTATATTAAGAAAAGAAAAAAGGAAAATCATGAAACACCATCACCCAGCTGCCTAGAAATACTTTAGGGTTTTTTTCAAATTTGAAACTTGATGTTGAGCTGCAGCAGGACACAAGGTAAATTCAGTTTAGACAACGAGCAGAAATGCAGATTATAATGCTATTAATGGCTTTCTGGTTAAAAATTTTGACATGGGCATTGATTAAAGAACTTCCACTATCAGTTTCCATCAATATTAACTCCTATGTTAGCGTTAAAGTTAGTGTAGGAAGGACTTGCTTGTCAGGGGTGGCTCTTAGCCATTCATGTTGCTCATGAATTTTGAAGAAAGGAAGCAAAGGATGAAATGGGATTATGATGGAGCAACTTTATTGCATGGTGTAAAATGCACTGCAAATGAACAAATGAAGCAAGACGCAATAGATTTTAAGTCATTTTCGTATCTTGGCACACTTGTCTCATTTTGGTGTTTATATATTGGGGATAAGGAGTCCTCCCAAGACAAATCAGGAAGTTCATCTATGTTCATCATGACATCCGAGAGCCAGGTTATTCTTAGTTTTCCATGGATTAGAAATGGAGAAGCATCCTTCTTGTGTTTTTCTTGGATTCTCTGCAAGGAGTAGATACTCTTAGTGAGCATGTGAAGGTTTAATATTTTATTTCACAGGCAGGATTTTCCCAGAAGATGTTTAATTTTTTCTTTTTTTTTCCTCAATTTTAAGGAAAGCCCAAATAGTTGTATACTGACCGTTACTGAGTTTGAAGCAGAGAAGAAATAGTGAGTGCTGGTCATTTTCTTGTAGCCATCTTCAAAAACCTCTACAGACAAAAAAGAAGAAGACTCAAGTTATTCATGGGGTCTCAATCAACTTGGAGTCAAAGATGAATCATGAGCTAAGGAAAATCATACAGCACTGATGGTTAATTAGTAAGTGAGGCAGCTTTTCTCCAGGATTTGTATGTGTGACTGTCATTTAGTTACTGCATGAAAAGTAAAGAGAAACATGCAATCTTAAATTAGTAGGAACAGCCTAGGAGTCAGAGGAAGGTTTCTTTTTAAGTAGAAGTACATACTTGAGATGGATTGAGATGTACCTATGTGTGTGTGATAGGTAGGCCTGGTGACAGAGCTGTGAGGCCTCATCTGCTGCTTTGAATAATTTTTGCATCTTGGAAAGACCATTTGTGTTGTGGTGGAAGAGTGGCTGCCCTGACACCATTTCCACAGCAGCCTGCAAGCCCAACTGCCTTTAAATACGCCGTCTCGTGCCTTTGGTTCTCAAGTATCTCTGATTCAGTAGGCTTGGTGCCTGTCTCTGCATTCAAACCCTTCTGAGCCCAAACTGAAGAAGCCAATAGTATTTTCAACCTTGTAGCTTTATTGAAAACCTCATCATCTCTTTTGCTGTCCTGCTGCAAAAATTCCAAATGGTAAATCATGCCTTTATAGACTATATATTAATCTCACAGTGAATTGCTATTCCTATAATATTCCACAATTATTATTCTTTAGTTCATTTTCTTAATCTTAAGGTAGGGCTCAGTGCTCAATAAAACCAAATTTATTTGAAACATTTAAAGAAGTTCACCTTGATACTCTCCGTCTTTCTCTGCAAGCTCATTATAATGAGACCATAGATTATTGTAGTTGTACTTGAAGCCTACATATTTCTTCTTCAGTTTTCCCCAAATGACTGAAGAAACATCAGCTGGTATTAGGTAACTAATCTTGACTCCCATTTTCTTATTTGTGCTGGGGAGCTGCTCAGTGTGGAAATAATTTCTGTTTTTATTAGGATTGTTTGTGAAGTTATAAATCTACAAAGCAGCATGAGTCGGGAAACAAAGCTGCACTTTGTCTGATTGATGTGCTCTGGTGCTTCCTCTTTGACACTGCCTGGCTGTACCCTGGGACCTAGGAGGGCCATCTCATTCCAGATGTGCCCCCTGACCAGCCTCCATCTCCCTGCTTGGACAAGGCTCAGATGACTATCCCTCCCTTGTTTCCATGAGAAGGAAACACAAGTGAATAGGAAGAGAGAAAAAGAGCCACTCCATGTTCCAGCTAATCCTTGAGTCCAGGTACTTGGAGCAATGCCATCACAAAAGGGTTGTCTGCAGCCCAGGGACAGTCAAAGTGTTCAAGTGCCTCTTTACTCAAATCTAGGTATTTCCTAGGCTATGATATGAGCACAGCTTGCTTGTCAAAAGCCACATCAAAACCTGGTCTTTTTACAGGCCAGTTCCTGGTGGCTCTCTCTAAGGTTTAAGCAGTATTGAGCTCCAAGGAATTATTGTAGGATTTGAGTGCTCAAAACTTGTGATCATGTTATCTTATACTGAATGCTCATAAGAAGAGGCACATTAAACAGTAGTGGTTTTGGAAAGCTTAGTTCTGTTTTGGGCAGACCTGTCCTGCTGTAACCAGATACTATCAATCATTCTCCACATTTTTGGAGGATGAATGCACTTAACCTTAGTGGTTGCTTCAGAAGAAGTTTAAAAGCTTATTTTTCTCCTGTGTTTTCTGCAATAATATCTGGCTTCTTCCTGCTCTCTGTACACAAAGCCTGTGATTACTTTGAAAGAGATTGTTGGGAGGAAGGAACTCACGCAGGAAGATACTTACAATGCATGAGCTTGATTTCCAAATGCAGCAAAACCCCACAAATCAGCTCTGAGGACAAGAACACCTCTCCCACCAGTCTATGAGGATTGTTCCTGCATTTCTTTTTCAATGTTTGGCATTTGGTAGATCACAAGCCAAGGCCAAGAACTCCTTTACTGTGAAAACCTCCCACTTTCACATCCTGGTTTATTTTCTTTAAAAGAGGATGAAGTGGATAAAAAAGTAAAAAATGTACTCTCCCATCCAGTTTGTCTTAACAAACCTTTTTGAAAAATAATTTATCTGGAAATGCTTCTGATGTAAACCAATTAGTTTGAATCTTTCTGACTTTCTTTGGTCTTGATTCTCCATTTTTCAAATGATAAATGTTTATATTGCAATCATAACCTTTTTGAAGAAAAAAAGTGCCATAGAAAACTTCTTTTTTTTCCTGCAACCAGAACATTCAAATTTCTCAATCACCTGTTCTGATCTGATATTGATTTCCTTTAGTATTTCTTCTTCCTCCTTAGGGAAATAAATCTGTTTCTGGTATCTATCAGCCATTTTTCCCTTTGATAAAAAGAATTCATATAATTCTTAAGTAATGCTAAATCTTCTGTCAACAAATTAGTCTTGTCATCAGCCATAAGGGGCCTCATGATCTTCTTGGTGACCTCTTGCTTCTATAAAAACTTGAGAAAAAAATCCATGCATAATAACTCCTGGCTCTTCTTGTAATGTTTCTACTTTCATTTAGAAGTTTTTATGATAGTTTGGACCAAATTGGGCTATTTTTTCTCCTCAGAACAAAACAGGAAACTTTAAAAAATATCCTGTTTGTGAGTTTGATGGCAGGGGCTTAACACAGCAAATGAATATATGTGTAAGGTTAATTCAATATGTGCAGGTTAATTCAGTAAAATCAATAATTTAGTGGCTAGAGCACTCCTTGGAGATAAATGGGTTGTATGAGATATGGGATCAAGTGCTCTTTGTCCCATTCCAGATAAGTGCCCAAATCACTAGATTATATGATCAGTCTATCATTTTCTAGTCAAAGAATTATTTATCCAGTGTTCTTCACCAGTAGAGAGAAATTTGGGTTAATAGCTTCCCAAAAGTCATATGCATGCCCCAGCTCTTGGATTATTATCTGTTTTTTTCCACATGCTTTGATCAAAAATTTAATAAAGAACCTTTAATCCTTTACAGGATTAAAAAGAGGTTTTAACACTTTCAAATGCAAAATGTTTACATTGAAAAATGCACCTTTTTTCAAGTCTTCCCCATCCCATGACATCACTTTTTTGCTGTGTTAGTAGTTTAGTAGGCTCAGGATTTCAGTTTTATTGTTTAAGATCTTGCAAGTTCTTTGCTTGGCTGGAAGCATAAAAATGAAGGCTTCAAAAAATACAGGCTCTGTGACTAAAGCCATCGTCCATCACAGTGCTATAGTGCTATAATGTACTAAAGGGTGTTTTTCCTTCTTAGCTTTAATTGTGTTTTTCTTTTTTTTTTTTTTTTTTTTTTCCTCTGATTTCCTATAAACTCAACTGGTACTCCACACACTGTTCAAACTCAGACATATTTGAAACGTGATTTTTTGCAGATGATATCTTCCTATTTATTTTTAATTTTTTTTAACATTATTTGACGTTTTTCACCGTCGCATTTTCTGTGAAAAAGTACTGTTTGCTTCTAGTTAACATCTAACTGGAATTGTCATACCTAATGCCCTAGTAATCTCTAGATGCATTGTGTCAGTCTGAAGTTGCTTAAACTCAGCCCTTATGCTGTTGTCAGGCTTTCCATATTTTCAGTGGTGTGGGTTTGCAGATTTACCTCTTCGTCTCCAATATGTGTCCAGCTGATTCTTAAAAACTCTGTCAAAAAATTGCTATCATTTCACAAATTTTAAAGGAAAACACAGCTCTATACCATGTGCTCAGAGCTATTGCTTGATTTATTTCTTCCACTTAATATGCCCCAGATTATATCCAGCACTTGAATACTCCCATTTCTACTTAGTTTTCTGTCTCCTTTCAAAACCATATTAGTTTATTGTTGCCTCCTGTGCAGTTCCATCTACCATCTTATTTCTTTTAACTCAGGTTTTGAACCCCAGTAATTGTAACCAGCTGGTAACGTCTCCTGGGGTTCTGGCCTCTGTAAATTCTACTTCCATTTAGCACCTGGACACACTCTCCACCTTGCCTGCTCTCTCTGAACAGCAGAGATTTAAAGGGGGTAGGACAGAAAGTTACTACTGCACTGTCTCTTGAACTGGAAGTTTCCATGATCAAAATTAAGTGCAAAGCAATTGTATTTTGTGATCTGTATAGAGTGCCAGACACAGGCAGGAACAAAATTTTCTTGCTTTCTGGAATCACCACGTTGGAAGGTTTAATTTCTCTAAGCCTTACCCCAAACAAACAATTGAATTCTGCTGCTGCTAGAGGAATGGATTGTCTCTTTTATTGTGTGTTCTCTGGTGGGATTTCCTCTGGTAAAAATCAAAGTGGTTTCCATGCTGTGGCACTTCTGAAAACTGATCATTTACTTTAATTTACAAATTGCTGCTGTTTCTGCCTCCTTTACTTTGTTGAAAACCACTCTAGAGCACAGTAATATTGTCAGCATTCTATTAACTATACAGAAAGAGTTGTATGCCTATCTGTATGTTATATCTCTTGTGTTTTTTTTTAGCATTAATTACAAGGTTCAACCACATTTTTTTTCCCTAAAAATAAACAAATGGCATAAAGTGGGAGTTAAAGAGCTGTGAATGCCCATGTTGATTCAAAGCATGTGCAATCATATACCCATCAAGTGACTGGCTAGTATGGAAGCACAATTTCAGAGGCTTGTTGCCTAAAAAAATAATCATTGAATTCAGAATCTGTGAAGTTAGAATATAATGCTTCTGATATATTTCAAAGTGTACATTAGTTATAGCTAATAAATGTAAAACATTAATACTATCTAATTTACTTTGTCCATATGGTAAAACTAATATTAAACATTTGTCTTTTCCTGTTGTGATAACTGCCTCTGATGTCATAAGCAAGAATTATGAGTTGGTCATGTCAGGGAATTTAGACCAGGAATCTGAATTATTATCTGAAGAAAATTTTGTCCTATTTGTCTTTTTTATTCCTCCAGTAGAATATATCCCATGATCTGTGGCAGCTCAGACAGGAGAGGGAAGCGCAACCAGGTACAGGAAATCTGCTGTGGCTGGCCTCTACATAGCAAAAAAGACCAAAAAACAGAGCTTGGCCATGGATGAAGAAAGCTGCCTATGCCTGAAACAGGAGTGCAGCCTGGAGAGCCAGGAGTACTCAGGTAGGTTCTTGCCTTCCACTTCCCTCCAAGGTTCCTGAGCGCACGAGCAAACCAAAACTGGCAGCTTTGCCAGTGGGAGGAGAAGCATTTCCAGACTCACAGTGGGTTTGACATGGGAGAAGCTTTCCCCAGTGCAGCAGCTTTCACCAAGCAGCTGAGGATTGCTCACGGAGAAGTCACTGTTAGAGGCACAAGAGGGCCATGGGCTTGTTTCCAAGGGTGGCCAGTACAGGAAAGGCAGCACCTGCTCAGGTGTAACTCACCTGGGTACCATGTTAGAAGAGCACACTCTGAAGGGTACATACGATTCAGGTGATAAATCAGGAAGGTCATCTAGGCATAGATATAATGAAATCTGAGCCATCAGAAGACAATTTGCTGAATAAAACCCTCTAAGGAGAGCAATAACTTGATACAGAACAGCATCTATATTTCATTGTTCTAGTCTAGAGGGTAATTACAAGTCTTAAGGCTAACATATTAAGAATCTCACTGGAGGTCCAATAACAGTGTTTATAGCTCTCAAGTATATGGACCGAAAACTGACTACCATCTCCAGCTCTGCCAAGCCACTTGGGCTCTCCAGTCAAATCATTACAGACAAGGAGTGCGGTGATCACAAGCACTTTTCAGATTCTTGTTGGAAAGGGGCATTTTTCCCATCTTTCCAAGCTGATTAGTCTTAGACCTGTAGCTTGGGTATGGACCTGAGGAACTCAGGTTACCAATTTCTGTCTCATCTGCAACAGAGGCAATCTTTGTGAACACCCTTTCAGAAAAATAATATTTTGAAACCATATGGATGTTTGCACAGAGCAAAAGGAAAGGGTACAAACATTGTAAAAGGGGTTTATACCTCGTGTGCTGTTGCTTTTTGGAAGGCTGTGCTTGGATTTTGCAGTATTTGCCCTGTTCTTTCTTATTATGCTTTAATATTTCAGTGTGGGGAAAATAACACAGGAAGAATGCTGCACTCCAGTGCTCTTTCCTCAACATACACATACACACATACATACACAAAATAAATGAAACCTTACTTCTTATTAAGGGAAAAGATATTCTTGGCAACTTACATTGGGAGATTATTGGGGGAAAATAGCTCTCTTTAAGAAAAGTAAGTAAAGTAGGCACGGGCAGTGACTTTAAATTGGACATTAAACTAATCCAGGGCTATACTTTAATAAAGGCTAGTGCTGGGAATTCTTATGGATTTTCTAGCTCATTGCTGGGATGACAGAGAAATACAATAAATGTTCTATTACTTACACAAGCTGCTGGTTTTCAGAAAATTAGTCACCAGTGACCTTTTACCCTTTGTCTTGCTCTCTTTCTCAGTAAAAGTACCTGATCAGAATCAAATGCAGCCCTGCTGTATGATGGCATCCCTGCAGGCTGCACAGGGCATCACTGTGAGTATGAGTCTTAACACAGCATAAGATCAGCCTATTTTTCTCACTGTGTAACTGTAATATTGGGGGGCAGCAGGGGAGAGGAAAGGGACAGAGGAAGAAAATAATCTTTTCGTTGACAGTTGTTCTCTTTCTCTACTTTTTAAGTACAGAAGGAAAGGACCCATAATTCTACATTTCTTAGTGACAAATGAAGCCCAAACCATAAAACATAACCAATCAAACTGCTCAGAGCTGAAATTTGAGAACTGTGATATGACTTGGTGTTATCCCCAACCTCACAAATCATAAACCTTTGGTTTTGCCTGATTTTTGTTTATTTTCCATGAGCATCAAAACATGATGTTTATATTTTCTACAATGAGGCACAGACTTTTGCAGAGGGGGAGGGGACTATATCACTTGGTGTATACTAGCCCTTTGGTAGAATTATATTGATTAGTTTTCCAGTTAGCAGTGAGACCTCCTTCTGACCCTATTTTCAGGGTCAGTAGATCATAATGCAGAAGCACTAAGACTGGCATCCCTCCCCACATTGCTTTTTGAAGAGTGTACAGATGACAAAATCATCATTTTATAGTTATAAATATATATGTAATGTGTGTGTTTATATAAAATCTCTACATGTACAAAAAGAGTGGGATTAGACTCTGATCTGCAAATGAAGGTATAACTTTATATATGATTTATAATAACATTTTTCTGTGAAAATGAAAATACATCCACCTGCTACTGTACAATTTTAAAAGTGATTTTTGTATCACTTGAGGAATACCTCATGATTGAGCACAATAGGGACACGTGAAAGAGGAATACACATCTATATTTGAAATGCAATTATTGTTCTGGGATCTTTAGTCTGAGAGTTCTCAGATATATACTCATAAGACAAAGAGCTACACGCTTGGCCCCATTACAGGCAATCTGAGGATGTTCCAATCTGTTGACTTCCATCTTGTGTGTCAACCATACATACCTCTAATTAAACAAGAAATCATTTGTCAAAACTTGCTGCACTTTTCATATCCAAAATTTTCCATGGCAGGTGTATAACAGACAAAGAACAAGGACAACATGAAATACCTAAAGAATGCTTTTAGTTGCTATTTTTAATTGCTATTTGAAGCTTACACTTGAAATCCTTGGTCCTGTAAAAGGATAAGGACTGGAGTCAAGGACTCAAATATCCTCACCCTAACACCAGGACCTTGCAGAATGCTTTTGAACTCCGGTGCTCCCCAAGTGCTCTGTAACTGTAGGAGACCATGCTACTGCCCCAGTAAGAGCCAGTCTGCTCTTAACATATTAAGAAAAAGAAGCTTGACTTCTAACAGCTGCTGCCTCTGATTTTCTCTGTTTCCTTAACTGAACTACAGACTGCAAGGAGCTAATTAATATATTCCATGTTAACCACGCAACTGCCATCTGGAGACGTAAAGCACTGGAAATAATAACTCTGAGGGAAAAGAAAGTGAGGTAAGGGGTTAGAGGCCTGAGTCCTTGCACGGCAGGGAGTACCTTTGCCCCTTGGAGATGTATGGACAACACTTTGTCTGCAGATCTGCTGCTGAAATTTCCTTCTTAGGTTTATCCATGTTCTGGTCCCAGGGTATCTGATGAAATCTGCTTCCCAATTATTGTCCCTTGCCTTTACGCCGGGTTAACAGGACTTGCAGAGAACATGCCAACGTGGCAGCAGGCTACTGCTTCATATTGTCCAGGTTTTTGAAAGTCTGGAAATAGCTTGTAGAAAAATATTAGTGAATAGAAGTTGTTCCTACACAGGCTTTTTAGTTGCATTCAGATTTTAGTGTGGTCCAGCAGAGATGGCAAATAGAGTATCCCCGTCTTGCAGTAGTGAAATATGCACCCTCTCTTTACTTCCTGATCTTTTATCTTGACAGGCCTAAGGTCTGATTCTCCTGTGTGATATGGAGCGCTCAGATTTGAAATTGAGACACAATGCCTTATTTATTTCTCATAGCAATATGTCAAAGGGTTTCAGCATCCTAGTTTATGAACATAAGACATCCATAAATCCACCCTTAAGTGACAGAGATTATCTTCTCCACTTGTTTCCCTGCTGAAACAAAGACAATTTCTTCTTCCTACTAGTATCTCTAACACACCTGGTTTCTTCTGGAAGATTTACAAGGATTCCTAAAATTTCCTAGGAATGGCTAAACAATTGCCAGGCCTTCTTGCACCTGCATGCCAATCAGATCAAATAACTTGCAGTGAGGGTCAGATTCCTAGCAGAAGCGAGCTGACTCCAAAGGACTTGGGTGCTGGAGTGAGCAGCTGGTCCTTTTCCAAATATTCTGGAGCACAGGTATCACCGAGCAGGCTGTCATTATATCCAGCACGTGCCACGTCAGTGTTGAAAACAGGCAAACAGCTGCTGGGTGGATAGGAGTGACCATATTCCATGCACACACTCTGCTTCAGTCCTTCACCAGCTGGTACTGGAGAGACCCTTCCATTTCATGATGGTTGAGAGCCCTTAGCGTGTTGCAGGGTACATTCATAGGGCCTTAGCCACATGCAAAAGTGGTGTGATTTTCTGATGTCTTTGCTGCATTTCTCCCTGCAAGGATCGGGCAAATTCACCCTTTTACTACTGAAAGGGCTCCTATAAAATAGACAGACAATGACTTTTTACAAGGGAGGGCAGTGATAGGACAAGGGGGAAGAATTCTGACCTAAAACATAAGAGATTTAAATTAGGTGTTAGGAAGAAATTCTTCCCAGTGGGGGCAGTGAGACATTGGAACAGGTAGCTCAGAGAAGCTGTGAATGCCCCATCCCTGGAACTGTTAAAGGCCAGGCTGGATGGGCCTTTCAACAACTTGATCTGCTGGTAGGTGTGCCTGCCTACAGCAGGGGGCGGGGAGGGGTGTGGAAACAAACTGATCTTTAAAGTCCCTTCTGCTAAAGTCCCCTAAGCAATTCTGGGGTTCTATGAAATGTTAATGGAAATATTAATGAAGATACCCTTTTTATCTCCATGTCTATTTTAGCAACAAGAAATTATTCTGAGCCTGTCCTTGGCATGTTGGCTGAATTCATTCACAAAATTTTCATTTAGCATCTCCCTCTCTGAGAGTTTTTTTTTCCCTTTCTTTTTCTGTCATAGGCTTGTGAACCATTCAACTAACTGGTCATTCAATTGCTGTGGAGAAATTACCTCTCTGGAGGAAGTTGAGTGGCCCTGACACTTTCTGTCCCAGAGGTATGTTGGCTGAGCTATCCCCAAAACTGGCACAGATAGGTGGATGCTTCTGCATCAGAGCATGGGAAATTAGAAATTCATATGAAATTCACCTAATTTCCTTCTCCCTTTAGACAAGGCTGCCCACCAGATTAAAAGGCCACTAAAGAAGCAAAGAAAGTGGTGTTTCTTACCCTTTTTCAGGCAAATTACCTCACTTCATTTCATTGTCTTTTTGCTAGAAGCCTTCCTGGAGTTCTGGTTAATTTTGTTAATAATTTATCTTAAAATTTAACATTGTTGCATTTTTCCAGTTTCAGCAAAAAGTATTATTAATTAAGGACCACATCAACAAAGCTGTAAAGAAGGAATGTTTTTAACAGTGAATTATGAAAAGGGCAAAATATTACTTTTTTTTCCTTTAAGGGAAAATGTATTTTCTTATTTTGCACTCATCACCCTGAAAAAATTGACTGGGAGGGCAATATCCAATCTCCCCTTCTTCCTTTGCCATACCTCTTTTCCACACTTCCACAGGGTGGTTATGATAAATTTGATATAATGAAGTAAGACTAGGAAGAATGTCCTCATGGTAAAAGAGGTGAGTGTAAGCAACTTAAAGTAGCCCCTTAGCATTATTTTTAAACAGCACATCCTCTATATAATGCACTATCCCTCATCATCTCTTACCCTGACAACTGCACATCAGGACCCTGACAACATCTTGCCATGTGTTTAAAACAGACATTTAGCCTCAATAATCCTCATCCTAGGATCTCTGCTCTTCCAGAGATCCAGAGCAGAAGCCTAATACTGGAAGTTTCAATTGTCTGTTGGAGGGGTCCTTCCTACTCCAGCATTTGTCCCAAAGACCTATGTCCTCTGGGCAAAAGTTTACCTTTATGAGGAATCCCCATTCTGTGGACATTTAGTAGGAAGAGTATTCTTAATTTCTATAATTTACCCAACAGCATTTTGTTGCTTTAATTAAGTTATTGGAATTAATTATTAATTATTTAATAATTAATTAATTAATTATTGACACCTGAAAGGATGACTATAGCTGCTCCTGTGTGAGGACAAGCTTCTTATCATAAATTCCCAATAACAACAACTCTCTTCACCTTTCTCTCTCCTCTAACTCTGTAAATAGTAGAGTGGCAGTTATGGTTATTTAGGACCTAAGCTTGAAAACCCTTAATCATGTGGATATTCATTGCTCCCATGGTCTACCTATTTCATTGATTGTGCTAGTTTATTTTTTGTAGGATCAAGTGAGCAATTATAAAACGAGTAAAAACCACAGAAAAGTGACAAGAGTTGATTTAGAGTACAGAGAAATGCCTACATCCCAGCCTCATGGTACTTACCCCAGGTAAGAGATTCTCAGTCACAATCATTAAAAAGGGCTAGTCCCTCTGCAGCCTGAAATGTTTTGTTTTTTTTTAGTTCAGAAGCATTTCCTGCCCTGCCTCACACAGACCTGTTTGCTCACCATTTTGCTGGTGAGTGTTGAGGAGGTGGATCCTGTAGGCAGTTGCACAGTTGGGGACTGCACAGCCACCCAGGAGATTTGTCAAATTAGTTGGGCTTACCAAGCATGTGGTAGGGCTCCTGCTGCTTAACTCCTTCCAGTGACTGCTATTCTGGCTTTTTGTCCGGGACTCATGCCCTCTGGTCCGGGCACATGTGTGCTCCTCCATATCAGCAAGGTGTTTTTCTGTTTTGGTTCCACTTGCCCCCTTTGGAGAGGGTGGAAAGCCCAGACAGCTCTGTAGGATAGAGCCAGCAGCAGCTGCACTTGGGGAAGCCAACTGCCCCATCCAAGCCTGAGGCAGAGGAAGGGCTTTCCCCCCTCAGAGCTGAGGGAGAGAGAGCACAGCACACCACACACCACCCTCAACCCTTCCCAGCATTACCCCTATGCAGGTGGGGAAGGCAGGGATCTCTCTTGGGCATTAAGACAGTTCCAGACAGGGATGCAATGGCTCCAGCCCCTGTTCTACAGGCAGAAGGGCCCTGGTGACCCAGCTTGCAGGGCTGCCAGCTCAATGTCCAGCTTTGTGCAGGATGTATTAACAAGGTAGCACATCAGCGTGTAAACCAAGCAGAATTAGGAATGGCTCCTGGCCAGAAAAGTATGGTTTTGAACCTAAATCACAAACCAAACTTTCCCAAGGGGAATGTTTAGATTCAGGGCCATCTCTTAAAATAAATAATGAATAAATAAGGTCCTGTATAGATTTCTAACTATGTCACTTTATTAACACTATAGATTTTTCAAACACAGAGGGGCTGTAAGAATTGCATATACATTTCATTAGTAGGGAATTTATGACTACAAGATTGCACTTAAGGTTTGCGCTGACGCTTTATGCACCCTTTTGACCCAGTCCCTTTACTATATTCTGCCCAGTATTATTTTTCATAAGTCAGGAAACGTTTTCCATATGTTTTGTAGCATTATCCAAAGGGAGTTTGCAGCTGTACTATTCCTACTTTATCATGTTCGTACTGACTGAAGTGCAGACCCCTCCTAGTGACAGTACCCATCTGAAAGATCATAACAACGCATTTTTGGCACATTATTGTTCTACTTTTGTGTCAAGCCTCCCCCACGGAACAAAATTGTTTCACAGTTTTTATTAAAATTTACTATAAATGAACAGCTGAAAAAATAAACAGAAAAGTCTGTGTGTATCTTATTTACTGTCATCACAAAAAGAATATCTCTGCTGGAACATTATAACATAACCTAACAGCCAAAACTAACTCACAGAAATAAGCAGAGACATTAGAAAGGTTGAAGGTCAGGAGAGTTCATTATTTTCAGTAAGCTTAAAAGGCAACAAAGGGGCTGGGGGAGAAGGAAAAAAGGAGCAAGAGGAAAGTTACGAAGGTACATGGGAGCAGCAGAGCTGCAGGAGGGAAAAACTGAACCAGGAGCCTATGTGGCACAAGGCAAAAAAAGGGATAAATGTACCAATATTTTAGCTATCACGTCTTTCTACAACAAAGAAAAGTCTCTATGTTTAGCTTTCCTTTGGAAAAATAAATACATTGACCTGAAAAGCCCTAAATAAAACCCCATCTGTGAGTTATTTGAACCAATTGTGGCACTCTACTGCTAGTTTGCAATATCTGAGGTCTGATCTCACAAGTTATTATGGAGGCGTGTGAGCTTTCTTCTGCAGGATGACTTTCAGAAACTTCATTTGGACTTAAAATGTAGTTATCTGAGGAAAAAATTTACTGATTTACCATGGTCGAAGTCAAGATGTGGTGTAAGAAGCTGCACTTTGGCTGATGGCTTCTGTGCTTCCTTGTGCTCCTACGTGCCTTCACAAGACCTGAATTTGATCTCCTCGATATGCTTCAGTGGAAAGGAGTTTCTAATTGTAACTGGAAGCAGATATATCCAAAGAATCAGTTTTAGTAGATCCCACTGAACTCTGTCATGGCAGAGACACAGTATAAATGCTCCCCATGAGTCCACTAATGAAATGCCTGGCAAAGCCAAAAAGGGCAAAGAAAAAAATAGAAATCACAGCTGCAATATCAGCTTGAATAATAGAGCTAGGAACTGGAGAGTAATAAAAGATGAGCAAGAGGTCAGAAATAACACAATATGAAGGCAAAAGGAAGGAGAAGAATGCTTTCCAAAAAGTGAGGCAAAGAAGAAAAAAAAAGTGTTCTGGGTCATATGAAAGGCTCACATAAAATGATTTAAAAGAGGAAAAACTAAAACATACTGTGAAGGCAAAAGTTAATTTATTTCATGAACTGTAATATTTAATGCTTCACAGCTTCATGCTGGGATTATTCCCAGTAGAATCAGTACTAGGGGGCAGATCCTGAATCCCAAGTCCCTAAAATGAGCCTGAACAGACACTTAATTTCTTTGTGATACCAAGTACTATTTTGAAGGATCCACTATTTTATATTTTTTTTACCTTATCCTTTTAGGGAATTTTGGTGCACAACTTCGATTTAATTGAGTCTTACCCTTTTTGCTGTGAAATGATGGGTAAAGTTTATTTTAGGGGTTTTTTTATTCATCCCTGAATGCGCTGGCAAAGGAGAAAACACTTCCATTCCCACTCCTAGGCTGAATGAGAAGGAGCCAAGGGGTACCCAGCAGAGGGCCTTTGGAAATACAAATGATGTCTTTCAGGAGATAGCTTGAGTTATCTGAGTCTTAGTCCTTCCTGTCATTTGTGCTCCTAAGGATTAAATCAGGCATCAGATGCAGAGGTTTAGTATTTGTATAAAGATCTGTTGTATACTCCTGTAAAAGTGTGTTCAAGACAAAGTAAAATGAAAGCTTTTATTAAGCAATTTTTAGCTACAGTGGTAATTATTTACTCTAAGTAAAAGTAGTATTAATTTTCTTCTTCAAAAATAAAAACAGTATTTCTGGTGAAAGGAATAATGCTAAAAAAAAAAGTTAGCTACTGGATTGTTTTTAATTTTGTGTGGTGAGCTCATTGATTCTTCACATTCAATCTATAATTATAGTTCAATTTCTGGTGTTTAGAAGGAAAAAAGCACCAAAGTTTATGTTTCAAAGTGCTAATTTAACCTTACAATGAGAAATTATATGGAAATTATTACTGAAGCATTCACTTTTTTAATGAGAGTACACCAATGATGGCCATTACATAGAAGAATGAAATAAAGCACTTTTAAAGGAAGAAGCCCTCCTGGCTTGAAGCTTAAAATTAAAAGAAAATATTTTAAAATACGACTATTGAAAAATATCTAGTATTTCTAATATGATCTGATGTGATTGCTATTCAAAAAATTGTTTTGGCTTAACAAAACTTACAGATTTTAACCTAAATTTAAAATTTCACCCCCAGATAGCTGCAGCATAAGCAGAATAAATAGACACAGCTGGAAAATCTTCCACGTGTCACAGTTCTTGAATCAAAATATCCAGAGTACATCCAGGGTGCTGCCTAAACATGTACTTGCATTTACATACAGGTACATGTCATGGCCATGGCCAGGGGGGACAGCAGTGGTGCCCTCCCTGTCCTGCTTCCCCTGCAGCCCAGGAGCTGGGTCTGCTGCTCTTTGCTGCTCTGGGGGCCCTCAAAACGTTGGGCATCTTCTGCTGACACATTGGTTTACATTTCCCTGTTTAAACACAAGTGTTTTCACACTTTCTCTTTGGACAGGATTGGCTGTACAGCCCTGCTGGCAGGCTGCCTGTTACCTGCCTGCACCTCTGTGCAAATTAAAAACCCAGCATGACATATTGGCTGATAATATTATCTCCTTAGCCTTGGGGAAACCACCGGAGAAGGAAAATGGCTTAAACCAGAAATGTCTTATTGAGATAGCTATTTTTGGAAACAGTAGGGCAGTAATGCTCCTGGTGTAGGTAAATGCCATATCATTCCAACACAGAGATAAAGGAAAAAACTGTGAAGTGATTGTTTCAAGTAACAGTAGCTGACAGGACTTTCAGACTGTACTACCCATCCTTTTCCACAGGAAATGTAATATTCTTTTTCCCCTTGTTGCCTGTGTATTTTCCTTTAATTCTAGACAGCAACAAACATAAATTAAGGGAATTATTTTGAGGAAGACAAGATTTGCCATTTAGGTATCTTTGTGTAGTCTTTGTTATTTAATTGGTACAAATTGCAATGTCTTTGCACTGGATATCTAAGGTAAATGTTTGATACGTAGATTATAAAGTGTATGAAGCTTTATTTTTCTCATCTAGCATGCTTTGCACCTGAACATTTGTGATTGGTCTTTTTTTCCTGTTTGTGGTTTGTTTGTTTTGGTGTTTTTTTGTTTTGTTTTGTTTTTGTAAGAGTGAGAATAGATCTAGAAAAGTTTGTTTTCCTTTTATGTGACATAACTGCAAAACTCATGGATGTAAAGCCAAGTAATGCTGGTGTGTGTTCTGCCTTACATTAGTATGGTTACCCTCTGCTTTCCTCTCTCAGCATAAATGTTTGCACATATAAAAATGTTAACATACCTATAAAATAGTGATATGTTGTATGCAATTTTAAATGCTATCAAATATAAAAATCTCAATAAAGTGCTTTAAAATCAAATCATCATGCCTTTCAGGAAGCTTTGCCAAACCAGGTCTTGGTATATTTTTCTTCCCTCCTAATAATAACCACACGGCTACCAATGGTCCTCCCTGCCTCCCAGGAGTTCTGGCTGCTGGGCACAGCAGGCATGGTCCCACTGTGACCCTGGCATAGGAATCAAGATAACCTGGAAATTATCAGAGAGCTGATTTGCCAGAATAGGTCCTTATGGGTCCCTACCCATTTTTAAGGAGCCAAGTAGACAGCCCTTAAAAAAATATTACCATCAGGACTTTTGTTGGATATTAAGCATGCCATGGAAATGCAATAAAAATGGAAAGGCAACATTGCCCAGAAAATCTTGAGCCAAAAAGGGAAGGGGAAAAAAATTGTTTACTTAGTGGTTATGAGTCAATGCATGGTGTATGAATAAAAATGTAAGAGACCTTTATTAGATAAGAGAAATCTGACATGGTTTTAAGGCTTAGACTCTAAATAATAATCTGAAAGCAAATAGAATTTCTGATCCAAGAAAAGTATTTTTCATTGCTTTGAGGTGAATAATTTAAAAATTAAGGGCTGAAAACCTATCCTGTTCTTAGATAAATATCTGATCCATGCCAATTATCAAAAAACTATTTGGATATTTTATTGTGTTTGCATGACTAGTGAGTACTATGAATGCTGTAAAAACTGTGATTTTTTTTTTCAGTAGATGCAGACTGGTTTTAACAGGTATTAAAGAGAAGTTTGTTTTTAGTATAAAGGTATTTAAAAGTTATCAGAACAATAAGGAAAGGTGTAATCAAGGGAATATACCTATAACTGAGTCACATCTGAAAACTTCAGACAGTAGCTTAAAAACCTACCTGAAAGTCCCAGGTTGCATGTCCTACATGTTTACGAAACCAAGTAGAGAAGACAAAAAAATTCCTTTTTTTTCGTTACAATTTCATGTATTTATTTTAAGAAGGGGAAAAGCTGGAATACCATAGACCTCATAGCCTCATTTCATAGCCTAGAGGTCCCTGACTCAGTGCCAGGGCCAACACATAAAAATGATTATCTGATAGATGAAAACCAGACCAAAGAAAAGAAAAGATTCTTTTACATATGTAAGAGAATTGATCAACCTCTGATGCTCTCTGTCAGCTAATGGCGTGTCTCTGCCAGAGAAGAGTAAAACCAGCATGAGAACAGAGGGAGGATGGTGATAGCTGGAGAGGTGAACATCTTTGCTTTTTCACTAAATATACTATCTCGACCATGGGATCACCAGAATCAGTTTTTTGAGGTTCTGGTTTAACAAGATCTTGAAAACACGTTCCTTCTTCATTTAAATCACATACAGTGTAATTTCGTAAGGTTTTAGAGACTTTTTCTTGCTTATTGACAAAACAAAAAAAAAGGAGCCTTTTTGCCTTTCTAAGACAAAATGTAGGAAAGATCAGGACAGTAATGATTATTCATAGTGGAACAAACTGAGGATTCAATATTATTATTTTTTCTTGGGTTTTCCTTCACAGGGAGGAGGGATGTCTCTTCTACCCTGAAAAGTCTCCCTGCCATGATCCTGATAGTGTTCTGGATGTAGCATCATATCTGAAACCAAGCAATGTGCAAAGACATAGATTCCATTGTGTCAATTAATTCCTGAATCTTTACAGGGCTCAAGATTCTCTGCTTAGGTAAGTTCACTATTTGACACTGATAAAATGGAAAGATGATCTTTAGGTCTTGCTACTGTTTAAAGGAATCTGCCTTGCTATTTATTGGGTTTGTAAAATCGAGTACATGCACATGGTTTTGGCTTCACAAAAGAGGACATGTGCTCTTGTAAAAAAAACCTATGCTGCTGGGGAGAACAGCAAATCCCTTATTTACTTTTTGTCGCTGGAGGATGACTTGGGGAACTTAGGACTTTTATGCCCACAGGTCAGGTTTCATGTACATGGAGCAGCACAGTTTGCAGAAACTTTCTGCTCAGCCAACAGATGAATTATTCCCATCATAAGGTGGCATAAGCCAGCAATAGCCTACTACTGTCTTTGTTTTGGCTTTGCTTTCTCAATCAGCAGGCAGGGAAATGAAAGACAAATGGCCTCCATCGGCTTCTGCTGGTTGAAAGAAAGCTGGGAAGAATAGTTTGGTATAGGCAGGTGTGGCAGGGAAATTTTTTGGTGCTTTAGACTGCAGTTCCTATCTCCCAGCAATGCCAATCAATCACTGTTTTTTCCCTAACTTTAGCTATTGGAAGCTACAGGATAAATCTGGATCTATTATTGTACACACCAGTATTGCAGGAGGAGATAATCAGTATGCACACTAAGACAAGTTCAGTGGAGAGAGCATAAACTGTGACTTTTAAAGCTGTGTATACATCTTCTAGGCCCATTGAAAAATGCCAATATTTCAGTGGAACTTTTCAAGTGATTTTCACAGATATCCTAAGACCATGAATGAAGCTAGGAATTAATTCACAGCATAAGTCTGTAAATTGATAAATCGGGAAAGGAATATTGTGATGTCATCTTTTTACCACAGATGAAAATATACCTGTGTATAATGTGTTTGATCTGCACATAGAATGATTTTCTATATCATTTTTGGGATAACTTTTGCTCAATAGGCCTTAAAGGAACAGGTTTCTATTTTTATAATTAAAGGATAAACATGTTTAGAAGTGTACTTCTACATCATGCAAAGAAAAGAAAACATTCCACAAAATGAACTGCAGGGCAGTGAATTTCCCCCTGTTAATTCAATCCCTGCAAAAGAGATTATTATTTGCTATCCACCTATTTTAGGAGCTACAGTCATTCAGAAGGATGAAATGGTTACCACACAGTGTTGTAGATTAAGATGGTTTTACTGGATATTACACATTATAAAATAGCTAGGCCTTTTAACAAGCTGGTGATCCTTTAAGGACATAAAACTTTATATAAAAACTGTTAAAGAAAAATATACAACAAGATCATTTGGATTATATTCTGAGTACTTAACATGAATAACTAGACTTACAAATTGTTTACGACTACAATGTCTGAAACTCTGGTGAAAGGACTGACTGCACTAATTGATTTCTTTTTTCTTTTCTTTCTTTTTTTTTTTTTCTTTTTTCTTTTTTCTTTTTTCTTTTTTTTTTTTTTTTTCCACTGAGTGATCTTTATTTGTAACTGATGGTGCAAACAAAAAAAACGGGAAAACCAAACCACAGCAAAAAGCCCTTCAACAGTTTCAGGGAAAAAAAGTGTTCTTGATTTGCACACAGCAGTCTGTATATCCCTGGAGTTTTTGCAAGTATGTGTGTTAAGCAATATACCTACACAGAAAAAAATACATCAATGAATTGCTATCTAGTTACAGGATAGTACATTGGCTTAATCCCATGCTGTTCATACAATGATGACATTGGGAGGTATCCATGAATAAAAGACGTTGAATTAGGGCCATGATTTGACACAAATTCACAGACAAAATTCACTAGTTTACAACACTAAATATCTGTGCTAATTTTGCTAGCCGTGTATACGTTGCTGCTGCTACTGTGTCAGGGATTTCTTGGCATGATAAAATACTGCAGCAGTCTTAATTTCTAACCTTAGATATGGCAATTTTTATCAGAGATATATAAACCAACATTTTTCTTAATTAAATGTAGGAAGCTGGTCCTGTTCCTATTTCTTGCACTTCTCCACTCAGCAGACAAAGCCGGCAATACTTAATGGCTTATAAAATTAATAGCAATAAGAATTTGACAGTCCACAAAAGCAATGAAATGAATGAAATTAAATTAATTAAAACCTAGAGCTGTGGACAGGTGCCTTGCCATTGTATTATTTTGCTTAGTCAAAGCAGATTCCTAATGCAAAAATCAGAAGTTACAGGAGATCAGCAAATACCAGCATGAGCAGTTTTCCTATGTTTTGCAAGAGACTTGAGACTTTTCTACTTCAGCATGTTTGATATGGTTTAATGACTTCAGAGCAAGAAGGGGGCTGTTGCCAAGGACTTCTGATAGACTGGGTAGAATTTCATCTGGTCAGTTTCCAGGACAATAAGATGTTACTGTGTACTTCGGTAAATTTATTTTCCATAAATCACTACTACAACAACAGGACCAGCTTTGTTGGCAAAGGGAATATGTTGCATCCCACCAAAATACTACAACAGCAACAACAACAATAGAAAGTAATTGCTGAAAATAAACTTTGGGCAGCCTGAGAGACCCATGCTGGTGTTTGCCTGCCAGGTCAGAGGCTGTGCCCAGGTGCCAATTCGTACCTCACACTTTGGAAGCTTGTCCTAAGCCAGTCTGAGTTTCCTGTAGCAGGCATAGCTTGAGCTGGGTTTTCATAAGACAGGATTTGGGAATAAACCATGCAGATGCATCATATGTCAATTATACTTAAAGCACAAGTCTCTTCCTCATCCTCCCAAACGGTGCCTGTGCCATTGCCTTCTTCCCATGGCTCACACAGGGAAGGAGGATATTTCTGCTGTTTTCTGCTGATGCCACCTGACCCCGGTCATTGACAGACAGAAAATGCTGTATTCATTTCTGTGGTGCTCTAAGAAAGAGCTAAAGGAAAATGCAGGCAAGATTCCTAGCTGTTTTGTCAAAGAAATACAATTTCCACTCCTCAGCAGAGAATGAGAGCTTTTATTTAAACAGGTGAAAGGTTCAAAATAATGAGGTTCAAAATAATTCAGGAGGAAAGCCAAGATGAGTATTACAACAACAAAATATGGCTTTTTTACTTCTGCCAAAGTCCTGTAATCAAAAATTTGGTCCCAAAATTACTTTTGAGGGGATTCAATATCAAAAATACAGGTGACAGGCTGAGCAACTTCAAGTAAAAGGCGTGTCCAGCCCAGCCACTATCAGCAGCAGTCTGACAACTGGCAGATGTGAGGAAGCCCGTCCAAAGGAGTGAGCACAACTGGCTGCACTGCCTGCCAACATAACAGTTACTCTTGTTGGAAAATATCTTTCAAAAGCTTGGCATCTCTGCTCTGGGGCAATTCACAGAGCAATGAGCTGAACAGGTGTCTCACATCAGTTCTTATCACAGATTTTTAATTCAAGTTTAATTGCTTTATTTTGTTGTGGTTTTATTATTAGTCATATCTGGCTGTATCCCTCATATTACTGAAAGACTCAGTACAATTACACACACAGCCAGAAGTACAGAACTATTCCTATAACATGGCATTTTTTATGTGCAGATTTTCAAAACATCTCATTATGGTAAGTGTGAATTTTCTAGAAATTTATGTGTCCTTCTCAGGTACTCAATTAGACCTGAAAATGTCTTAATGTCAGCTATGATTATTGTGGCATCCTAAAAACTCACACTGTACTGTGCAGCAGCCTTGCAGCCCCATTTAAACACATCTACTTTCCCTCACGGTCCTTTATCAGTCCCAGTAATGTGAAATCTAACAATATTTTCATATCAGCTAAAAGTACATCTCTGGGGAGGGTAAACCAGACCTATTGAATGTTGCAATGCATATGTAGTATCTTGGTCTGGCTTCTGATATTACACTGGACTTGAGTTTTCTAACTCTCTAGTGCAATAATAATACAACTTGATTAGCTTAGCAGCTGCATTTAGAAGGATGATGTCAAGAAATAATCTATCCCAGTCTTCCAGATGCCTAATATGAACTTTTAGAAAGCTGTTTGGGTTTTCCTCACAAATGAACGTACAGAAGGTGCCAAAAAGCACAATTGTAGATATACTTGATATGTACTTTTTGTTTCCTTGAAGATACAGATTTGAAAAAATAAGCTCTTTTTGGATAACTCATAGAGAATTATTTTAGAATTTTATAACATCATCATGCAGCTTTTCTTTTTTGTCCTTTATTCCTTATTCTTCTTCTCCTCCTTCTCTCTTCCTCTCTGTTGCATCTGCATGAATAAAAAAATCTGGCATAACAAGTAACATCGATAACAAAGATTATCGTTTCTGCAATACACTAAAAGGTTCTAACCTTGAAGTCCTATGAAAACACAGCTACACTGAAGAGGTAAAGGAAAGGCTGAGCACTGGCCCTGTATTAATGTATCTTAACCTTTGGCAGAAGGTCTACCCCTGCTTGGGTGTATTAGTAAACATAGACTCTGCTTGATTAATAACAAGTCAGGATCCTCTATATGTAATACATGGAAAAGTAATATTTATATATATATACACACACATATATATCTCTAAATATCTATAGATGGGCTACTCAACTGTTTGTTTTGTAAATGAGTACTAAGACTTCAAATAGCGGCTTAGCGTGACTTTAGACAGCAAGATGCATTAAGACAAGCACAATGCATTAAGTGTTTAAGTGTATTAAATGCCTTTTTTCCTGTTTACATAATGATATGCTGTATTTATCTTAGAAGCGCCGTAAAAAATTAGTTAGCAGTCATAAACAGAGTCCTGATAAAATGATACTACTTTCCAGAACTGCTAATCTGTGTTAATGCCACTCCGGTACAGGTCCTGTAACAGCTGTTAGAATTTTGTCCCCTGTAGGTCAGAGAGAGAAGATGGGAAAATCCTTAATAAAATGTTGTTAGAAGCTACAGGTGGGAAATAAAGAAGCTCTTGTGACCTGTAATCTTATTCCCTCATAAAGTCATGGAGTGCACAGCAGCTTCTGTGGCTGAAATTAGACAACACGCTAGCGGCTTTTCAATCTCAACTTTTGCAGTTCAGTTATATCATTTTCAGTGAAGAACAAATGAAGGATACAGCAAGCACTGCCCCTGACCTTCCTTGCTGTTTTTAATAAGCACATTCAACAGCGTGAGCTTCTCTGTCTTAAATGAATTACTATATATCCATGTGTTGGAAAGAAAATACAGTAGTGTTTATCTTCTGTATGCATTGTACTGTCCGATTTTAATTAGCACTCAGCTTCAGGTAAAGAAAATATGCTAATTTTAATAGTCTTATAATTACTGTGGGGCAGATTCCACTGTCCAAATGCAGAAGGGTACCCAGTCTTGCACAGTCTCCCCAGCTTCAGCTGTGCTAATGAGAGAGGAAGAGGCTACTGCCATGCCATTTTCCAGGAATGCAGGAAAGAAAAAATTGAAAGGTACAAGAATTAGAAGTCAGGAATGAAGCAGTGAATGAGTAATCTATTAAGAAAACCAGGTTATGTTATGCAACAAGCACATTTCTATGTTTCAGACACTTTACAATCAAGCCTCCTGTATGAATTATTTTTTCTATTTTGATGACAGGTATATTTCATGTGCTTTTATAAAAAACAATATACACTCTTTGGATATCATGACTCTTGCAGGCTTCACCTTTGCATTCTTTCAGTCTTCTCTTTTGATATCTCCATCATCTTGTCAAACTATAATACTGTGGAGTATGAAAATTAATATATTTTTCCATTGTGTTTATTAAATAATTTTTAAAAACCCAACAGTGCAGGATAATACACAGGATAATACACAGCTCTCTAAATTTCTATAGTAAATCTTACTCATTTAGCTGAGAGAGAATTATCTTCTAATTTAAACATTTAAGCTACCTGAATTAAATAGAGCCACGAATAGAATGAGCTTTCTTTTCACACTATTTTTATCAGAAGTATAAAACAACTTGTTTAAAAATATTCAGTTAATACTATACTGCAATCAAATATTTGCAGCTTTAAAGACACAATAATTTGTTTCACCATAATTATGTGCAATCACTTGCTAGTAAAATGGTGAAAGATTGTTGAAATATAATACGATAACTAGTTGTCTCCTGATACAATGAGTTGTCATTTCTGAAAATTTAATGTCATCAAAGCTCTTTTTCCAATAGCACAAGGAGCACTATTGCTAATAGACTTCAGAGCTTGAAATAAATAAATCTTTGGAATCCTGTTGCATCTCTTGGGGTGTGACATTTGACAGTCTTTTATAGCGCAGAACGAAACAAGTTTGTGAGCTGGAATTCAATTGTGGTGTATTGATTCCTTGCATCAGTCATTATTCCCTGCTGATTGACAGCTGAAAATTGGTTACGTTAAGTATTTCATATGTTATATTGGCTGACATTTGCTTGCCTGCTCCTGTGTCAATATTGTTGTAAAGATCTCCAGCTCTATGAGATAGCAATATACACTGACTGTGGCTTTTGTGTGATGTTCCAGTGTTTTTCCTGACATAATTTAAGACATATTAAAAACCAGCAGCATCTTCCCTCTTGAGAAGCTTAATGCCAATATTATTGTCTTCCAAGGGAAGATCATGTATGCTCATAATCGGGTGCTAATTTTCACCCATACGCTCATGTTTAGGCATTAGGCACTATAACTGTAAAATTGAGCCTGCTTGATTGATTCATGTCAAGCCTCATCTCGGCTCCTGCAGTGGAAGTCATCCAGCTGACCCTTTTTACACTAAAAGAAGAGATTTGTGTTCCTTTCTTTCACCTGGAACCATCAAATTGACTGAATAATCTGTAATACATTAGTGCTGACATTTGTTAGGCAAGAATTAAACAAGACACAGTAATCATTCCCCTGAATAAAAATTGTGTTTGATTTCCAGCAGAGTTCTATTAAAAGGACGGCACAGCCCATCTCCTCCAAAGTGGGAAATGTTGAATATTTTCTATGTTAATGAATCAAATTAACACTTTAATGACAGATGGATGATCCCTAGCTGCTCCTGACAAAAGCTGCTGAGGACTTTTGGAGGGGGATGTGGTTCCTGTGCCTGCCATGAGGACTACAATGAGCTCTGTGGAAATCCTTCATGCTGAATATTTAAGGGTGATCATAATAAAGTTTGACCACTTACCTAAAAAGAGAGAAAAGGGAGAATCATAGCTCTCCTACAGCTAGAGCTCGATAGCCCCAGGAAAACCAGCTCCTAAAGTCAATAGGGCAGAATACACTATTTACATTCAACCTCAATAAATATGGTGCTGCAAAAGGATGGAGTCAATGGTGTTGGTTTCCATCTCCTTCTGATAATACTTTGTAAAGGGTGGAATAACTCCACCTGAAGTCAGAGGAACTACAGCAGTGTACACCAGGTATGACCAGAGTCTGCCCTGGTGTCTTTGAGGTCCTTACTACTTCATTTGGCAATGTAAAACCACGTTCCAGAAGTGAAGCCCACTGCTTGTCTGGCTGTGCTGTACTCTCTAGTCCGGGCCAGGCTGTAGTGGTGTTATGGTTTTAACCTGAAGGTAACATATGAAAAGTACCATCTGAAGAAACACCTGTTGGCTCTGTAGATGATGAGTCTGTGCCTCAGAGGTGCATTTAGAAACACATCCTTTCCTTATCCCGATGTTGAGGCTAGATTTTTTCCAGTGGGGATCTTGGCTGCAAGCTGAAATTGAAGATGGGTTCCAGAGGATGCAAGGTCTTTTGTTCTTGATTAGTGTGTGTGGGAGAGTATGGGAGCATCAGCACGGTGCTGACATGACTCTGGACTGACCACATAAAAAATGGCAGTACTGCTTTGGCATAAAGGTGTATGAATTATATAAAGCAGGGAAAAAAAAATGGACCAAAATAAGAACTGGAGCAGTTTTCTCCTGCTCTAGGCAATGGGAAATTTGTCCACCAGTCAGGATCCTTCCAACTGCTACTTCATTATCATTGCATTTTCTCTTTGCTGAGCAGCACTAGCTAACCAAAAACAGCAAACACTGATAGGGATTGCAATTCATTAAGAGCATAAGGCTTACCTGAAGCTTCACCTGAAGCCTTTTAAGGAGCAAGTAAAGAGGGACTGGTTTATGCAATCAGTCTTCCTGATGGCAGCTGCTGCCTATTGCATTAGGGTGGCTGCCCTGTGGGGGAAGGAGAGGGGGTGAATGGCTCTTAAAAATTACTTCTGCTGCCTCAGGCTGGCTGGAGAGGCTGCTTCCGTGGAAAACACTCCTGTGGGGGAAATTAAAACTCAAAACTACTTATAAAGAATCCTCCTTAAAGGGGGATGCAATGTAAAAAGGAGTTAACTGAATTCTGGGTGGATATGCCAAGCCCTGATGGTGTGAAGTCCGTGGGAATATGTCTGACCCAGCCAGGAGAGCTGCAGCTGCTGGTGAGTGTCTTTGGAGTCTTGCTGCTAGACAATAAGGGAGGCTGCTGTGAGAAATGTGTCCTGGTGTCTCTGTACTGGGTCTGGGTTGTCCCTCTGGGGAGAGGGTGGTTTCTGGCCCAGCTATAGTGTTTGTGCTTGGCTCTGGCTTTAGTTCTACCCCTCCCAGTAGTGCTGTAGCCTGCCTCAAACACTGCGGGGAGCGTTTCTTCTGGCAAAGTGCTCACACCCAGCTCGTATTCTGGCGCTGCTCCAGGAGAGCTGCCCAATTGGTGTCGTCTTACCCAGTGTGTTTCCTGCTATCGTAGGTACTCTCTGGGGTTTGGATTGCTCCACTTGTAACTCTGCTTCTAGCTGCACATGGTAGCTTCTGCAGCAGTCCCTGTTGAATGTCAGCCTGGTGATTGCAGTGCAGGAAAACAATTTTTGGGCCTTATTAACCATAAAAAACCTTGGAGGCATGCAATACAACCAAGTGTTGTGAACATCTAAAAAATATCCAGTTTCTCAATGCATGCATTAACTTCTGAGCACGTGACTTGTTTGCATCTATCTAGGGTGCAAAAGTATCTGTTGAAATGATTCCCAAAACATAAAATTTGGAGTGTTGCTTGCTGTCAGGCTTGTAATTTCCTCATTTAATTTTCAATTATGGAACAAACAAGTGCACTCTTATTCCTTGTGCCGTACAACTATTAAATGGTTTTAATATTTCATAGCCCCAAACTGCTCATGTTAATCTGTGAATTTATTGTTATAAATAACTAATAGGTGTATAATGAATCATAGCAATGATTTATGGAAGATTCATAGATAGGAAAAAAAGTATGTTGAAAAATACTTTGTGCAGGATAATACTGCAGCATTAGCTCTTTCATCCAAGGCAAACAAACATTGCTTGTGCTCTACGTGCCACTTCTCCTGGTTTTGCATTACATTCAGAATAGCAACTCAAGGTTCTCTGTGGGGGACTGAACCTTTTAAAGGCTTGGAAACAAGTTTGCCTGGTTCGTGTCAGCTGATGTACAACACTTGTGCATGTTGAACATGGGTATTTGCAGCTTCTTGAGAGGTCAATTAGAAAATCATACAAAGGGAAGGGAAAGCCTTCAAAAAGTAGTGTGACAAATCAACAGTTAAATATCTTCCCTGGATCCAAACTCCAGGTTTTCTGCTGCTGTCCCCACGTTATTGAGTGACCTCTGTCTATGGGCTTGCATCTGATAACGGAGAGGGAGTAAAAAGGCTTTGAAAGTAGTGGAAATTCTTGTTATGAAACAATTTTATGGTTAAGTAGAAGAAATGGAAAGATGAAATAGCTAGAGGAATGTGAAGAATTCTGCACTTGATATTAAAAAAAAATCTAAAGAGTTAAAGGACATAATATTTGGGTTTCAGATAGGATGAAAAATATTTCAACCCCTATGGGATCAAAACTTTGATGGGCTTATTAAAAGTTCCATAGGATCCTAACCCCGCAAGTAGTCTGTTCTTTCTTTTGAAATATCCTGGACTAATTCCACCAAAAAATTTGCTCTACCAGACTAGAGAGACCATATAATTTCGGCTGAGCAATAAGGGAAATAATTGTTGCCAGGCATTGCAAGCTTGCTGGCAAACCCAAGCTACAGCAAAACTGTCGGGCCACCTGCAAATCAGGTGTGCAGCAGGAATTGCATGGCTGTGTGCAGAGCAGACTCCACACTACCCTGGGCCTCTGGAAAGAAATCCAATAAAAGGAAGAAAGGAAATGGCCTCAGGCTGAACCAGGGAATTTTCAAGTTGGATGTTAAGGAGGAATTTCACAGAAAGGGTGGTTAGACATTGGAATAGGCTGCCGAGGGAGCCGGTGGTCACCATTCCCAAAATGCTTAAGGAATGACTGGACTTGGCACTCAGTGCCATGGTATGGTTGACAAGGTGGTTTTATTTCATAGGTTGGACTCAATGAGCACAGAGGTCTTTTCCTAATTGACCTAATTGACTTTACAATTCTGTGGTGTTACAAAGAGGGTGAAGAAAATGCCAGTTGCTCAGACTTTTTTGCTCATTCTTTTACAGGCATGTTGATGTTGGATGTAGAAGCAATATGTAGCTAAGAGAAAGCTTTTAAAGGCTTTTTATAGAGTAATTGTGCCCAATTGTGCAAAGTCAGCAGAGTGCTAGAAATAATGCTGTAAGCTCTAAAATAAAAACTGTGGGCACAGAAATTAAAAACTTGGGTTTTACAGCAATGAGAATATTCTTCTGGAATGGGACCTACTGTGGGGTGGAGTAAAGGAACATCTAATGTTATTGGCTAAAAAAGAACTGAAAACAGTGCAATTTTGGCACAGGTTTGAGTACTGAAATTTTGAGAAGTACCAAGTTGATAATGGAAAGTGGTACTTAGGTACATAAAATGATTCACGCTGAACAGAACGTTCCTCACAGGTGATAAATCAAGGTGGTTAACATCTAATAGATGTGTTACTTCTACATGGTTTCAAAATGACTGGCTTAAGTTTTATTAAGATATCTGACTGGTTGTGGATTATCTGAGTTTTACAAATAGGTCAGAGAAATTATGTCTTCTTATTAAACAGTTTATCTTGCTGAGTAATTAAAACATTGATCCAGAATTGCTTGGGCTTTGGTTTTAGCTTGAATGGCCAACGTTCTGTCTTGGTATTTCTTGAAGTGTTTTCAAAATGGGAGTTTCTAAGGTGTTAAGTATCAAAAGAATAAATGTTTCTTAAACTAGTAGGGAAAATTCTGGATAATGTTTGTGGATGCAGATAAACCGTATAAAGGTCCTTGCAGTGGAAAAACATGGAAAACAGTGTTGTGTGATGTGTAAGTGATGGTACATTTGCTGAGGAACCAGAGGTGTGTGAGGATCCTGACATGAAGTAAACCAGAAATTTCCATCAGTTCCATAAAAAAGATGCTCCTCATGATGGAGGATGTTGTCATGTACTGCAATCCCATACTGTAAATTCTTTCAATGCCAGGAGAAAGAAAACTGGCCCTCCTAAAATAGCTTCCCAAGGAAGTCACTGTCCTTTATGGCATGGCTTTGAGAGAGCTGAATCTCAAAACACAGCACCAGAAGAGGATAAAGATATTTACAACAGGGTAGTTAGTAATGCTGTTTAAGATTAGTGGGGTCTACCATCCCAATCTTGCTTCTAATCTGGCTGCTAGCATATCACAATAAGGAAAACCTTAGCTTCTTCATGAGGGAGTTCCCAGCCTGCACCTTGGAATGTGCCCGGACTAAACTCGCCGATCCCTGAAATCCAGGCAAGCCATCAATGAAACTTGGGAATTAATGGAGAGGGATGAAAAAAAGAACAGTAAGCATTATAAACAGCCTTGTTAATTTTGCTACCTTAGTATTCTTTTTTAATATATGATGAAATATAGTTGCTTTCTTGATACAATTCAACAAGGGTTTTAAAAAGTAAGAAAAATCTTGTATTCTGGTAATGTCTATGGCTTGCCTGTCACGTAACCAGCACTGTGCATGTTGGCCTTGAAATGCTTGCAATGCCTCCTAGGTTTCTTGTGACAAATGGGAGTTGATACAAGAGCAAGACAAATAGTGCAGAAAAATAGCAAGTGATGAACTCACCTCAGTAACATTTTCTGTAAGCATTTATGTGAGTGTTTGTGTTTGCAAGAAAGTCTGTGTGAAGTGGCATATCCCTGGATGTATGCAAGGGTTCATGCCATGAACCTTTGCAAGACAATCTTGAGTTCCCTACTCCTGTTTATAAAAGGTTCAGTCAATCGATCAGGGAACAAAAGCAATAGTGTGTGTCTTAGGTGAAGAGAGCTGCCAAACAGCACACAGCAAACAGGGCAGAAGGTCTGCCTCACAAGGCAGTGTCAGTCTTTGGTTACATTGGGTTGGATTATCAGGGCATGGACTTGGGCAAGGCAGAAGAACAGATCAGAGGGTTGGGCAAGTGGAAGATTTCTGTCAGTTGGGTTAGTATTGTTCAAGTATAGAAAAGTCAGGTTAATTGATTCTGAGGTTTCTTTTCTTCTGCCCAAGGGGTAAGATTTTTTTACTTTATTTTTTTTTTTCAAAAGGGCTGCTTTTCACATTCTCATCAAATTATGCCCTGTGATATAGAACTCAGCTGACTTTGAGATGAATCCTGAGCTGTGTAATCATCAAAGGCAGGTGCTTTGGAGGCTACTCACTTTCTTTCTCCATCTGAAACCACTTACAGGACTTTCATACTTTTAATTAGCTCACAATGAGTGGGTTCCTCTGATCCAAAGTAGTGCCTCATCATGTCACTCGGGGAAAGAAGAGAGTAGGGGGGCAGAAGGTTAAGTCCTACAAATGTTTCTGCTGATCTAGTGAGCTAGTTCTGCCTTTGGCACAGAAATATACTTGGTTCCCTGCAAGAGCCACCAGTACTGTCCACTGTAATCACTTTATTGCTGGTATTAAAACCGAATCTTTAAGGAAGTAATAGATGACACAGGGGTTGTTAGACATTCTGTAAGCCAGACTTGAGTCCTGCTTGAGGATCAAGAGCATGGGACTTAAACAAGTAGTTATAGGCCACAGTTAGTTCTGTGATACTTCAGTTCTTTCATAGAACTAGCCCCAACCATGCAAAACTTCCAAATGTTATGAACATCAAATCAATTTACATTTGTACTTTCTTTTGGAAAAGTAAGTATTGAATAGTGCAATATTTCAGTGTGGATAGGTGCAGTTACTGATAGCTAATAGGACTATAATGAACTGTAAGCCTAGTGCAATATATCAGGCAGAGGAGGATACTGATAGCTGTGAACCCCACATCTCATTGGGCATCCTCATAGACAGGTAGCCATTATGGCCCTAGTTATGCTTCTAAAAATCTCAGAGTGTTCAAGCATAAAACCCCTGCATGCAATGCAACAATACAAAGTTGGCTCCTCGGGACCCACCTTGGAGCTGGTGTAAAGGTCAGCTCTGGGTGCCTGTTTCATAGTACTCACCCAGTAACATATTTGCCCAGTAAGGCTGCTGGCACAATTTTGATTACATTTAAGCACAAGGACTGCCATGGAACAAAGTCAGCTCTGTAACTGCATTTGCACACATACCATTGCCTCGCTGTATTCCCTCCACCAGCTGCAGCTCGGGATGTGCCAGATACCTTTCAGTGCAGAAGTCTGAGCAAGGGCAGAAGCACAATGCTTGGGAGAGGCTGGAGTGTGAGGGTACGGGCAGTATATGGGGGAAGTGGTGGCAGTGGGAGGCAGACTTCACAGCACTCTTGATGCATGTAGCTGTAGGGTGGTGATGTTTTTACAAGCATCCTTACAAGTAGCACTGAGCATTTTGACATGCTAAATACCTGGGATTTTTGTTCCTCTTTGCTATCCTGAGAGATGTCTGCTCGATGCGTGTATTTACGGTGGATGTAATAGGCTAGAGAAATCTGTGTGCTGCAGGAAGAGTATATATTTAAATACAGCTCTATGAGCAATGTGTGAGATATACCTAGTCCAGTCCAAGTTTTTTTGTGGTGTGGGTTTAGTGACATCATTAATACTTATTAACAAAACTGGATCCTGATACTTATTTTCTCCTAGAAATATTAGAAGCTGTTAGTAACCAAGCCTACAGTAGCCTTTGGAGATTGCAGTATGACATCAGTTTTCTTCATTTTATTTGTCAAAAGAGACAGAATCCATCCACCCTCAGTTAGGTAGCAAAATGATTTATTGTCACAGGTTATAAGCACTACTTGTGCTAAAGCTTTATCTTGTCATTGGCCTGAAAAACTATGCCAATTAATGCCCATTTGCACTTGCCCTGAAGCTGCTGAGGGTAACAGGCCTCAATCTCTGTAGCTGCCATCTGATAGCCAGTGCCTGCCACTAAAAATTTAAGAGGTCATTCAATGCTAATCAAGAGAGGACCCATGAAGCCTCATTTCACACCAATTACTACTTAGCATGTGTACACAAATTGATTTTAAATATTCTCATGGACTCTTTTATCCTATAATCTGGCCACATATGCCCCTGTAGCCTGGAGATTGGTCTGAGAGCATCCTTCCCTAGCAGAACCTGTCCATTGCAGAAACAGTGTCCCTGTGCCCTGCCATCAGACCAGGTCTGCCCTAGCACTACTTAAACTCCTTGTTTCCAAAGGAACATTTTGGTTTTCTGCCTGAAAAACCTCGGGTTTGCAAAGCAGGTTCCTGGCCAAACTCCAGCTGGGTGCTGCATCTGGGGGCTGTTCTGTCCCTCCTGTTGCCATCCTCACCCGTTCAAAAGATATGGGCCCCTCCTTCTTTATTGTTCTGCTTATTTTGGACACTGATGATGCTTTGTTAGATTTCACAACATTTCTTGCCGCATTCCTGAATGAAATGTTGTGACAGTTTGTTGAACATCTCAGGTATTTTCTTTGCAGAATAGGCTTTTATTATTTGTTGCTAGTGGTTTACTTAAATGCTAAGTGCCAATCTTGAGGCTTTAAACTTCCATCTAAACTATTCTTTCATCCTCTAGTTTTTAGATAATTTGTAGAGTGGAGAATTCTTTTAAAAGCAAATTTTCTTTATCAGTAGAAACAAAGAAACATAGAAACACACTCAGGAAAAAACATCATGAAATCATCTCTTTTTAGACCAGTAGCATAATTTTTTAAAAGATCTCTGGAAAATCAGGACAACTGCAGGGTGAAGATAATGCTTTGTTCTTACACAGGGAGAGTCTGTGCTTTTTCCTTGGATCGTTTTTTCCATTTCTAAATTGCCATGAGAGTAAAGTTGCCTGCAGCAACTGGTGGGCTAAGTATTCCCCATCCATCTCCTGAGTGTCACCTGCTAAGGTGAGGAGCCTGAAAAAGCCTGGACACATTATGTATGGGTGGCCTTTTGTTTATGACAGACAAAGGCAAAATCCTCTGGATTACTGGAAGATATCATATAACACACAAGATGGAGTTACTATTATTCTTTTCTAAGGCATATTGTGTTTCCCTTGGGCAGCGAAAAGAAAGTGCAGCCAATCTTGGAAGGGTAGCTCCTATTAAAGATTTATGCAAGCCTGAATTATTTGGCTTTAAACTTTTTTCTCTTTTTAATAAGAGGGGATGCTTTCTTTAGGCACAGCATACTGAAGGAGATGGTATCACTGGTAATCCTTAGCTTAGTCACAGAGCACCTAAATAGTTTGAATTAGGTAGATGATGAGACTTTGATTTTTTTTTTCCTTCCCCTTTATTTTTTTGTTTCGGTATTTAAGATTTCACTGCAAAAATTTCCCACTGAAGTAGCAATTTGTTGGGTTTTTGCCCCCTGCCTCTAAGTCATTTTTTAGGTGGATTCATCCAGTGAAACAGCTTTGAAGCTGTTGAACTGTGTAAATGTTATATTAACATTTTCATTTGCAACTATAGATATTTACTTGCTCTTGTTGAAATAGCCCTTTCAAGGGGAGGGGAAGAAAGCAGGAAGTGAAGGTACATAAAGAAATAGAAAACTAGCCACACACTTGATTTCAGTTTTGAAATAAATCATTTCAGCTCGTAATTTACACTTCTCTAAGCTAGTAGTTAAGGATAGGCAAACAAAGAATACTGAAAGAAATAATTTCATTTTGTTCCTTTGTTACATTAGATCACTTAATTTTTGCCTGCTTGGTTTGTGTATGGAGATTTGTCCAGTAAGTTCCACTTTCTGAATTTAAGCAACACAGAGTTAAGCTCGGGTAGACTTGTGTTCATCAGCCTGCAATTCACAAATTACAAAATGGCAAGCAATTGCCCAAAATCAAGATGATAAATAATGTGAATTAGCTATTAGTCCAGAGGGTTTCCAGCTCCTGCAGCTTGATTAAATTAAGTCTACTGTGCTTAACTCAAAGTGGCAACTGATCCTTTAGGAAAAATCTCTACATAATCTAATACAAATCATGATCTTTTTATGCGTTATTTAAAACATCCAATACACTTACTAGAAGAAAAAAATTTTTGGCATTTTACTAGGTCATGTTATAATTTCTAGGTAATGTAGTAATTTCTGTGGATCACTTCCACAGAACTCAAATTAATCTGTCCTCAATTATTCCCATACTTCATTCCATGTTTTTCATACCAGTGATATTTGTCCTCTGAATACACTTTGCCGTGTGAGAATTGTATCTGTAGCAGGATTTCTGATGGCAAATGCAGCTAATATTTCTGTGTTAAGTTTGTGTGATGTGGCTCCTTCTCTCTTCTATCAGTGGTTATTATTTCAACAGATTTTTTTTTTTTTCTGCTGCCAAGCCAGTGCCAGGAGCATATTTGTGTTGTTACTGTTGCTCAGCAACTGTGATCTCTTCACTAGGTCTGACAGTTGCTTTCTCTCCAGGAGAGCAGAGATGCAAGAAGGACAGATGCATTGATCCTCAACGCATTATCAGATCTTGTCACACACTCGCTTTGAAAAGCTGATAGCATCTAATAATCTTACTCAAGGCTCATTTTACACATCATTGGGCTTTTACAGTTAAACTTAGAAAAATGTATTGTCTTGCTCTGTCAAGGCAGGGAGGTCAATAATTAGGCCACTTTTCATCAAAAAAAAAATCCACCACCAACCAAACTGTATCCTTTTAACGACTCTTGGTCCATATAGAATGGTATTTTATCCCATTTAAAGCTGCAGATACATTAACTTCTCTATCAGTCCTCACCAGTGATCTACATCTTGATTCAATAGACCTTTGTGTTGTGGAGCTTCTGGTTAACAGTATAAGCATGGTATCAATCAGAAAAGGAGTCATATTCTTGTATTTTAATCCAGGATAACTAGGAACAGTAATTGTACTATCCTCATAGGAATCTATTACAGGTGAAAAGACACTCCTTATACTGTAGAAGGGATGTCCAAAAGAGAAAATTAGGCTTAATTATATAAAATTAAAATACTATCCTGCAGTCTAATAGGTCAAGATTAAAAATCAAATCACTGAATATTTTTAATAATAAATTACTCAAGCCCAATGACACAGAGAACTGCAGAATTGTATAAGCCTGGTGAATAACTGAAGAGAAAAAAAAATTGGGATTGTGAGGGCCATAATGAAAGATGATTAAAGCCAAGTTGATGATATTTCAGAAAGTAGGACTTGCTCTGGGGGCACTTTGTGATGCTCTGGCCATGAAGCCTTGTTGCTTTGGGGACACATGAGGGTACACACTGAGTCAAAGTTCCGGAAAAAAGATATTTTGGATCAAATATGTAAAATGGGTGCTAAAAATTGACAGGGCCAGACAGAACTTACCCTGAGTTTAAAGTGACTGCACAAACTCTTTGAGTTGTGCACAGTGGCTTCAGGCTGGCCTTGCAGGCAGGGAATGGAAAGGTGGTGAGCACAGCCTGGCCCTTCTGGGAAGGTTCAGGTGCCACCCACAGGGTGGCAGGTGTTTGCGTGTGACTGGCTGCAAAAAGAATCTGGCATGATTATAATAAGGAAATTTATGAACACCTTGAATGTGGTATGTTTTTCAGCATTGCTCCTTCAGAGGAGGAAGACAGTGAACTACAACTCCCATGGGTTTTTTGGAAACTGCCAGCAATGGAGGTTGTTACAGTCTTTAGTGGTGGGTGTATCTCCTAGTGATCCAGGCTGGAGATCATCCTTGCAAGTCCCCAGCCCCAACACTTGAGTTCATTTTCATGGAAGGCAAATACAAACAGCATCCTTGCTAGGGCAAGGAGGCAGGATCAGGGATCACCTGCCTTCAGGCCTGGGTTGGGATGAGTTGACCAATCTTAAGTCATTTAAGCACTCTTCTAATTACTGAAGAGTGGGAGGGGGCCTTCTCATCCAGTCACTGGAAGGGAAGGAAGAAATACCACGAAGAAATCCCAAAAAACACTGAAGGAAGCTAAGTCATCATAGAACCAATAGGAAAATACTTTCATGAAATGGGAAAGAAAAAAAAAATGAAGATGAGACTAAATGATGTCAGGACAATTTCTGAAGAGGCTTATTAGCTAATTTTAATTTTTCAGTTTAAAAGATGCAAATTGGGAACGCTTTTCACAGAAGCCAGGACAGTTATTGATTGTGAGGGATATTAGATCAAAAGCGGTGGTATTGCCTGTAATGTAATGAACTAGGGCGTACTACTAAAAAAACCCAAAACCAGTAAGCCGCTCATTTATAACAGCTACTGGGAGACAGTTTTTTCTTACCCATGGTAAATCTAGAGTGGTCTGTTTTGGTTGGGTTTTTTTGGTTTTTTGGGGTTTTTTTTCCCCATGGTAAATGGTGGGTTATAATCATCAAACTTAGTGTTTGAGGATGCATGGGATCTGAAGTTATTAAAGTGTTCGTATCTTGACTGAGTAAATGAGTATGTATATCTTTATGTATATCATCATTTAAATGCAGTAAGGTTACCATGGTCCTCTGAAAGCAAAGAGAGTATGTGGTTATCCTCCACTTATATTTGGGTGATTCAAGGGGAAGGAGTATCTGGAGCAAGCCAAGGGGCCATTGCAGCAAAATCACATCTCAGTTCACTGCCTGCATGTGCTCCTGGATGTTTTAATTTACTTTATATATATTTAGTTCGAGATGATGAAATTTTGCAAAAAATCTGCTTCTCTCTTTGGGGTGTGTTGGCCAGTTATTGCATGTAGATAAAAAGCAAACATATTTGGTAGTCAAACATGGAACATCATGTGCTAAGTCAAACCTGGTTTTAAAGCAGGTTTGCAAATTTTCAATGCTATTTCATGGACATCTGTCAATCTGACACCATAGACACTGAGTGAGAGGGTCTTTTGCAATGACACTCCTGAACTAGGGTACAGCACAGCTGGAGAAGCAGCAGCAGTTCTTTAGTCTCTTGGTATGTGTGTACACACACAGCAGCCAAAAATATTTTCCTAATATGAATAAAGGCTGCATATGTATTACAAAACTTATAGCAGGTATTAATGGCTTTTCCTTTATATACAAATTAGTACCATTTATTTAAAAAACAAAAGTTGTCTATACATTTTTCTGAAGAATCAGGGATGATGACCTTGTGTTCATTAAAGGGACTTGAATATGCTGAGTGTTTTTTATTTGTTAAGTAATTAAAAGCCAAGGTCACAAGTTAGTAGTCCAAATGCTGGTGAACTGCCCGAAAGATTGATCTGGAACCCCAAGGAGAGGTTTTCCCTATAACTATTTCTATTTGTATCTTCATTACTCAAAAAATGCCATGTTACTTACCCAGGTAACTTTCCAAAGCCAAACCCAGAATGGAAGTGCCTAGAAACAGTGGCTAGTTGGAGAATGGGTGAAGTTTTGTTGTTTTCTTTAATAAAATATCTGTCTAAATTTTGTATTAACATTTAATTATGGGAAGATAAGGAGCTACTTGGATAGCTTCAAAGGTTTTTGAAGCACAGTCCTCAAATATGTCTAAAATGTCATGTTATGTTTTGGAGGTTTTAATTCCTGTTGTCCTTAACCACACTATGGTCTATGTGACATGGTTAATACTCATGGCATCTAGTTAATTCTTTGCATCCTGGGGATTCTCTAAACTGTGCTGAAGTCAGAGAAGAAAACTTAAAACATTCAGGCCCCTTTGTTCTTTCAGCAGCTTGGCAAACTATTTCACTTTTCTCGTTTATGTCATTTCCCTGTGATGAGACAAGAGCAGTCTCACATCACCGGGTAACAGGGGGGTCACATTCGTTCATGTGTGATACTTACAAACAAATCTAAAGTGAAATCTATTGCTGCTAGTTTTCGTCTATGAAACAAAGCTGTGAGGCCTTCCAGGCTCCATTTGCTGTTTTGGGGGTTTCTTTGAAGTTCATTGGTAGGAGGATAAGGCAGCCCTTTCCTCCACTAGTATAAAGAAAGGAAGCTGTCAGCTGGAAGGAGAGCATGGTTTAGTAAAATAAAGTGGACTCCATTCATGGTAGTCTTGCTTAAGTTTTTTTTATTATCAGTAGGGCAAAGGGGAAGGATTGGAAAGACAGAGGCATGGGTTTAGACACTTGCAGGGATAACCCTCGCTGGAGGTCCATGGAAGCCAATTGGAATAAATAAGAATTTCCCTGCCTGGCAAAGCAAGCTGACTCCAGCACTCACCGAAGCTGAGAAGCTGGATGGAAATGAACTTTAAAGGGAGCTTGTGCAAAAGACCCTTAAGAACCACTTCACAGTGATTGAAAGTGTGCTTTTCTCAGCAGTCATCTGGGCCAATATTTCCAATTGGCCTGGAAGTTAATAGATGAGGAAACATCCTTTAGGTGTTGCACCAAATGAATATAACGTTACTCGGTGAGTTTGTGCTTAAAATTCTTGAGTTCCCAGAGTTCAGATGACAGCCCTGAAAAGAAATAATTGTTGACTGGACATGACTGCCTTTTGCTACCTTTCTTAATTTATCTTTAGCTCTTACTACTCAGCCAGTTTTGGATCTGCTGGGTCACTTTAGCTTGTGCAGAAGCTTGCACTGGCCCAGATCTGTTTTTTATCATTGGATTAATACAGCTGAAAGGGCACCAGTGGCCCCTCTTCCTCTCTTTTGGATGTATCATACCAATTTTTTTCATCAATCTGGCATACAGTGATGTTTGTTATGTGAGATGGCTGCTGCCTTGCAGCCTTTACAAAGGAGGAAACACTTTTCACTTTCTTAAGTGAACATTATTGTGGAAACTATTTAGATAAGAGTCCTTGCTTTGATATCAAGGGCAGAACTGCTCAATCCCTCCCTCACATTGCTTTGGAATGGCTTCACACATAGCCAAAAGACTTAATACTGAAGGGAACCAAATTTTTGAATACACACATTTAAAAAAAAAAAAAATCACTGGAATTCCTTTAAAACATTGAAAGCTATCTGGGTTCCTGTTGAGGGACTAAAGCATAATGTGTGGTTATTGTCAGTATTCTATTTCTTGATTTGTTATATATGGCTCAAGTCTCCTACATCAATATAAAAAACATTTAGGAAAGGTTAAAACCAACAAAAAACAAACAAACAAAAAGTAGAATGCTGGCTTGTGTAACATATAACTTTTTTGTTGAGGCATCTGCAAGGCTATGCCTGGAATCCCTGCTGTCTGCCTCGTTCTACACAAGGAATATTTTGTTTATTATGGTTTAAGCAATGATAAAGTAGTCCATGATTGAGCTCTGGTGTTTGTTTATCTGTGTTATAATTTGAGGCATGATGTCATTAGGCTTAAAGGCTATGCTTAATCTGTGTTTATTCTTCTTATGACTTGATGTATTACTCAATACCTCAGTGTATTATTAGCTGATCTTAATGAACCTTTTTATTACTGTTTGAGCTTTGTCATGTTTCAGGTGACTTGCCTGTGTTTCACTCAGGGCTTCTACTGTACCAGAAAAGCTTCTTTTAATTCATTGAAAGTATACTTGGAAAACCTCATGCAGTATTATACAAAATAGATGTCTAAGTGTCATCACAGAAATTCCAATTAGAGATAAACCTGTAAAAAACCCATGGTGTTGGGATTTTGGGTTTGTTTTGTTTTGTTGGGGGAGGTTTAAAGTTAAGAGACTAGGTGACAAAAATGAGTAAAAACATACCTAAAAAATTTGGGGCACATTGCAGTAAGGTCCTCAAAGCATTCAAACCAGATCTCTGTGCTCAGAAAATCCCATCTAAAAGCAGATTTTTTTTTTTCTTTAATCAAATGTGAAGAGGGAAACAAAGAAAAACTACTGTATAAGATACTATGTGATTTTTTTTTTTAATCCTTCTATCTATCCCTAATGCCTAATAGCGACTACTGAGGCAGGTGTGCTCTTTCACATCACTGTGCAAAAGCTCAATTTATGTGAAATGCAGCTTGTACATACCTATCCTATATTCATTTCTAGCTCTTGCTGTATTTCCTAAATGTCTTGTAAAACATGTAGAGGGTGATTATGTCTTTTTTCCAATTCCTAATTACATGTTTCTCTATTCCAATGTCATTATCAATGGTCTTTGTAATATTCCACCATGGCTTCTGACTCACACAGTCTAATAATATTTTTGTACACTAATTCCTTTCAAGGAAACAAAATATTTTGACAGCAGAACCAGCCTGTTTGTTTTGTATAATAGACAAAATTTTCCCCAACTGTTTATATCTTATATACAATATTTTGGATGGGAGATGGAGAGTAAAACTGCTGAAAATTAGACTTTTGTGGTTTGTAGTAAAACTAGAAATGAAGAGCAAGGGTTTTTTCACCAACTAGTGCAGGTCACATCTCCTGGGCCAAAACCCGCAGGAGCCAAGACACCATTTCCTTCCTTCTCACTCGTGTGCCTCCCCATATACTTAATTTCTTTGAAACCTGTGAAACCCTAGAGAAGGTTAGATATACCCTCAGAGCAGAAAGGATTTCTGCTTATAGGGCAAAGTTTTGTGGTAGTGTTGGGCTCTGACAATCTGTTCAGGCTAAAGTCTTTTATTTCTTGTAATGCAGGGGACAATATTGACAGAATTTCTTTTCAAACTAGTCAAAATCTAAGAAAAAAAAGTAAAAAAAAAATGTTAATAATCTTTAAAAAATGTGGGGATGATCAGTAACCTTGAATGAGCCAAGTAATGGCATACTGATATTTATCAGATACTTGTTTTCTTGGTATGATTACATGAATCCCACAGAGCTGTCCCTTTAATTACAAACAGGGTACCAAAACTGTGCTGAGATAAAACAGGCTCTTGTTATAAAGGAAACATAGAGTAATGGGTGGGTTAGTCTCTTACAGTCTTTTCCTTTCAAAAAGCATATTGCCAAAATTCCCTCCCCTTTTTTTTTTTTAAAGACATTTACCTATGTGTTACATTTGTGTAAATGTACATAGGTACATTTACCAATGTAACACATAGATAACACTTAATTTTCAAGTAAAAAACCTAGACAGAGCAAACCACAAGTAAAATTGGCTGGTTGATTGTTGGGTCCCTAAAACTTTGGAATTTCATTACTTAGCTGGAGATAATCATCAACATACAATTGTCTTAGATATCCATGGAAGTGATGAAGGCACAAAATTCTTGTGTGAGTAAATGCATATTGACCACCTACAGCTATGTGCATCTACATTTACAATGTGAATGAATTCTTGTAAATTTTATTGTTATAAATGTTAGTGCTAGCTAACTAGTTTTTTATCAGATGTGTATAACAGGAGAAAGTTATTCATAAACAGAATATTTTTTTCCCAATCTTTGTGTGGTCTTTTTAAGGGTGGTTTTGGTCCTTTGAAGCTGTTGCTGTTTTTTTCTTGCACGTAATTGCATAATAAAAATTGACTTCTCTTTACAAAAAACAGCTATTTACTCATCCAACTTTTACACTTTCAACTGCTTATCTGAGGTCATTGGTTGTGCCATGGTTCCCTGTTTAGTGCCACACACATGAGGAAATCAGAAAATAATTAATTCACTGAAATTAATTCACGTTGAATTTGTGTTCATAATGGTATTTGCACGTGTCTACAATAATATTGGTCTCATATCATCATTTTAATGAAAATTTCCTGCCCTTGTCCATGTCTAACTTAGGTTCTTGTTGCATACAAGAAATGCTTTAGCAATATTACCAAGAACTCCAGCAAGGGAAAAAAGACATGCACAGAAAATGTCGCTTATCTGCCACCTTACATCACTGAGGTCTCTTGTTTGTGTATTTCTGTGGTTCTAGCCTCAGAAAACACCATCCCTTCCTGCATTGAATTTCCACAGAAAAAAACTGATTATATGTTTGTGCACCCTCAGTCCAATTTCAAAGGGCCTTCTCAGAAGGTCAGAGTGTGTAGTCCAGAAAAGATGGTCTTGGTTACATTTGATGCAAAGTGTGAAGGCTCTATACCGGTGACTGAGAAGTTTCTCCCTGAATTTAACCTCTGTACATGGTAATTTTACCAGTACCTACAATCTTGGCTCATTTTCAAAGCTGCATGGGGCTGCCTGACTTTACTGAAAGATGAGTGAAACATTTGGGATGCTGAGACTACTGCTGGGGTTTGGAGGTGACAATGGGCTCTGTGGTAGGCACTTAGTGACACTCCTGACTGGAGCATGGAGAGGGGGAAGGGACCTGTTGGAAAAATTACAGTTGAACATAAGTAGGTGTCAGGAGGTTTTGGTTGGGCATATACCAAAGCCATTGATTATGAAGAGATTTGCTGTTCAAGGCTCTTTATTTACAGTGTAACTGAAGTCAACTATTGCAGTCCTAAAGCAAGGACTGTGATTTTTAGAGGGTTTTTTTGGAGTCTTCCATGGAGTCTCAAGCATAAACTTTGAAATGACATTGGATAAGAAAGGCAATATCCTTTCCTTTCAACATATTTTTTGTGTCGCATCCTACTCTCTATTGCACATGGAATAAATCCAGAGTTAGCTCTGAGACGTTCAAACACTGATCCCCCATATACACCTGTGTAACCAACAGCAGAAATGGGGCAAGGCAACTTATTAAACTCTTCAGATGTTGAACCTGTCCTATCCACTGCCCTTTTTCAAAGTTACCTTATTATTGTCTAGTTTCAACAGAGCCTCACATGTCATTTTCAGTGCAATCTTTACTCATTTTTTTTTCTCCTGTAGTGTGTTTTCCTTTTGTAGACTGTGCAAGATGATTTAGCAACACCAAACACCAAAAATAATTCACTAGGTTCTTCAGACTGATGCTAGGGAGAAGGATAATGTTACTCTGCAAACATGGCACTTGTTCTGCTGATGCAATGAAAATATTTAAATTCATGTCACTGATTCTTTTGGTTTGCACTCCTTACTTTTTGAGGAGGAAGGTTAGTAAGGTGGAAGGATATATGTGAATTAAACAACCAGATAAAGGGGCTAAAATAGTATCACTGGAAGGTAACGTACCAATTATTTGAAAGCTGCGAGGAGTAACGTGCTTCAACATCCTCTAACCTTTCCAGGGAAGCCAGATCATGACAAAATGCTCAAAAATGCATTGCAAAAGAAGAAAACAAGCCTCAAATAAATTAAAGAAAAAACAACTCTAAAAAATCTAAATGAAATCCTTCATGTGTGTTCAGGGGTCTTTCAGTCATCAAAGAAGGTGTTAATCATACCTTGAAATTTGCGTTCCTATCAGTTTGGGATATCTTTGTAAGTTTACATGTGGTTTTAAGGAATTTCAATAATAGCAATATGATTTCTTGATTAGGTTGACTGCCATGAGAGCCCTGTTTTTCCTTTTTATTTTTAATACACATAATATTCATTGTTAACTGGTTTTGATAGAGAAAAGAGGTCTGCACTCAATCTCCCTGACATACCAGAATTTTCTAGCGTGGAAAGATGTCTGTAAAACACACAGCAGCTTCTGTAGATGGATGGTTTTGTGCACAAAAGAATACTACCAGTCATAGCTGCTCCTGCCTTAAATACTTCCTATATTTCTCTGCCACAGCATTAGCAATTGCTGGTTTACCAGCAGGGCTTTCATGCCTGAGCTCTCAAGATGAAGTGCCTGAGTTTGTTGTTGGTTTTTTGTTTTGTTTTTGTTTTGTGTTTGTTTGTTTTTGGTGGGTTTTTTTGGTTTTTTTTTTCTGAGACTTTTGCTATTATTTCATGTGCTTAATTACCTAAACCTTTGGCTGGAAAACATCTTTAACACCCATTTACATACAAATGTGTATTACATAGTCGATAATATGGACAAGAATGCAAAGTAAGAACACTGTAGTGAGACATCCCTTCCCACTGATACAAGCATTTGAAATACTTTCCTTAAAATACTTTACCCTGAGATTAATTGAACAGTTAATTGTCAGGGAACTGCTAATTTTATTTTATTCCAGTTTAAAATTAGCAGTGAATGCTGAGCCAAATGCTGTAGGCTTGGACCTTAGCAGCAAATAAAAGTTTCTGATATGAAGTCAGGTGTGTAAGTGCTCTTCTCACGAAAACAGACTTGTTGTTATGTTTCTGACCACTTACCTGCAGCATTTCGGTAATGATGGCCGTGCATTATGTGATGGCAGTACAAGGTGTTATCTGTGTCTACAGCTTATTATTTAGGTGGCATCTCTGATTTGTTACACTCTAGAAAAAAAAATATTGAATCTGTACGGAGGGGGAGGAATGGGTTACCAGTTTTTCTGACCAATTTTCAGTTTTTCTGACCAATTTTGAGGTTTTTAACTCTCAAAAGTTGAATGATTTTTTCCAAATGCGTACCTCTATACAGTATTAGCCTCTTTTGTCAATTGGCTTCAGTATGGGGAAAAAAAATTCTTTTAATATTTTTAAGAGGTTACTTGGGTCAGTTCACTGGTGACAATTAGTTTTTAGTCTAGTTAGATACTCTTAACCTCAGCCTGTTGCAAGTGGGGAATTTAATCTATTTTTAAAAGTCCTTTGTCACTGTAGGGCGGCTTTGACAGGTACAGCAGTTACTGACAAAACCCTGGGATCTCCTGATCAACAGCCAAGTACCAGTTGCTTTCAGGGTGCCAGGAGTGCATGTCACAGTCTGACTATTGGCTAGGGAAATCTGAAGTAACCTTTCAACTCTACAAGTTCCCTTGCAGGAGCAAGAAATCAAAGGCAATTTGGAGTAACAGTTTGGGATGTTCCACTGCTGCCTCCTTTGTGGTCCATAAATGAAGACTTTGTGGTGTTGATCTGTTTACTCTCAAAATAAGTAAGCTTTCTTCTCCCCATTGAGCACACAGCAAAGCAGAGAACAAATTGGACTTTTGGTGGAGATGGCAATATTTAGTCATTCTGCATTCACTGTAGTTTTTGATGAAAGGCCAAAAAAATGAAGAACTAGGTCAACAGGAATGATGAAAGCTTTCTACTGTGGTGTGCTGCTAATCATCCTCATGGCAATCATCTTATTGATGTTAGAGACAGTTTAAACATTGTCTGTTCAAAGCTGAAGCGAAGCTAATTAACCATCCACTCTCCAGTGGTTATACATGGCTGGTAGATTCCTGCAGAACTTGAAACTTCAAAAGAAGAAACAGGCTCTTTTCACGAGTGACTTAAGGAAGCAGAAAGAGTTTGGGTAAAAAGAAAACCAAAAATATACCTTAATTTCCAAAAAACCCTGTAATAGCTGCTGGAAGGAGTCCTGCTACTCCAGTGAACACCAGAATATATGTTTCAGTACATATTATGGTACCATCATGTGCTAAAAGACATACTTTCACTTTGATTATTAAAAATTAAAAGCTCTTTACTTCCACAAGCATGAATATTGTTCCCTGCCAAGGTTTGAGAAATAAGTAGTCCTTATATATTAATCAACAATTTATCAACATTTTTTAGATCATAAGTAGTCATATGTACTAGATTTGCCAAATGCTGCTTCAGACTTGACTAATGAATGAAATTTTAAGCATACCTAGTAGTTTTATTTCAACTTCATCTCTGTAAACTGGTATTGAGTTTCTGGCAACTTACATTAAAAAAAAAGAATTTTTTTTAAAAAAATTTTTAAAATAGATTAAGAATTAACTGATTTGAGAAGAGAGGACTTGTTTCCCAAATGTGTAAATAAGAGTTCTCTGAAAAATCCTGAGAGAGAGGGAAGAAAGTGCTCAACTTTTTTAAAAAATCAGATGTAGAACAGGAAAAGGGCTACTTAGTGGACAATGGTAGTAAGTCAAGAAACAATTGGGCAACACTGAAAAAGAAAAGAGAAAGATTTGCTGGTAAACTCCATCCATCAGCTTAATTCTGATAATGCAGTCTGGCCATAAACTCAGTTTTCACACTCCAAGTAAGTCAGGCTTGCAGCTGCTTTGCATCATCTAAGTGCTGCAAAGAGTTGCAACAAGCCAGTTGCAGCAGAGCCAGGGGTTTGAGGCTCTTAGTTGTTCATTCCGATAATCTTCTTTCCACGCAATGAAAGGGCAGTCTTGATACAAATGTGCAAATGACAGCTTGAGGAATGAGCACAGTTGTCTCACCTTTTCATAAACTGTGCGTGCTTCTGCTTGCATTAAAGAACAGGGTGCAAATGCTCTTGGGCACTGCACTTTTATTGGGATCTTTTTCTCTCTCTGTCCTTCCAGGGAAGCTTGTTCTGTCTCAGTCTCACTCTCCTGTGTAAAGACTGGCATGTAAACACATGTCAAACTGTATGGGGTAGTTATGTTATAGGCAAATATCCAAGGAGGATCATAAAAAGACCATTGCATTGCTCTGGTTGTAAAAGTGGGGGGTTTGGGGTGTTTGGGTTTTTGGGGATTTTTGTGGTGTGTTTTTGTTTGTTTGGGGGGTTGTTTTTTTTTAAGACCTGTTTTAGCAGAGTGACATGTGCTTGTCCTTGCCACTTCCCCCTGTTTCCAACCCACATACGCCCTCTGGCCCGTTTTGATTCAAGCTGACAAAAGCCGAAGATCTGAGAGATGATGCTTGCACAAGCTTTATCAAAGAAAAGAAATGTAAAAAAACCCTGTATTTCCATACCTCCCCAAGTCACAACATGCTTGTTGCTCTCCCACTTGGCAGCTGCAGCTTTTGAAAGGGAAGAGGCATTAGGGGACAAAACCAAGTGGGACTCACTAAAGATGTGGAGCACAAATTTGAGGGAAACCAGGCTATGCCAGTACTGTGTGAAATGTAACAGTTTAACTAATATTTCAGTCTGTTTTTCCAGAGTACTTTAACCTAAATTGACTTTCCTCAGCTAACAAGATTAACTGTAATGACTCCAGATATCTACATATCACCCTTTCTACCTCTTGATCATTTCTGTGATTGCAAGTTTAGGTTGTGTTGCTCATTGCCAAGCAGAGAGGTGCAGGCTCAGCTCCACCGTGTGAAATGCCTACAGCAGTGTTTCCTGCAAGTATTGGTGAGAAAGAGGCATCCTGTTCTTTGTAAAGGGCAAGATTGTGTTGACTTTATTTCAGTTTATGAGCATGGTGCTTGACAAGTCATACTTAGAGCAGTATAGCTGTAAGCAATCTTCAGATTCACTGCTACTTCTGGGACAAAACTGTGGACACTGTCACTGCCACATCTGGGTTCTCGAAAGCAACAGACGGCTGGTGTTGCTGCATACAACTTCTGACCTGCATGTGTAACATCTAGGAGGAAAAAGTACTCCTGCTGCTCCTGCTGTAGTCTGTTAGTAAAATATTTATTATGATATTTTAAATCAAATTACGGATTGTACTTAAGCATCCTTATTACGTATTTATCTTGAGATGCACTTTCATTCACTTGAAAAGTTGGTCTTTCTGAACTCTTAAATGTCCTTACCTATAGCATCTAATGTGTTAGCCTTAAATGATGTGTTTTCCCTTTAGCTTGTGATTGAACTGGGAGCACAGAGCAGGTCATTTCCTCAGTGGTACAAGTGGGACAGAGACCACAAAGGTGTATACTTTGGATACTTTTGAAATGGGAGGATTTTTTCTTTTCAGCACAGACATACCTGTGCAGATGTTGCTGGCAGGGGAAGCCCCGTGCTCTCCTGTAAACACCTGGGGCAATAGAACATATGCCAGGGCAAAAAGGCAGGAGTGATTAAGACAACGTGATTTGAATGTCCTCACCTGGTAATTGGCCTCTAGAGAAGGATACACAGTTTTCTTTACCCTGAAGTGGTGCTGAGCCTGTGTCAAGAGTGGGCAGATGTTACTGGCACAGTGACAAACCCCCGCACCTCCTACAAACAACACGTGAAACCAGGATGTGCTCCGTGCTGCACCTCTGCAACACTGATGCACTGCTGCACTTGGGTTATCTCATGTGAGCTTTCAAAACAACTGCAGCAATTGTGTACAAACTCTGCTGGGCTGGGACTCTGAAGGAGAAGCTGCGGAAGCATGAAGAATCATTAATTTTTCCCATGGTGTTTGACTCGGCATGTGATCTTTTGGCCAGGAAAATACTTGAGGCAGTGCAGTTAGTAACACTTCTCCCAGAGGCTGTCATAACCATGCTTTAGACACTGAGTCACAGATGTTTACTCAATCATCATTGCACACCCTGGTTTCTAAGAATTACACAGAGATGGGTTCAGCAAGACTCATTTCGTGAATGGCCCTTTCTGATAGCAGGCACCCCGTGTATAAATTCTCCCCATACGTTTTCCTGCAGTTCAAATTACAGCGCTTGATTAATTGATTTGACTGAAGAGAATGCACCAAGTAAAGTTCAAATGGAAAGAGTAAGCAGCTGGACACATGTTCGCTTTCTTTCACAGTCTTGTTAGTTAATTTTGGCTGATGATTTCATGCAAACTGTGGTACTGAAGAGTATTCACAGTGCTGTCTCACTGAATATAGATAAAGTTCCCGAGCTGTTGAAAGTGTGAAATACATTTCGTAGAGGGCCAGATTCTAGTCCTGTTGATATCTGTGGGAGAATTGCTGTGCTTTCAGGGGATTGGTATTTGGCCCTTGATGTCCTCTTTGAAAATTCTTGACTTGAGGTTGTCATTTTTTTATTATTATTTTTTACTAGAAATTGGTATTTGGAAGATATCTAGTACATCAGAAACATTTTGTTGTTGCACATATAAAATTCCTGTCAACAGGCTTGATTTTAGAAAGCTTGTTGAATGAGTTTTCTAAGTCATTCAGACAGAACACTTGCTTTAAAAGTGTGGCTTATATGCTCTTTAAAAGAAGTTGATATCATCAAATTTCAAAGGAGTAGGAGATTTGCTGCCTTTTTGTACTATAAGCAAGCTTCCTTCTAGAAGTCCCAAACCTAAAGCTGGCAAAGCCTGTGATATATCCTCGATAGCTCTTTGGTTTGAGCTTTTATTTTGTGCCATCAATAGGCAGAAGCAGGTCTTACTGATTCAGAATCCTGACTAGTCTTGAAGTCCTATAGTGGTATTTTATATCCTTCTCCCAGCAAAATTTTGCATTCAGTGCAACTTACTAGTAAATGAGAATAATCGTCTGTATCAGGAAAGATTTAGATATGGTATAATTATTACTTTTTCCATACATGTGAGAATGACACCTGTGTAGCACCAGCCCACAGCCCTGTTTCCTGAGGCTAAGCTGACCACGGCTTAAAGAGGACCAGCAGTGTCAGCAAGTGTCCCCTGTGAGAGCACACAGTGGCTGCCGGGGATGCCCAGTCTGTCACACCGCTGCTGCTCTGCCTGCAGAGGTGAGACAGACATGTGTGGAAAACCTCTAGGCTCTTCCTTGTGTGGATTGCACAAAACCTGTGTGAAAAGGGATCAATATTAATTACTAATCTCAAGCAAAGTTACAAGGCCTGAGTAAAGAGGAGTTTTAAAGAGCAAAGAAAAATGCAGTAAAGTCTGGAAAAGCAGCCATGTGTCCTCTGCTCATGGTCTGAAACTACCAACCTACCACTCAGATGCATGAAATGCTTTCCCCTCCAGTCTCACTACATTTTCCTTCACTGTCAGACTGTATTCCTTCCTGGGAACTTTTTGGGGAAAGAGGGACAAGTTTGCCCTGAAAGCAGAACACAGAAGTTAAAGTTCATCTTTAGAAATGAGATGTGGTGAAAGATAGTTAATAGACCACACCTGCTCTAAATTAATGGCTAAGACTTTACCCTGGTGAAATTTTAGAAAGTATCACATTTCCTTAGGACTGACCCTCTCTCTCTCTCTCTCTTCAGCCTGGTTTTCAATGAGAATATGAATATCAGTGGGTTTGTAGATCAGCAAATCAATTTAATAAAGGAGTTTTTATCTTCCTAAACTGTTGTGAGATACTATGTAACACCATTAGGGAATTGCAGCCCAGCTGAGTGATTGTTACTTGGGCAGGATCTTCTCCAAGCTGTCTTTCCTTCTTTACTACATTTTCATATTTTGTGAGAGAAATGGTCAATAGTGACAGGAAAGTCTAGATTTCATTTTCACACACTAACTCCAGTCATAAAGGGGGAAAAACTCCAGCTTCTGAAAGGGTAAAAATTTAATAAAAACTTCTCAGTGTGAATTTTGGAGGCATAAAAATAGCAATTTTGTAAAAGCCCAAAAGCCTGTACTGTTACCACTGCAATGAGACCTGAACTGCACTGCTTATTTCAGCCAGCCCCTCTCTGGGTAACAGGGAGCCTTACAATTGTACAGACTTGGTACAGGGATGTCACCTTTAGGGCACTGCTGCTCCCTTCCTATGGGGACTCTGGAAGGTAGTTCATTGCACTTAGGACACACATTTAGATTAGGCAAGTTTTCCTCTCTGCTTCAGAAATTAGAGAAGAATATGAAAAATTAGATAAGAGAGTCAAACCCCATAGGATTTATGCTAATATGCTCTCTGATGTGTTTGTGGCTGGGCTGATGCAGCTGGAGGTGTGGCTGCTGTGAAGCTGCAGGATTTACAGCAGCCCACAGCTGAACCTGGTCTGGTCTGCAATAGGAAAGTGTAATATTTTTAAACAAGGCAATCAGGAATTTTTATCCACTGTAACACGTTACATCAGATTTCACTCCTAAACTGGGTTTCAAAAATCATTAAGCACTTTCAGTGGTGCTGGAAAAGTGTGTGTGGGGTGCAGGCAGTGGGTCAGCTGTTCCTCCCCCAGAGTGCAAGGCCATGGGAGGACTGGCAGCAACAAAAAAGGTGTTGTCAACCTGAATAGATTGATACAAGGGATTTGACCTCTTTAAGTGCTAGAAAAGGGAAACCAAAACTCAAACATAGCATGCTTGTTAGTCTTTGTGTCAGATCAAATAATACGTTCCTCTATAGACTGAAGTATATTAATGGAGCTGTGTGGTTAAGAAGGAAAAAAAAAGGATGACTAAAATATGTATATGTAGCTTGACAGTATATTTTCTTTTAGGAAAATCTGGAATAAAAGCAACATTTATGCACACTAAGCAGATGTTTATGATTAGTTCTTATTTAACATCACCCAGCTGGCCATGGATGGCTTTATGGTGGGGAGAACGCTTGAGAATGTCACATGTTTATATTAATCAAGAACATGCCAGTCATGATACTGGGGCAAAAGTGTTACATTTCCCATTTTAGGTAACTCTTTCAAATCATATCCCAGGACAGTCAAGGAGACTGTTGTCACCAACTGACTGTTTTACATTTCCTATAATAACATGATGTATCTCCATGCATTAAAGCTTGTTTTGCAGATTAGACAGACATGTATCGCATTATATCTGTAAACATCTTTTGTCAAATTGGAGGAAATCAGTAGATGAAACATTTGAGGTGTTCTTCTAATTAGTTTAGAAAGTACATAATTGAAAATACATTGTCTTGGATATAATCAACTATTAATAATGCAGTTTTTTAATATATTCTGTATGGGTTGGGAGGTGGACTATGATATTTTAGGAATGTGAAATGTTCATCAGAACCTTAAAACTGTTTTCCTGTCCACAGACAGCATGCCTTTACAGGAAGATTAGCTACTGATTTCATGGACACCCTCCTGATATGGGAATATAGATAACAGTTTTGTGCACGATATTCTTGCCATATCCCAGTCATAAAGTTGTTATGAGTTATGACATATCTGCAGAAATACATAGAAAAACATTTAACTCCTAGTTCATAAAAAATATCAAGCCAAAAATGATCTTACTGGCTGAGAAGGACGAAAGGATAATAAACCTGTGTCACTTGTTTCTTGATGAAATTTTATTCTTTGTTCAAAAGACTCCTGTAAATTTTTCCTCTATCCTAAGTACACAAGTGCTGTCAATGCCAATTCCAGCTCAGAAAAAGAGCAGCCCTTGTTTATCATCTTGTTGGAGAAAATTAGGAGGAGAGCATTCATCCACAAAGCACAGTGAAGGCTATTTAACTTCTTCCATGACCAACCTTGGCTGTAGCATTTGAATTTATTTTTTTTCCATTCTGAGGTGTCTTTCTAGGTGTTAGTATGAAATGCGTTTCAAAAATATTCAAAGAGGTTATGTGGTTCATGAAGCACTTTGAAAATTTTCTTAGTAGAACTGAACCTTAAAAAACATCAAAGAAAGAAGGGAGGAGTCAACATTTTCCTTTATTAAGTCATATGCTTCATTTTTTTGGCATCTGATTTCCCTTCCTTGAACTTCATGGACACTCAATCACTTCCCTGTGTCTTGTTTTACAAACTTGGGTGCAGAACTGAACAGAGGGGCTTTGGAAGAGGAGACTCTTCTGGTATAACAAAGCCAGTGAGCAGCCACAGCGTATCCCAGAGCCCCTGCTCGGCATTGTTGCTCTGAGCACAGGAGTGTGTGGGAGAAGGGCCGGTGGGAGCTGCTCAGGAATCCGCTCAGGTGGGCAAAGAAGTGTTCTTGCAGGGACCTGGAGTTCAGAACCAGCTGTACTGTGCTCAGTGTTGGTAAATCAGATGCAGCTCTTGCTGCCCAATTGCTCTGTGGTGTGATGCCTAATTTCCTTTGCCCTTGCATTTACCTGGAAGGTGATTCCAGTTCAAAGGTGTTTCACAGCAACCCTCTCAGCAAGGATTGACATGAAAAAGTCATGTTACCTTCAGCCTTCTGAAGGCATGGTGTGTCTAGGCCCACAAATGGGACACTTGTGAGCGGTGGACCACAGTGAGCAACAGCTCTGCACCTGCATCTCCTGCTAACAATCAGGAAAAATTTAAGTATTCCTTGGGTTATCATTCCTCAATGTGTTTGAAGTGGTTTCAGTACTCTGTAATCCAGTAAAATCCTCAAGTAAAATCTTCAGTATAAGTGTTCCTTTCTTTAAGGTGCCACGCTCGAAGGATGTGCTCACCTGAACATTACCAGGACCATTGGGCTACAGAGCTGCCCAGTGTGTGAGTGCCAAAGCTCTTCTGTAAGGTGCTACTGGGAATCTGGAAGCAGTTCTGCTGGGTGAAACCAGCAAAGCGCTTGTTCTGCTTTTAGCTGCTTTACTGTTTTTTGCTGTGAATCAAAAGCTGCCTGTAAGCATTGACCTCTTTGCCAAGGAATAAAATTAACACGTAAAGCTTCAGGTAAAGTACTGTTACTCAGTTCTCCAGCTGAAATAAAGTTAGACACAAATATTGCTGTCTAAAAGTAACAGACCCTTTTGTCTGGCTTTATAAAAACAACGTATTAATTTTCATTATTTTTTCTTTCATATTTCATAGGTTGTATAGCTGTATATCCAGTAACTTTCAGGAAACAGGTTTTAACTTGTATGTGGGTCTAAAGGCAGGGAAATGATGCAAACAAAACCTCAGAATCTGAGCTATGCACATTTTTGTAATGTTGTGCAAGTTACAATTAAACCATGGCACGTATGTGCATTTTGTGCTACATGGAAAGGCAGTTCTAAGTTGTGTTACTGCTATTTAGTGTATCTCAAGTTAACTTGTTCTTCTTGACAGCTTATTTTGAGGTCCTTAAGAGAATATTTATTTCCAGAATGGTAGGTTGTCTTTTTCTGGTCTTATTCTCCTAGTATTTCTTATGTAGAAGAGTATCAACCACACATCTCCATGTGCAGATGTGAGTGTAGCTTTGAAGGATGAGGATGATGATGTTTTCTAAGCAATTACTATAATTAAAACAGAACAAATGAACAGTTCCAGAAAGGAGTCAGTGTTTCCTTGTATAGTACAAGCAGTTTATCTCAAAACCAGCTATGGAAGAGTGCAATTCACTCTCTGGTCTGCAAAAATGTATAATTGATTGACATGCTCTTATAGCTGAACTTGGCAAAAGCTGTTAGGATACCATGCTCGATAGATTGCTTAGCTTCCTGTATTTAAAAACACATTAAAGCAGATATTTCAAAACCTGTAAATTTTGGTAAGTGTAGAATTGAAGGAATTAATGAAATACAGTCATGTGAATGGAAAAATAAAGGAATCTACACTGTCTTCTGTTGGCTTTCAAAACCTATGAAAATGTTTCAAATCTATTTTTTAAAAACTAGTTCACTGAAAATAGCAACTTATTTCTCTAAAGTTAGAAAGTTGATAAGTTTTAAATTTAATGGGCTGATTTTGTATATAAAATTTTTAAAAAGACAGAATGACCTTTAGACTGTCAGGTATAAAGATCATTATGTTCAGCTGATTTTTGCAGATGTTATTTATTGGGGTTTGGGGTTTTTTTCTGCTTAGTCAAAGAATCTAATGTCCTTCCTTCTATTGAAATGTTGGAGAGTTTTGGCTATGGATTTCAGTGGTTGCAGGACCAGACCTTTCATTATTGATGCTTTCTTCAGGCATTCAGAAAGAAAAATGTTTGAAATGCTCAGATTCTGTTGGAGATATAACCTTTGGAAAAGTTAGTCTCTATCATAAATATTAATCACAGTGCAGTGGTTGGTCTATAATGTTGAACAGATGGGATTTAATGGATGGAAGGAGTCTGCTGCTATCAGTTATGAACAACTGATTGCTGTCCACATTAGAATATTTACTTTGGTTTATGGTAATTAGGTTTTAATACTCTGGCATCAGAGGTCCTGTGGTGTATTTGCACTCGGTGGAACTCTGCCATTGCCATGTAGGAGCTCAGCCTGGCTGCTGCCAGCAAATCAGTGCCTGTGTGTTGAGTGTCCCTGCAGTGGGGACCTGATTTCTTCCTCTGCCTCTGCAGGCCACCTTCCTGGACGGCCACCAACCTGCAAGTCAGCAGCCTGGTGAAGGTTAAAAAAGTGGCATTCCCAGGCACTCAGTGGAGCTTTATTCTAAGGAATGTGTATTTCAGAGGAATACTAAAAATTTGAACTTCTTGTTATTTCTGCAGCCAAGGAGGCAGCGCCTATTTCATGGTCATACAATTTCTTGTATTCATTTTGAGGGCAGCACAATTCCTTGTGGCAGAATCACGGACTCTATCAGCAGGAGGAAGATGCTAAGCCTGAACATCAACATAACCATGCAAGTGTTTGAGCTTTGTTTTTGGGGTTTTTTGACTGAACTCCAGCTACTGTGATTTAAATTATTTCAAATTTGAAGCTTTCACCACTTTTTTTGGGGAAAGCTAATTGCACCCTGATGGAAATGACATCAATTATCCAAATACGTCATAGGATGCTGGAATATTTGGGGAAGAAACAGAACCACAAAAACCACAGAGATTTTTGTTGTAACCAAGTACTTAAAGTCTGCAAGCCATCTGTACAGCTACTTTTTCAAAGAATGTGAATCCCAGAGGTATTACCTGGCTAATAATAATAACATTGTTAATTTTAAAGTGAGAAATGGGTATACACAGCTTCAGAAACTGTATTTGGGGGCAATTTATAATGACTGTTCATCAGCTTCCTTTGGGTGTTAGAGCTGCTGCAAAACACTCTCCCAAACAGCTTTATATTTCTGTTTAAATATAAATAAATGTTTTTAACCTTATATTTGCAATAATTCCCTTGAGCCTTTGGCTTCCCAGAGAAACATCCCAAATCTCTGTAAGTTTTCTTCCTAAATTTTATAAAGAGAAGAGGGATATTTTCACACCATGCTGGACTTAACCTTAAACATATACAGGGAAGAAATATGTTGTCTGGGTCAGTGAATATCTGCAGTGTTGGGAAGTTATTGGAGAGATTACTTTCTTCTGGAAGTTAATGTCCTGAGTTTGATGTTTCTTAGGGTATATTTTCTTAAAATAGCTCTGACTCAGAAATTGTTATGGAAATCATATGGAGTGGTCACAGAGGGAAAGTGCATTATTTTTGATGCAGATTCTCAACCTTGGACAGAATGGGGTCATAACTTAATTTTAAATACAAAAAATCTTGATTTCTTCTGCTGTTCTCTAGAGGTTACTTCAAGCTTTAGAGTAAGATGTGATGGCACACTGTTTTGTAAGCTTAATGCATGGCAGTTTTAAATTCTTCAGTTCATGTTAAATTTCTTTTAAAATTCTTGATCAAATAACTCAAAGGAAGTCATAGTAAGGAATTTGTTTCCTCCTCTCTAGAGAAAATTCTTTTCCAATTCAGGCAGTCATCATATTTAGATTTGGGTGTGCTGGAAGGGATGTGGGGTATATGTGTGTGGGTTGTCTGTGCAAAGGCAGACGCATAAAGCTTGAAAGTATTGGTAAGGGACAAGTAAAAGGCTTCTCAAAGAACTTTTGCAGTATCTCATGTCACAATGGCAAGCACTCTGTGCTATTTCAGCTCTTGGGAAGATGTTGGCATCCCAAATCACTGTGCTGTGTCAGGCCTTTTGGTATCTCAGTGCAAAGTGTGTGAGTGCTGGCTGGACACTTGGCTGCTGCTAAAAATTTATTTTATTCATGACTGGAGCAGTGCTCAGACCTCTACTGTCAGTTTCTGGCTCTGCTGACATCATTGAGACTTTGCTCTGGACTCCAACAGAACCTCAGGTCTTTAGATGTGAAAGGTTAATGCATTAACCCACTGCAGCATTTAGCTCCCTGGGCTTGATACCTATTTCAATATACTTTAGTGCAAGTCTGTAAATATGACATTCAGAGGTAGTTCCCAAGAGAACTGGGTACATCAGAAATGGTGCTAGTGTGAATAATGTGTATCACAAGGATTAGTGAGACTGTCAAATGGGAGATATGACTTACCCAGAGCTTGTTTTTGAGGAGTACTCCAGTAATTGTAAGTAGACAGAGCCTCTAAGAATTTCCATATGCATAAACATAGATTATCCAGACCCCACTGTGCCAGGCACTATACAAATAGAGTCTTTCTCCACAAAACTTGCAATGTAGGCACAGTTGATGTGTAAAATGTTGGATAATGAAGACTTGTTATCCTTATTTTACAAACTTTGAACCAGAGCTGAGCAAAGTTTAGTGTTTTGCCCAGGAGCTCAAAGGATTTCTGTGATAGAGCTATGGTTTGAATCCAGATTAGCAACTCCCTTGACCAATTCCTTAATGAAATAAGTGCTTAACACAGCATAATCAAAACTGAAAAAACCCCTTACTTAAAAAACTCTGCTGACAGCAGAAAGAAAATGAACCTGAGTTCTTCCAACAGAAATATATCTGCAACTTGAAGTGATATACTTGCTCTTATGCTGCTTTTATAACTTCAGGTTTTTTCAGAAAAAAAAAAATTATGTTTTTTCCCATTAAACTGAAAAGAAGTTATTATATTCTCTATTTCATTGATTGGTTATCCCAGAAATGCTAAAGTTCTCTAGTACATGCAGCACTTCATTAATGCAGCAGGAATGTGTAAAATCTTGTGTGCATTCAAGTGATGCACATCTAAGCCAGAAAAAAATGAGGCTTCAGCTTGGACTCTCTCATTCAATGAACTATTTTCACTAGAGTACGTATTTTATATGGTAAATTGTACCTTCTTTGCACATCATAGGTAGCTCTTTTTCAGAGCTTGGAAGCTGCAGCGCTTCAGGGATGGAACTTTTCTTTTTAAGATTGTTAAATCCTAGGATCTATTTTCTAATCTCTCCAGTGTCCTGTTGTTTCCTTATTTTCCAAGGTGAAGAAAAAAGAAGGCATTATTAACTCTTCCCCTGCCTTCTGTCAGTGTAAATCATGGAAACAGGTCCAGACTTACTCAACTTGCACAGCTACTGTCAAGATGAAAAAACTATATTTTCCAGTGAAATTTTTTATCCATTAGTGTTTCAATAACATCAGAGGTTTTTAAAGAAGTTTCTGCAGCCAAGAGAATGTAGATCTATTTTTTAGATCATTGACTTTGCTTATTTAAACCTTTTTCTTTCCCCAAATAATTTCAATTCCAAGTTTCCTTCTATTTTTTTTTCTGTGAAAAAGACCATGCAAAGGAAAAATTTGAAAGACTTTTTTATGTAGGAAAAAGCTGGCTATAAAATCATGAAAAGCACCTGGACCATTTTACAACTCTGAAGCTACTTTTTTCTGTTTCATTAAATGCCCTAGATCTTGGGTTAACAAGTTTATGGAACAGAAGTCACTTTCAATTGTTTGGCTTTGTAGCTAAAAAAATAACCAATGAGAGCTGAGGGGCTGAACACATTATCTAAGTTCATCACAAAATTCAAAACAGCTGACAAAAGTAAGTTTATGGGAGGATCCAGTTTTGCAAAATTTAGTATTTACCTTTAAACTCACTCCAGCAAAACCAATGACTTATGACTAGTAAGCAGAGAAAACTACAGATTAATGGAAATCCCCAAAAGACCATTTGCATTTAATCAATAGTGGAATACCACCTAAAAATGTCTTTAGAGACAGCTGAAATTCAGAATAGCAATGTTAAGGTGTTTTAAGAAGTTCAAACTTTACTAACAAAACAAACTGTACCTTTGCAAAACTAGGAAAGATATAAAAAGCTTTTACTTAAAACATCTTCAACACAGCTGTTTTGTGATGCTAACACTTAAGGGAGAAATTAAGTTACCAAGTTTATACTGTTCTATAAATTGTAATAATACAGAATTTACATTTACATTGTCAGAATTTTAGGATTACAAGTGCAAACATACATAGACATATGGAAATTATTCATGTAAAATTCAATTCAAATACCAAAAGATCACTTCAGTAATTGTCTGCAAAACTGTCTCGCACATCAGACCTCCAACTTTCAGCTGCCACCTTCTTTGTTCACTAGACAATGACAAAAAAAGCACAGACATATATCAGGTGAAGTCCTGGCCTGAAAAATCAAGTCATTCTACAAATTATGTTCTCTTGCTCCAGAAGCCTGATTGCTGTGTAGATAGCTATACCTGACTCCTCTGAGAAAATCAATTCTTACTACCCTTTAATCCTGCTCACTCTGCAAAGCCACGGCAGCGATTTGAAAGGGAGTCCAGACTTTCTGTATCATCCATGCACTTTTCTTATTTCTATCTGTCCATGCCAGCCATGGGTGGCAATAACATTATAAAGAGGTTAACTATGGCCTTGCTCAGCCTTTGAAATACCGACTAGCAGTAGCAATAAAAATGAACGACAAACATTCAGGGAAATCTGCAGAGCTGAGAGGGGAAGGAACACTTTCTATTGAGTAGGCAATGACTTAAACCTGGAAATAAACAAAAATGGTGCACTTGGATTCTGCAACCCTGTTTTTACAGAGCTCTGCTTTGTGAGTTGCTTAAGGTGACAGAGGAAATACCTGGGAGCATGATAGCCAGGCATCCATTGAGGTAACTTTTTGGTTATCTTCTCTGAATTGTACTTTTCTACTGGAAAGGGAAACTGGACCATTTAAAGGTGTCTTAACTTGCTTCTTTTGGGAAGGGCTGTGCAAATTTCTACATGTCTTGCCAAATACAATCAGCTGCAGCTTCCTTCCAAATCCAGGAAAGAAATTTTAGTTGGTTGTTTCTCTTGCTGTAATCTCAAGACATGAATTATGTTTAAAGGAGATCTTCAGGAGTGTTTAAGTGAAAATGTGGGTAAGTGACTTTGGATAGGAATTTGAACTGTTTTGAGAAATCTGATGCAATGTTTTGTGAAATCCAGGTACACAATTCAAATTGAAACCTCTTTCTCAGAATCAGTGAATCACACTTCTGAATACCTAACACTGAATACCTAGGCCAAAGTAGATGGAAGCTTTTTTAGGAAGCTTACAGTTGCATAATGCGTATTAATTAGTCTTTTGACTTACTGTCTTGGAACTTGTAACCATGTGTCTTGTTTTACTGCAGAGTTGATATTTGATGATTAGTAAATCCAGGAGATATCAACACAGTTTGAAAATGAAGTGCATTTCACAGTGCATTTACTGCTTGACTGCCAAAAAAAAAAAAAAAAAAAAAATTCAAGTGCATGGTTCTATTCTCTCAGATGAAAAGAAAATGGCTAGAGTTACTGGCTGGCTCCGTGCATCATGTGGAGTACTGTAGTTTTACTGTGTGATAATCATTGCTTCAAAACCTGTTTTCAATTACCAGCAAGTCCCAAGTGCTGCTGACTCTGTCTCAGACATACAGTGTTTAGCATGATTTGGAGCATTGAATAACACAGAATAGAAAGTAAAGCAAGCTCTCTGAAAAGACAATTTCCCAAGAACTATTAATCTTCTAATCGGTGAGAAAATTCTCTTATTCTGAGAACTTAAGTGTTGAGACTGTGTCCAACTTGAAGTCATTAGGCTCTATTTTATTAATTTGGCCTCTGTGATGCTGATCTCTACCATTTGTTTTTCTTAATTTATCTGCATTAAAGCATTGCCCAGAGGCTTGAGACATGTAGAGAGTGCTTTCAGAAGGACAGAACATCAATGCCTATCAGTGAATGAAACACTTAATAGGAGCAAGAGTTCATTCCTTGCCTTAAATGGAAAACTGAAGTCTTCAAAGATATGTCTATGGAAGCCAGTCTCCAAACAGCATAAATGAAAGAGGAGCTGGCTATGGAGAAAGGAAGGTAATAATGACTTTGAGAAGTAAGAATGAGAGAAGTAGCTAAGAAAGAAATGCAAAAATATGGGGACACATGACTTAGTGGTTATCAGAAGATATGTATATATATGTGAGATTTTTAGATTTTTTTCCTCCTAAATGATTGATGTCCAGATTGAGGATCTGAGGCACAAATCAGTTATAATGGGTTATATATTACCTGCTCTACTGTGAGCAACTCTCAATGCACTTGCTTTACTCCTGCTGTGACAGCAAGATCATATGAATTACTAAAAGATAAGCTATGTTATCTTGCAGTTACAAAAATCATAGAATGGTGTGGGTTGGAAGGGACATTAAAGACCATCTAATTTCAACCCTGCTGCCCTGGGCAAGGACATCCTCCATTAGACCAGGTTGTTCAAAGCTACATCCAACCTGGCTTTGAACCCTTCCAGGGATGGACAATATTGATGTGGACAAAGAGTTTACAAGAGACTTGTTTTACAGGTCAGCTGATGTTACCTGTTTTCATTGCTGTAACCTAGACAAGCCAAGCCCTAATGGGCAAATAGAGTCAGAACTCATTGGTATGGATGAGAGACAGATTTCTGGAAAGGAATACTAGTTTTGCATGTTCTGATTTACCTACATGCCTAATACTGCTGTTGGTTCTGATATTACAAATCTGTACCCTTCCTAGGTAAACAGATCTTATTCTGTGTTGTACTACAAGGGCTTTTTTGTTTGGGCAACCTCCAGGTGCCTATTTTTAATTTGTTCTTCCTCTGTAAGAACTGTGTGGGACTAGGTTGGAGGGAGCATCTGGCTGGGACCACCTCACTGGTCATGCCAGCATGTATGCTGGCAATGATTAAACAATATATCTAAAAATGATATGGCTGGTATTGCTAACATAAGTATTCCTACCTTTTCTTCTGGATAACTTTGTATTTAGGAGTCCTTAAGCTTTGACAAATTCTGGCAACAGCTATAAATCAACTTCATTTAATACCCAGTGTTTCCCTAAGGCATTTTCTTTCAAAGGCTCTTAGTCTCCTTTCTGTACTTTTGGTAAATTTCCAGCTTTTATGTCCTTGCAATAAAATGGAAATAACACAGTTGGGTCTATATAAATGGCCATATAATAATAATATATCAACGGAAACTTTGCTAGGAGAGGATCCTGTAAAATGTAGTTGTAACAGAGTTCACAGGCAGAATGTACCAGACAGAGCAAACAAGTAGAATGAGACCAAGAATATTCTTCATTTCAGATGTGAGTGTTGGCAACAGGACCTGGTCCACCTCTGCACAAACCAAGTGAAGCAGCTGAAAAATTATATACACACAGCCCTCATACTGAGCTAAAATCAGAGGTATAGTGTACTGCACAGCATCCCAGAGCAGGTTAGAGAGAATGTAGGGTGATTTAAATGACAACAGGGGTTAGGGGGATGCAACCACACTAAAATATTTAATGTTTCCTGGAGGAATTAGAAGCTGGCTGTGGCTGGCAGTAAGCTGATTACCAGGCATCCCAGTACTGGCACATGGCAACACAAGTCTGTGAGCCAGTAGGCTTGCCTTTACAATTTTAAGGAGAGTTCAAGTAAAACAAAGAAAATTCAGCACTCTCCCTTTTTTGGGGATTAGAGTTAGTTATTTCTGAACTAATAGGGTATTAGACAAGTATGAACACACTGTAATCGATTCACTTATTTCCAACTGACTCTTTGTCAGGAACTTCTAAAACAAAAGTATACCCATAAAATTATCTTCAGGAAACACTGGTATTGTTTAACCATTAAAAAAATCCACCAGATTTTTTTTAATTCAAGTGTAAGAAAAAGCAGCCACTAAGAAACTTTTTTCCTAGTGTCTGAAAAAGAAAAACATGACAGATGGTTTCCATTTGTAAAGGAAAAATAGTGACCAAAAATGTGTTTCCTTAAACCCAAAATTAATATGGCCTACTTAAACTATACCTATATATAGTAATTCTTCAGCCTTTGAATAAAAAAATGGGGTTTATTTTAAAATAATGGAGTAAATTACTTGGTCAAATAGATACTTTTTCCCGGTCTAAACAGGAATTTACAATCACTGTAGGACTTATGCAGTGAGTAAGATGACTTTCTATGCATCAGATTATATTTACCTTGTTTAAGATGAATCACAGCCACAGAAGTTTAGGGCAAAAAATTTAGGAGTGGCTAGGGAGCTGGGCTTGTACACCCTGAAGAAAAGGAGGCTAAGAGGAGACCTTATCTTTGAGGTCTCTTCCAACCTAAATGATTCTATGATTTCTTACATCAAATTATGGTCCTAATCTCTTCTCCTGTACTTTTTTGGAGGGGGAAGGCAATGGCCTCAGGGGTTTTGATCCTTCTTTGAAATACAATGTGACTAGGTTCTTACAGGAGTCTGTCTGTGTTGTGCCTTGTGCCTAAAGATTCAGGTTAGAAGAGGTTTGACCAAGATTTGAGTTCTTATCCAATCTGAAAAAAAAAATCTTCATTTTTGGAAGTTCATGTTTCAGGCTTACTTGCAACCAAAATTAAGCATAGTTTATCCTGCTCTCTCCCTTGGAAACTGCTGTTGCAGTTCACCTTGAGCATCTTGGCCAGGCCAAATACACAGCATTATCAGTTATTCCTTCTGTACAGTGAAACATTCCTCATGGAAGGACAAAACACAAATGAATTTTGTATATATTCATACAAATACATCATGATGATTTGCTATCAGGGTTAAGAGCCAACTGATTTCATCATTTCCTGTGACTCTGCAAAAAATAATGTGCAGGCCTTGGCTGTGAATACTTCAGAATACTTCAGAATACTTCAGAAACACAAGTGCCCCAACCAGCCGTGGCCTCCTGGAGAAGGAGAAAAAAGAATGAAGAACAAGAAGGTTCAGAGACAGAGCCTTCTTGCCCAGTTACTATTCCCTCCTGGATGTTTTGGCAAGAGGAAGAAGCAGAGGAGCTGCTTCCTCTTGCTGAGTGTTTTCAGTGTTTGTTTAACTGAGTTCTTTTCTTTTAAGTTACAGAACTACAGGCCTGGTGGTCAGCATGGAAATTCGTAGTTCGGGAGTGTTTGCATTTGTGATGCTGCTCAGTTTGCCAACCCTGGCTTTCTTCTGGATTGTCCCGCAGCCAAAAACCAATGTGTGGAAAACCCTCGCACAGAGTCTAGGCCAAGATCACATTTGTCTAGCCTCAGCCACAGCCCAAAATCCCATGTCTGCCTGTCTGGTAGGAACCCCTGTGAAAGAAGAAGAGTATCCTCAACCACTCCTCCGTTGGCGTCAAATTTTCAATCAGAAACCTATCACAGTTAGGGACTTTCAAGAAATAAATGAGCCCCCTTCCACTGTTGTTAAAAATCCCCTTGCTTTTTGGAAACAATGGTCGCAGACTCTCGGCCGTGCCCACTTAGAACCCCAAGAATTGGAACTTCTTGGGTCCTCCAAAGCTCCTTTTTGTGTTCAATTTATGTACACCCCTCCTAAAGAGCAAGAAAAGTTGTTTTACAATTTGCAACAAGCTGAAATTTCTTATATGGCAACAAATGACTCAGATTCTCAACTGGCACAAGAAAAATTTCTCTCTTCAAGTTCAGAAGAGAGACCTGACAAGTCTTAATTCGGATTGCAATTCAGAAATTATCCATTGGTCCAGGGCAAAGTCGGCAGCCCTGACAGTTTTTTTTACCTTGGGTGTCAATTGCAAAGTCTGCGGGAGAATTAGGCTGATTGGAATGTTGGGTAGCTAAACAAGCAAATTTAACATCTCGTGCTATTAGTGATCTCTTATCAGACGAGCAGACAACGAGACACGCAATGCTCCAAAATAGAGCTGCCATTGATTACTTGCTTTTATTGAATCAACATTCGTGCAAGGAGTTCGAAGGACTCTGCTGCTTCAATCTATCGTCCAAAGCAGAAGACATCAGAAAATCTGTCCACCAGCTGCGAGGGATGGTCAATTCCATCAAAGAAGAAACAGGGGACTGGTTTGACAACATCTTTTCAGGTGTTGGACTTTCTAGTGTTGCCAGCTCATGGATCAAAACAGGACTGTTAGTGTTGTTCATTGTGTTAGTTGTAGCCATTACTTTTGGTTTGGTAAAAAGTTTGATCATGCGTGCAGTTTTTTCCACTTCCACCCCCTCTGTGCATTCTGTGCATTCAGTGGAGCCAGCCAACGAATTTCCGCTGGACGAAGTTACCAGCAGCGAAAATAGCTCAGAGATTTACACACCAGAACAGTAACAAAATAAAAAAAAAAGGGGGAAGTATGACTCTGCAAAAATAATATGTGCTTGGCTGTGAATACAGCATGATGGGTTTTATTGTTAAGTATTAGCATAGCTTGCACAACTCTAGAAAGCGCTTTTGTTTTAGGATGTATTTCTTGTGTTAGTATGTAACTTTCTTGTAGTTCAATAAGGGTTTCTAGGACAGCTTTAGCCCCTGCATAGAATCTTTCTTTTATTGGTTCTTCCCCGTCTCATCCCCTCTGTCATGCACAATTTCCCTCTTGTCCATCTTAGCATCCTTATCTTTGAAGTACAGTAATATTAGCCACTAACTTTGCTGGACCACCCTCAGCCCATCCCAGAACTTGTGTTGGATTTGTTAGAACTTAAGTGACTTAGTTTGGCATGATGTATTTGGATTGTTTTATTGGTATCTGTAACTTAGAACCCACCCCAAAATTGCAGTATTAAACCGCCCACCACCCCAGGCTCGGGGTCTCTCTCCAGAGGCACCAGCCTGGTGGCTGGGGGGATCACCCTGACCCCCTTTCCCCCCTCCGAATAAAGCCTCTGTTCCCTGGAAACTTCGAGAGAGAGAGTCCCCTCTTTCTTCGATCCAGCCTTTACAGCGTTATCCAGCTGTGAGAGCCAAACCCCCACAAAGTGACTTGTTGAGGCGTGCTGGAGCTGCCGGGAGGCCCAGGCTGAACACCGAGCCGGGGCTGGGGCAAGCACGCACTGCAACAATTTCCCGATGCAGTGAATATGCAGTGAATCGAGGACTATTACAACTATATTTATGTAAGCAGAACCTAAAGACTTTGATTGTCAATTACTTTTTAAAAGCAGATTCTGAGATATTGCATTTAAAAGGAAGATCTGAAAAATAAACATTCAGTTGGTATATGCATTCTTTTGGTACTTTACATGGCAAGCCAATAAATTTGAAAAAAGCAGGTGTTTTTGTAGCTCACCAGTCCATTAGTACTCCTATTTTTATCCCATTTCTCTTAGAACTTGAGGTCAGGGGTGTTTCTGTGGTTGCATTTTTAAATTTTCTTTTTTTTCCTGTTACTCCTGTTACGTTCAGTCATCACATGACTGAGCCCCTGGTTTTTTGCTTGCTTGATTTCCATTTAGTTTTTGTACGATTCAGTAGAACTGCAAGTGTCTTGTTCATTAAAAATTGTATATTATTCAAGCAACATCTAACAATTGCTTTTACCTTAAAAAAATATGGGATGTGTTTGGATGTGTCCAGACAGGGATTGTAGTTCATTTAATAACACTTCCCTTATGTAGAAGTGAGAATCTCTTCATCATTCAGAAAATTTGTCATTCTAGTAAGAATTGGATAGAAAGAAGCACTGAAGTGCAAGACAGGCATATTTGATAAACTACAAAGAGATACAATCCTTTTTTTTTTTTTTTTTTTTTCCCTGCACAAACAGAAGAGCACAAACTGAAAAACTAGACTGGGAATAAACTGCACATAAGCAAATAGCAAGATTCATGAATTAATTTGCTTAGCAACTGAAATAAGATCTGTTAAATTTGTCTTGCTTTCATGTTAGCCTATACTAGATGCTCTGGAATAAAGTTCAAACAGTGCATCTCCAATTCTGTAAATATGTTATATATTGAGGAGGAGCTCCATTCTAACAAGCAATCCCCACAAGCATGTAATGTAAAACTGGTGTAGGTAAACTAATTCAGTCCTGTGAATGTTTATATTCTTTTGCATGATGTGAGTCAGAGATAATTGTACTGAAATAATCTTGTCCTGGTACAATTTCAATCAAGGTGGCATTGAGAATAATTAAGTTCCAGGATGAAAAAGCTGTGAAAACCATTGGAATATTTAATAGCAAACATGACTGATATTGCTCCCATCATGTCAATGCTTGGGTATAAGGCCTTATGGTAGTCTTTGTAAGGGCTTAAGGTTTTCTTCAGACTGGTTTACAGGTTATCCAAAATTTTGAGAGTTGCTTTGGACCAGCCTCTGATTTAAGCACAGGAAAGAATGCTGCCCAAATTAGTGAGATGCATGGAATCTACAAGGTCAGGCGGAACTCTTCACTCTTGTGGATGTCAGGGAGCAAATTATCATAGAATGGCCAGGGTTGGAAAGGACCTTAAAGATCCAGCTCCAAGCCCCCTGTCATGAACAGGGACACTAGACCAGGCTGGCTAGAGCTTCATTCAAACTGGCCTTAAACACTTGCAGAGCATGAGGCATCCACAACATCTCTGGGCAACCTGTTCAATGCCTCACTACCTGCACAGTTGAGAATTTTTTCCTAATATGTACTCTATACCTACCCTCTTTCATGTTCTGCACAGAGATAGGATTCTCAGTTGTGTGCAGTATTTTGCAATAATAGGTTGACAATAGTAAATGGTCTTCTTTAAATCCTTAAAAATGTGTGACTTATGAGATACATCTTGAGTAAACTTTCTTGTTTCTCAAACCCCATGTTTTTCATACTGAACATGACTAGTATCAAAATTAGCTCAATTCACAGACAGAGAAAGACTTACTGGCAGTATATCCTCTCTTCATTATACTTTCTAGTACAAAATCTTCATTTCTCTGGATCATACCCTTACAATATTTAAATTTTACAGGGAAAAATATGAGGCAAGGCTAAGTCATCTCTGTGGTTAAGAATTTAGCAATCTCTAAACACTAAATTATACTGATGCAGTTTAGTCTGTTTTGATGTCAGCATGTTTAAAAAGGTGTTGTAAAACTGGAGAGGGCAGAAAGAACATAAAAATGAATTAGGGACAAAGGGAGAGAATGTGCTGTGGTGAGGAAATTAAGGAACTCTAATTTATAGAAAGAAATAGAGATCTCATTTAATTACAATGTTAAATGTCTTTATGTGAAGAAGGGGGCTGGAAAATAAGAGTTTTTCAGTCTAGTAGGGAGGCATGAAATTACGTCCCAGTTAAAAATGAACTAAAAATGTGTGAGAGAAAATGACCAAGTAGGAGGGAAAACCTTGGCAGCAGCAAAGGAGTCAGTTTTCCATCTTTTACATCATATTTAAGAAGAAATACATTTCCAGAACAAATCCTGTATTTAAAAAGTAACTTCTGAATTAAATGTAGTCACACTTTAGTTTTTTTTATTGCTTTTCTAAGAAAGTGTAAAAGACTGATATTTTCTATCATTAAAATTTTCCGGGTTTGTGGCAGTTTTTGTTGGTTGGGGTTTTTTGTTCTTTTCATTTTGCTTTGATTTTGTTTTTATTCACAAAATAAAGCTAAAGCCATGGGATACCTTCTATGCATACTGGGGTTTTTAGGTGCTTCTAGTAGAATTCTTTAATGTCTTGGACCACTTAACAATAATCTTACATAATCGTAGAGGGTTTTCCAAACTGCTTAAATAATCTGGTTTGTCTCTCTATGTTGGTTACAGGTGCTATTTGCTATTTTTTAGAGTTAACATACAGTAGGCATTGTCTTTTTCTGTCCCATATTTCTTGCAGAAAGAGATATTTAGGTAAAAAGTAAACCTCAGCTTGTTGTTCATCTTTTACCCAAACTTTAATAGATTTTTTTTTTTGTCTGAGATTTGACTAAAGATTGCACAGACTCTAACATTGTTCTTCTAGTCTGCCCAAAAGATAAGTGTAGATGAGGTGCACAGCTGGCCTGAACTGGTGCTCAGATTGAGATTTTTGGCTGCTTCATGGGAAAACTCCATTCCTCCCTGGTGCTGTTTTTTCTTACCCTTCATTCATTCAGCATGGTGAGAAATCTGAGTGTATCTGTGGTTCTTTGCAGTGCCTTTCTAGAGGACACAAGCCAGAACACTGGTACCAGAATTCCATTATGACCCTGATGCTGCTGAACTCTCTGGATAGCAGGAGAGTCAGCCTTGACTGCATCATGAAGAGGAGAGTGGTTGTGGGCTTGTGTGATTCTCCATAATCAGTACACCCCTTTTGATGGGAAGAATTTCTCTGGCAGACTTGTTTGTAGCTGAAGCTTCAGCACAATGCAATGTTGTGAGAATGAACCTGGCTTATTTTATTCAGAAAATAAGATGTAGCATGATTTCCTGCTCTTGAGGGGTTTGTAGGTCATTCAATAGGACTAACACAACAAAACAGGAACTGCAGGATGGGCTTTGGGGTCTAATGAAGTTCTCCATCACTTTTTTTTTTAACTTTTTTTTTTTAATCCTTCTTTTACCCTAGCACTTTGAGATCTACTACCTCAGTTCTGTCCCCACTCTGAAAATTGCCAGTGTGAGCATGCCCCCTTTTTTAAATTTGTTTGGGCATTTTGCTGGAGTATAGGATAGGGAACTTGTAGCATGCCCTGATTCTGTAACTTTCTTGAATGTCTTGCTCGAGTGAATGACCAAGCAGAACTTGACAGCAGGCTAGGAGTCTGGCCAGGATTTAAATGGAAAATGGGAGGACTGGGGAAGAGGCAGAGCAGGGAAAGACTCAGCTGCATCAGGCTATGCCTTTAGTGCAGAACAGTTAATAGTATTTATGTCATTTATGATGATGTGTTTTCAGCTCAATAAGATTATATCAAGATTCAGACCCAAAAAAACCCCCAAACAGACAACAAAGTGAGACTCAGCAGAGATGCTCTGCTAAATAAGGATTTGCTTGTAGTTATTCATTCCAGCTAAAACTGGCTACACAATTCTTGTAAAAGATCTATAGGTGCAGTGAAGCCTATGTGAAAATAGGGTTAGGCTGAGAAACATGTTATTATGGCCTGACAAAACACAGGTGTACCAAATACTGTCTGGCTTTTAGATGTTTGGACGCCTTGTGTCACACCAGAAGCCCAGGTTTTCTTCTAGTTTTGGCCAAACTACTCTTCCTTTGAAGTAGAAGGGGTATTTATAGGGCTGTGTTTCAGTAAATAGTCTATTCATCTGTACTAACATTTTGGGAAAGTCTAGAAAACTATAATTAATTCTTTTGCACATTCACTTTCGTAACCCTGAGGAGTCAATAGATAAAATAATTTTATAGTATGTTTTTCCTGAAAGGCTGCTACTACTACTACTTGTTTCAAAGCTTTTACTGTGAGAAGCAATACCTGTTCAAATGTAAAATTTATAAAATGTGCAGTTATTGCAGCATTTTCTTGTATAAATGCCAAAATACATTTAATTTTTTCTCTGATTTTTATTTTTAATCAGAAACTTTTCAGATCAAAGTTTACATAGAATTAATGACCCGCAAAAATGACACAAAAATGATATTTTATGAGAATACTGTATACTTAACAAGGATCTTCAGGATTAAAATTGTTTGTTTCCACACAGAAATTTCATAAGGTAAAAGAGTCTCTCATGAGTATAGGCTCTAGTGGAAAGAGCACTACTGACAATGATACAGAAAAGCATGCACCTTTTTTCAATTATGTTTAAATGCTTAGATATTCCTTACCTCTCCAAAATGCTTTAAAAATAGGCAAATCTGGGTATTGCAATAGCCATTGACTGCTGAACAACATTATTGATTGGTTTTAATAAATTGCTATGTAGCATAGTATCAGTTACTTTAAAAATAATAAAGTGTAGAAATTTTTCCAGTCACACCAGAGTGCAAGGTTTAATTCCATTATCCACCACTGAGAGCATACTGTGACAGTCTGTATCACCACGGCACTGGGGACTGGAGGGGAGAGAGAGAGAAGGGTTAGGGAATTATAATGCCTCATCTGCTCAGGTCATTCAGTGCCTTGCAAGTTTAATCAGGCTGTCTTCATCCTCCATTACACTCATTAGGTCCTGTTAGGTTAGTGCTCAATGTTGATCTGTATCTTGGTCAAGACAATTGTTGCTGATTAACTGTAATTACCAGTAATGGTCCCAACCTGCTTTCAAGCAGACTGCTGCTGTCATCTTGTCCAGGCCCTTGTTCTGTGATGAGCAGTCCAAATCTGCTAACTGTTTGCTCACTTGCTCTTTGAACCAACAAGTCACTTCTTGTGTGGGCTCATGCCCCCACTCCCGTACCTGCCATCTGTAAACATCCCAACTCTGCTTGAGCTATGCAAAAATGTATAGGTAAGGAAAACAGGAATGACTGGTATGGAAGGGTGAAACGGCAGAAGCAAAGAATTAAAACTTAAATACAAAACAGGACAACTGAGGGCTCAAAAACTCAAAAATAACAAAGAAATCAAGTATTTTGTGATTTGAAGTCTAAAGTAATAAATTACAAACTAGTGCCCAATTTCAAACACTGTCCTTGTGTGAATAATCTTCATTTGAGTCTGCTCTCCTATGTATTTCCATGAGATTATTTTGGGAATAGCTGTCCTTAGGATCAGAGGATCAGATCTTCTGTATTGCAGATATTGCTTAAGGCAATTTTAAGTTGTGGATGGTTTTCTGGTTAGCCTTGTGAAAGCCTCTATATGCTTACACTTCAAAAAGATGATAAATAATCATGAGTTGAGTCAGAATTTATAGATAATTGTGGTGTGAATGCCAAGGTCATGTAAATGTTTATGTTCCTGATTCATAGTTACAAATAATGCTTGCTAAATTTCCAACAGACTGTAAGTACAAATAATTTGGGGAATGAAATCAAACCCTACTTATTTATGCCTCTTTCTACAGGCATCAAAATAATTACTGTCTTAGAAATGACAACAAAAAGTATTGCCACAGTTTGGGCACAAGAGCTGTGTGTGATGCCACCCTAGGCAGTCGGCGTAATGGGCACACTTCCAAAACTCTGAGCGGGTATCCATGCTCATAACATCCAGATTTCAAGTGTGCACCTGAAAGGGGGTCTGGGAGGCAAATTCACCAATTGTACCTAGAGGGTTGAGTCCCACAGAGACTCCCTGTGCCTGAAACTCTCCTGTGTGTCTGTAGACAAACCTGTATTGCACCTTCTGGTGGCAGTTCTCACAATGAGATTAGAGGTGTGGATGGTGTGAGTGTGAGCTCCCCCAGCCTAAGCTGTCACAAGCTACTGTGGTCACATAACTCCCAGGCAGAATCTGGCTCCCAGCCTGCAGTGGGAAGGCACACCCTGTGTTCACTGGTGTGTGTGTACCTGGCCAGTCTGCCATAGCCAAGAATTAGGGATACGGGAATCCGATAGACTGAGTTGGTGTGTACTTCCAAATTATGCTCCAAACTGTGGACTGAGTGTGATAGTCAAAAGAAGAATTTAAGGCAATAAATTTATGAGGAGAAGGATAGAGTGAAGCAGTCCCAATATTTACGTATTTACTCAATGTGTATCTCAGAATTTCCCCTTAATGATAAAAGAAAGCCACCAAGGTTACAAAGTCAAAGTCTTAAATATTTTATCTGTTTGTCCAGCATTAATTGCATTAGGAGTGGATCTCTCTCAAAGCACTGAATAAAGCAAGAAAAATTAATATTTTCAAGTAATGAAAGGCTATATCTTGGTTGGGGTTTTTTATACATATGTATAATTATTTTCTAACATATTCAGCATTTACTATGCTACATTTGAAGAAAAGAAAAATAAATTCTTTGTATTGTACCCATAGTAAAAGCTGCTTTAACAGCTTTTACTATGGGTACAATTTTATTGAAGTTTCTGAGCCACCCAATGTTATTAATAACAGAATGCATTCAGAAGAATTGCCATTTTTAAAGACAATTGTGTGCCCACCATTGCATGTTTCTTCTTTATGTGGTAAGATGTTATGGCAATCAATTCTGCTTTGCAGCTGCTTTATGTCTCTGCAAGAGATTGGTATCTTTCAATGCAGCAAAATACAATAACAAGTTTGGTTTTAAACAAACATCTGCAAAAAATTATTTTTCTCTAGTACAAACAGTGGCTGTAAAAGGGATTTGACAAATTGGAATAGCACCCCTTATCTGTTCAGTCCTGAGATGAGCTAGACAGCTATTTTCCAGTAGTTTTCCTTGAAACACGTGCAGCTCAAATGTCATCATAAAAGAATCTTTTATATTACAGTAAAGCACCTTCAATGTACAATACACATGAGGCTTATCTACATTTATGTACTCTAGTCATACTTGTATAAACAAATACATGATGCATAAATGTGTGTGTTCCACTTCTGGGAGTATTTATGGTCCTAATGCATATGTACTTTCAGTATCTGCACATTTATATACTTAAATATTTGTGCATGGCATGTACGTGTTTTGTAGATGCAGACATAAAACACACTACATGCTCTGTGTAGTTTAATTTTTCTGTGAGGTGCTTTAAGTCCTTGTTGAAGTGAATATTTAGGCTTCAAAATTAAGTCAATTTCTAGGCATGAAATAATAAAATTTTAGCATAAAAGAATTTAATTAACTCAATATATAGTAAACATATTCACATTGTGACTGCCAGATTTTATTTCACTGAGACCATTGAGAGTGGCCAATTATTTTTTTAAACACTGGCAGTAGCTTTAAAGAGGATGCTAGAATATACATTATCTATATATGTTGGTGTGTGTATATACAAATATAAAGGAATGTATATTTATAGAGAGATATATATTAGAGAGATTACTTTTTTTTTTTTTTTTTTTTTTTTTTTTTTTACTTTAATCCTGAAATCACTAACTCTTTTTGCAGTTTTTGGAAGGAAATGGAGCCTGCTGGCCAGGAAATCACATCCCAGAAAGATCACGTTCTTGTGACAATTTATCATGGAAAAAGCTGTGTCTTGCAATTGAGATGTAAAGCTGCGGTCTTGCAGATTGTGGTCAATGAAGATGCTTGGGGATTTTTTTGCTATCTCTTGCAAGAAAAGCATTATTAGCCCCTGAAGTCTTGGTTGCATTCCAATTTTAATAACTATATTTTGCCTACATAATTCCCACTGTAGCTTCAGGTGGATTGTGGAATTTTCTTCACTTCCTGTCATAAAGTATTCTGTGGTGTTGCTGTGTGCTGTGTAACAGCTGCTGTGCTCCTCTGCTACTGTTCAGTGCTTCTCCCCAAACTTCTGACCCTCTTTATTTAATCTTACATCATCTTTTGCTGAGTTTGTACCGGTATTTCAAACAGCACATATTACAAACCATTACCAAATGGAGATTGATACAAAAGCTTAATGTACTATTTTCCAGTCGCATCTTTTAGTCTGCTTGACACTATATTCATGGTCTATTCAAGACTTTAAAAAAAAATGTTAGAAGCAAATACAGATTTTGGGGGCCCCCACCCCCTCAGGGAGTCTCATCTATTAGTGATAAATGGGAATTAAACAGCAATTAAATGCATTGCAGACAGGCTGAACCCACGTAGTGTCATTAGGACTCTTCTTGAACATGGAACATACAACTCCCTTGCAGAAGAAGCTGCGGGATCAGGGCAAAAAGAGGGTGTTAGTTGATTTTAATCTTTTTTCCCCACCCACCCAACAAAATAATATTTTTACTGAAATCTTGGTGAAAAGATATTGAGGATTTTTGCTCTTTTCTGTTTTAGTTTTAGGAATCGTGTTGGGAAAAAATGTTTATTATTTACACTTTTTCTCCAATAACTTATTTCTTGATTGACTTGAGGGTTTTATACATTTTTGCTGGTTTTTCATCTAACTTCTTAATTCATACATGTTCTTGTTTTTATTTCATAGCCAGAGCAGTGTCTTTTTTTGTTTAGGAATGATTGACAGTGGAATATTCTGGCTAAGAGCTAAGAGTCAAACCACAGACCGAGACACTGTACAGACTGTACATCCTCGGAGTCTGCCAGCAGACCGTTCCTTGCAAAATATTACCAAGTCTAACTATGAATTCTGGAATAACACTTTCTTGGCTACTCCTAAAGACAATGTGGAGTATAGTTAGTAAGTTCACATTTCTTGCCAGAAAAGCATAACCCAATGCATGTGTTGATACATGAAAAACCTTAGCCATGATTATTTGTTGTCAGTTGTTGTGCGTGTAAGAAGTGTGCTTTCATTCATCAGCATACTCTGCTTCTACATCCTCTGGGCCTCGTTGTTCCCAGTTTGATGAAGCAGGGGAATCACAGCACCTTCCAGCAGCGTGCATTCCCCACTGTGGCAGTGAGTGTGTGCTGCTTTCCAGGAGGATTCCTTCTTGCTTCTGCTTCCTTCTAACCGCATCTGCATGAATTGTACCTGCACAAGATGGGATTCCAGTGATTGTCCCCTGGATGGGCAATACTCTGAAGCAAAGGCATAAAAATTAGTGGGTTCTGCCTGCAGCTGTTTTTGCAGGGATTTGTGTGCTGGGAGAACTGCAGTGGGGTCGTGGGCTCGATTAGTGCTCAGGCCAGGCCCCTGCCGTGCCTCTGGAAGGACAGGGTGGCAGCAGCTGAGAGCCCCTTGCTTGCATGGTAGCTCTCCAATTGTAGGGCTTGCAACAAATGTTTCTTTGCAAGACAGTTTTATGTAAAGGTTATTTCATGTGAATTATCTTCCTACCTTTCTAAAGCAGAGCAGGGATGGAAAACAGTGGACTGGCAACTCTTTGTTCTAGTCATGTTGCTTTATGCCACAAAAAAAAAAAAAATCTGCAAAATCAACTAGACCAAACTATAGACAAACTGTGAACAAACTTGAATTATTTGGTAAGAATTCTTATTTTTTCTTATTATTATCATCATGATCATGTGTAAATAAATATTTAGACTGGCTTTTAGTCATCATTTTGAAGGACTTCATTGCTGCTGTTTGATACTGCAAGTAAGTTGCAAGAAAATAATTTGTCATGTAAAGAGTAATTTTTTTTTTTTTTTTTTTTTTTTTTTTTTTTTTTTTTTTTTTTTTTTTGCTAGAAAGCAAGACATCCGTGAAAAACATATGGCCCTACTTCTTTGCACTCAACCCTACTGCTACTGAGGTCAGTGGAGAAAATCCCATCCTCTTCCCTGGCAGTAGGTGATACTTAAATATTTATCTCCGTCTGAAATGGTAGACTTCACGTTATTTCTGTCAGTTTTGCCGCGGTGGTTTTATCTCCAGTTTGCGTTTCACTGTGGTTAGGGTTTGTAATTTCTTATATGAATCCTATCACGACGCTGCGTACCCGGGCGGTGCGGCAGCCGCGCAGGCCGGCGCTGAGATCTCCGGCGGGGAGCGGCGCCCGGGCCGTGCCCGCTCCCGGTGCCCGCTGCCCTCCATTCCGCAAGCGGGTGCTGCCATCTCGTGCCTGGGCCGGGAATGCGCCGGGCCCGCGGCCGCTGATCGCCGCCGAACTCGGGCCCAGCGCGGTGCCTGGGCAGCGGCCGAGGCTCCCGGGCACCGCCCCCGCGCTCGTCCCGCGGCCCCCGGGCCCCTCCGGCAGCGGGGCCGCCTCCCCGAGGAGTGGCGGCCGGGCAAGCGGCGCCGCGCCCGGGCTCCCTGACGGGCAGCGCTCTCTCCCCCCTCACGGGGCCGCGGGAGGGTGCGCCCGGCAAAGGGGAAAGGCTCTCCCTCTGTGCGAGGTTCTGCTAATCTGGTTTTGTTTTGGCAGTGTGGCCGTGGTTTATTTGTGCGTTGGATTGTCACGCTGTAAGATGCTTTTAATTTTAAAAAGCTTTGGTGGTATGGTACCAGCCTGACACTCCGGTATTTTTAATAAAAAAATCGGCTTTAAAAACCTGACTTAAGAAGATGTTTTGTAATTTGCTTTTTAGCGTGGAGAAGTGGAGGGTTGGTTTTAATTCGATTTAGAAATTTTGCTGGATTTCCCAAGCTAAATCCTGAACCAGGATGGTCCCAGCAATGACAACCATGAACTTGGCGTAGCCAAACAAAAAAAAGAGAAATCTTTTTCTCTTAGAGTGAATGACATAAACAAAGGTAACTGAGAACTGAAGAACTTCAGCATTAGTTATTTATATAAGCCTTCAGAATGCGATCCCTAAGAAATAAGCATCGTGCCAGTTTTTACACATATGTAGTTGACATCACATTATCTGTTGATGAAGCTGCAAGCGTGCTTAACATGAAAGTGCTGCATCTTAACTTTGCACTAATGCTTTTGCCTGGCTGAGTGCCTCTGGTCACCATGGGCAAGCTCTGAAACAACAAGGAAAGAATTTTCTCAGATTTGTGCAGCAGCAATCGTCTCTAATATCCTGCTCCCCTGAATCTCCAATGAGAAGAGAGCAAACATTTTTACACTTGATATTTGAAGCAAAAAAACCTATTCTTCCCATTCTAAACACTGAAGTACATTTTCCCCCTTCTGTGCTGCTGGATTTTGGGTCTGGGAAATGTGTGACACTTTGAATAATTCATAGCATGGCTTTTGAGGGTTGAGAAGCCAGTTTTGGGAGTCTTTTCAAGTATTCTTCTTTAAGTTGGAAATCTAGGGTGGGATGTTTTTGTGAAATTTCAGGAACAATACTCTGATCTTATTTTGATCTCTACACTTTCCTTTTCAGCTCAGATGCTGGGGAGCTGATAAGCAAAAAAATCCAGTGGAAAGTTGAAGAAAATTATTTTGGAGAAGAGGTATCACCTACGGTAAGTGAGGAGTAATGTTGGGGGAAGGATGAAGTGAGTCAGCATGACACAGATGTGTCCACTTGGAAACCACAGCAAGATCTTCCCACTGCACTGTGTGAGTCTCTTTAAAGTAAAATCCAGACAGAGTCTGTTTCTCTATAAATCTTTCCCTTCTTTCCATTACTAGTTGGGTATTGTTGGCTTTAAGCCACCTGATTTTACTATGATTTATTAACTGCTATGCATTATATATGAGATTCAGGTTTACTGAAGAGTTACCCTTATGGTCAATGTTGCATACAAATCAGCTACTGTTAGAGAGGTTTATTGCATCTTCTTATGCAGCTAGGAGTTTTGCTAGGCAGTGTTAGAATTTGTGATACGTAGAACAATACATTTAAAAAATCCTCATCTGTATTTCACGTGTTGTATGTATTACAGAGAGTTCATCATACAGGGCTGTTTGGATTATGATCATTCTTTAAAACCTGAGTACTTGGGGGTGGGAAGATGAGATGGGACAGACTGACATCTCACAAAATTCCTAATTAGCCCATAAAGTTACATAAATGGTTGTTTGCTACCAGAAGAGAAAATGTTCTGTTGTGTGGAAATATGACTTGCAAAAGTATCTGTGATTTACATGTTAATGTGGCACATCTGAGAGATGCTGCTGCCTGGACAAGCTGCAGTGTTATAAATTGCTCACTGAGGTTCTTTCTTGCATGTCTTGGTGGAAGTCCTGCAGAAGAGTTTGGCCTTTAGTCATACCCCTGCTGGTGATTATTCCAAGAATGACCAGTGTCTCTGTTTCGACACCAAGTATTGCTTTGTAGCATCTTTGGTTTTGTTTTGTTTTGTTTTCATTTTCTGCATGCAAATTAGATGTGATCTAAGGATGAGTAAGAAAATCTAGGGTAGGCAGGAGGGGAGAATAAAAAGGTTACTTTTAAACTCACTATAAAATAATTTTAAAATGTGAGCATTTTTCAACAGTTTGGGAATTTAGTGCAAAGGGTTTGGGTGAAGGGCAGGAAGAAAAAAAGAAAAAAATTTAAAGCTTATGCCTTTTTAAATTAAATAGTACAGCAAGTTGCAGAGGTGGCAATTGCTGTAGGGATGTCAAAAGGACACTGTCAGGATAAAAGATAAAATACAGAGTTTCACCACGCCTGAAACTTTGCAGTTATATTCAAACCATAAGCAGTGCAACCTTTTTCGAACTGGTAAGTGTTATGAAGTGTTAGTGAAGAAAGGAATTATTGTTAGGTAAAATCATTATGTACTACACCAGAGTTAAACAAATATTCCTAATATTATTTCCTTCTGACAGAAGAAGAAAACTGCAACAAACTGCAGAAATATTTATTGTCATGATCCTTTTATGTAAGCTTTCCTTATATTACACTCTGTTATTTTAAGTTCATTTAGTAGTGGAAAAAGGGAAAAAATTAGTGACTTAAATTAAGTTTTTACCAAATTATGTTGCAAATGTAGACACTGTTCCTAGAAGGTAGTTTATAGAGAGCCACGTTATGAGAATATGAATGATAGGAAAAAGATGCTTATTTCTCAGGATATGAATTTGGTATTGTTTCATGTGTTCCAGATGCAAATAGCCTGAAAGCTTCAGGCAAGGTACAACTGACTTTCCTAACACTATTTACTTATGGTTATATTGTTTCATTTTGTTTTGTTTTTCCAAAAGAATGAAGTAGGCTGTTGGAAGAGTAAGCTTTTTGGTGGCTCTGCAGTAATGATATCCCATTAAAGACATTTAACCAAGCAGAGATTACCCAGGAAAGATTTCAGATTATCTTCTTAAACGTCTTTTGAGTTATTTAATATAAGGGATTTTATAAATATGTCAAGTTTCTTCATTTGAAGTACATTTGAACATATAAACACTGTCTTCAGAAGCCTGTCTTATTTTTTATACGAATGAAATGGAAGATAAATTTAAAAAAAAAAAACCAAAAAAACAACAAAACAGACTGAGTTTGTCTAAACTCAGGGCTAATTTTGAAATACATTTTGCTCCTCTTTCATTGACACTTGGAGCTGGCCCAAAGTCCTCTATCCTTGGTGAAGCAGACAATGTTCTACAGACAGAAACCTAATTAAACTGAGTGCTTCTTGTGGCAAGGACATTTAGGAATTCACAGAGTTCAAGCAAACAAAACAAAGCATTGGTTTTCAGATCTGGTCTCGATAACATGCTGCACAGGTTTTTTCCTAATTTTTTTTTTTTTTTTTTTTTTTTTTTTTTTTTTTTTGAGAATTGTGGTTGTATGAGCAGAGAGAAATGAGGCAATCTTTAAAGTAGCAAATGTTCTTATTGTATGCTATTGTTTCTGTTTCTTCTCCATGTGTTCTTTAAAATAATACTCTCATAAGGGAAAGCTGGTGCAGAGAAATCAAATAAAGGTGAAACATTTAACAGATGACTAGAATGATGTTATTAGCTACTGAAATGATATGTCGTGATGAAATCATAGTACTGAGGTAATGTTTTGACTGACTTTTTCAGCTTCTTGTGTGAGTGGCACAGCAAAAATGTCATGGCTTCTTACATTGGCATTTCAAACACTCCTAGTCAGAGTCAGTGGAAGCATAGCATCCTCTTATGCCCTTGCTATCTGAATATAAAAGACAATTCACCAGTTCATCTCTAATCTGCTTGCAGTCCTCACCCACCTATTTGTATGTTTTTCTACTTTATCAGTGCCAAAGATTAAAAAATGATCCTTACTGAAATACAGTGAAAAGAACATTTTGAGGACAGCACTAACATCACAAGAAACCTCCTACTTGTGCTGGGAAGTTGAAATAAATATCTATGTTTCTTGAATGCATTATACAGTTATTAGTGTGTTATTGACTAAACAGGACAGAAAAATGAATGTATCGGTAAATATTGTGAAATTGATACGTATCTGATTATAATCATGCTAAGTATAAAGTTTTCAGCTCAGAACATAATTGTGAAGTCTTCCAAGATAATCTGAAGTCATGGTGCTTTTTTAAGGCAAAGATATTGGCATCTGATATGGTGATCTTGTGCCATGTTGTCATGAGAGATGTTACTATGTAGCAACAACTCAATATCATCCTTTGGACTTTTCTGATAGACCACTTAACTATCTCAGCTTTTCCAGTGATCATCTCATTTATCTAGGATTATTGCAGTGAATTTACTGTTTGGTTTTCTTCCAGAACTGAAATGTCAAGTCCGGTGTCATGTATGCAGTAGCTTTGTGCTGTGAGAGCTCAACAGATCCACCAAAAGCTGCTAGCAGTTGATCTTTGGATAGAGCTAGAAATAAATAAATCCTCTTTAGAAGATCAATATTCATCCCATTTAATGCTTGATGTGAAACTTGTGGATTTGAAGTAGTAATGCTGATGTACAGCTAATCGTTGAAATGGGCATTAGAGCTTTTATAGCATGGCAACATATTGTCAGACAGGAAGGAGAAAAGTGTTGAGTGCATCCTAAGGTGGGAGAAAAACTCTGTAACAATATTTAATTTAATGCACATTCATAATCCACAGAATGCAATTCTACATTGCAATGATTTGCTAGATTGCAGATGAACACTGTACATCCAGTGTTTATTCCAGGAGTTTACTTAGTAAAGCAGATGATTCCCCCTGCAGTGAATCTTTCAGAGTCTAAATATAATCGCCCAGCCATATTTCAAGACATAATTTTCCACTTTAGTACTCTCCACCCAACTAGTGGCTTATCTATCCCCCTATATAAGTACATGGGATGTGTGCTTCCCATGGCACAAAATATATAAGTATTAAAGTATCTAGTAATGAACTTGTGTATATATTTGTGTAGGTCTGTATTACTTGCTTATTTTTTTTCTATCTAGAGTTTGTATTGTACATATTCTGGAGAAACAGAAGGAGGATTTCCAGAGAAAGGATAGAACATCAGTAAAAAAATTCTGGGACAGATTAAGAGCATATTTAAAAATGTTTTGTGGGTTGGCTTCTATTTTTTTTTCTTTATTTTTTTTAAGATGTGGTTTAAAGAGTTTTTTTCTTCCCCTTTAGTCTGCCTTAGTAATTAAATACTTGAGACCATTATCTTCTTTCTTAAAATGCATGAATAAAAGCCTTGTTAAGTGAATAATTGTACTACACCAGATATTGGCAAACATAAAATAAGTTGACGGTTGAATTTTCTTCTATGCCAAAACTATCTTGTCATATGCGTCACTGAAAATAGATTTCTTACAGTTTGCCACAGTGAGCTCTGGCATTCAATTTCATCTGCAAAGTTTCCAGATGCTGTGCTGGCCAGTATATACCTTGATGGATCATTCCTGTAAGATGATGCAAGCAAAATGAGCTTCCTTGGCAGACCTCAGTCCTTTGGCAATTGTAGGAAATAGCCCATTCCTTTTTCATGAGAGAGAAAAACTTCCTCAGTGTTAAGTCTCGTTATCTTTAAAGGTGAAGCAAAAAATGCCATTGTTTCATTCTCCCCTTACATTAGAGATTCTGGTATAAAACATGTTTATGAATATTATGTAAAATGACAAAATATATGTGTATCACAATTCTTTGCCACTATCATTAGGGTTTTTTGCCAAGAAATATTTTAATTTTAAGCCTACAAGAATCATACAGAACAATACGTGCTGATGCAATGTTTAGTGAACTTCTACCCCTCTGAACACAACTTAAGGGGCAGTAGGGTGTTACCTTCCTTTATAATAGCAAATGTATATTCCTTTTAAGAAGTCTTTCCTGGCTCCAAGTTTTTGCAAAAAACTATGTGGGAAACAGTGGGGAGGATTAAATTTATCTACAAAACAGTAAATCACTGGGAAGGAAAGAAATGCCAGTTATATTTCATACCATGGAAGGGAGATGGTTTTGGAGGGCATAGGTAGTGGCAGAGTGGAAACTTTCTGGGTTAGTCTGTCTCTTTCAGTGAAGGTTAAGCACTCTTCTAATCCTGCTTCAGTGTCCATGATGAAAAGGACAGGTATGGACAATAGGCGTTTCCTGTGTTGCAAGGAAGGAATACTGTACAATTTTCTCATATTCACCACCTGTTTTTTTCTGCTGCCTTCTTGCATTACCTGCAGTGCTATTGCTTGTTCTTTGTTATTAAGAAAGTGTAAATCAAAATAAAAGCCATTCTATCTGTAAACACTCTGTAAGCCTAAAAAAACTTCAGAACATGGCAAGAATAATTGTTTTTCCTTCCTATCATGAAAAACAAAAAAGGTCAGGAAAATTTATGTCGTTTTTTCCCAAAGAATAATTAAGGAAGATCTATGCTGCTCTGGGAGCTAAATAGAATGTTCTGCCCTGTTTAGGGAACAGAAGTGTTCCAAGATTCTGGATTGGCACTACTAATACAAACCAGAACAAAGGCACACACAACCAAATGAAAAAATACCCAAAACAAACGAAAAAACCAACCCCATCAACAATAACACCCCCAAACAAACAAAAAACAAAACCTCCTTTATTATTGACATACCATATGTTGATATAAAGGGAGAATGTACAACTGATTGTGTGTGGAAAGGTAAGGTAGTCAAATCCTTACTGTTGTGTTCTCTTTTTCTATGTGGGCGAAGGGAGCAGGCTAATAATAGGAGTTCTGTTGGAAAAGCTAGCATTGACATCACATGGACATTAGTGACTTCTGAGGCACTGAGGAGTTTTCTTTATTGCTTTTACTGGGGGGTGGGAAGCTAGCCATGCTGTGGCAAGGCTGGCCTGATCAGTGTGTGTGGGTAAATGGTAAATTCAGAGGGGGAGAGAGAGACCTTCTGGCCTCTCCATCATAAGAGGGCGCTTTGCAGGAGAGCTCACCAAGTGACAGTCGTTTGATCACTTCTGTGTAAGGCCTACTTACCTAAACACAGTGTGGGACCTACAGAGGTCTGTTGAATGCTTCAAAGACTTTGTGTTTGTTATTTATATTTGCATATGACAGCTTGAAGTTAAAATTGGGGCCAAGACAGAGATATAGGTTCACATATCCTTCCTTACTGCACTGCCCAAATGTACAGATGATCTCAATCAGCTGAAATTTGCAAACGGGAGGTTCTCCACTGTGTGTAAGAGGTGGTCAGTCTGGTCCTAGATTTTGATCTGTTATTAATTATGTTCTTACTAAATGTGATTCTCACATCTATTAGTCTCTACTACTGTGTTTAAATACAGAAAATAATCATATTTTTAAATAACTTACTGATGATTTTTACTAAGTGATAAAAAATAGCTTTTTGGTTTATCTTCTGGATTTCTAAATCAACTCTTGCTCATACGGAAAAATAATCAGGTCCTTAGCCTTGCCTCAATGAAGTTGTTTTAATTTTGATGATGCAAACCTGCCATTTCTTTCCAATGCTGTACAGAGATTGGGGTTTCCCACTACTGAGGGTTCAAATCTGACCCTAGAAAAAACCTTGACACCATGTGATGAAGCCAAGGAATAACTAGGATTCTGCACTGTTCATTTTTTGTGGGGCAGGGGGAGAGGTTTTAAGCATTCTTTGAAGTTCGACCTACATAGCAAATGTTTTGGTTTTTTTTTTTTTTAATGGCTGTTTGCCAAATTTTTTGCGTTTTTTTTCATTCTGCTTTCAGAACGCATAGGCGGGTTGAGACAGGAAGCGCAGCCTGAAAGACTCAGCCAGATCCGGAGGGATTAGTTGCAGCAAAAGGCTGCTCTGTGATCCTCAGTTACTTTCTTGGTAGTATGGCAGAAAAAGAAAACACACGCATTCTTGTATGTGTCCAGATCTTCATGCAAAGCAAATCCAGCGGGCAGATGGAAAATTAAATCACTCTGATAAGGCATTTAGGAACATTCTTGTCAGTATAAATGCTGATGGTGATGTCCTTTTCTTTTGGGCTTTAAAAACCAGGTGATTTTTACAAGACAAAGTTTCTATTTAACAGTAGTTTCTAATGACAGCGCAGCAATTATGGCTTTCTACTCTGGCTCTTGGAAAAGCTTTATGTTAAAGGGGAAATTAATACTTTTTGCATAAGGTAGAAGTTCAAAGATAAGTGTTCACATAATTGAAAATGCATTTAAAATGGATAGAACGTATTTCTCCTTTATTTTTTTTCTTTCCCTTTTGTTTCATTTTCCTTGGTGGCCAGTGAAAGAAATTTGTTGAATGTGCAAAAACCTTAAACTTTTGTGCTTAGCTACTTAAGTGAAAAAAGGAAGTCCTGATCCTCTCTTTTCATTAACACCTGGTGCTTTTTAGTGTTTTGTTCCTCCTTAAAACAAAAGTAGAGAAGTCCTTGGAGTTACCTTTAGATAATTTTCTATATGCACTAAAGAGTTAAAAAATTCCAGTTTTATGTTCTTGCAGGCAAATGTTTCCTATCCAATTTTTCTAAAATTTTAATAAAAATAGCAAAGAAAGACAAATATTTTTTAGAAGACTGCTTTAGATGGCCAACAAAACACCTTTAAACAAAAGTAAGGAGAAAGCTTTGGTTATTTGGGGAGATGGGGAGCACTGCTGTGCTGCTGTTGTTTTTTCCATTACTAAAAAATAGAGCAGAATTTGTTACATTCTTTCAGTGTGAAATGTGGCTTCTTTGTACTCTGCAAATTGTGGAACTATGAAGGGAACATCCAGAGAGGTTTCACAATCAGCACTGATTGTAAAAGCTTTGTTTCATGCATCAAGCTGCCCAAATGTTATTCCTAGTAAAACCTGTAAAAATAAGACATGATTTGAAATCACCAGCTCATGTAGAATATTAGCTAACTGGCTCTTTTGTTGAAGTTCTTTAAGTGCCGTCGGCATAGGCAAGTGAATTTTATTTCTTTTGTTTTCACAGTCCAAATAAGACATCTGCTGTGTAAATACTTGTATATAAATACCTTTTATTTGTCTCAAATAATGATCTCGTATTCAGAGGCCTAATATTGAGGCCAACAGGCTAGGCTGGCACAGAGGAGCAGGGAAGATAATTTGCGATACACTGGAAGCATGTCCAAAGCCTCTTTCTCCTCCTCCTCCTCCTCCTCCACTAAATGAAAGTGGTGGTTTGGTTTGGTTTGGTTTGGTTTGGTTTGGTTTGGTTTGGTTTGGTTTGGTTTGGTTTGGTTTGGTTTGTTGGGGGTTTTTTGTTTTTGTTTTTGTGTTTGTTTTTTGGTGGGTTTTTTTGGTTTGGTTTTTTTTGTGTGTGTGTGTGTGTTTTTGGTTTTTTTGTGGTTTTTTGTTGTTGTTGTTGTTGTTGTTGTTGTTGTTGTTGGGGTTTTTTTTGGGTTTTTTTTTTTTTTTTTTTGTTTGTTTTGTTTTTTTTTTTTTCCCCCGCTTTTGTAGGTCTGGAAACAAAAGGAACAGCAGAGGTCGCCCCTGCATGGCGTAACTCGCAGGAGGCGCTGGAGGAGGGCGGCGGCGGCGCTGGCAGAGGGGGACGCGCCTTGGCCGGAGGCTCCCGCCCCGCAGGCGCCGGGCGGTGCTGCTGTGCCGGACAGTCGGCCGCATCGCTGCTGCTCGGGGCTCTTGCGCATCACCGGGCCTTTTGTTTAATTAGCCTCCGAAATAGATTTGGAGTTAGGAATGGGCTGCTCGGGGAGATGGTGGAGTCACCGTCCCTGGTGGTGTTTAAGACCGCACGTGGTGCAGTGGTATGGTTGACAAGATGTTGTTTCAGTCGTAGGTTGGACTCCATGATCTCGGAGGTGTTTTCCAATCTAATTGATTCTGTGATTTGAATGTGTTGTATACTAAGCAAGCATTTCTCACACATACAGATTATATATATTTATATGAAATATGCTAGGAAAATATTACCTTATGTATATCAGTACATAAAATCCTGTCTTCGATATCTGTCTCCTGTCAGCATCAATTGCAGAGTTATTGAATATCTTCCACCAGTGTTATGTTGCACGGGATGCTCACCCTTGTTGCACAGGGTGCTTCACCTTTGGATGATTTTTGTAAGCATCTGATTGAGCATGACAGACAGTGTTAATGCAAACCTGAGAGGTAGATCTGGCATGAGAACATGCCAGAGTGTTAGTCTTCGAAGATGTGTTGGAATAGCCTTAATTTTTTAATTCTAGTTCATAAAAAAGTACAGTATGCTGTTCAAAAGACCACAATCCACTTAAGTTGAGACTGATCAGTTATTGGTTGATAAATCTTTTCTATTACAGAATGACTCATCAGCCTGTATACTCATCTGAATGTATTTATTTTGAGATGGTTTGATACATGTTCTGTTTAGTGTTAGACACCTGAAATAGCAAGTTTCTTAGAGGGGTCCCATATGATTATAACAGAAACAGAATTCAAACATGCCAACAAGTAACACTGGACTATTAGTTTGGTCTTTACCCTTCTCCCTCCTAAAATTTTTGGAAGGACTTGACTTATTCTTGCCGTATGAGAAATTGTTAAAGTATGAAAAATTTTCTAAGATGGGGATACCACTGCTTCTCCCACGAATATGTAAAGATAATGAAAGATCAAATGTAACCAGCCACCAGTATTGCCTCTCTTTAATCAGGGTAAAAAACATGGGAGTCTTAAAGGCCATAGAAGAGTTAGGTTCCAGAGTATGATGCGATTCCTGCACTTGTACCTGCATTTAGTACCTGTTTGGACAGAAACATAGGAGAATGTTTTGTGTGTACAGGTGAGATTGTTATTTATGCAGAGGACTATGTCTGTGCGGATCAACCTCCAGGCTGTTCCCTGCAGGCAGGTGCATTCCTCCACCAAGCTCCACAGGTCTTACTACATCTTTCCATTTAACAGTTTTCATTGCTGTGTGAGCATAGGATTTGCCAGGATCAGAGGTTACTAGCACGCTGCCTTTACTGCTATTTCACTGTGGCCTGAGTGAGCCAGTCTTGAAATATGTCTTTTATTTCTCTTTTGTGTTATTGTTGGTGGGAGATTTATTTCTATCCTGTTCCTGCTGTCATTATTTTAGATAGGCTCTTGTTAGTCTTTTGTGTTTTTCGTTTTCAGCCTCAGGTCAATTTAAGTCCTTTGGCTCTAAATCCTCCTTGCTTCAAATGTAAGATTGTTCCCCTCTACATCTGTCCTAAAACTGTAATTACATCAGAGAAATTGTGTAATAATGTAACTGGCATTGGTTGGAGACAGATCTGTTCAATGTCCTTATTTTTCTTTTAATGTTACTAGCTTAATTTGGTGGTATTCTAATCCCTTCTACCTCTTTTCCTTCTCATGGATTTAGTTGTAGAAATATATTGTAAGAGTCCAAAATTATCTGCTCGTCTTTACATTTCCATCAGCCATTTGTATGGTTTTGCTTCAAAATTTGCCTGACTGTTGATTGATTTAAGGCATCTCATCTCATTAATCTTTGTATGTCATAATTTTTACTTTTTATTGAGTAATACAAATTATCTAAGGAATTCTGATTCCCAAACTGAGCTGATGGTCCTTTCTTGAGTCTTATTTAATGCAAGAACCTGTTCCTTCAGCAGGTCTGGGAATTAACCTGTCTGAACTTGTTCCTGGTCAAGCAACCAACAAGGTCACACAGCAGCTGTCAACTCTCAACTCTACCATGTAGTGAGGCAGTCTGTCTGCCTATCTCTGTCTAGCTCTATGCCACACAGTCACATGTCCTATAGAGATCTAAAGAAATAGGTTTCTGTATTTTGTATAATAGTATCTATCCAATTCTAGCTCAGCCCTCTGATGTGCTGCAGCCATGCTACATTAATCTAATGTACCATGCTTCTCACCTTCATTGAAAGCATCATCAGCTGGGAGCAAACCCACACAAAGATCTTGTGTTGATTTTGCACGTTTGTAAGATGATAGGGATTTGTGCATGTGCTTAGCTTTGGGGATATGAGAAGTTCCACTGAAGCCAGTGTAACTCTTTGCGTGTTTGACTTTAAGCATTTTTGAAAGACCAGATCCCTGGTGGCCAATTCTTTTCCTGATGAACAAGTAGAAACAAAATGCAGCCTTCATTGCAGAGCTGCAGGACTAGTTAAATGCATGTTGTTTTCACTGAAGTTGGTATGCCTTATATCTTGGAGTGATTTAAAGGTAAAAGGTACCTTTTATGTAGACCAGGTGTATGAGTAGGTTTAAATATTAAATTAATTTACACAGCAATTGTGGACTTATTGGGGGAAATATTAAATAAGTTACAAGTCCTGAAACTTCACAGCTATATGATTTAATTTCTGCAGCTTTGTCAATCAACTCATTTCTGTCTGTGGAAGCACTGAGACTAAAAGAATAAAAAAGCCTGCAAATTAATATAATGCATTTTCATATCTCATTAGAGAGATGTTAACCAAATTGGTTTTCAGGTATGTGTTTCCTTACAGTTAATTCATTTTTGTTTGGTAAATTTCTAACTGTGCTTTTTCTAACTGAGCACCACTTTATGGTGCTCAATGCTCTTAATTTCCTGGTGTCTTGTTTTGTTTTTGTTTTTTTGGGTTTTTTGGGGGTTTTTGTTTGTTTGTTTGGTTGGTTTGGTTTGGTTTGGTTTTTGGTGGTTTGGTTTTTTTTTTGGTTTTTTTTTTTTTTGTTTTTTTTTTTTTTTTTGTAAAGCTACTTCACTTTCAGTGTGAATGTGGCTGCTGTCAGTCATTCATTCATTCTATGAACTTTCTGGTAAAATTCTTCTGGTTTATCACAAAAAGTATATATGACGATCTGCAAAGAAATGCATCTGTTCAAAAGAACCTGAATGGAAGTTGTAGTGATTAGGGGGTCATCTCTTCTCCCAAGCAGTAGGACAAGATGAAATGGCCTTGAGTTGTGCCATGAGTTGTGGACATTTAGATTGGATAGTAGGAAAAATTTCTTCATGGAAAAGGTTGTCAAACATTGAAGGAGGCTGGCTGTGGAATCGGTGGCATGGCTATCCCTGAAAATTTTCAAAAGACTTGTAAATAAGGTGCTTGGAAACCTGGCTTAGTGGTGGACTTGGCAGTTCTGGGTTAATTATTGACCTCACTCATCTTAGAGGTATCTTCCAACCTTAGTGATCTATTATTCTATGAAAAGGTTTACAAAACTTGTCTATTTCAACAGCAATGGCATAGCTTGTCGTAAGGCACAGACATTAGAACAGAAATTATTCGCACTGGAAACATGAACTTGATATGTTGTCTTAATGAGTTAGATTTTTGCCTTTTTAAATTTCCTAAAAATTCAAAGTGCATGTAAGCCATAATGTTTTGGTGCTAACATTCCTTTGCTATTTGATGACAGATTGGTGCAACTCAATGCACAGTGCACCGTGTAACATATCCAATGTTAAAATTAACATTTTTCTGATCATCTGCCATACAGAGAATGCATTGATGACAACTTGATAAATACACCTCATCATGTTATATTATTTTCATTTCCTTAACAGTAAGTTTTACAATTTACACATCCGTTTTATCTGAAGGTAAAGAACAAGTGTATGAAATGCCAGTGTCCTAGCTCAAGGGTAACATGGAAATGAATTGTTGCAGCCACTGACCTGTTAGTTGTATGTGTCTCATTTCATATCTTGTCTTGCTAGCTTTGCATTAATATGTGTATAAATTATGTATAATGTAAATGTATTCATAGTTATTCCTTGAGGATAACAAAACAATTACTTGTATTGATATTTCTGACATATTATATGCACTGGGAACATGGAAAGTTCTGTTTCATGCCGCAAACTATTTTTGAGAAAACTGGAAGTTTTCTCAAAAGTAGTAGCCAGCAACGTGACTTCATGTGTTTTTCTATGCAGAAGGAATATGTGGAGATCCATGTTTCTCTCAAAACATATTCCACAGTCAAAATACCAAGTTCATAAGCAAACCAGTACTTTATTTTTCTAACTGTTGGTTTTAAGGGTTCAGTTGCTTTTCTGTCCTGTAATATCATTAGTAGCAATGATTCACCAAGGCAAACTATCTTTGCTTAAATCCATGCAACCCTGATCTTATTCTGCATCCACCGTATAAGAGTCCGCTTCTCTGCCACAATGGATGATTGATGAGATATAAAATATTAGAAATAAAGGCATGATTTTCTCAATACCCACCAGCTCTATAGTTTTCTGGAAATAGTAAGTGATGCATCAGAAGAGTTCCTGGGGCAAGAGTTCTGATCACCGTGTGGCACAAGGAGCCCCTATAAGGTTGTTCTAACTCATATTTACTCATCTTGTCACAATGCCAGAAACAACAAGATTGCAACCAGCCCAAACCTGTTTTGTTGTGTGCAGTTTTGGTCACAACTATAGAAAAAAGATATTAAACTATTAGAGAGCATCCAAAGGAGGCTAGTGAACGTGGTGAAGGGCCTTGAGCAGAAGCCGTATGAGGAGTGGCTGAGGTCACTTGATCTGTTTAGCCTGCAGGAGACTGAGGGGAGACCTCATTGCAGTCTACAACCTCCTTGTGAGGGGAAGAGGAGAGGCAGGCATTGATCTCTGTGATGACCAGTGACAGGACCTGAGGGAATGGCATGAAATTGTGACAGGGAGGTTTAGGCTGGAAAAAGGTTTTTCACCCACAGGGTGGCTGGGGACTGGAATGGGCTCCCTAGGGAAGTGGTCAACAGCAGTAAGGCTGAGAGACTGGAAGAAGCATTTGGAGAATGCTCTTGGGCATGTGGTGTGACTCTAGGAGTTGCCTTGTGCAGGGACAGTAGGTGGACTCAATGATCCTTGTGGTTCCCTTCCAGATCAGCATATTCTGTGATTCTGTAGTGAATATGTCCTTGGAAGGCAAGGCAAAATGAACCCACATGAGCTGGTCTCACGGGACTTAAAACCAGCAGAGTTCTGAAAAGATGTTTTTGTCCTAGATGAGTGTGTAAAAATGTTTTGATACTCCCAAATAAAAGTTCCAAAGTGCTGCTATTTGCTTGGATACGTTTCATATGCGATACCTTTTTCCACAAACAAAAATCCCATTTAATCTTTTTCTACTAGTTTAGCTTTAGTATAAAAGACATTCTATTTTTAATAAATATACTGATTATAATTTATTGAGCTGAGATTCAATTTTATCAAGTTAACTACCCCTAAAAATAAGAAATAATACTTAATCATTTAAGCTGAAGCCTTTGCATTACTACATTTGTGATTTGAAAGTCCAACATGACGTATTGAGTGAAAGTTTGAATTTCTACATCTTGTCTGCTAAATCAGGAAACATCATAATCTCAATCTTATGATTCAGAAAATCTGAAAATATGAAGCTTCAGAAAAACAAAAACAAAAACAAAACCCACAAAACATTATAGGGAGTCTTAGATGTCTATTTTGCATTATAGCTAGTTTGATTTGTTTGAGTTTTTCACTAGAAGAAAATGCTATTCATATACACTTTGTAACCACTGTAAAATACATACCACTGTTTGCAAGTGCTTATATTTTTCCTCCTGGATCTAAGAACTGATGGGAACTTTTCCCAGACTTTCTTGGCAAATGGTTACTTGGGCCCCAGTGTCAAAGAGTAGATTGACAGTGAGAGAGCTAAGGCCAGTAAGCTGTGAAATTCTCAGAGCCCCTCAGTTTCATTTTGATTGCAAAAGATCTGTCCTCATGCCCACTGCAGTGCAAACTGGATCAGTGTGCATGTTGTTTCTCACCATTTCTTGTGTAAGCATAAAGTACTTAGTCCGTTCAAAGATGTTTTGTAGAGCCATGAAAACCTCCCTATTCTGTATCTAGATAGGGCAACAAAATTCCTGGTTTATTCCAAATTTTATGATTTTTTGACTCTTATTCTAACTCATTTGCCATTTGACTCATTGTCATTTTCTATGACAACGTTAGCTAGGTGACTTTGCAAGCTGCTATAAATTGCATGGATTCCAAATGTTAATATTTTTTCTTTGCATAGTCTCTTCAATATTGGCAGGGAAAAAAATGAAAATGCCAGGTTGTAAATCTCACTTGTGCCTTTCTTTCTTTCTTGCCAGATACTCTAATGGAAGCCACAATTCTTCACACACTGATATTAGATTGGGATGTACTAAAAAACAAAGAGATAATATTTTCTCCTTTTGAATTTTGCCATTGATTTAGCTTATTCATACTTTGTCTGTGTATTTTTATTCCATATTTCCCTTTCCCTCTCTGAATTACAGATGGTCTACTGTCAACCATAGTGCTTCTATAAATCACTGCAGCTCAGCAGGTCTGTTCCTGGGACAGGTGATGTCAAAGCATTCTTCCTAATAGGCTGAATTTTAGTTTAATTCCATCATGGTATATTTCCAAGTGATTTACTGTTTGGGTTGAACGTACATGAAACTCAGTTTAATTGTGTAGAGCCTGGTTAGCAAGAGAGGTTATCAAATGTGATACTGACCCACAAGAAGGGCTGGATGGACAGTCTGGTAAATTACAGGTATGTCAGTTTGATAGGGAAGGAACAGATCGCCTTGAGGGTCATCACATGGCTGCATGCAGCACTGCCAGGGCATCAGGCCCAGGCTGCATGGATTCATGAAAGGTCCTGCTTGACCAACCTGATCTGCTTCTATGGCAGGGTGTTGGTTGGTGGGTGAGGGAAAGCCTGTGGATGTGTCCACCTGGACAGTAGTAAAGGCCTTGACAGTTTCCCACAACATTTTCCTGAAGAAACTGGCTGCTCATGGCTTGGATGCCTGCATTGCTGGGTAGAAAACTGGCTGGATGGGCAGACCCAGAGTTGGTGAATGGAGTTACATCCAGCTGGTGGCCAGTCACTAGTGGGGTTCCCCAGGGCTTGAAGGAACTGGGTTCCCCAGTTGTGTTTAATATTTTTATTGATCATCTGGATGAGGGGATCAAGTGCACCCTTACTGAGTTCGCAGATGGCACTAAGTTGGTTGGGAGTGTTGACCTGCTGAAGAGTAGGAAGGGTCAGCATAGGGATCTGTAAAGGCTGGGTCTGTGGGCCATGGATCCAGCCTTATGCAGTTCAATAAGGCAAAGTTTGCTTAGGTACTTCTGGAGTACTGGCTGCCATGGTAGTAACCAGTAACAGCCCAGTCCTCCCAAGTAAGCCAGATTTTTGGACAGAATCACAAGGTGTCTGTCAGCCAGAATCTACATTTTCTTTGCCTTTTTGTAAAGGTATGCTTTACAAATTAAGTACCCCTCTCTAAAATGAGCTTATTCTGGTTTAGGAATGTACTATTCCTTTGAGGGTAAGTTTGTTCCTGTTAAAATTTGATTATGGCCCTCACTGTCAGATGACATGTTCTCACTCAAATCCTTTAACCTTTTATTTTACAAGTTACATCTGCAGACTTGCAGTTGTCCTCTTTTACAAAAGTAAGAATGTGAGTTTACAGAAAAGTGCCCCTTTTTGTCTTTTTAAGAAGCAATTAAAAAGTCTAGAACAGAGAGTCAACTTCACCCAATAGAGTGGTGAAGTGCCTACCCTGCTCTGAGCTTCACACCAATGCTGCTAATGACAGCAAACTGATTGATCTTTCCAAGCATGCACACTTGGAAAAATGAAATATGCCTCATTTTAATGTAATCCACTAGAAAAGTCAGTCATTCAAGAAAAATTTCTGTCCAGAATATCAGTAGACAGAACAAACCTGTGGACAAGTTTTTTAAATTCTTTAATTAATTCTTTTCTTATTTAAATTATTACATTTAATGGAATTACCACCTCATTTGTATTCTCAGAAAGAGTGATGTTTATTGCTGCCCTCAATCTCTGTGAAGAAAAATAATCCTGTTTAAATCAAATGCTTGATCTAATAGAAAACATCAGGGTCTATATCAAATTCAAATGGAAAACAGATGTAGTAAATTGACAGTAAGAATAAATTTGTTACAGCTATAAATGCCTATTGAGATATATGTTTATATGCATATGTGTGTGTGCATATATAATTCCCTGTTTTTTGAGGGTTGGTGGAGAGGGTATTAAAAGAACATTCCTATTAGAGATCACCAAAAGGATGCAATGTAATTGCTTCAGATTTAAAATGTTCTGTTAAGAGAGTATGAAAACAGAAACTAGGCACATATGGAGTTTAAATTTAAGTTTGAAGATTTCATTTCATAGTTGGAGGGTTTAGAATTTTTGAAGTAGTCCAAAATGTGTTTTGCAAAATTTTTCAACTTACACATAATGTAGTAAGCCCAGTGTGCTTGTTGAAAAATATTGCGTTGAACTGATACAAGTCATTCCATTTTGGGAAAGAAAACACAACACTTCATAGCTAGCTGTTGGATAGCCATTTTTTTATTATTATTATTTTTGGTGACCCAAAATTTGTGATGGATTGACTTATAAGTCTTCATTTCCAGCCCCACCTTTCCTTCATGAATACATTCTTAAAAACAGGTCTCAAATGCTTTACACACGTCTAAATGGAACAGTCAAATCAACCCAGTCCTGAAGCACAGATATGTCCTTTCCTGTCCTGTGTCAGGTTCCACCTCAGTCTCTCAGTGTCAGCAGATTTCATTTCACTGTACACTACCTGCAGAATGCAATTTGATCACCTTTTAAAAAGCTGGATCATGCTATACATTTCTTCCACTCCTCCAAAAATTTAGATGGCTTCTCTTTGATTTGCCATGCCTAGAATTTTTTCTGTTCCTTTCAGAGCACGTCTGACATTATGCAGTAGGCTGACTAAAGGTTTTAAAATCTGTTTCATCCAACATGGCATACAACTCAGGTTACAGAGGGTGCCTCTAATGTCTAAGCCCCCACAACACAGGGCAGTAGGAACTCTGGAACAGGTGAATCTTCCTGATGTGGGACTTTTCATTCTGGGAGCTACCCAGCATCTCAGAGATCAGCATGCTCAGCAGCATCTGAGCCTTAGAGGTGCTTCTGTACCTATCTTTACTCAGCCATAAATCCAGCTAGTTCTGCTGCAGTGCCAATAGAGATTCAGCTATTGATTTTCACCCACTGCCACCCATATGAATTTATAGAGCAACATCTGTTGGTCATGGGTGGTCATCTGTTGTATGTATCATCAAAACCACATTTCCCTGATGCTGACTTTCATCATCTGATCTTTTCCTGGATCATTATGAGCTGCAATACAGGCTCTTGTGTTAAGAAACCTAGAATTATGTTCTAAATTTCGTGTCCTTTTTATTGTTTAAAATTTTGGGAGGCAGGGGATTATGCACAGTGTAAGTGAGCATTTATGTAAGTATCAGTAGGGATTTACAGAACACATATTGGAGAATATGGTTCACTTTAAGATTATTGATTATGATTATGACAATATTAGTATTTGAGTGGTACATGAAGAGAGATTGTGCAGTGGCAGTTCTGTAATCAGTTCTAAAACCCCTGAATTTCCGTCTTTTTAAGGGACAGTTACCTTTTTAGAAATGCATTTGCATATCCAGTGCTTCTCATGGGTCTGTGCATACTGGAATAATCAGGAAGAAATTTTAGAGTCTTCTGTCTTCTTAACTACATATGGTGAATTTTTTTTTTTTTTTAATCATCCTGAGGATGGCCTAGTGGAAAAGCAGTGGCATGCTCTCTTGAATGGGAAAAGAACAGAAACACCCCTGCACAAACAGACCTGTCAGCAGCTTCCTGGTTTGTCCAGGTTTTTTTCCTCTGTTTCTTGATGGAGTTCAGCTCAGATGCTAAGTGGGTACTTTGAAGAAATCTTGAAAATTCTGGTTGCATGTTCAGTACTTATTGGTTCTGAAATCTGAATCATTAGTCCTAAATCCAAACGCTGCATACTGCTCTTGTAATGTGTCTTTCATAAGGAAATGAAGGCATGTAAAGTGGTGTGCCCAAGGATGCAGACAGGGTCATGGAGGAAGTGCAGGAGACTGGTTCCTGACCCCTCATGTTAAAACACAAGTAGCAGACAATGAATTACAAACACATGAGCCACTGCACAATATCCTTTTAGATTGATATTTAAAATAATAATGCAAAAGAAAAATTCCAGACATCTTTCCTGTCTGCCGATTATACTCCCTCACTTCCTCTAAATCCTAGAACTCTCTTGTTGATTTTATTTCAGCATATACTATTTCTCTAACGTGATCTTCTTTCTTGATTAGCTTTATTTCATCTCCACTAGCTTCAGTGTACTACATCCTGTTACAGCTTTCTCACTGCTTTCCTTCATGATCCCAGTTACACTGGGATATCAATGACCCTTTGGCATATTTAAAAGTTTCACGTTTGAGGAAGAGGTAAATAAAGCGTGGGGAGGAGGGGAGCTGAGACCATCACAGCACCAGCCTGCCAGAGTTCAAGAAATTTTTGGACAATGCTCTTAGGCACGTGATATGATTCTTGGGGTTTTTCTGTGTTGGGCCAGGAACTGAACTTTGATAATCCTTGTGGGTCCCTTCCAACTCAGAATATTCCAATATTCTGTTATTCTATTGCTAGGAACTTGAATATATAACAATTCCTATTATACGGCATTATAAACCAGCTAAGAGATTATTGTCACCTTGGACTTTGGTTCCCTGCCTCCTTGATCTACAGCATTGTTATCTTTCGTTGAGATTAGCCCTCTCTATTTGTTCCAGGTTAAGGCTACCAGTGCATTTAATAGTAATCAATAAATAACACTAGACACTCATAACTAATTCTAATTAAGCATAGTTATGAGTGACTAGTGTCACAACTACGTGCAGATGGATCAGGAACACAGAGTTTGTGAACTTCTCTAGATTTTTAGCCTGGCTCTTATCCCCAGTTGGAAGCAGGCAGAAGAAGACACTCTCAACACAAATCCAGATGTGCACAGACAGAACATATGTTTCAAGTATGCATAACATGCATACCCCTTTTTAAGGGCAGTTGACCACTCAAGATTTCTGTCTGTGACTTATGTTTTATTAGTTCTCCTATAGATTTTGCAGACAGCAAGCCTCTTCAAAGAAAAGAATTTTTACTTAGAAGGGAAATCATCCACAGAAAACAAAAAACGTGGAGAAATTCGTGAGAGAGGTCTTTCTGTAGCTGAACCAATAAAAGCCAGCATGACTTAGAGTTGGAGCTTCTTTTTAAAAGGAGTGCCTCCCATGACGTGTCAGTCCTAGTCTGTGTTGTATTTGACCCTAAAGACACTTTTTGAAAAAAAATTATGGAATAAAAGAGAAATTCTGTCTGTCAGAAACTCAGCCATATTGTCTCTATAGACAAAGTTATTATTTAAAAGCAATAGCATTAAACAAACTGGGTGGAAGTTGATAACCAAGATCAATAATAATTTTCTGAAGTTATATATCTGGAAACTGTTGATCCCATTACAATATTGTTGCAAAAATCACTGAATGATTTTTATTAATGGCATCAGCTTGTGTAAAGTTTAGTTGGCTCATTCATGTTCAACTCCTACACTGTCATAAAGTCACTGCCCTTGCCCTCATATCAATGTTCTGTTATCAGAGCATACCATTCTCTTAATAGTGCCGGTTGCACTATTTGCTGTAGTTGTTATTTTAATTTTTATTACTCCTTTATCTGTTACACTGGAAAACAGGCATATTGCTACTCAGGAGGAGCTTCTGTATGAGTCATGTTGTTGCAAAGGTGCACACATAACACAGCAGGTGTAAAGGAGCTGATTTTTATCTTCCTTGGCTGTGCCATAATTTTAAAAAAAAACAACAACAAAAAACCCACAAACAAAAAAAAAACCCAAAACACACCACAACTCCACCCATCAAGTAAGTCTAGGTTTGCAGTTACTAAAGCAACTTTTATATTGCTTTAAAAATTTTATATTGCTTTAAAACTTTTATATTGATTATAACTAATCCATTTAGTTATAATATGTAGTGTTTAAATTTCAAGAAAACCATAAATGTTTTTTTTCAATATATTCAGAATTTATTTCACCTTGCTAACACATTATAGAAAAACTTTCAAAGTAATTTCTCAGGAAAGGAAACAGGTATTGCTAATTATTGGGCCAGCTCATGAATTTGATGATATATCAACTCAGAACTTTGAAATATTGACAGGATATAGTAGCTTAATTTCTGTTTACATCATTAAATTCAAAACATGGGGAAACTATGGGAAAAACAATGAAGATGGATTTGTATTTCTCTTATCATATTTTGGACATGTTAACACTAAATGAGGTAATTTTAAATTACTATGTATATTGAATTTGTAGTTATGTAGTTGTACTTTAGCTATTGTCTGTATCTCTTACGTATATTTTATATTTGGCTTCCAACAAGGTGAAAATTATAGAAATCATTTGCTTAAACTCAGGTTTGTACTTAATAATTTTGAGTTATGTCTATACCGTTTTCTTCTTCAGTATTCAGTAAAATATAGTATTCATACAATTAGTATGCTGTAGAGCACCAGAGAACATCTGTCTTTAAAGATCACAGGTGATTCATGTTCTGCTTCTCAAAGACAAGTTGAATGAGAGAGACAAAGATTAATCCTAATGTTTCCATTGTTAAACCTCACTTTTCAGATTATGCTACTTTAGCAATAGAGTACTCAGCACTGTCCATTTCATATCCAAAAATTGCATTAACTCCTGTTTTAGCAGATAAACAGGCATTTAAAATAAAATCCTCTAGGATCTTTTGTTGTTTTGAAATCTAAAAGGCTTAATAATCCTTTCAATCTGTAAACGCTAACATAGAGACTGTTGTCACTAAATCAAATTCATCTTTGTAGAAACAGTATGCTGCAGAGTTCCTCATGGATAAGAAATGCTATTTAGTGAACCAGCCTTCCCTCTGGTGTAGCTGCAGTGCCCTAGTACTCCCATCAGTGATCAATTTAGCTATTATCTTGAAAATTATTAAATGTTCATGAAACAGTGAGTTGAAAATTCCCAGCTCCTTGCTCCAATAGTTTTTCTTTATCATGTCTGTAGACTGTTGCTTTGTTTAACATTTAAGGTTATGTTAGGTCAATTCTTAATACAATAGCGTATTTGGCAAGAGTGGATGAGGATTAATTAGCAATGTTTGCAGAAGATTTTGAAAATATGAAGTGCTATAGGGACATAAATGAATGTCTTCTTTTCTCTGGTCTATGAATAGGTGGTGCCTGCCAAATGCTATTATGCTTGAAAAGCATTAGCTTTTCATGCTCATACCACAATTAAATTCTGGGTTTTAAAGTTAAATGCTTTCAATCAGTGATTCATAAGTTTTCTGAGGCTATTTTTAAGTGGCCTCCAAAAACATTCAGATAAGTAGTTGGTTTACAGCAAGCTACACATGTGAAATTCATAAAGGGACTCAAACAGCCAGTAGAAATATGGTAAGGAGTCCTGAAATAAAGATCTGTGAATCCACTGGCTATATTTAAAACAGGGAGTTTGGCATTTGTTAGAGGGCATACAGGTCTTCAGAAGTACCAGATTATTTATGAAGCAGATATCATACAATTTATGAGTTTTCTCACACTGACTTGCAAATGTTGCATCTTCTCTGAAGAGGAGGCTTCCTGCTGTTTCTTCCTCCATACAAGGCTTGTTGTGAGCTATAGCCAGCTGAGGACCTGGTAAGGTAGGGGTAGGTGTCAGAATTGATATCCAAGGGAGCTACAGAAAAGGCTTCAAAATATCATCTCTACTACTTTAAGTGAACTAGACTTGCCCTGCTATTTCAAGGTGAAAGGTGATTGTGCCCAACTCTCTCTTGGAAACTTTTGATCCCCTGCACTTTTACCTTTTCCAAAATTTAGAATATACGTTGATGTTTTCAGCAGTACTTCTCTGTACAAGACAGTAAGTTTTCACTTCTAAACACTCTTAAAAAAAAGCAAATGATGGATTGCACAGTGGACATTTTCCCATCTTTTCACGCTAGCTTCAATAATTCTGGCTTGTAATTCTTGGAGATGAGATATGAGACTTCAGCTGACAGCAACAGACAAAAATTTAGAGGCAGAGCAATTCCTTCAAACAGATGTTTCCCAGAACAACAGATAACACTTCAACTTTCAAGTGACACCTCTACTTAAAATCTCTCTAATTATGAGAAAAAAAGGATACAATGTCATACAGCGTGAGGTGCAAAGTAAAGCTTGATTCATCTTTAGCATTTGATTATTTCTCATTTACAGCCTGTATTTAAAAAATTAGTATTTATTCTAACCCCCTCTGTTTTGGCAAAATATATGGATGTCTCTTATGTCTTCTCTGTTTTCTCTTTTGTTTAGTAACCCAACCATTTCTTTGGAATTTTAGATTTTCCTTCCTAACATCTTTTGACATCTTACTATTTTCTGCATCCTTTAGATGAAAATATACCCTATTTTTGGGCTAGGCCATGATTAAAATTTGCAGCTCAGGTTAGATTATGAATAAATTAGGTTGGTGTTTTTTTAAGATTTTTTTAGAAAAAGTACAGAATAATTGTAGGGTGAGAGAAGTGTAGGGCATTTCACTCTCCTGATACTTCACAGTTTAAAAAAAAAATCCAAACAGCTAAGTGGGAATCATAACTTTAAACCACTTATGGATTTCTCAGAACAAGGAACTCTGATCGTACCTATATATCCAATACTTTGTTGCTGTATGCAATGAAGATCATGTTAGTGGTAAAAGAGCTAATTTGATGTTTCTTTCCCCTTTCTCATTTCATTCTAAAGAAATCTCCAGTGATTTGTTGTACATTTTCCTATTGCATTTTTCATTTCTCCTCACCCATAATGCAAATTCTTTTTGACCCACAAGTTGTTCGATTTTTTTCCTCTAAGTTGAGTGATGGAAATATTGATAACTGTGGGGACCAAATATGAATGTTCAAAAGGGTGAATCTCTTTTCACAAGCATTAAAAAATTAAAGCTTTTTCTATAAGGGTGGTGGCTCAGAAGTTCCCCCGTTCCTTGAAAACTGGAAAACATTCACTACTTAATAATATTGCATTAACTTAGAAAAGGTTAGCAGTATGCAGCAAGAGATTCTCTCTTCTACTGTATAATTACCTCCTCGCTCTTTGAGAAACTGCAAGTGGAGTTTCTTCCATCTGTATACAAAATCCTCTTTAAAATAATACCCAGAATACCAATAATAATAATAATAATAATAATAATAATAATAATAATGTATATCCTCTTTTTTCAAAATCTTACCCCCACAGCTGTGCTAAAAGTCCCATACAACCATCCCTGATATTTTTTTGTTTTACCTGGAGTCTCTTATATAGAAGCTTGACCTAGATTGTGACAGATGTGTGTTCTACTCTTACAAATTTTTGGCAGAGGTTTCTACAATAATTGATGAGTTTCAAAAAGTTGTAAAATTATTGAATGAATGTATTTTTAAGATTTTTCTCTTCTTTACATCCCTTTGAGATAGAATCCATGCTGCTCTTGAATGGGAGATTGAATAATGAAGTTGATGCCAAGATTTGTTCTGCTCCACAATGACCTATCCTGGGGGCGTGGGGGAATGGGGTGGGGGAGTGGAGGGGGTGGGGAGGGGGCAGGAACAAAACCAAAGTAGGAGTATTCCCAGTTTCTCAAAGCTTTCTCACCTTTGTATACCCAGTATCATTCTCTCTTAAGGGCTTAGACACCAATATAATTATTACTATAAAGCTTATCCCACTTCAATCTTTCATGTAATTAGTGGTCTTCTCTGTCCCAAAGTTTTAGATGATGTTGTACTTTTCTAGGTCAACTGTTTTCTGAATTCAGTCTTCCTTGTGTACAAGTGCCTTTTTGCAATTGCTATCTTTAACACCAGAGCTGTTTTCCTATCTTCCTGTGCTTAATACTAAACCTGGACTTTTGTTGCCTTTAAATCCTATGCTGCAATATATTTATGCCAAACTGATGTAAAGGTGATAAGCTTTTCCAAGACCACTTGGAGGAAAAATGTTGATCTCAGGTTTTCACTCTCACTTTGTTAAAGACAATCTGATTTTCACAGTCCTAGCACTTCTGTAGACTCTTTCCTATAACCATATCATAGCCAGTCTATCCCTGCTTTTGTGGGTGCTACTTTGCACAAGTATTTGTTTGTTACAGTGTTCAAACTTTGTTAGCTATATGTTGGCATTTTTAAGAGATGGTTGTTCATCAGAAAAATACTTTTTTTCCTAATCTCTGGCTCTTTTCTGACAGTTAGGAGGATCAGTGTTTAGATTATTTCCTGAGAGGGGACAGCTCTTTCTGCAATGACTGGAAAATGTCAAGGGGTCATCTGAGAGTGCATTCACTGTTTGAGTCAAGGAGGAATGTGTTGAGTGGTTTTTGTTGGCTTTTGGTTTAGTTCTTTAAAACTTTTATTTCATCAAGCTAATCACAATTTGTGAAAAATTAAGGTGTTGTAGAATGGTCAAAAATGGTTATGAGCCTTAATACTAAAATGTTTATGAAGTTAAGTACTGGATAAACTGGGAGCTACTTCACTTGATTCTTAAACTGAAATACCCCCAAGGCCAATAGGAAGCTTTTCCAAATTCCAGTCACTATTCCTTTCTGATTTTGTTGTATCTGATGCAATAACTGGCCCTACTGGTCAACTGCCTTTATCACTTAAGTGGCAATCAGTATTTAAGTGAAGAAGTAAAGGAGGTTGAGGCAGTTTTTTCAGTGATACTGCCTAAAAGTTCTTTTTTCTCCCTTTCATTCCAAATGATTATTCTTTAGCGGAGGAATGGCACCATGGCAGTATTATACTTCATCCATAGCCTCACTGGTGTGGAAAAGAGTGAAAATACATTTTCTTTCCAAAGCAAAGCCAGATCAGAGGAAGGAAAGCTGTGAATTTGACTGACACTTTTGCTACCTACATACTTTGAAAACTGGAAGAGCCAGTGTTTTCTGTGTAGTTTCAATCCCTGAAGAAAATAAGTATCTTTTGAGTCTTGTTCATTAAAGGGGAGGTCTCAAAAGCTGAAAAACGTGAAGTCACTCAGCTGCAAATGCGGAACTGGCATCTCGTGCCCAGGTTTCTGATGTGCCCAGGAGGTTTCAGGATCCCCCAGTGTAGAAAGAGGTAGTGATTGAAATTGAAACCTGAATGAAAGAATGCTTCTGCATGCTGCTTCCTCTTCATAAAAGTCTTTGAATGCATATATATGCACATACAGGGCTTGAATTGCCACAGAGACTGTAAAGCTACTAGAAAAGACCACAGATATCCAGGTCGTAGAAACTGGTGTAACTCCATTGATATTTTTATTCTAATATTTATTTCAATAGAGATAATTTCATACTACCTGGGTATTTGATCACAAGTCACTGTTACAGAATTCTGACAGAGTCATTTCCATATTTTAAGATGTGTGATAGATTACCTGTACAATTACCTTGATTATTCAAGCTTACACTTTACACTGTCCTGATGAAATTTGTGGGAATACAGATTGTGTACAAAAATGCCATCTATAAGAAATCCTATTTTACTTTCATTTTGCTTTAACTTTTTCTCTCCAACTAGCAGTAGTTTGTCTAAATGAAAGGCTATGCAGGAGATTCCAGGAACCAATTTGTATGGCCCTGTTGGAAATCATGGTCAACACTACTAGCTGTTAATAATGTGACTTGTATCTCAGTGGGGTATCCTAGGAAGTGGATTAGCATTGCTCTAAACATCAGCAGGGATAAAAACCAGGAAACTCACTCTAGAAGAGTGCCAGTAGCTTACTATAAACTCCCATGAAGAGCTTCAGCAAGACTTGCTCTTAATAAATATACCAGTATTGAATCCGAGGGACTCTAAATTCAGTTTGCAAGATTGCCAACACATGTTGAAGTTCTTCCCAGGGCCTTGCACTACTGTAACTTCCCTCCAAAGCAACCAGACAGTAGTGGGCTGGAGAAAAGCTTTAAATCTGGATTTAATTCCTGCCAAATGAAATGAATATGTCTTTTTAAAAGCCTTCTCCTCTTACACCAAAGGACAAAGAAGTAAAAGTCTGATTCTTTCTCAATTAGCCTGGAGAATTTCTTGTTTAGAATAAGGAAACATGCTGTCCTTTTTTTAAGGAGCTTCTTCAAAAGAAGAGAAAAATTGTCCAGGGGACCTCATTCTTTGAAGAAGCACACGCTTTTGACTGTCAAAAATCTCCATACTTCTACATTGCTATGGCCAGTTCTGGTTCAAGTGCACCAGGGAAGCATCCCCAAATGAGTAATTTCATTGTGCTGCAGTGTTGTTTGCCTGCTTATCCAGTGCATGCATTACTGTGGCTTCCAGACTATAATTTCAAATTGCATTTTTCATAGGGAAACCACAATTCATGCTTTATTCCATATGGATTTTTGATTTCAGTATAATATTTGTGGGTGGTGAAGCTGCAGGTGAATTACACAAGGCATGTGCAAGCTAATAAAACCATTGCCTTAAATCACAACACCATGTGTTTTGTATATTCAGCATAGGGAAACTTTATTAAGAATGACTTTTAAAACGTAAAATATTTGTGATTATTTTGCATACCTTTCCATCTTAAGTAAGACATCCTAGCTACTCTGGCTCTACCAAGGCAGAAAATCCCCACTTTGAAGGCCTAGGTCTTGAGACATTGAAGAGGTAGTGACAAGTGCTCTATGTCCATTTAGGAAGCTCTCACATTCCCAAAATTTGCTAGCATTTTGGTGTGTATGAATGGAAGTAATTATTGTAGGGCAATAATTAATTTTGCTCCACAGTGAATTGCATAAATATTGCTTTAAATTTGATGAAAGGCATTCTAAGTAATCTCTGATCTCTTTGCTGATCATCCCCAGCCCTACCTGTCAGTGTGGAATGGCAAGCTGTCCCCTTGACAGAAATCCTATGAAAGGACATCTGTGCTGTGTGACAATGTCATATGGAAGGATTACTGGTTTAATAGAGTTGAGTTTTGTTCTTGCTCAAACAGATGCATCTGTCAGTCAGCCTGAAAAAAAAAAAAAAAAAAAAGAGCCATGTTTTATGGCAATAATTTTCACTTTGAAATTTCCATGCAAATATAGTAATAAAAAGAACGAAAAAAAAAAAAACATTTTCAGCCAAAAATATAGTTTAGTAGCTGTTGAAAAACAAACAGCAGCAATTACACTTGGAGTATCACATGCATGATATTAACCAAGTATACTCTAGGCTGTGTCTTGGACAGCTTCTAAGCACAGCTTCTTGAAAAACTGTGCTTAGAAGATCACTTTCCAATATGGCATCTCCCCATTTTTTTTTTTTTCCAAGCTATTTTTTCCTCTTTTGCTTTTCTATTTTCCTTTCCTGATTGCCAAACCAATCCTGTCTATGGATCCTTCCTCTTTATATATACATGTGTTCACGTAAGTGTGTGTATACACATTTTATTTTTAATGAGCTGAAGAGAAAAAAAAAATATTTTACCAGTAAAGAATTGTGTGACTTCTGAAGCTTTTGTCTATGCTAAATATTTCATTTTGATAGTTACAATATCATATGTCCACAGGGGAAGATATGATGACTGTCTCATGCATATGAGGACCTTGTGTGTGGTAAAAGCCTGGTTTGTAGCCAGGTCTTTTGCTCAACTGAACTTAATATTGAGACCATAATATCAAGGAGCTGGATCCTTAGAAACATTCATATAAACACAGTGATAGTGGAAAACAGATGCCTTAGCATCTACTGTAGCTGAGAATGTTCTCTCTTTTTTTGCAGGGAGATGAAAAATAAAGTTTCCATGGTTTTAAGATAGGCATTTTTTTTGGTGAAGTATATCAAAGTTTGCCTCCAATAATCTGTAGCTGTTATTTATATCTGTAAAGGAGAGCTATAAGTTCAGCCTTGACATGGTTTCAATAGTGTGAACCTCCAGATCTGCTCTAATCCCAAGATTAGATACTGAAGTGCTGCTTCAATTGTGCAGTATTATCACGTACTATCACTTGGCCCTATTTCAAACTGTAGTTTTATTGACAATACTTTCAAAGCTGTTGCTAAGTTGTGAGCACTCTGTTTTATCTAATGCTGCTTTTACAACTCCAGCTAGGTATACTTTTTTGCAGGAAGCACTATGCTAATAATAATCACCAGACAAAACAGTGATCTGTATTTAACTTTTTTTCATACAGGAAACTTTTAAATTCCCAGAGCTTATTGCATCCTTAACAATTTGGACTGGTTTTTCCGTATGCCCTCTTGTTACTGTCACTTTTACCTCGACAGGTCTTCAAAGAAATCCTAAAAAGCTCTGTGTTTGTATCATAGAAATGATCAATCTAAATTTAACTCATGTTGTTGGGTTGCTGTTCTTCCTTTCCCAAATGTCATCATTCATTACTACCTTCAGTAATAGAACTTTTTCACAAAATGTTCTTAAATGTGTCTGTTTCAATTCCTGGGAGTTGTGTAAGGATTACATGCAGAATACAGATGAATAAAATAGCAGATGCATTCATTAGCCAAGGCAGACCAGAGAGCAAACTCACATCATGTGTGCCTCCTGTCAAAAATGAAGGGGACATGTTAATAATTCCTGTGCCATCTCTAGAGCAAAAAATGGTGATTGGTTGAATCCTTTGGGATGCAAAGGGACTAAGATGGATTTTGAGAACCTGCCTGGAAGAGACACTGTAAGAAAGCAACTGCCCATCCTCATGTCCAGTGTGAATGGCTGCCAAAACAGCTGCTGACAAAGCTGTGTTTATTTTGGGAAGGTCTGTTAGCTGTTGTGCTGCCAATGTGCTGAATAGGTTACAGCGAAAAAAGCAGTGCTGCTCGGTGTGGGGGATATGACACAGATGATCACTTCAAAAGAGAAATGTGGCCACACAACTGTTCCTTTGAAGCCTTGGTGGCAGCTCCATTTCTTTCTCTGTCACACACCTACATGGTTAACCTGGAGGAGGTCAGTGGTCACCTCTGCTGCTGCTCACTTGCCTTTTTTTCCTTTCTTCTATATCTGCTCTACAAGACCTCAGGGTAGGGACCACTGCCTCTGTTTCATTTATAGAGACTGTAATACGCTTGGTTCTGTGCTTTTTGCACACACTGTGATCTAACAGCATGAAAATGGAGTAGAATACTGGGAAATATTGAACAGCTGTTCTTATAACTCATCAGTAAGATGGAATACTGCTCTTAGACTTCATTCTGCATGCTGAAGTCTGCACAGATGTATGTTTTAACAACAAAAAATTTTAACTGAAATGAAGAGTACTGATGCCGCATCTTCCTATGTCAAATGCTTTAGTCTGATGTCTTTGGCAGCTTAGAAAAGTAAATACTGGTTCAGAAAAAATATATTTACGCCTGAACCTCTCCCATGTTTTTAACAGCCAGAAGTCTTAAACCATACAATGTTAAGTAGCATTGTTGTGCCTCTGCTCCACTCAGGGTCAATTTGCAAAATGTGAGTCTTTTATTACAAGCTTTAGCTTTACTCACAGTAAATACTTAGGAACTCAACTTTTAAAATCATTATGTTTTCACTCTAGGTTAGCACTCATTGACATTCGTGGTATTGTTCTATGAGACTAAGAAAGTAGTTTTTCTCCTTAAACATAATAGCTGGAATTATTTCTTTTTAATGATAGCTTAAACCCTCAGCAGCAGAACCCTTAGAAGTCCACTGTGTTCCTAAATTTATCCTCTGTACTCTCCTACTTTTTGAGAATGTTGTCAATAAGCTTAGCCTCATATGATGCACACTGAATTAGTTGATACACTCGAGGCAAAACCAGTTTAACTTACCTGATTTCTCTTTTCTTGTGAATAATTGAATTTATCATGTATCTTAGTGAATGTTGCTGTATCCTTGAGTTTGCAATCCTATTGCTATGCTACTGCACCACAAAAACAATTTAGTTCACTATCCTGTAAAAGCTTTTCAGAGTAATTGATTCTGTTCAGACAGTCTATTTTACATTTTCTATAAAGTTTCTTTAAAGCAAAGTAACAGAAAAAGAGTATGTAAAATTACATCACTTATAAACAAACAATATTCTTTTGCATTTTCAGCTTATATAGTATAAATTATTTGAAAATTTATTTATACATTTTACACCCAAATAAATGTAGGGAAGTCTTATCTTAGAGTCTTGAGAAGCCTGTTTTTATACATATCAAAGCACTCCTTCTCTTCTGGGAAACATGGATCACAGCCAATATAACAGCTTTGCTTCACTTGGTTAGGGCATACAGTTAAATTGCCTTACACCCATAGTGGGATAAAAATGTTTTGTGTGAAGAATGAGGATTTCTCTCTGAACATAAAGCCTGAATTTCTTGAGTATAGGTGCCTTTCAGATCTGAGAAATAGCCATCTATGAGGTATATATTGAGATTCATATACATATATCTTTTTTTTTAAGTGAACTATGAATGTGGTTTTTCTTTATGCATGTGGCATGTGTTTAATTATGCCCTTCAAATAGACAATTTTGCTCTTTACTTACATTGGGCTGTGCTTTAACCAGGCTTTCTGTGGGCTGTTCATGTTGCCAGTTATGATATTCATCTGGTTTCAAGCTGATCCAGTTTACAGGTTTGAATTTACAGGACCTGATTGTCTAAGGATGTTATGCCATGTGGAACAAGTCACTGGATTTTTTAGTTGTTGGAAGGATAACAGAAGATAACTGCATGACTGATACATGCAGTGCAGGGACCTCAGGTTCAAAAATTTCTGCAGAACATTGGCTGGCAGACACAAATACTCCTGACAACCCAAACCATCTGATAGAGGTAGAGGTATAACCTAATATCATTCCATTGTGGACTTTGACGTTGAAAAGCAGTCTTTGATGAGAAAAGGTTTTGTCTGTGTTCTGCAGAACACTTCTGCTTTAATCTGATTTGAGGCTGAAAAGACTGCAAACAAAAAGAGTATTTTCACAGGTAGAGCAGATGAGCTATGACTGCCCAGGAAATGACCTGTGCATAACCTGAATGGCCTGTACGATCATAGTGAAAGCTATAGATGGCTGCACTTACCTCAGGAAAGTTTACAACTCTAAATACTTTCCTGTAGTATGACAAGCATCTACAGGCTAGATCTCTTGTGATTCCAGTAAGTTATACTGTGAAGATGTAGTAGTACTAGGACTTAGGGCAAAATTATTTTTGAGTAAGTGGGACTAAAGCATGTATCTAAACCCAACCCCCTTCTTTGTTTCCTGAGCTGTTACATTATTATTAATGGGGTTGGTGGGATTTTGTCGTTGCTGAAAGAATTCACAATGCAGTGTCTGTTTGAATGTTTTGGTTTAAACTGTGGTCGGTGTAAAATTATCATGGAGGGAGCAGAACAGCTGAGAACTCATGAGAAATTTTCTCAAATACTCAAGTCTGCTAAGAGTTAAAAAAGGTAACATTCCTAGTTGAGTGAAATAATAAAGCTGAAGAGTCTTACATCAAAAGTTAATGTTACTACATCGAATGAAAAAATAGCACTTTGCATCCGTTTTCGAAGTGGAAAACAGGAACGCTGGGCTCTGTACCGGTATGATGAAAAGGATTGTCAAGGAGAAGCTTTTTGCTACAGAGGAAAAAGGCAGGAATGAAGTCAGACTTGCAATAGCATGTTTTCCTGAGAGACTTGGGGAAGTGGCCTCAAGTGGGGATTATGAGCCAAAGCTGAGAGAGAGATAAGGAAAGGATAAAAGAGTATATGTGTGTGTGTGTGTGTGTGTGCGCGCGCGCTTGTAGCACAGGGGATTGGAGAAAGAACTGAGCACCAATTTCCTACTCACAGTCATTGGCTGGAACTTACAATCAGGTACAAAGTCTTGTTTTGAGAAAACCCGGTTCAGAGGTGCTAGCAGAGTAAAGCAAGGTAAAGCTGCTATGTCTAAAGGGAACAAGCAATTGCTAAAGTAAATCTCTCCCATTTATCAGTTAGAGTCACTGAAAAATAAGAGGTTTTATAGCTGGATGTAGTGCAAAGGACTTAAGGTAGGGCCTGTATGACTGAATTTCATGAAGTACCATAGGTGTGGAAAACAAGGACTCATTAAAGAAAGGCCTTTGGCTTAAAAAACATATTTTTTTAATAGATGAGAGAAAGGATGCTGGCAATTTCTAGTTACACCCTGAAACAATAGAAATAACAGCAACATGAGGTTCTGAGAAGGGAAGTAATGAGCTTCACCATCATTCCACTGAAACTCTAACAAGCATGAGAGCATTGCAGGCTATGCAGCCAACCTTTGTAGGATTTTTCTTAATTAGAGAAGTAGATCTGCAAGCTCACTTCCAGCCAGATCAGTGTGTCCCAAAAGAACACAACACAAAATAAGGACCTGTTCCTGTGAACACTTCCCAAGAGACTAGTCATACCTGTTTTCCTGACACAAAATCAATGTTGCACTTGCTATGTCACAAAATGGAAACCTCAGTATCTCCCCATCATCATTCAAGGTGTCAGTAGATGGGGTTTTTTAGAGGCCATTGTTTTAGATGTTCTTTAATTATAAATAATTACCAGTGTAATTAGACCATTGAACACAAAAAGAAAGCAACTACTTGCAAGATATTTTGAAAACTGAAACAATGGGTTTACAACATAATAGCCCTAGAAGAATGGATCTGTATGGTTTGAAAAGCAATATTACCTCAACCAGCCATTAGATATATCATAGGGATAAGAATAGCTCCACCATTATCATTCTATCAGCATGTGAAGGGATAGGATTTCACAAGGTCACACAAGAACTTCAGTAAAAAAAAGTAAAAGCGGTTTAAGCAGGAAAAGCCAATGCAGAATCTTCTGGAGCACTTGGCAAGATTCCTGCTCTCAGGGGAAAATTTCCTTTTTATTACATTGTTATAATCCATGAATACAATATACAGTTAGCAATTACTGTGAGCCTGTACTGTAAGTGTTGTCTACAGGAAGGAAACTTTGTTGGCTTTTTAAAGAGGGCCTCATGACATCCTTGTAGCATGCAGCTCCTCTGCAGGCCACCTCCCCTTCTCCTAGATCTCCTTTTGACCTCTTTTCAAGGACACACCCTGACAGCACAGGTGCATCATTTTCATTTGCCACTAATGCACATCCACTTTCTGCACATCCAAGTGCCTGGATATGATGAAGACACAGGATTCCTGAATTCCACACCTACAGTTAAGTCAGTTTGGGGAGAGACTGAGCATTTGTTGCATGGCAGTTTTAGATTGAATACCAACATTAAATTTTGTATGAAACTGAAACAAGGAATGGCTTCCGTGGAGTTGCAGTGGGTTTTAACTCTTGCTCATGTCACCAGACTGGAGCATCTTTTGCCAAATCCCTCAGTAGCCACATTCCTCCTTCTGCTTACCCTTTCACAATAATAAAGACACTGAAGAGAAAAAAGATCAGAGCTGATTTGCTCTGGCTTGTGTCTTCTTGCCATTGAAAGGGAACTTTCTAACTTACCTTCCTCTTTTACTTATTTCTGCCCCTGCGCAGCCTAGGAACTTAAAATTACATTCATCAATTCCCTCCCTTTAAAAAATACTATTAAACAGTGCTTGAGAGGAAAAGGTAGTTTGTGGTTTGTTTGGTGGTGGTTTTTTTTGGTTTTGTTTTTTTGGTGGTGGTTTGTTTTTTGGTTTTTTTTTTTTTGGCAGTGGTTTTTGTTTTGTTTTGTGGGGTTTTTTTGTTTTGTTTTGGGTTTTTTTGGGTTTTTTTACTTTTGGGGTTTTTTTGTTACTCTAAATTTCTCCTAATAGTAAAAGCAATAAACTAAAAGAAGTTTGAATGTGGCAAAGTAGAATGTAGTTTTGAGTATCCTATAGCTGTTTGGGTGTTCGTTACCTATAATTCCTCTAAAAATGTGTTACAATCTTCATGTTACAGTTATATCTTTAGAATGCAACTTTATCTGTGAAGAAGAAATGGCATTTCTTCTTCACAGATAAAATTATGTAATGGTACCTCTTCTGTCTTACTTTTCAAAGTTTCTGTCAGGCTACATGGCTTTTTAGGCTTCGGTCTCTAATTTCAGTTCAGAAATTACAAATTGATTTAGAGATATCCATATCCATCTGTACATTTTTAAGTGTTTACTAGCTGAAGCCTGAGTGCTGTAACACAATAAGTAACCTACTTACCCTTTAACTTTACTGCTTCAAAAAATAGCTAGCACTCCAGTTTGTGGGATGTTGCATAACACGAGACTCCCATGTATGATTTATAACATCGACATCACAGTCTGTGCTGGTTAATGTCAGTCCTGGACTGCTGCTTTATATCAGCAACTATCAAGCTTATTCCTTATCAATAAATAAGAAATGCCTAATAGTTTAATTTAGGTTTTTTGAAAAATGTACTGGTTTTTATTTTGAACTATAGGTATGAATTTGATTATTTATTGTATTAATCAGGGAAGGAAGAAGAAAGGAAGTGACTGTTTTCATAGTGTTTATTCTCATTGCCAAGATCTCTTGCCTTTCTGCCCCCACATACCTTCAACTGAGGCTTAATTCATTCCACTCAGATGTGAGGTCTCATTGATGGTGACTTGTATTTTTCCAGTTCATGATATTATCCTGTGTCTGTCTGACCTTCTGCACTAGTTAAAGCAGGTATTGAAGCCTTGCAGAGTCCAAGTTTGGTGTGAAAGATAGTCCATTTTCCTCCCATCTTAGAAAGCTCTTTTTGCAGCCAACTTTGCACCTGCAAATATGCTCTCGTTCCTTTGGAGGCAAGCAGGGGAAAGACTTCCTTGTGGCCAGGTGCTGCGTTAGTACATCGTCAATTCAGCTACAATTCATGACAAACAGAGGTGCAAGTTGAGCTGTGCTGGAAGGAGCCCCTCTTAGCCCAGTCATGGCAGTGACTGTGGGGTGGCATCCTGACCTCTGGTATCTGCCTATGTGCTTGCAGGAACTTACTGATATTATGCATGTTCCAGCCCTCCAGGTCAGCACGGCTCTTCTCATAATACAGTTTCATGGACTGGGTCTTTGCTTCTCTGTTATCTGTCTGTGTGTTTGTCTAAAGCCTCGCTGGTATTGGGAGAGCAGAAGTCACTTTAGGGATGAAAGAAATATTTTTGTACAAATCAAAAACTGGATTTGGGCTTCTTAAAGTTCTCATAAGTTTTATTTTTATATAAAACAAATTACATTTATTTAGTTAAATTATGCTGGAACTTTTCACTTTTGGCAAGGTACTTAATAGTCCTGTCCTATTTTTTAATTACCTTGGTTTACTGCAAGATTATACATTAAAGCAATGGTATGATATTCCTGGTGTCATTTCAATTACTATTCTAATTTGGACTAAGAACATTACACTGGGCTATGGTCAAAGATCCTCCTCTAAGTCCTGTTAAATCTCGAAACTCTTTTTATCTTTTTTTTTCTTTAAGTTGTCTGAGGGAACTTCTCTCTGAGCCTTCTTTTGGAGAAAATTCTCAGTTTTTCAAACAAAATTTGTTGGTTCAACAAAGATTATCCAGTTATCAAATATAAGGAAATTAAATGTGTTATTGTAAGTGGGAGTTTTTGGTAGAGCTTTGCAGAACAAGAAGAGTTATCCCCAAACCCTAACAGCATCCACTGAATCTTTTTCTTGAATTCCTGCCATCCAGTTTGTAACTGCAGCTTTTTTTCCTGAAAATCAGTATGAAATTAAATGGTGGAAGGTAATAGTTTTCTCAGTCTCTTGGGTTCGATGAGGTGTAACATAAAGCATAGGACTTGAAAGGTTGGCTTTAGTCACATAAAGTAAACCACTGAATATATGCAAATTTTCATCTATTTGCACTGTATTGTAAGGCCACTTTTGGTGGTTATATTGTAACTCTCATAGTAACTTTTTATTTACTTAAGCCTTGACCTTCTAAATGTGAGTACTTAAGAGCCGGAGTTACCAGGGCTTTCTAGTGAGCTTCTGTGGTTCAAATGTGATTTTTTTCAGAACCAGAACATAGTGGAATATTACATAACAAGAGAAGGGAAATCCAAAGAGCTCAAAATGCTAAGATGGGAAAGGAAAGAAAGGGGGAAAAGATAACAAGATTTGATTTGGAGGAGGTGGGTCCTGAGCCATCTGTCCTGGCTGCGCCTACTTTGGGCTGGGGAATTAGACTACAGACCTCCAGAACTGCTTTTCAGCCTCAGATACGCTGTGATTTGCTGTCCAGTTCTGAAGGCAGGGTGACAAAACCTGCTAATTGTTTCCATCGTGCTTTGTTTTCCTTTGGTGTTTCCATCAGCGAATCAGTCACTGACAAACTATGAACAGAATTAATCCAACAGTTTGGATGAAGCTATAGGAATGATTCCTAGAGCATCATTCCTATATACTGTTTCTGCTGTTACTGTTCTGCTGCGTTAGTTGACTGCATTGCATTGTACCCTGCTACTTTCTGATCATGCATGTCCTTCAGACGAATGATTAGAGAAGTTCATGGATACTGTAAAGGATCAGTAGCCATGTGCTTTCAAATAGGTAACATGGCTCTTGAGTAAAGGACAGAATGAATCTGCCCCTGTATTCACAGGTATTCCCTGGTTATTATTTTACCAACCTCAACATGAGAGGTTTTTATAATGTAATGAACTAGATCGCTAATTAGATTATAATGTAAAAGACTAGATCATGACAATACATTATGCATCTGGATGTATTTATGCTAGGCCATACATCTATTATTGTGAACTTAGATACTTGCAGAGGCCTCTGCAGAACAGCAGTTACAGCAAATTTTCTTCCTGGATTGGAGTCTTATAATTTATTCAGCTAACAGTAGGCATGGAGATTGTTGTGAGTAAAACATGTTAAACTAATGGGCTTGAAGCCTATAGGTTAGTACAGAAAAACAGGAATTAGGAAAGATTTTCTATTCTAATTTATGTCTTCTTCCATGGTATTACAGTTTCTCTAAACATAAGGATGTTACTATAATAGTTAGGTAAGCTGTGAATGTATGAGGTATCAGCTATGGTATGTTAGCTTCCCCACATACACACATAATAATGAAATTAGTTCCAGGTTGGAGGGATTATCCCACTTTCCAAAAAAGTACAAGAGTGCTGTAGAGAGCTGCCTATACAGGACATGTGTATGTATCTCTGACAACATAGGAAAGTCACACTGAATTCCTGCAGAGTTTCCCATGGAAACAATGGCTTAGAGAACAGGCCCTTTGCAGCAAAAAACTATTTTTGTCTGTGAATTAAAAGGAGGATCTAGCAAAGAATTGCATACCATTGACTGCTTACCTTTTCCTTTTACTTCACCTAAGTTATGCTTCTGTGATTTTTGCCATGTATATACAACTATTGTATTTCACATACATATCAGCAGTAAAACAATTTCATTCAGAAGCCCTTTACAGGGCAAGATTACTGGAGTTGGCTGTGAGATTAGAGCGTTACCTACAAATGTGTGCTTTACTGTCACTGGTAATAATATGCAAGCATGGCTTAAAACTGAAAGCAAACATCAGAAATTATCCAGTAGATACAGAGTAAAGCTAGTTACTCAAGTTGCTCTTAATTTATTTGTGTGAAAAAGATTTCTTAGAGTTTCAATTTTCAGCAATAAAGAAGGGAAATATGTGTGTGTGGCTAAATACATATTTAAAACATATACATTTAGATCTTGCGTATCTACATAGAGCAGTCTTATGTATGAAAAACATGTCTCTAGATAATAGCATATGTATAATTCAAATATGAAGAAGGTCAGAACAAATGTAAATATAAATCTGAGCTGCTTGTCCACCCTTGAGTATGAGAGATTAGTGTAAAATCAGGGTAAAAACCTGTCTAAATTTCGTACTGGCTTTGTAAGGATGTCTGTGACTAGGAGATGATGTGAGGCAGTGTAGAATCAGACTCCTGGTAGGATTTCATTCAACTGGTTTTTAGTCTTTTCATGATACTCCTTGTCATTACTGTTGTCATTCACAGTTTCCACCTTCAAAGCACAGCTTATTTAGACTGGTTGTGGCTTGTCGCCTAAAAGCCATATTTTAATAATAAACCTCCATCCCATAGCAGTCTCTTTCTCTGATGAGAGTGAAATACTCATTTACAGATTTCACCAAACCTGTTTGATTCATGGGGGGCTGTGACCTGGCAGTGAAATGTTTGACAAAGCACATAATTCATTCAAGAGCCTATGTAGCTTTTATTTAGAAATGCTTGGTTTTGAAAAGAATTAAAAGAAGCAACCTTCCTAAATCATTTCTAAAGTACCCCACGATGCAATGCTTTTTTAACATACAGAAAAAAAAAAACCGTTGATTTTTTTTGTTTACAAGCAAACTTATCAGTTTGTCCAGAGAATGTCAGGCTACTTCTCTGAATTTTACATATCGGCTACTTCCAGCACAAATAGAATTCACCAATTTTTTTCAGCCCAAACTGAAACTTGGTGATTTGCTTGTATTCTTTATTGATTGGATTTTTTTAACAATGTGTTCCAATCTAAATAATAAATTCTAAGTATTGTACGGTTTACTGGCACAGATGTACTAAAGCCATTGGCAGAACTTGTTTCCGTGAGATAGTTCATATGACATGAGCAATTTGCCTTATCAGGATAGTTTGTGAAGCTAGCCAGACTCTCAGAGTAAAATCAGTAAAAATGAGAAGTCTACACAAAGATACTGTTACCACTCCCATATGTGGCATTTGAATAGATATGTAAAATGTGAAGTAAAAAAACCTATACCCAGAAAAAAATTAATTCACCTAAAGAAATTAGTTGTAATAAACACTTAGGAATGAAAGAGAAAGAGGGGTTTTCATCACCTCATTTAAAGTAATATCACTTATTTAGGTCAGATCTCAATTGCATTATAGAAAATAGATTTTCAGTAAGATAAAAATAGTCAGATCTAAATCAATTATCTTTTACATTTACAGACGTTTCACAACAGACTTAACAAGGTCGTATTTCATAGCAGTTCTTTTTCAAATATGAACAAAAACCTGTGCAGAGGAAGGATGACCTTTTTATCTTTGTAGTGAAAAAGCTCACAGATTTATTTTTAGACATGATGCATATGGTAAAATAGCCGAAAATTTTCCCCAGGTGCCAGGTTGTGCATGGTTCTGAGGCAGAAGGAAGAATTTTGTTAAAGAAAATACTGTGTTGAGCGCATGAAACACTTTACTATAATAAAGACTAGGGGGAGGGTAAAGGGAGGAGAGAGAGAAATGTACAGCTAAATGTCTCTGTCTCCTAAACACTCACAGAAGTGCTGTTTGAAATTGAGCAGGAATGGGCAAGCCCCACATTCCTCCTGTGGTCAATAGAGCTTCCCACTCTTCTAATGCACTCCAGTAGACTTGCAGAGTTCAGCTGCCACTGCAGAGCTCACATCTGGTATGGAGAGCATGCTTTAATAATCCTAGAAATAATTTAGGAATACCTACTTGTCTTGGAAGCAGTTCTCCTTTGAGACAGGAGGCCACAGTGACCTACAACGAGGCCCTGCAGTCCTCCATGATCGATTTTCAGTGCACAAGTGCTGTAGGTTGCCAAGCAGGATTGTTCTCCAGAGTCGTGGTGGTGCTGGGTCCTGCATTTGTACAGAAAGCTGATCTCCACTGAACCCAGTCTCTGCCTACCATGTTCAAAAATTTGCATGCCCATGTGTTCATATACTAATTTGGGGATGTATCATAGAATTATAGAATGGATTGGGTTGGAAGGATCCTTAAAGGTCAGCTGGACACTGCATTGCAGGCAGGTTGCATGAGAGCTGAGTAGAGGGGGAGCCTCTGCCCTGCTGCCAATGCTGCTCTGGAGGTAGCCCAGGACACACTTGGCTTTCTGGGCCACGGGTGCACATTGCCATGGCGGGTTGAGCTTCTTGTCAAACAACACCCTCAGGTCTTCACCCAAGTGTATGTGTTAGGTCTAATTAATGCTTGAGTATTGTGGACAATAAGATTCTTTCAGCTTCCCAATTTCTCACTGAAGTCAGTGATGGTCTGATTTTCCCCATGCTGAACAAACACTTCAGCTTAGCTCAAAATCATATTAGGAGGTTCCATTTCTAGGAGGGGAAGTAGAACCACATTCTAAATTCCCTGGAGTTCCTCTGTCGCCACTTGAGGCCTGGACATCTGTAATCAAAACTATATGATTATTATTATTTTCATTTTTTTTTCTGGTTTATGCACTTAAGCTGAAGATGAAATCCTGAATAAAGATATTCAACCATGCATAGCTGAGAACCAATTAATTAATATGTTTGTTTTCTGATTATTATTAAATCCTGCTCGTCACAAAACATCTGATTTAAAGATAGATTTTGTGGCCTAAATCTGGAGAGTTTGGAGGTATATGTTTTGTATCAGTTTGTTCCTGCCTATGACAAAAATGGACATTTTAGTAGGCATCCAAAGTCAATGAATAATAGATTTTATCAGAAGAATAGCGTATTGTGCAATCTTAAATTACTGTCCCATACATATTCTTCCACCAGTCTTCCACCAGAATCAGTGGAACTTCCTAAGTATAATTGAAGTAGAAGGAACTGATTCTTAATTTATAAAATAAGAAATCTTAATATATTTTGTCAGATTTAGCAAGTTGGTTAAAAAAAATACAGTTTTAGGACTATCCTTTTCAGATTTGATAAATAACTTCTGGCTACTGAGCCAGAGCATTTTTTTCAAAAAGCTTCTGACAGGCTTATGGTTCTTATGATGAAAATAAGTTTTGCAAGGCCAAAAAGGCAGGGTGGCAAGTTTTTACGGCACTAGACCCTAAATTAGAATGATTCCACATTTAAGAAAGAATACATCTGGTAGACAGAAACAAAACCTGAATATATATTTACCCAGGAAGACATAAACTGAGTTTAAGATTATTTGTGGGCCAGTGACAGAGAGTTGGAAATATGAAGGTTTGGCTTTTCTTTATGCTTTGGAATAAGACAGTTCAGAATGGACTGCTGAATTGAGCTAATGAAAAGTATGCATTCAAACCTCCCATGTGTCAAGGGGAAGAAGGAATTTTGTTGGCTGACTTGCTGAACAGCAGGGCCATAGCTGCACCTGTGGGACGCTCTCGTGAGGGGTGCGAGAATGGCTGTGGTATGTACATCACAGCTCAGGACACATGGAAGCAGCACGCCAAAAGAATGGCTTGCACTTGTTTAGTGAAATTAGACCTGTCTCAAGCTGTCTGAGGGTAATTTAGGTGAAATGGTGATCCTTCAGAACCTATGGATTTGGATTTCCACTGGAATCTTGTCTGGTAAAGATTTAAACTTGATAAGGAGCCAGAGTACAGTCCTTAAACCTTCCTCTTTCTCCAAATCAGTGTGAAGGCTTGGCTTTGTTGCATACCAAGGTCATTTTTCTACTGCTGATGTGCAGTGATGTGAGAACTGCTCAGTCAGATCGTTGCCCACTGGATGGCCTTTGCACAGTGGAATTTTCCTCCAAAACGGTTTTACAGAAAAACAGAAGCTCATTCTGTGTGATTCTTTCTGTTATTAAATGTCACCTGTAGCTTGGTATTTGTAGTTGTAAGTGGCCTGAAGAGGACTGCTGGAGAAAGGGTCAGCCTGATAGTTCATGTTACTCATAGGTAGTTAGATTGTTACATGTGCTTACCTTTCTTACATTCTTACTTTTCCAGATATTTAAAAATAAAGCAACCTAAACTGCCTTTGTCTCCTCCAAATTAAATTAAATAAAAGGCAAATTTCACTGAGCTGTATTAAAAGAGGAAAAGATACGGAGTTTTGTAAACCTTCAGTCAATAAGTACTGGTTGAGAAATTATTTTCCTATTCCTCTCAGCTTTTTCTTTATCAATTACCTTTAAATCAGTGACATATACCTCCAGAAATTGCTTGTATTTTCTATATAACAAGATAACAGGACTGTTTCTTTATTGTGTTGCATCAAATCACAGTTACTGAAATCCTTACCACAAGTCTGTCATGTCTATGTATAACTTCATTAAAAATTTGTTACCAGAACAATCCAAGAATTCTCAAGAAATGTCTTTGCAACAGATAACTTCTGACAGATTAACTCAATCACTTATTGAGTATTCAAAACTGTGTGAAAAACCACAATTTATGACTGTCCACTACATAAATCAGAACAGAAAATATTATTAGTCAGCCATTCAGCATTGAAAGTTATTACACTTCTTATATTTTTCATGCTGAAAGAACATTTTAAGGCTGCCTCCATTAGTTGTGGCAAACAGCCCTCAGCTTCAGTTGTTTGGGGAGAATGGTACTACCTGAAATTCAATAGGATAAATTAGTTTCATCTTAAGGACTCTTTCTAATGATCCGTGTACTTAGAGATGCATTATGAAATTTCAGGAAATTTTTTGAGGTTTTTGTTCTAAGAGAGAAAAATTCTAGAAATAAAGACTAAATTGATATCAGATGACAAGAGCTCAAGTCCATGAGTAAATATTATACATACACATGCCTTTTTTTTGTAACTTGCATTCTACTACAGTATACAGAACCATTTAATAACCATTTGGGGGGGAAGCTGACTATTTTAATAAAAAGAGTGCTTTATGTGTTAGATTGACAGATCTGAAATTCTTCTGTTTGTATTCTGAATTATTAATGTGAGTATATAGAAACTAATCCCACATCCTTGCTCGTGTAGAAGAGGTCTCTCCATGTTATGCTGCTGTGTTTAAATGACTTCTCGTTAAGGAAGCTTTATTTCGATTACCAGTTCTGTTAGATGATTTTGTCCCTTATTTTTCTCTGCTTCAGTGCTTTCTGTGCTGCTATTTTGTAGTTTTAATTGTCCTTTCATGACAACTGCCTTTGCAGCCACCATTCTGCAGTTACAAAATCCATCATAAAAGCCAATATGGATTTAAAATATAAACATACAATGCTAGATGAAAGGACTGTGAAACAGATAAACAGAGGCAGATGGTGCAGATTTAATTAATAAAAATACAAACAGGAAAAAAAATCTGCTGCATTGATTTAATGCTTAATTTAATTAAGAAAAAAAATTTGGAGTTTAGTTATTGCCAGGAAATTATAAACTATGTTGTTTCTGTTTGGGGAGAAATGTTTTGTATAATCTTTGTATCAATTTATTTCATGAAGAACCTGGCATGTTCTGACTGAATTCCAAGAAATTTTGCCCGTTGCAAGGGCCAACATTCAAGAGAAAGCAAGGAATGATGCTCAGGTTTGCTAAATTAGATGTACAGAGCTGGGGTTTGAGGCTGAGCTCTCGGATACCAGGTTAATGCTTTAACTGTCACGCTGCTGACTCTTTAACTAGTGGATTTTATGGCCCAGTTTGATCAGAAGTTTAGCATCATACTAAGGAACCCTCTCTACTGAAAATGTTGTTCAAGTTAGTGGATAAACATATGGAGCACAGGGTTGTTTATTAGCTATATTTACAAAGTAGTAGAACTAGTTGAAAGATATTAAAAATAAAATCTTGGAAAGGCACCAAGGAAAAAAAAAGTGTGGAGTTCTTGACTCATTGCTTTGGATTTTGTTATTTATTGCTGCTTTCTTTTTGCAGATAAAAATTTGAGGACTTTACATGTATAAAGCAATTATATGGTATCAGCAATTATATGGCTAATACGAGTTCAAAATTATTTAACCCATATGGAGTAGTTTGATTTTGAAATTTAATCAATTCTCTAAGCTGATAAATAAAATCTTGTTCTACAAGTGATATATTCTCTGAACACAGTGTCTTGTTGGTTCTATTACAATGTTGGAGTTTATCTTGTGAGATTGTTCTCCATTGCTCATACATGTACAGTGTCATAAGAGACCAGGAACTGAGTCAAATTTTGTTTCATGCAGGACTTCACTGACCAGAAAACAAAAATAAGAGAGAGAACATTTTGAGATCACACAGGAGATGAAACTATGGAATGAAAGCCACAATAAAATCAGGTTGCATTTGTTGGGAAGTTCTGAACTATTCATTTGAGGAAAGGCTAGTAAGTGTGTGACTATGCTTGTGGTTTCAGAATTATACCATTTTTTAGGGTACTTTAGCTTTCTGAAAAAGAGCTTAACATTGACAGTCCCAAACAGAAGAAAACAAGAAGAAATAGTTCACCTGACATTGTGAAATCAAATAAATTTTAGTGCTTTTCCCCAATAAATTGAAAAATTCTTTTAAGTCAAGCTAAGATTAATTTCCTTTTTATTGACTCTTTTAGGCAGAGAAGCAAAAAAATCAACTGTTATTAGACTCTCTTCAGTGTGTCACACAGGCCATTGGAGGCTGCTAAAATCTGCTAAAACAGCCCCCCTGCACCCTCTCAAGGGCCTGGGAGTGACATGGGGACATCAGCCCTGTCTGACCCAGGTTGCAGGCCAGCTCCACTTCCAGGATGCCCTGCAGACAGTGTGGGGTCACAGAGGGCTGGGGGGATGAAGGCGTGGAGGGGTGGTGTCTCCAGCCTCCAGTCATCCAGCTGCCCATGGTTTTTCAAGCACTGCTTATGTTGATTGAGAGCAGTCCCAGGGTGACAGCACCATTCTTATCAATCTGTTTTCTGCTTCCATTTGCCACACAGAAAGGGCTGTGGCTGCTTTCCTTGAGTTGCTGATGTCTCATCACCACTGTCAGTCTGTCTTCCTGGCTGAGTGAGAGCAGATTCCTGGCTCTGGGAGCATTTTTAGGAGGGCATGTGTTCCCTGCTGCTTCCTTCTTCAACTGCATATCCTCTGTCTGTCTGTGTGCATATGTGTAAAATGGTGAGATCTTCTCCTTGGTTTATGTACAGGTACTCTGTGATTTGATAGTTAAATAATTCTTTTAAAACACTATTAAAAAGTTCAATAGTCCTCTCAGAACTTTATCTAAATAATTTTATCATTATCAGAAAACCCTTCTGGTTCAATCTACAACCATCAGGAAACTAAAACTTTTTTTTCTAACAGCCACTATGAATTCATATTTTAGAATAGGTCAAGTAACTCAAAATACTTCAAATATTATAGAAAGTGCTTTTCTCTACTGATGTTTCATATGGGTCTTCTGTTGCTTTTATATTCATTTCCAATGTTTTATACATTGTCTGTTACTCATTCTGTATAAAAAGAAAAACAAATATAAAAATTTGCTTTTCATCTGCCACCTTTAAAGCTATATTTGAAGTAAATCTCCCTTGTGGTGTTCTACTGATGTATATTGGCATCATAGTCCTCTAGTACAGGTACTGATTATTATCAGGTTATGGAACAAAATTTAAAGTAGAAGAATAACTTGGTATTTCTGCTGCACTGAAAGAAGTGGCGTTAATATCCTCCACCCCTTGCTTTGTTTTTTTTTACCAAAGCAAAATAAATTTCAGAAATGGAACTAAAAATCTAAACTAGACTGACTTTAAGAGAACTAAAAGAGATGCTAAAATAACACTGAAAATATTTTATTCTGATTTTTTTAATTGCATTTAAATGAAATAGTACTTCATTATTTGTCATATAGGAGATGAATGCAATGGTCATTTGTGCAGATATTTATGGGACAATGTACATATGGGAGTGAACCTTACTTGCCACCTTCTACATAAGCTAATGTTCATTTTGCAATCTCGGTAGTATAAACTGCTCACAGGAACACTGTCACATTCCTCATTTATAGCATTCTTAAAAAATTGTCTTGCTGTCAGACTGTTTTAGGTATTTAATAGATGTACAAAATCTCAGACTTGTAAACTTCCTAAAACATTCACATGAATAATGCAGAACTTAAAATTCACATGGGTGAGAAGTTTCACAGATAAGAGACCATCTACTAAAAAAGCATGTGCTTGCCCTGTGAGTGCAATTGGAGTTGTAAACATTATCTGGTAAAAGTGAGGTTTCCTGGGGCTGCAGTAAGTAAAGCCTGTTACATCTTCTGGTATTAATCATAATAAGTGTTTTATCTTTGGCTGTCATGTTTAGTTTCTGCATGCAATTTACCTCTCAGGCAAGCTGTTCACGGTATCGGCCAAGCTTATCTCTGAACTTATGGTCTTCAAGTACCTAAATGTATTTCCACCAGAGTTCCCACAGTTAATGTGACAAAAGCCAACATAAGTGCTATTTTAAAACCATATTGCATCCCTCTACAGAAAAATAATGTTACTTGTATTCTGATCACTCCTATCAAATAAAGCTTAACTGCCTTTACTAGACCTACACTCTATTGCAATTTTATTATGACCTATTTTCAGTTTGACTTTCTATACACACATAGTTTATCTTGACTCCAATGTCCCTCACACATGTTATCTCCTATCCTCCAAAGTGTCTTTACTGCCACAGGATTTCCACATACAAAGCATGTTATTATCTGTCTGACTTCAGGGGTATGTTTAGCAGGATGCAAAAGCATGAAGGAAACACATGGTCCCTATCCCAAAAAGCCTACCAGCAAAACAATCAGATTGCTTCCAGAGATCTATCAATAAACCTCTGAGAGGAAAGCGGCAGAAGAAAATGCCTTGAACGGCTTTGTGAGTAGCTGTGTTTGCATGATGATTCCAGAATGATACGGAGAAAGTGGTCAAAGATTAGACAGCAGCTCTTAATATTCTACTCTGCATGACCCTATCTCACTGCAATACTCCCATGATCTGCTAATAATCCTTTATAATTAAGCTTCCAGCCTAATATTAAAATGTAATCCACATGAACACTAGTCAGAGCATACAGCAAGAAGTGAAGTGGTTACCACTTTGAGTTGTGCATGGCAGGCAGTATGCAGTTTTAATTTAAAAGCTTTAAAACATTTGGCCCTTGATGTAAAGACAAATTATGTTTCACTTCTGGTATATACAAATACAGTACCACACATCTAGTTCAGACCTGCTGCAAAGTGACACTTTGGCCTGCACAATGCTTGCCAAAGGAATATGGAAACATTGCTTCTGTGAAAATGGAGACTGTGCTTGGTAACTATCTTGGCATTTACACAGAGCATGAATGCCAAACAGATTTTGTGGCAGCCCGTGAAATAAATAACCCAGCTTCGTAGTTGGTAAAATTTGAATTTGGCATTCTGGGTTGGGTTTTGTGTACAACCTATAGGAGTGTGTCATAGTAATCACACTGTTTTCTCTTTTCACTGTAAATCTGAGAACTCAGCTGAAGTTACAGTGTTACAACATATGTAACAAGGTGCAGTGATTTACTCTATTCCATTTCCACTTGTTATAGCAGATACTATGGTTTCTTATACCCTTAAAACACTTTGCAATTAGTTTTCACTGGTGTAACTGAAGTATTTTTTTTATGTTAAAATCAATGGTTCCCTTTCCTCCTCTTTTTCACTTACACCCTTACATCAGAAATCTCCCTATAACGATATTTTTATTCTGAACAATTTACTTTTTGCTCTGAAAAAGGAATAAAGAAAGAAAAGAAAAACACAAAAAAGCTCAGTCCGACATACTTGACTAATGTAAGAGAAGTAAATTCTTCAGAATGGAGATAAATATTTGTGTGTGCCACTGCCTTTAGTCTAAAGCATTTTTAAGCTATTACCATGAGACTGGAGAACATAAAATGGAAGCTCACTGCAGAATTAAGCACCCAGAGGAGTTCAAGGAAAAATGTGATGGGAATATTACTTCATACCGATTTTTTAATTGGCTTTTTCAAATATAAAAGGGCAATTTCAGGTTTTATGAATTAAGCTAGTGTAAGCCTATTGTGAACCATGCAACATACAGGTTTTCCATTTGAATAATACAGGAAAAGACTGTAGCTGAAAATGTTGATAGTATTTCTCATCTCTTTCATGAAGCTTTGTTGACGAGCTACAAATGTTTTCCACTGACTCCATATAGTGGAATGCTAAACATCTAATTAGTGTCCAGAGGGCTGACTAAGAGCTGCCAGTGACATTAGTATCTAATATATATTGCTTTAATTAGCCAAATCTGTAGGTCAACATTAACACCAATTTTCCAGTCCTGGAATACTTCATTACAGAATTTGACACTCCACTTTCTACAGCTGCCAGACCGAATCCAAGAATGGCCAGGGCAAACTGAGGCAAGAGGGTGAAGGGCATGAGAATGGATATTGCTTCAAGCAGAAAGATGGGTTGCCAAACATTGTCCATGTGTCATTGTAGAATGGAATAGCTTTCCACTTTTGGAAGGATCAAGTTGACAAGAGAAGCTTTGTGTCATCAATGGTGAGATTGCCAGAAAGGGTGGAATGGACATTTCAGAATTGAAAGGCATAACAGGGACCACTTGCAGCAGCTATTAAGACCAGTTTTAGTGCCTTGAAGTCACTGAAATTACTTTTCTTATGATCCAGTTTCCTTTGACTTCCAGGAATAATGGTATTCTTTACTGTCTTTTAGCACTGTCTTTTTTTTTTTTTTTTTTTTTTTTTTTTTTTTTTTTTTTAATATGTTTATTATTTTCCTAGCAAGATGAAGAGAAAAAGGACCCATGGAAGGAAAGAGCAAGTAGACAAAAGACCAGATTACTTCCTTGGGCATGTTACATGTCTTGAATGTTATATTAAGATTTAATATATTTTCCTGCTTCTTCCTTTGTTTTAAAATCTAGATGAAACCATAGGAAACAGCAGGAAACAAAGCTAAAGCTGTATTTTCAGAAGGGGGCTTGAACTGAGCACGAGAAGTAGCCCAGCCATGATTTTTCAGTGCACTGCATAATAGCATGATAGATAGGCTGTTCATCCTTTGTGGGTAGAAATAAACTAAAGTTTTCCTTTGTTTTAAATGTTTGCTGTCTTTGCAAAGCTATACAATTAAATATGTTTAGTATGTTTCAATACCAGTTGTCATGGTAGAACTGCACCAGCAACTCAGCTCCACGCGGCTGCTCACTCACTCCCCCTCCTCCTCCATAGCACAGAGAGGAGAATTGGAAAATATAGGTAAAACTTACAGGTTGAGATAAGAAGAGTTTAGTTACTGAAAAAAGTACAATCTTATTATAATAATTCCGATTTTAAAAGATGAGGGGGACAGGGAGGGAGAGCAGCCCAAGAAACACAAATGATGTTCAGTACAGCTGCTCACTACCCACTAACTGATGCCCAGCCTGTCCCCAAGCAGTGATCAGCCCCTCTGGGCCAACATCCCTCCAGTTCATAGACTGAGAATGAAGTTATATGCTGTAGAACATCCCTTTGGTCAGTTCAGGTCAGCTGTCCTGGCCATGCTCCCTCCCAGCTTTCTGTGCACCTTCTCACTGGCACAGTATGGGAAACTAACAAGTCCTTAACTTAGAGTAAGCAATACTGAGCAACAACTAAAATATCAGCATGTTGTCAACATTAATCTCACACCCTAAACCAACACTGCCACCAGCTATTAGGAATAAATATAACTCTATTCCAGAAAAAAAAAAAAAAAAAGGACACCAGGAAAGTATTTGTTATTAGTTCCTAAGTTATTAGAATGAAGCAGGTTGAAAAATATGGGGTGTCAAATTTCCAAGAACATGTATAGATTTACGACATGATTTCAAAGTAGCACAATAGAAAAAACAAAACAAAAAAGGATTTGGGTGTAAAATATAAACTAATTTAAATAATGGCAATAACAATCCTTTTTTGCTTATTAAATGCCATCTTCGTAGTTCTCATGAAGTATTGCTTGATACTTCAACCTTTTCACTGCAGTCACTGAAGACTTGATCAAAGTAAGTTTAGAGACCATGGCTAGTGTATGTGTTGGGGCAGTTAACAAAAGTATAAGCATTTCCTTAAATTGTAAGTAACCTCTGACAAGGATGCTAACTTGCTCTGAATATATTATTTATGTAAATCATATTAAGGGAAAAAGTTGGCTTAGTAGCTAGATTACGGAAGAAAACAATAAATGCTTGATGCAGTACATTTATATACCTGCCTTTAAGCCTGATCTTAAAACATGTGTTTATCTTGATTATATCTTGTAGCACAGTCAAAAAGAAGGAGATAGCAATCAAAAAGTTTGTAGTGGAGAAGGCAGAAGGTCTTGGGGTAGGTAACAGTGAGGTTAGCTACAAGTAGTCTGGAAGATGATTTTGTTTTGGAGTAGTTTCCCACATTTTTGTACTCATGTACTCGATTACACTGCAATGTACCAGAGGGGGCAGACTCTGATGATTCTTAAGCCCTATGCAAGTGTGAGGTAATAAAAGAAAAGGGAACAAGGAGAGTGTTTCTGTGTCTTCCCCATGATAACTAGTCAATCTACCTTGTAGTAACAGAGTAGTAACAGAGTAACAGTAACAGCCATAGTAACAGAGAAACCTGCAGCCTACAGTATCTCTCATGAGACAGAGGTGAAAGCATTGGGAATTTGCTAGAATAAGGACTGGATAATTAGTATACAGAGACATAAATATCAGACATTACTGACAAGCCAAAATGACTGCTATTATGGCCCTTAATTCTAGAGTGATTCCTAGTTATAGACCATGATTGTCCTGGCTTTGTGTTTAGCTTAGGCTTACAGAGCAGCCAGGGAGATGGCACTGACAGTAGAAATACTTCAGGCTTTAGATTAAGCTTTACAAGTCAGTTTTTTTGTTTGTGTGTTTGTTTTCCTTTTTTATTGAAACTGGCATTTTTGCCATGCAGGTTCTCCACACATAAAAATGTTCAATGCAAATCACTGTTTTTTTCCTCTTGCAAAACATTAGAAATTTCAGGATAAAAAAGACATGTCTGAGCACTGGTTCATACTGGGATGAAGAGCTCAAGTCACTGGGAGTGGGGTGTGGCCTAGCAGGAGATGAGGAATGACAAATAGATTGTAGGGGATCAGATCATTTTGAGCTACCTCCTAGACAAAAAGCTTGAACTGAAAAGTGTTAGTGTTATGCTTGATTCTTCAACCTTAGCTACTTTTTCTTAGCAGTTTCCTTGCTGATATATACATATTTTTATGTAGAGTCCTATCAGATTCGTCTGACAAGTACACTTATATCTAAATTTCAGTCCCATTCTGCACTTGATAATTTGTGTTAAAAATATACTGGGGACTATATCTGAATATATACTGAGGATTGAATTTTTTGTAGGTCTCTTTAAGTATTCTAAAGTATTACTTACTTCATAGTTTCTGAATACCTGTACTGAGATTTGGTGCAGAATTTCTCTTCTGATTTTCACACTATAAGACACATGCTTTCTTCAGATTTTATTGCCAGTTCCTTGTCAAGCTCTCCTCCAATCTATCTTCAGGGAAACCACTCTAACACAGGGGTGTTATTTATTTTTAAGATTTTGAAACTTGCCTTTTCCTCAGTACTTGAACCAGTGAAAATTTAATCAGCATAAGGTCTTCTTCCTCTTACTTCTGTAGATTTCAGACCAGGCTCTAAGTGCTATTCCAATCCTATAAAGTTTGTGCCCTTTTCCCCGTCAGATGTCTTGACCAAAATGAAAATCCAAATAACAATGAAATTACTTTTAGTGCTTCTCCTCTCCCTGTCTTACTCCCCCTTTTGCCCAATATCAAAAGGTTAATGAACCAAGTCCACACTGTTTAGATTTTGTACCAAGTACAAAGAAATATGTTGTGTATAGCTGATAAGTGGCATGATCAATAATAGGGAAACACTTTCCAGCTGGTGTTATATAAGGAAAAATTATCAACAAAGAACCTGGCATTGTCAAGGTTGGTTTGTAATATATTGATAAGTTACAGATTACTCACTGCATTTTAAACAGTTGTAATGTTGACCACTGAACCGTGTATATTTGGATCATCAAACACAGTAAAACTCCATTTCTGAGTGCAATGGCAGACCTTTAAGTTGTGCCTAATGAACCTCTCCATAGCATAAACTTAGTAGCTTTCTAACAGACCTTTTTCAAACATTGCCTGCTATTATGAACCCAATTCAAAACAGTATGTACAAAAGCAAAGAGGTGTTTCAGCTTAAAAGCAGGCATTTTCTAGGTGGCTGAGGTATGGTTCTTTTTAAACACATTTGCTCAGTGTCTCTGAAGACTGAATGCTATTTGGCAATCATGAGTAAATTTCTTGAACTGCAGCTCCGTAAGTCCTGGGGCAATGTATTTGACTAACTATCTGACTCCTGATCTCTAAAAATTCTGACACTGTGGGCATTTAACAGAGCCTAATAACACGTGTGAAATGTTAATTAATTAAAATTATTTTTGGGAGGAAACAATATCTTACAGGAGATCCTTTGGATATAAGACTGAAATTTGTTATGGAACCATGTCGAATTTATTTTGCATCAGTATTTTACCTGTAATTTTTGTAGACAAAATAGTAAGCACAAGCACGTGCTGTTATATGCACAACCCTGTTGTGTTTCAGTAAATTGACAGAGGGATTTATGTCTTCTAGACAATGAGCAAAATCTTGGTCTTAGAAAAGCTAATGTGAGTTTCATTATGTACTTGCACAGTCAGGGTTTTATCAAAATGAAAACAAAAAAGGATTGTTGTTTATAGGCTGAGTTCCCGAATTCCATTCACAATCTCACTTTTGTAACTTCATTTTGACTAGTAATTAATAAATTATATGGAAAAATGCTTTAATGGGGGAGAAAATTAAAAGTTCTGATTTGGAGGAAAATTATCTGATGGGGAGATAAGATACAGGTTTTAAACTACTGCCTTCTCCTAACAAAAGTTGTCAACTCACCAAAGACAAACTGCTGCCTGAGACCTTAATGAACTTTACTGTCAGCAAAATAGCTGTTGTTTTGAGAAGAGCTGGGAGGGAAAAACAGTGAAAAACCATTTGCTTTAGTTATTTTTTTCAGAACAATTTATTTTAGAAGTAACTAACTTTTTTGTCAAGTATTTGTTTCCGTATTGCCAAGGTATGGGCTTCTGGGGATCTGAAAATTGCAATGAGGGCAAATTTTAAAGCTTATTAAGAATTAACACTTCTGTGTATAGAAAGTAGGAAAAGCATTAGAATGAGTAACACATCTAGAAAGAGTGGGATTTTAAAAGTACGTCTGCATGTAAAGCAGCAAGAGTATTTTAAACATCTCTGGAATCTGCAGCATTTATAAGATCTATTTATTAGCTGCCACAAGTATAACACTTCTAAGAATGGATAAAACCATTTAAACATTTTCCAGGACTCCTGAGACTGAGATGTGTGCTTTGCATGTATATGTAAAGCATAAATGTGAATGTGTGTAAGTGCGTGGGAGGGAACAATTTTCCCTTCTTCCTCTCAAGAGAATGCCTGAAATTTAATTGAGGTAAAATAAATGTTCTTATCAGAAGGCACAATGGACCTTCCCAGTTGTTTGTGGCAGAGTTCAGGAGCCCTCCCCATGGCTTACTCTACCTTCCCCCACTTCAGATATTAACCTGGACATCATGCCTTCCAAACATTAAATGAGCTGTGCGATGTTTTATTACATTTCTCATGTGGCTGAGCTTAGTGTGGCTTTTAAGTGTTCCTCGGTATGCCGTGCTTACGCAAGTTATTTTCTGCTGTGGATTGTTGATGCTGCAGCAGCAGATAGAGTGATGTGCCTTGAATTCCAATGAGGAGAAGGCGTTGGTTTATTTGGGTTTTTTGAGTACAGAGTGAGTATCTTGAAAAGATTTGTAACTCAGATTTTTCTCTATTTCACGCTTAAAACATTAGAAATTACTATTTTAAATTGCTGCTGGGAAATACTTCTATGTCTTTAGAAAGTAAAGTAATTTAAAATGTCATTATTTGTAAAGTATGCTATTTATGAAAATCTCTTTTAGCTAGTGACTTATATTACGTTCAGTGTGGATCTCCACAAAGAAAAGCTAGTTTTTATGAGACTAATATTTATGAAAAGGGACAAAAGCAATGGGTATAAAGCTTACTCTTATGAAGTTGAATTGTAACTAAATTAGACTTGCTTTCATTGTACTAAATTATTTCTGATCTTGTTCTGACAATTAGGGAAAATTTATAAGCAATGAGGTGGGCAATTGAAGTGATGTGTATATTTTCTCAAACTCCTTTAGGGGATTAAAACCTTTCAGTGTGTTCTATCCATCTGCTTATTTAGTGCTTGTATTATTGGAAGCAATCCTTTCCTCTTCCAGCAGTGATGCTTAGATCCCTAGTTCTTAAGGGTTGTGTATGAAACAGATTTTAAGGGATCCAGCCCTGATTAGAACAGTTAGCCTGTTAACGTCCTATGTATTTACAGTGGATTATTTGAAGGGAAGCAGGGGTTAAGTCAGCAGGTCTCTCGGCTTCCCCAGGGGTTAACCTGGCAGCCTGTTTGGCACACACAGGAGGGCTGACAGGTAGCAGGATTTGTCTAAGCAGTGTGCATGAGAGCCAACAAGGAAAACTGAATGCTCTGGATTAGTTTTGGATTATGTTGTCAGAGTGAAGCCTGATGGACAAACTGCAGAGGAATAAAATGCAATCTGTTTGGGGAAAGAGACAGCGTGCATAGCTTTCATTTTTCAAGAAATGACAAGAAAAATCATTAATAATTTGTAAATCCATGTCCATTAAGTTTTCTCTTTGTTATCCCAAGACAGTCTTTTTAACATGATTTTGCCACTGTTCTATATCTGTTCTTTCTTGTGACAGGTGGCACAATAAATATAAAATTGCAATAGTATAGTACAAACCAAAGAGAAAATTATCTAGAAATCATAGCACTTGGAATTGCTTAATGTGGAATATTGGGGGTGGAGAGAGGTTGTGGTTTTTCTCTGTCTTTTTGTGCTGAAGGATAAATTTGAATTTAATTTACGTTTTTTCCTATGCTATGGTTTCCTTACTGTGATCATAATTTACCTCAAAATATTGGAAGCAGCATTCCATTTCATTTTCCCCATTAGAAAAATTAAATTACCAATATTACTAACACAGTAGATTACCTGTTTTCCTTCATCTGGTTATTCCATTCTTTTACTGCTCAAGTATTTCAGGTACCTAAGATCTTAGAGGAGAGCAAAACCATTTTAAAAACCAACCAAACTACAAAATCAAAACCCAACTTTTTTTCCCCCCACTAGGTAGAATTCCATCATTTTTCATTAAAGAGGTGTTTCTCCTTGCAAATGTCACTTGGTTTGTTAAAAAATAGTTCTTTGGCAATAGAATAGTTCTTGTCAATGAGCTTCAGTCAGATTTGATTTTCAGAAGGTTACTTGGAAGGGGGATGGGGGGTGGGATCTTCTGCAGTTCCTCTTTTACAATTAAAAAAAAAAACAAAACAAAAAACGGATGACTCCAAAGAAAAGCTAGGAAATAGCACTTGAGGACCAAATAGAGCTGGGGAAAGATTATAAAAAGTATTGCAGACTTACTCTTTGTTAGTCAAGGATACAGAGTTGTTCAGGTTTTTTGCACAGTGTCTTTATTTTTTACTAAAATTCCAAAAGCATTCTATGTTATCCTTAATACAAGAAAAAGTGCTTCATCAGTTACAACTGTTTGGATTCCGCTCTGGCTGAGGTGTTAACAGAATAAAACAATTTCATAAATGTATTAATACTAGAATATTAATATTACAGCAAAATAACTTTTATTGATATGACTTTTTTCTTCTGCTGATGGATTATCCAAATGTAGAATTGATGCATTTGGCTTAGAAAGAATGGTCTGTGAATTTACCTTGGTCTATTTATATCTCCATGCTGATTTTGTGGCTGTTCAGTATATCAGATGTGAAGTCAGATTCATTTTTGATGAGCATATGAAATGTACATTAAGTTTCTGTCTCCTAATTAGTGATGTAAGAAAGATTTTGATGCTAGCATTTCCAGATCCATTATATTTTGCTAAAATGTGTTCTATATATGAAAGAAGTCTTACTAGCTGTTTCATTTACTCTCTTCTTGAAAAGTAGGTAGAAAAAAAGTGTATGAGGAACTGCTGTAGATGACTTCTACTTGTCACTGTAGAATTTGCTTTTTGTTATTAAATCAGCTTTGGCTAAAAGTAATGTATTTTCCCTTGCTGCAGTGAAGTCATCTGCATACATGACATCATAACATCTCCATTAAATTATAAAGTGTAAATTTCATAGGAAGTTGTTCTGATTAAAATGAATACAGTTGTTGGTTTTTGCAAGTTAAATTATAATTTCCAGTTGGCTGGTAGCAGCCTTGTTTAATAAGGGAAAAATAGAGGAATATTTTTGGGTTCACAGTAAAACCTTTGTAGAAAATTTCTAGACACTACCTCTTGGCTGAAGGAATGGGAAAGAAGGAACTTCTGTGCTTTGGCTCCCATGCTGCAGTCTTGTCCCCTCAGTGTAAAATAGCACAGTGGATGGTGTAACAGAATATCACTGTTTTAATATTAGATGCTACATAAGTGTGTGTGCATAGGTACATCAGCCTACCCATAAAATAATCTCAGGGTACTTATCTTCTGTATAATGCTTTCCAAGTATTAGTTGGCTAGCTGGGAGTCTGAGTAAGCAAGTGGTAAAAATACCTCTATAAAGTAAAATGTTTATGCAAACTCATGCTGAGTCCCTCCGCCTCCTATAGGCTGTTGGCTGACTCTCGAGGTCCTTAGAACTGCTTCCTTAATAGGAAACAACAGCACAGAGAGAATTCAGGTTGGATTAATTTGGGCCATATTGCATGTCAAATTTCAACCCATTAAGTATTCTTTTAATATTAAGCATGCACTTCATTGCTTGCCTGGCTCAGCCTGGCTGGATTTGGTCCTGGAAGCAATATTGTGGCTACATTTTATTCTGAATGGATAAAAGTCTTGTAGAATCCATGTAATCTCTCTGGGCTTCTCTTTGCCCTTAAAAATAGTACTACATAGAATATTTAGACATTGAAAAATATGCTTTGGTATTTTTATTCTGGATAAAAGTTAAATTATTTAATTTTACTTAATTGTCAGTGCTTATAGCAAGCAAACTTTTCAAAAGTTGTTGTATTGTATTTCCACCTATAAACTTTTAATCCAGATTAAAGTTTTAGTGGCATTACAAACCTTTGTTCTAGTTGTGGCTCTTCATCCAGAAGACTTCTGCAAATACTTATTAACTATTTTGAAATTACCATACTGGGATGAATACGTTGGCAGTGTCATTTTGTTTGTTTTACCTTAAAGATAAAAGTGTCTGGGGAGGAGTGCTAGAGTGGCAAAGAATGCGTTTAAAAGGAATAAAAGCTATAAATGGTTTGCTTTTTAACCAGTTGTCCACAATGAGGCCCTTGAATTTCTTGCCTCCTTTTTCCCCAAGTACTGCAAGTTCAATTTTTTTCAATAATGTATATTGTTTATATTTATTTATTATTGTTTTATATACAAAAGAACTAAGATAATTCACTTATTATTCTGTTTCTGTGGACACTCAAAATATCCATATTCACGTTCTGAAGTATTTGAACTAGTGAATATGCCTGTGACATTTGTCATGCTGCATATTTCAAAAATAGCTTACAAACCTCTCCATAATCTGTAGTTGTCAAGAGGTTATTTCATTTACTGCTGAAGTAGAGTGAAAACTCGTCAAATGTGCAAATTAATTGGGACCATATATCAAAGAAAACTGCAGAACTATATGTGTGTGTGTATATATATATATATATATATATATATATATATAAAACTTCTGGAAGGATTTCATTAGCAGCTGCTCACAATAATGTAAAGCAACATCTAACAGTGAATGATAGCCAAGACTTCAGTAGCCATTTACTGAGAAAAGACATCGTTTTCACTAACACAGCATTTTGCAGTATATTTTAAATTAATCAGTAAAGAATACTACCTCAGTGATGGCCACTAGGAAATGCATGTTGCTACAGTTTGTTCTTCCTGAAGACAGGTCTATTCCAGGCTTGTGTAAAACTTCTCAGAACTGATGGGAATCACATTAGATTTTGCTATGGCTGCAAATCATCATTCCATGGGAATCCAGACAAGAGAAATACTGTTAATTCTGTTACTTCAGCTTTTAAGCCTGTCTACTTTGTCCAAACTGTTTGACCAAACTTGGGTTGGTCAGTTCTTCCTTTGTCATGAATTTATGGGAAGTGACAGAGTACAATAAAAAATTTCAGAATGCTTCTCTTTGTGAAATTAGTAATAACAGCTTTAGGAAAGCTTTAATATCCTGTTCCCTTTTCATATGGGAAAAGTTAGACAATAACACATAGAAATAACCAAAATAATAAATTATCAAGGAGTATGCAGTTTTAATGGAAATAAATCCATAAAACTATTGCATATATCTTCCTGTTCTAGGGGAATAAAAGTCTCCATGAGTTATTTTTTAGGTGTACACACAAAAACCCCCTTCCAAGCCACTGAAAAATATGACCACAATATTGTTGGCTTTACTGTAACAAGAAGTGATGTAAGGACTAAATAAAACACCTGTTTTCCTTTAGCTGATTAGTTGTATATCACATTTTGGGCTTCACTGTTCATCCTTGATTTTGTGAAGCTTAAATTCATTGTTGGTTCCAAACCTCACTTCAAAAGGACGACTCCCAGCATTCAGTTCACATTGTCTGTAACTCAATGTCCTGCTGGCTACTGGGATGTCCCTTTAGGCAATTCTTAGGCATAAGAACTACAAATATAGTCCTATTCTGCTGTGGTGCAGGTTGCATGCAAAGTCTCTTTTTATCTCTACTTTCATATCATAAATAGGGTGATTCTGTTTTTCCTGGCAATGCAGGCTCTGTGCTGGTATTTCAAGGACTGCTCTCTGGATGCAGTTTTTGTCTGGGTTATTATTATTATTAGGGATGTTGACTTTTAAGATCTAGTTGCACTTGCAGTACTGCAACAAGAGTTGATGCATTCCCAGGGCTTGGTAAGGAGAGGAGCCTACATGAGCAGGCAAGAGCTGTGCACTCACACATGAAGCAGTGAAAAATGTCCCCTCCTGTGCTCTCCCTTTTAGGTTCCATGGCCTGCTGAGAGATGAGTTTTCAGCACATCCACTACAGCCTTGCACTCCATTTCTTATAAATTTATTTTAAATCTGATTTCCCAAGCAAAAGCCAGGGACACTCCCTCAACAGCCACCTCAGAGCTGGGTAGTCTCAGAACTAGTGCTGAGAACCACAGAGGTAGTGGAAGAGCATTTTTTGTGTATTTGATGCCAGCAAAGGTTCCGAGTCCCAGTTCTGGGGAAAACCACAGCCCTAAGGTTGGCGCAAGCTGAAAAGAGCTCATCTTTGAGATTCCAGTGCTTTCCAAGGCGGTAAGTGAGAGATAGCACAGTTTTATCTATGAAAAGACCAGATATGAAATTGTAGGGAGACAAAAATAGCATGAGCTAAAAAAACAACTTATTACAGAAGTGAGGGCGTTCTTGTCCCTCTCATTCCTTGTTCTCCTTTCACCATATTCTTTGAAAAGAGAAAAGTGATCACCAAAATACTTTTCACAAGGTCACAATTCTTTTCCAACTCAGCTCAGAAAAAACCCCCCTTAGAATAAATTTTTGAAATATTGCTTTGAAACATTACAGGAAAGAGGTCTCCATTGTTCACACACAAATTGATGTTGCAAGGCTCTTCTGGGCTACAACTAGAAGTTCCTTTCTGGTTTTGATTGTTAAATCTCACATATTTCCCAAACATTTTAATCTTTATTATCTTCTTCTGGATACCGAATCCATAATGTGCTTCCTTCCAGTCTCTGCCTCTAAACATAAACACACAGTGTATATTTAGCTTATAGAAGTTTGTGAGCTATAAGGGTGTATGGATGATGCATCTCTACTTTCTCCCTTAGCCTTGTGATATTTCTTAGTATATGCAGGCCTGGGAGATACTGAGAGAGATCAGTGTTTCAGCATTAGCCTTTTTATACATATAGGAGTCTTCCTACATTTACAGGTCACCCAAACTCTACTTAAGCAGTGACATCCAGTGCACAGGTTTGAGAGGGCTTGCAGGGTTAATTCTGTCATTACTGTGTTGACATGAGGCATGTTACAGCTTTCAGCTGAAAATGTTACTTGTAATCTTTTAATCCCAAATTAGGTCAACATTTTATCAAGTTAATCTAACATGAAGATTAATTAGGCTAGTTAACACACGCACAGAGGTTATTTGTTTTGAGTCTACATTTAATCAAGGAGTTAGTCCTTAATACAATAGACAGCCTTTCCCCTGCCCCCTAACCCGAGCTACAGCTCATTCCATCATTTTGGTATCATGCATAGTTTAGGCCATAAAATTAGGAAAAGGAAATATGGTATTTCTTATTCACTCCACCCACAATCCCTTGTAGTATGAGAGAGATGGATTTTCAAAACCCATAACATTTTGCAAAGCTAAATCCATCATGGATGGGGTTTTTTTCAGGAAAAAAAAATTACCATTAATATTACAATGTTCTGAAAATTGTTCTTACGTAACTCCAGAGCATTCTGAGATAATTCTTCATCTAAGAATTATCAGCATTTGAAATACAGAAGATGCATGATGTTTTCTAAAGCAAGATTGATGCTACCATTAAATCCTTAAGGCTACAAAATGCAGAATGGTGGAAAAAAGAAAGTTAAGATAAATGTGCCAGGCAAAATGGAAATTTTATCAAGAGAGTTTCTTGGGTCTGCATTGGAGTTTCTCTCAAAATCAGACTGTTTCAACAGCTAAAACTATGTCTGCGAGAGCACTCACCTGAGACATAAGAACCCTGGTTTGGAGTACAGCTACTGTTTTGCAGCAGATTTTTGACTCAGTCTCTCAGTCTCAGGTATATTTTAGTAAACAGTAGACAACTAAAAACTACAAGAAAAAGGAACTTTGTCCATTTCTTAAAGTAGTTACCGTTCTTAAAATTATTTCCCAGCATCTTTCAGTTTTGTGGGTACATCTTTACAGTTAAGAAAAGCTGTCCTTGACAGTAGTGAAAGTAGTATTTTTCCTAGGTCAGGATGTCTTTGAATAATAAATTTTATTTCTACTAGGAGCCGTGAAAATACCTGCTGCATTCATGCTTGCTTTTTTTTTTTTTTTTTTTTTTTTTTTTTTTTAATCCAAAAAACTTGTTGCTCTTGTGGTCTTTTTGAGAGTAAGAACAATGGCATTAGGAGAATGGAATAAAGAACTTGACTGCTTTCTTTCTTTAACAATTACATGCTATATGCCTTCTAGTATCCCTTATTATATCCTTTACAACTTTATCTCTTAGTATAGTTACTCTCAAATTAAATATCAAAAAGGAGGAAAGAGAAGGCAGTTTGTATAGAGGGAGGTGGCATAAATCTGCTAACAGGGGTCATTAGACCGGACAAATGCCTTTCTCCCCTGAGTTTCCTAGATAAGGCGAACCTATCTAGTAGTTAAAAATTCCAAGAGTCATTCTGGATAGCATTACCGACCCCCCTGGGTGTTGCTGCAGAGTTCATGCCCTGTTTCATCAAATACTCAGTGACATTCACCAGGGGCCATGCTAATTATAGGGATTTAGCAGACAATGTCTAAGAACATTTCATCACAAAATAGCATGTCTTTGTCTACAAGTATTGGTTTGTTGATGTGCTAAGTTAGCAAAAAACTGGAGGTAAAATGATTCTGCAGTTTGTTAGTGTATCTTTGTAGCAACATTAATCAACATATTGAAATGTTAAGGTACAATCTCCCCTGCCTTTAATGCCAGCAATACAATGCTTTTTTGCAATTACATGGAGGAGAAAGGATCAAGGTAGCTTAAAAATTCATGGATTATACATTAGTTCAATGTCTTCTAACCCAATTGTTTTAATGAGCTACATGGTTGATTCACTATAAAACATTTGTCTTTTACTTATGCCAGACCACTTCAGTACTCTCTCAACTGAAATCAAGTGGGAGGGGAGGGTGTAAAATAAGGGATGCAAATCAAACTTCCATTTTGCTTCACTGCAAGTTGAATTGCTGATTGATTCTCAGAGAGCAAAGCTTGTGATTACAGAGTGAAGTCCCTTATTTGAGGCTAAGTGCAGAAAGACCTAAGCAAAGGCACAAGTTAGTTTTACTTAGTGCAAGGCATAGGCTTTCCTTGTACAATATGCAGGGGCAGAGTCTCTCAGAAAGCTGTAAAACAGCCAGCTTCTGGACAGCCTACTCTACTCCCCTCAAAAGGCTGTGAAGAAAAATACATTTTATAATCCTCCCAGCAGAGAGGGGCTTAGTCCCAGGGGTCACATTGCCATGGTCACTGAAAACCTCTCTGGGATGTAGGTACACATCACTCACTTGCAAAATGTTGGCAGACAGTGTGGTATCTGCACTCTGGCCCATTGCAGCACAGTCCATACCCAGATTTGAATTCTATTTTTGAGAGGGAAAAATTCCAGCAGAAAATATTCATTGTCCCACTCACAGTAGCTCATGGGGTTGTGCCCTGTACTATCCAGGTAGCTGATGAACAAGAGGGTCACACCAGTACCACTCTGATTCTAATACCCCAAGTAAGTGTTCTGTAGAAAAGATGTATCAGAAATTTATTTCTTCATCAGATCCATAAGGGGATTTATAGAAGAGGGTTTATTTACATAATTTGAAGGATTCTAGGGATTGTACAAAATCTAATCTAATTTTCTGTTTCCTGTATATCACATAGTTTGTGCATACTGCACTTAGTTTCTATATTGTGGAATAACTTGAAATTAGCAGTCAATATCTCTCTCTGAATCATACATTTCTGTTTATATGTTAAAATGTATTAAAATTTATCCATCAATTTATAGTAGTTATTACTGGTTTATTAAGCATTTATGTACAGAGGTGTCCTGGCAGTCAGGATGGACTCAGTTGCAGAGGCATAGTACAGTACAGACATTATAAAATGAGTGTTCCTGCCTTTTAATGGCAGTAGCAATCACAAGTAATGACTTGGTTAATAAAAAATTTGGAGTGGACTTCAGTGTCCTTTAAGACATAAAATTAGGACATAAAATTAGCTTCTATGAAAACGTATGGATGTTCAAGTCTACTGGAAATTAACTCAACCACCTACCAATCAGCTTGGGAGAATAACTTCAGGTTGGCAAAAATCCATCAGCTATATTAATGATGATGGAAATAGTAGGGAGATAAATAGGAAGAAATTATGAAGCAGAAGAAATTGAATTAACAAATAGCTAGTGAGACAGCCACCAAAATCTGGAGCACAGCACAGAAATCCCCTATCTTTGAATTTCAGGAATGTTTGACTTTGCTAGTTGTCTTCAACATCAGGCAGATATTGCTGTTTCCTCCTACTCCCCCACCCCCCATCCCCCTTCTCTTTCCTCATCTGTTATTAGATGTTAAAATAAAGATGTTATTAACATCTTTTCTGCACTGAGGTTCATCTCATTTGTCTATTTATTCTTTTCTGAGAGTGGTTCAGAAGAGGCATTTATCTCATGCTCTATGTTGTAGCATTTGTTTGCAGAGCTACAAGGGCCCAGGCAACACTGATCTCCAAGATACGACTCTGCACTGGGGTGCACAAGGTGTTTCAAGCCATTGTGACACTTCCTGGATCTTCATTGCAGCTTCCCTAAAGGGTTTTAGGGAGAAGAGTCTTTATGTCCTCTCATTCTCCAAAGCAATGAACCTGTTGTTCTTACATGGTAATGTAAGAATGGTAAAGGATTTGGTAGTGGATGGGAAGAAGAGCTTCTGGAGCCAGCTCTCATCCTTATGCATTCACACAGGATATAACAGCTTTTATTTTCTTTGTCTATTTTATAGTGCCTGACACATGTAAGTTTGAGTAACATAACCATATAGTTTTTGTAAGCATCTTCTACATCTGTATCCTTTTGATTAGATGGTTGGAAATAGGAGATATTTAGTTCCATGACAGTTGAACTCTCCACTGCATTTATTTCTCTAGCCTCCTTTTAAAAATATTCTTGCAATATCCTATTACCAAAATTTCTTTTCTTTTTCACTGTGGGGGAAAGGCAGAACACTTCTAGCACACTCACTGAAAACTGTCAAATAAATGCATTGGCAGACATGTTTGTGTTTAATGGCTACATGCAGTGTTACTGACAGTTCTAATCACATAAGTTTTTGCAGATACACTCAAACCCAGACTATGCAAGGTGAGATCACATAATCACACCAGGTTTCACTTTACAAAGTTATTTGTTGTTTAGAATTTGGTTGGGGGTTTTGTTTGTTTTTTGTTTGTTTGGGTTTTGGTTTTTTGTTGGGTTGTTGTTGTTGGGTGGGGTTTTTTGTGATGTTGTTGTTTTGGATTTTTTGGGGGCTGTTTTGTTTTGTTTGGGGGGGTTGGGGTTTTTTGGGTTTTATTTTGTTTTGGGTTTGGTTTTGTTGGGTTTTTTTGGGTTTTTTTTGTTGTTGTTGTTTTGGTTTTGGTTTTTGGTTTGGTTTTTTTTGGTTTTGTTTGTTTGTTTGTTTGTTTTGGGGTGTTTTTTTTGTTTTGTTTTTTTTAAAATTTAAAAACCACCTAATTGGGGGTATTTGAAGATGTAAGAGCTTATTACAGTTAATTGTGATTTTTAGTTTTTAAATGCAAAAGACCACGCAGTGAAAATGCTAGGAGTCCTTGGGGTGTGGAACTGATTTCTAAATTATGGTGCTGAGAAGTCATTGCTTTAGTTAATAAATCAGAGAGTGGTTTGAAGACATACAGATTTCTATTATTTGTATTCCCTCCTAAAATATTTCATTATTGTTGTCTACAGGGAGCAGAGACTGATCAGTTTGTAAGTCACTCTTTTCCTCTGATGAGAAATGAACATTGTATATAAAGTTTTCTTCCTGGGGATGGTCCTAAAGAGGACACCCATCTTGTTTTTAAGAGAGTCCTAGGGAGGCTGCACTCAGATATACTCTAGTACAAATAGCCTGGCACACAGAACCCTGTGTAAAGGGAATGTATACATTTTATGAATGTGATTTTTCTAAAACCTTCTGAAATTAAAAGGAGTGTTCGCAGTCGTATTTAAAATACGCACACGTATTTAAAAAATAAAACAAGGTGAGGAAAATAAGGAAAAGGAAAAAAATGAATAATCTGCAAAGCCTATTTCCTGAGGGTATTTGTAAAGTGTAGAACCATTTCAAATGCTCACTCACCTGTAGGATATAGATTTCTTTTTTCCAAACTAACTTATTGCTTCAGTATACGTGTGCTTAATGGGCTTCTGTGACATGAAAGTGCTACTTTCATGGGACTCATTGTCTTCATCTCTTCCTGCTGTCCTTTAAGTCAATATTAGTTTATAGAGAAGTGCCACAGTGCAATTAATTTGTCCTTCAAAGAATTCAGATTAATAAATCAGTCTCTTTCTCCCTCTCCTCCTCTCTTTTTCTGCATGCTTTGTGGTGAGGTAAACATTTGCGACAGCCAAGTCTCAAAAGGCTGAAAGATCTAATTCAGAAAGGGCTCCCCAAACAGGATGCTTATCTTAAACATACAAGTTTATCCAAACCTTTGCAAGTTTACTTTTTTCCATGTACCATTATTTTCTTTCCATCTCATTCAGACTATGCTCCTTACCTTCATACACTTTTTTTTTTTTTTTTAATCGTTCTTTTTGTTTAATATGGATGAAATGTTTGGGGTTTTTTCAAAACTCCTCCAGTCTTCACTGTACTGGAAAAAATTCAAACAATTTCTCGATTCATTAAATCTCAGATAGACACCTTCCTGCCTCTCTGTGACTTCCAGTAGCCCTCTTTAACTCTCTGTTTTGCTGAAACGTTGCCCCACATATCAGAGAGGCTAACAGTCTCCTGTGCACAGGCTACTGTCTTCAGACCTTGTTAGTTCTTGGGAGCCCCAGGGAGACACCACGTGTTGGGTTGTGAATGAAGTAGGCTACCAGAGAAGGTGACAGGTCGGAGGCATGCACCTCATTCGTCACAGTGCACGTTTAGATGAGGGCATATATCAGGTCAGGTAACTCACTAGGTCAGGTTGGGGCCTATGGATTCTCTTGAGGTTTATAAGGTAGAAAGGAGAAGAATGGAATGGACGTTTTGAAGAAAAAATTAAAAACTGAAGAAAAAAGAACAGATGCATCTCAAAGGACAGATGCAAAAGATCTTAAAAAAGGAAGAAACCGAGTTTCTCAGAATTTTTTCAAAATCCCTTGACTCTTTCACTGATCTCTACTTTCATCTGTATTCCCTTATTTGTAAGACTCCCTCAGCTCTCTCCTAGGACTCCAGAGAAACTTGCACCCTCTTTTAAATCTGATTCTTATTCTGCAATGAGGGAAGCTAACAGTAGGGAGAAAGTGTTGCCATCAATTTCTCTCTACTACTTTATTTAGAAATGAAGTCATTTTTTGCTTTTGTTTTTCTTGTCCCTCCTGCCAGGAGTACAAACAGAATTTTCTTCAGACAGTATCAAATAAGACCTAAGGAACATACTACTGTGTTAAATTTCTAAGTTTCAGTGTTCCCAGGTTTGCTTTGCTTTGGTCTGGTAGGGGAAGGGAGGGTGTTGTTTTGAGGGCTAGACGACCAGCATTTCTGAATGCAAAGATGGAAGTTTATTCCGGTGTGAATCCACTCCTTCGGCTGTTACTGTGGAATAAGTAGTAAGCGATAATAGCAGCAATTCTTACAAATGCTCTGAACTTGGTTCTGCATCCTGATGAAATATACTTAGTGAAACCTACCACTCTTCCAAATTAATTTTTGGCAGGTGTGATTATTACCAGACCTGAATCATTTTCAGCCTTTCATACAGACTCACAAAATATCCTGCTTTGGAAGGGACCCACAAGGATCATTGAATCCATCTCTAAAGTGAATGCCCTGTAAGGGGTTCAAAACCACAACCATGGTGTTATTATTACTGTGCTCTGACCAACTGAGATCATCTTAGGTGCTTCTATTTGTACCAGAAGGAGAATAAAACATCTCTCTAACTGAAATATTGTATGGTCATTATAAAAGTGTCTTGGCAATAGAGATTCAGAACTCTTTAGGAAGAGGGAAAACCAAGTTCAGATCACCACATCCTAAATGTTTTACCAAAAGCTCTAGAGAAAACCTAGAAGCACCAAGATTCTGCTAAGTAAGTACAAGTAGAACTCATCCCCTTGAAAAGAAACAGTTCATGATTAGATGATCTACAGATCTGCAGCTTTTGGAAGTTTTTGATTTTTGTAGAGCTTTTGCACCCAAAAATGGAAGGATTATATTTCAGTGATTGCCTACAAAACAAAGGACGTGAACAATCCAAAGGCCCCAAACCATGTTAATCAGTCTTCTCTACGGCAGTACTCAGGAAACATGAATTAGATCACCAAAGAGTTCTTGGAGATTTCAATTTCAAGGGGTTGTGTTCAAGCACAACAGCACCCTATTCACTGCTTGCAGAAAACAACATTCACTATTCACAGAATCACAGAATCCCTTTGCTTGGAAAAAAATCTAGACCATGAAGTCCGACTGTTAACCCAGCACTGCCAAGCCCACCACTAAACCATGACCTGGAGTGCCACATCTGCACATCCTTTAAAGACCACAGGGTTGATGACTATGACTTCCCTGGGCACCCTGTTCCAGTGCTTAACAACGCCTTTTTTTTTGGTTTTTTTCGTATCAGGAAAAAATAATTCCTGATACGGAATTCATTCATCCTAAACTCAGAGATGACATCCTTGAACATGGGCCTCTCTGAAAATGCTGTGCTTGTAGCCTCATGCTTTTTGTGCTCTTCTTGATATAACAGGAATGGGGAAATTACTAGGAAAAAGGGGAATATTATGAATCTAGAGGTTAACATGGGAACTCACACTTTTCACAGAATCACAGAATGGGTCAGATTCAAAGGGGCCACTGTAGTGCAACCTCCCTGCTCAAGCAAGGTTATCTTAGAGCACACGGCACATGCATTTGATTTCTTTTTGCTAAAAAGCAAAAGATACATAACATAGAAAATATAAAAAGGAAGATATGTAAGCAGGTTCTCTTTCCACCATTCTGCAAAAACGTAGTCATTAAAAAGAGAACGTTTTATATTTACTAAGTATTTTTTCTCTTGTAAATGCAAAACCAGTTAATAGCCCCAGCCTAGTTTTGTCAGAGTGCCAAAGTCCTAATTTTTTTACAATCTCTGCTCAAAATGAATAGAAAATTTCAGTCCATAGAACTCCATAAAACAACATCCATATCCCTTTACATATGTGTAAGCCCTTAAAACAAAAATGCAGTCATAGTTATCAGACTATTTCCTACAGGTATTAACATTCATATATATCAAGCGAGTAAAGCTTATATAAATCATGAATGAGCTTCTCAGTCCCACCGTCATGGTTTAATCCAGGTTTTAAGCTTCTGAGGGAAGAGAAATATTCTCTCAAAGGTTATTTCCATATCTGTCACTCTCCTACATAGATGACATTACAGGTGGTAAAATATGCTCTTCTGAGGAGGCAAAATAAAGGGGGGTCCTGTTGGAAAGTTAGCTGGTAAAGTTTAAAAAATTACTTGACATTTGCTGCAGAACAAATTTGTGTGCAAGCATTGTTAAGCAAAATAAAAATTCTCTGTGAGTTTAAACTCATTTTATGGTAACTTACTTATTAATACATCAATATTATATAAACATGTGAAATACCAGTTACTGAAAGTGCCAATTTTTTTTTTTTTTTAATTATCCTTAAAAAAGGAATGAGATCCAGAAACTCTTCCCTGTTGTTAGACCTATGATGGAGGCAAAGGAATTGCCATGAAAGAGGAAGTAGGGAAGGAAATGTAGTGCAGGTTCAAAGTGAACTTGTGTCAACCCTTCAGTTGGGAATTTGGGAAAAGTGGTAACTAAACTGGGGCTAGATGAAAGCTGAATTTTCATTCATTTGATAATATTGCTATTATGTTGCTGTTTTTTCCTGAGGTGAGATGAAAAACCAAAATAGCAAGCATCCTTTTCACAAAACAAAGTTCAAAAAACAATTAAAATATTCTTTTCTTTAGTCAGTCAATCATTATCATTTATCACAATGAATTATTGCAGTGTCTCCCTCTCTTTCTAGCTAAAGTGTTTTATAATTCAGAAACATCTTGACAAAAAGTTCTACAACCAGCTGTCAGAATCTAATCCCGTTTTTGTGGGATTGTTTCTCTTTTCAGTATTTAAGTCATTTTGGATGGAAAATATTGGTAGGAAAATTTAGTGATCCATTGCATGTAAATGTGAAAGAAAAATATACAACTCTGCTAGTCCCATACTATTTGCTATTAATTATACCATGTAAATTAGTTCTAAAGTATAGACATCTGATCTTGAAATAGAGAATTTATTTACCCATGTTTAAAAACTAGATATTCCCCTAATTAATACAACATCATTTAAAAACACGTTAAATTGGATTTTCTGACTGGAAGTTGTTACCCTTACTGGTGAGACATAGTACTACAATTCCTGCAGCAAACAGTAATTTTTTCCCTAGCTGTATATTCCAGTCAAGCTGAGATCAAACATCCTGATTATTTTCGGCAAAAAAATCTCTGAAGCTTATTGAATTATTCTGCAATATTACTTACTATTTGGCTTCATGTCACTTTGCACTGTTTCTACTCAGCACTCAGCTGGAACCACTTTCCAGGAATTTCACTAGAAGATTTTGTTGCCAGTTTAATCTCTGTTTCTTTCCTTTTTCTTGTTTTCCTGTGATCCTATTTTCCACAATATTTTTTTTTAATTTATTATTTGTGTAGCAGAGATTCTATGACCAATCAGAAGCACCACAGTTGTTCTTTGTATAGCAATCTACCTGTCTCTTAGGGGTGGATATTAATGCCATGTCTGGGAATAAATTTAAGTTTAAATTTGCTGCTTTATGAATTTGGCTGTATTATACAAAAGGAGAAATTGTTGGGTCCCCTTATACACAGCCTTAATGTTTAAAGCAAATGTCTTCTTTTTTGTTCCCTTTTGCCATTCCTTTTCTTGTGTTTCAAATCCACAGTATCTGTCAGATAGATTTTTATGGCAGAATCTCCTCTGATAATAGAAAGTAAAAACCTGAGCTTAACTCCTCGTTTGAGCCATTTACAGTTTATTTGTAGCACCAAACTGAAAAACCAGAATTTATAACCCAGAGGAACTGCAGATAGAATGAAGTTGAGTTACCCTGCCGTTTTGATAGTGGACAGTATTTGGTGAAATGGTGGGACAGACTGCTGTTTTGCAAGCTACCACATCAAAGCATAGTGGCTTTCCTCTCCACTGTTAAAAGAAGCTGATAGGAATTGGGGAATGATAGAGAGTATTCTTAATTGAGGCCTTTGAAATTTGGATAGTCTCAACCTATTAATAAAAGAAGAATATTGTGACCATATGTCTCATCTGTCCAATATTTAGTTTTAAAATCATGTGATGCTACATATACACACAGGCTGCATTCATGTATCTGGGAATTGCCAGTGGTCATAAAGTCATAACATTTTTCTTACTCTAAAATACCACGTCAGAAGAGGCTGACTGCAGCTTAACAATTACTAATTTACTTTTTTATTCTTACAAAAATTGCTGTTGATTGTGAGAGAGATACTCTACTTTTTGGTTCTTTTAAAGTGGATTTTTCTATCATCTCTATTTACTTTGCTACAATGCTGATCCATGGCACTACTGAAACATGTTCAATTACAATAGAGAATAATAATTTATCATAGTCTCATTCCAAAATAAATGAATAGTCAGATAAAATCCCAAAGGTCAGGGAACACAGTGAAACAGACCACCTGGTCCTGGAGCTGCAAGGGGGAACAGTCTCTCAAGCAGAGGCACTTAAGGTGGGGAAAAGATTTTCCTGAACTGATCACTAGGACATCATACTGTTGTGAGGGTTATGATGTAGGTACTGCTAAGATTGGAGATGAAAATGAGTCCTACCAGTGTAAGCTGGTGAATCTGGATAGATTTGTAAGGATACCAAAGAATCTGAACACAATCCAGATTTTAGATTGTTTCTGTGCAAATTTGCAGCATCTGCTGGAGTTGGTACAAATCCAAAGACTGAACAGGATCCTAGTTTGGTGCCCATTTCATGAACGAAATGAGATGGGATTGACAACAAAAATCTGATTTGGAAGGGAAAAGGATAACTTCTGGCCATTAATTTGTACATGCTGTACCAAAGCTGAGCACATAAGCAGGACTGCATTCCACCTTTACAACCCCTCTTTCCTGATCCCAAAACAATGAGGAAATTCCCCCAATCTCTGAAATAAACTAATGCAGGTCAATTACAGTTCTACCTTTTGGGTTTGTTTCTCACTAGGCAGGTTATTTTGTGGACAAGCTAAACTGGTTCTTTAAAGACACCATCTCTCTGGCCCTACTCTGACCTGAATTTTAGGTACAGAGCTGTCTTACTAATGCTATGCTACTTTAGTGAGCCTTGTGCAGGGGCAAGTAACTAGTGCCTTTATTATCCATTTCTGGATGCAGAGCAGATGATAACATCATACAATAACATCATCCCAGGACACCTTCCTAAATTATTGTAGAGTAGATGACAAGAGAATTAGATTCTCCATTTTGGGAATAGAACACCTTTGATTCAAAAAATTTCAGAGGGAACCGAACTTAAAGTTATTCATTTCAAGAATGGCTTGTTCCTGGAAGGTGTGTGTGTGTTAATTCACCACAGCATGATCCAAATATCAAGCCAGTGTGTGGTTTGAAATGTTTTCTCTGTCTCAGGGCTGGACATGCTGGGTACATGCTGGTGGTTATTATCTGTCAGACTTCAGTTGTGCAACTACTGACAGGGAAGTGACCTTTCCTTCCAGCCCTATGTAGCTCTACAGTTACTGCATTAACCCTGCAAAACAAAGGTGATTAGCTTATCTGACCTTACAAGCTGCATGTAAAATCCTCATATGGCTTTTTGACTGTATGTGCAGTCTAGAAGTGTGGCAAATGCTGATGGGTGCCTCAGAGTCCGTTTCACTTTCACCACACCAGTTGGGAGTTTGGCCAAGCCCCAGTCTGACCCAATGATAGCAGTGTCTGCTGGCTCATTTCCTCCTACCAGTGACAAATTGTTCTCCTGCTGCTCTTTGCTGATCACACGTTCCTGTCTCAGCACAAATGTTAAAATTGAATTGCTTGCAAGCCCAATGTGGCCTGTGGACTTGCCACCCTGGTTCTGTGGAAGAGGAAAAAGTAGTCTGTGAGAAAAGAAAGTGCTTTTGGGTTGGAAAAGAAAGTGGGTTGAAAAGCAGTTTCACTTCTGCTAAGAGCACAAACGTAAAAATATGTACCAAACTTCCAGGGAAGTAGAACTGTCAAAATATTCATTGAACAGAAACATACAAATAGTTGTGTGTCAGTATTATCCCAATACTGCAGTTGATTTGATGGCATAATTCTATATAAATACATAAAAAATACTTTCAATTCATATAATCTTTTACACTTTAGTATGTGTAGGCTATAAGGAATATATCAGTTAATGAAAAATTTAAACCTTGTAGTAAAAACGTGTATATTATCTTGAAAAGAACAACTAAAGGGTTAGCTGTCCCTGTCTAGAAATTGCAATATATTCATTATCTATAGTTATACACAATTTTGTTTATTTTGCACTATCTGCCACCTTTTTCCTAATAAAAAACAAAACAAAACAAAACAAAACAAAACAAAACAAAACAATGTGATAAATGCTTTGCCTCTGAAATTTTAACACAAATTCATTCTTCTTCCACCAGGGAAGAGAAAATCTTGCACTATATTTTTTTTTTCCATCATGCACTTTCTTCTTCTTTTACTTTCTCAACTTTTTATACTTCATCTCTCAAGCATTTTTTTATCTCCAATCCCTAAAGAGATTTTTTTCAGGTAGTTAATACCAACTTCTCTGTCAATAGTAGGTGGTGACTTTGATCAGCTTGCAGTTGCTCAAGCAAATGGAATATAATGATGTTTCACAATTTAAGGGTGGAGGGGAGGAGAACAGACAATTCACAAGTTATGTTATTTCTTAAATTTTTAATTGTTTAAAAAAATAAATTTTTAATTTTTTTAAATTGTTAAACTTTTGCTGTACTATCGAAAATTTGAGCTTGAGCTGCTTAAAATCAAGTCCATATAGCCATAAAGCTCTGAGACAATATATTCCATGCTGATACAGTTCTCTTTCTGGCAGACTTATATTTGGGGGAAGGGATGTGGAGAGGGACCTTGGGAAACTATTTGTTTTCCAAGTAATGTTCCATTTTTTGAATGAGCCAGAATGATTTTCATGAATTTTTTTTTTTTTTCCAACACTGTTTTTCACATGTTTCAAAATTCCATTTAATAATACTAGGAATACTACATACTGGGAAGGTCAAAAGCAAAGGGGAGAAATGGGGATTCACACAGGGTACTAGTAAACCATTCCAAACTGATTAGGAAGATGAAGGAATTTAACACATTATAGATAAACTCTATAAAGAGAAATACCTATAAGAAAAGTTCAAAATGGCAATAGATATAGTCAGCAAATGCAGACTGGAAGATAAGATAGTGTCTGTGATACAGTGATAATAGAATACATATTGTGTAATGCTCAGAGCTAAATTTTATCCAGACCATCCTTCACCTTCATATACCTGTCCAGCTTTAGAGGAACATACTTGTGGATTGATTGATAGGTATATGCATACACACACACACTAAGAAGCTTTTTCTGAATATACAAACACATGTAAACGTGTGTTTGAATATACAAACAAAGGTAAAATGCAAACACATCATTTATTGTTCATTGGGTTCCAAGACGAAGAATTCATTCGAATTCATTCATTCGAAGCACAAAAGAAGCTGTTATAAATGCCACAGTCTAGTAGCCATTGTGTCATTAAAATTTGTTCTTGGAAGATACTTGCTGAAAGCATATATGCTGACTAACTCTACTCTGCAATCTGCTACATATTCATATATGATTGCTATATACAGTTTCATTTACATTGAGGAATAGTACTCCCAAGGAGAAAAATGAAATAAGCTTTCTTATATACAGGAATAAAAAAAGTGGGCAAAGCCTTCTCTAATTAGTGCTTACAGCAATTTTAAAAAGGAACTCAAAACTGAAATAGACTTGATTGTATGGACACTGGATCTTACTGTTATTAAAGTCTGTAAAACTAAAATTCAGAAGCTGAATTTTAGAAATATAAAGAAACTGCATTTGATTTGGTGTGATTTAGAAGTATAAAACCAACTGTAGCCACATCTATCATGGGAATTGAATGTGAAATATTTTCATTACTAATCTGGTGCTAATGGAAATCTTTTATGATTTTGGCATGCCTACTGTCAGATTAAAAAGCATGAATATAGTAAGAAGAATGGATTTATTTGTTTCTATTTACCTACCTCTCTGTGCAACTATTTTATTAATTTCATGACAGTATAATTGGGTAACCAAAGGTGTCTGCCTGATTTTAAAAGATCTCTAATAATCAAGGTGAGAAAAAATTGCAAACTGTTATGACAACAGATACTTTGAGGGAAACAAATCTTAAAGTGTAGTATGTGATATCCATATGTTGTTTTAGATTAAATAAGCAGCGTTGATGTGTCTAGTAGTGACATAAATTGTATCTTTGGCAGCAGGTCTTATAAAAAGCATGAATTTTATCTGACTGAAGATCCTTTCTCATCAGAACAGCAGCCAGTATTTAGGTAGGACAATGGATGTTTATCACTGGTCATTTCTATGTTTACCAGCCACCTCACCCTGTTTGCTGGTAGTCCCACAATGACCATTTCCCAGAAGCAGTATTTTTCCAGACTGCTAAGCATTTAATTATTTAGCATAGGTAAAGCAGAGGTTCTCTTTCCAGAAATTCATGGTAATAAAGAGAAAAGGTGGAAATATTCTTACTTCCTAGGATATAGTGGAATTGTCTAAAATGTTCTAAACCAATCTCATCTCCGCTCTACAAGCAGTGGAGAGCTACTTGACAGCATTTCATTTAAGAGCCATTGCAATATTTAGCATGTGATCCTTGTGTTCTTCATGGAAACGTGGCAGAATGTGTCAAAGTCATTCTCTGACTCTCACTTCCTTTTTTCCGTACTTTCATACTTATGTGCCATATCCCATTTCAGAACAGCAGTGTGTGACTTCAGACATTTTTCAGGGATTTTCACACTATTTGAGCAGCTGTATATCCAAGGCATCTAAAAATGCCCAAGAAATCCTTTGTTTGGAGTATCTTGCGGATAAAATGGGGCTCCATCTTTCCTCCTACCTGCTGAAACAGGCAGATATGGAAAAGCGGCAAAACAACAGATTTATTCTTGCTCACAGTAGAAAACCAAAGTAGCACACATTATCTCAAAAACTGAATCTGATTTATGGGCTTGTTCAGTCTCCCTGAGTTCCTGTTAACTTTGGGTAGTAGGGAGGGTAAGATTCATCTACACTTCACAGTATATATTCAGCCCCTTTCAGTAAGCACCTGTCACAAACAGCTTGCTGTTTTGCTCTAAAGTGCAATTGATTGTAAGGGAAATATAAACCTCTATTTTTGCCTGCTGCTGAGAAACCATGAAGGGACCATTTAAAGACACTAATTTATGCAATTTAGGTTTGTGTCACATCCATTTATCAGAAGTCCAGTGTAGTGGAAAAACTTCCCCTCCTGAATTGTTTTCCTGAGATTTATTGAAAGAGGCCTAAAGTACCAGAATGTACTTCAGAGGTCAGTTCTGCATTAGTGACTGAGGCTGACTCCAGATGGAGATGCGATGTGGCATTTTGCCTTGTTTTTAACAACTTTGCATTCCAATGTTGGTCTGAGTTAACTCCTCTACTGGTTCCTGTCCTTAAATTTGGCTTTTTCCATTATGAAGTCATGAGGTGAGAAAATCACAAAAAAATATGCCCCTAATTAGGCATGTCCTTTTGCTGCCATGCTTACATGGATGATTTTAGTGATGCCATATACAGTGTTGCTTAATGTGCTTGTTAACTATTATCTCAATCTTTGAACAGAAGATGACTAGTTTTATTGTATTGTCTACCTGCAAAGTGGAAAGTTTGCATAGTCAGAGAATTTGACCCTAAACCAGAATATTTTTACTTCTAAAACTATCAGGAAAATGTTTGCATATTTTTTGTTTGCACAATGTCCAGCTCAATGAAACCCCTTTTTCCTAAAGGCAGTGTCTTGGTGGAAATATGAAATAGCAATAGAAGTACAAAACTTTTCAAAAATGCTATGAACAGTACAAGCACCCTCTCTGCCTGAAAACATTCAGTCCCTTGTAGCTAACTGCCTTGACTTTAAAAATATAATGGAAAAATAGCCTTGTTTTCTGGTTACTCCATGAGCTGTTGTACTCCAGTGGCCCTTTCTCACCTTAATTTCATCCCTTTCCTAGTATAAATCAAATTTTCTTGCTCAGGCACCATATTATCTTTGGCTTAAAAATTCAATTCATACAAGAGACTTTGCATAGCTTATATTATAAAGGCCTCTCACAGAATCCACAGCTACATACTGAAGATAGAGTAAGATGGGAAAAGTAGAAAAATATTTCTACTTGACGTGGATAGGAAAATAAGAACTCATCTTTTCATCCTCCATCATGTTTTTATGAAGTGACAAGTTCTTTTTTTATGTTTCCCTCCTCTGCATGGCAAAACTCTTCAGAAATTACCAAGACACAGACACAATATTTTTCCCTTTTTGCCCAGGAAGAATGATCAAAGGATGTAGTAATAGCTTGTATGTTCCATAATAATACTCTTTCTAGAGTGAATTTTAATAATTTCCATGCTTATAGAGGTCAGGTTTAGAATACCCAGCAGGAAAAACAATTTCTCATCACTTTGAGTAAAAAGCAAGGGTGATGTTTTCCCCTTGTGAATGGGCATTTGCTTGAAGATGTCTCTGTGCACCCAAAAGTCTGCAATTCCCTGGTGGAAATCTGGATACGAGGAAGGGGATAAATAAAAAAGAATGAAGACCAGCACAGGAGCAGAGAGTGATCAGAGAGCTTCTCTGTTGGCATATTTAGTACCTCATAGAGGTAACTCCACAGCTTCCAGATACCTGTGCTGGAAAATAGCCCACTGTCACTAGATCTACACAGAAAAGATCATATATCTTTTTTAAAGCTCAGTTTTTCATTTTTCCATACTGCCAGACTTTGGGAGACCACTATTTTGCAGGTGTAAAGTCTGTCAGTGTAAGCTTTTCTGATCTTCTCCATCAAATCATACTCCTAGTAAGCCCATACTCCCCCGAGGGGAATATGGACTTGGGCAGTTTGCTATATGATCATCAAAAGGGGATGACCTAAGAACCTGTAAAATCAATTTATATTTTAAGGAAAACCCTGAAACTTAAAATAGTAACTCAGCTGAACAAACCATGACTCATAGAAGGACATTTCAGTTTGCTGTTGATTTCTGTACATTTTTACTACTAGAGTAGGTGATTCTTCTCAATTGTTTGGAGCCAGTGTGCATCTTTGGAGTGGATATGTGTCAAGGAGACATCTAGAACCATGTTAGGGAAGAGCTCAGCTTGCAAAAGTGGTCTCCTGAATCACTTGCTCATGTTAGACAGCAAGGACCACATCAATCTTCCTGTCTCCCACAAAGCCCAAGGGATTGCTGGGTATAGACAGTGCAGAACTCCTTGTCTTCATACTTATGGGTAAAGGAGTTGGAGTTGTCTTCCCTTATGGAGAATCAACCCTCTCTTTATACATCATCTGTAAACAACTTTTGTGTAACAATGATGGGGATGGTATAGTCTTTTATGGGTTTCTTGGTTCTACTGCCTGCTATGCAAAACTATACCACAACATTCCTGGCAGCTCTTTCAGAAGCAGGTTGATCCACCTGGGCCCATAGTGAAATACTGTGTGATGGAGATGAGAGGCCACTGACAAAGCCAATGCCATTCCAGATCTGTGCAGCTGCTGCCTTTGGGAATGCTGGTAAAACCTACTGTCTTGGGAACACACGAGCAGCCAGGCCATTGTCTTGACAGCCTTGTGTCTTAGCTCCAGGAAGAGCTGAAGTATTTCTGGCATAGGCTATTAATGGATAAAAAGCATGTGATCTTCATAGATCAGTCTGCAGTGTAATGTCCCGGGGCAAAGATGAGCAAGAAGCACTTCAGAAAAGATGGGGGAGGGGATCATGAAACAATGAATTGAGCCAAGTGGGGTCTGTACCTTATATTTTTACTGGCAGAAACAGCTACAGTCTTTTGCAAAGCTTCAGAGTTCTCAACTTACTGTGAATAACTCTTGGATCAAGCTATCAAAATGCAGTTTTAAAAACTCAAGAGATTCAGGATATGGAAATTATTATGGCATATACCAGACAATCCCAAGATTTGTTTTAAAACTTCAGGGTCCTATAAACAGACTCTTCTGCCTTCTTGGTATTTGTGCTCTCTAAGTGTCCATGGAAGATATGGGACATGACTTCAGTGTTTATATGTCTAAATTCTTATTCCACTTCTGTGATTTCAGTATCACTTGATCACTGCACTTATTAGTAAGCTCTTGTTATTATGTTATCATATGTTCCATTTTTTCCACATTACATTCCCTGTGTTGAAAGCGTTTTTTTCAAAGGAGAAGAAAAGGGTCTGCTGAAAAGCAGTAATTTTTTTTTAATAACAATTAATAAGTAATTATGTATTCATTTTTATTTTATTTAAAGAGAAAAGTAGGGAGGGGAGATTAAGAAAACCCCTTTAGCCTTAAGAAACACATGAAAGTGTGTTGCTATAAGTATTTTAATAGACATATACAGAAGAAGCCAGAAGTATTTGTTAGTGGTAAAGAAAAGTATCAAATGGGAAAGAACCCAGCTCTGTGTTTGCACTCTGTTAAGGCCAAGGAAATTTTTTCCATATTATTCTTTAAACAAAATGAAAAAAATATATACATTTAATACATAAATTAAATATTGTAAAGTTAAATAGCCTGAGATATTAAATAGCCTGAGAGCCAAATAGCCATTTCACATATTCACACCAGTTCCTTTTTGGCCAGTGGGAATACATTGGTGCGGGATCAGTTCTTGATTTGTCAAGGTCTGTCATCTAAAGAGTATGTAAAAATCATACATTTGCAAGGAAAGGCAATCCCTTAATTGCTAGCAGAGGCTGGTGACACATGAAAGTGGGTAGGCAAAACTGTCATAGGTCCAAGACCAGAGCCAGTTCAGAGCATCTGGTAAAGATCACAGAGTGTTAAACTTGCATCTGCCTGTGACAGAGAGCCTTGACTGTTAACTGGAATCCTGCGTATCAGGTTGCACAAACAAATGCAGATTTTAAGATCGCTTATAAGGTGGCTGCTTTGCGAGCTTTCTCTGTCTTCAACTCTAGTGCAGTATCAGACATTCCAGAGGACAGGTGGCAATTTTATTTGAACAGCGCAAGAGCAAATATATTACTTGGAGCTTCTCCTTCATGCCTCTCCCTATATGTATATGCATATATTATTCAGCTGCATAGAAACATCATCTGTTTTGTGTATCTGTAAATGATAAGGATGGTATTAAACAGTAATCACATATTTATGTAAAAAAAGTTCTCACAGTGTTGCAATAAATGTGAGTAATTAGAGCTCTTGGAAGAAATGCCAGGCAAAATTATGACGCAATGCAAAACAGCTTTTTCAGGTTTTCAAAAAAATCAACTTAGTAAAGCAAAATATGGATTGATTCTCTGATTGTAATGACTTTGAAATAGAGCTTTTTATGTGTAGCAGGCCAGGGAATTCACGTCTTAATAAGACAACCATTGTATATGTGAATCAGTTTGGCTAATATTCTTCCTGTTTTCCAAATTTGTGCTTGTGTTGGTTCTTTTATAGTTAACAGACCCACACAGTTTACAGACATTAAAATCTAGCACCTTGTTCAGATTTACTCACCTGCAGGTATAATACGTATTCCCTTTGATACTATAGTGAACTGATGCCAAATTGGAAACTGGGGCCCAATATTGTATACCAACATTTGCATCCAGTAATGGATGGAAGCTGATCAAAAATGCCACATTGTGATGTTTTACTTAGTAAGCCAGCAAGGAACAAACAAACTGTGTGTGCAGTAACATAACCTCACTAATATGTAAAGCCTTTGTATCAAGAGTTCCTGCTGAAGGTCTTTTCTGACATGCACCAGGGTAGGGTTTCAGCAATTAAACATCTGAAGAGAGGACTCCAGATATTATGGGAGTTTGTGCATGTACATGGGTGGCTGGCTGTGCCCTCTGAAGGGTGCAGAGCCTGTGCAGCTTCTGTCCTCCCATAGCTTTTGGGGTTACTTTTAGGTGACATTAACTCAGGAGATGAATGTGAGATAATCTAGTACTACTCTCAGCTCAGACTGAGGAGATTTACCAGGCAAAGATAAAGCCAAAACCTGGAAATAGTTGGCAGACTGGCAAGTGAAATAGAGCTTCCTCTCTAAACAGGTTGCATCAAACAGATACAAAGCACTTTGTGCCCTTAAGTTTTTAGAAATTAAAAGCTGCTTGAAGTGGAACTTACATTGAAGCTGCTTACTGAAAAGCTCTGTCTAATACTTTTGTTGCTTTATCAGCTTGTTCTGGGAAAACAGTTGTTTAATATGTTATATGAAGATCAGCTTTGACAGTATTCTGTTAATGCAGGTCTCAGAGCAGATAGCAGCCGAGGCAAGAATGTTGCATAGGAAAAGTTACCTCATAACAAGAGTCCTACATAGTTAAGTTTTGTAGTTAGATTTATATGCTGAGAAATCAAGTAATCACTGATGTTTCATGCAAGTGTCTCCAAAACTTGGATTTAACTGGATCATATCAACTGAGGGACAAGAAACAGAAACAGCTTTCTAAAACTGGAAAAAACAGGAGAGAGTAGGAGCACAGTACAGGAAGAAATTATGTGTGATGCACATGGCATCTGATTTCAATATGATGACTTTTTCTGCCCTCTTTGAATGTCTATCTGAAGTATGCCATTTGTTTTAATGTCCATGGATTGCCTGGTTATTAAATTAAATGTGACCTCTGCATTTCTATCAACCTTAGAAAGAACTGTTGCTTTTGTAACTTTATAGATGCTTTTGTCAAGTATATTTATAGCCTATTTATTCAAATAGCTCTTATTATCTTCAAAAGATATTCCAGCAGGTCTGGCACCTTGCAGTACCTTTGTACCTTTGCTGTAATTTAAATGAAGGGTTTAAAGATGATCGCTTCTTTTCTGCTCTCTGAGATACGATCTTTCTGTCCTTACCCCTATCTATTTCTTCCCTGGTATTCTGGCTGCCAGTTTTAGTTCCTTGGACAGCACTGTGGCCTTTGAAGTCAGAAGAAGAATGTATCTTTCCACATGATCAATAGGCATTCGGCCACCACGTCTCCACAACACTATTTTTAAAAATAATTGCAGAAGTTTCTCCTGAGAGAGAGGAAAATAAATTCTTGAATGGCTAGGCATTCATCAGACGAGGCTGAGATAAGCAGATGAAATAGGGGGGCTGGATCAAACTGCTACAGCATTAAATTTTTGTGCTTTTACTTTAATGTGTTTTGCTAGATGAGTTAACACTTGGCCCATTTGTACTGTATATTTAGGTTTGGGATTGTTGGTTTTTTTATTATTATTTTAACATAGTCTTCCTTTTCTCAGTTGCTAATAAAAAGTAGTGAAATGCCAACATCTCCCCTTACATTGCAGCCTTTTCAGAAGTATATTCAAGCAGACACATCTTTTCCAGGGAAATGTTACATCTCTGACAGCCAAGGATCCGCAGGCTCAGCTTAGTCAGGAAGTTTTAGGGGACTAAGAGGCAAATGTGAACTGGGGGAAGGAGGGGAGGCAGCATGAGAAAAATGAAGATGGGGCTCATTTAAATAAAAAAAAATCTCTAGATTGTGGGAGATTCAGAGTATAAACAGAGCTGGCAGTGAAAGCCCGACTGATGGACAAGTTAGAAAAGTGTTAAAATTACTGCACATGGTAATAGGTGCTAAATAGGGAATGAGTTATTTATGTTTACTAAAAAAATTACCACAACTTATAGCACACTTTTCCTACTGTGAGTACATGTAGTGATGCACTAAAGAAGATTAATTATGACTGCAATGTATCTTTTCAGAGAGGGCTACAGAGAAACAAATTTACTAGAGAGATGTATAATGCAGCTATGACCCGCTTGAAAGGCAACAAATACATATGTTGTATACACGTCCTTTTTTTTTATTAAAAGCATTTTGTTGAAAAAAATGCACTAATCATAAATTCGATTTTTCTCATTTTATGTAATTCACATTTATTTCATTTCATGGAGGCTAGAGATATCACATCTTCCTACTCTTACATATTTAAAAATTGTGCAGTTTTCAGTGTAACTTTTGTAAAAGTAAGGGATCTAGTAATTAATTACTTTAAGGATGAATAAGACTACAGTAAGGACTGGGAAAATATATAGCTATTTGTAGTAAGAAGCAAGCACCAAGAATATGTGGGATAGCAGAATTTAGGGAGAAGAAATATGGCAGTCAGTGGAATGGAATGGCATGGGGTATTTTTACTTGGAAGGGACCTGCAAATCCAAATGCCTTGGCACCTCAGGACTGACTATTAGAGGCATTGTCCAAATTTCTTTTAAACACTGACAGGCTTGGGGCTTCAGCCACCTCTCTAGGAAGCCTCTTTCAGTGTTTAGCCAATCTCTCAGCAAAGAAATGGTTCCTAAAGTCCAGTCTAAAGCTCCCCTGATGCTATTTTGAGCCATTCCCATGTGTCCTATCACTGGATCCCAAGCAAAAGAGTTCAGTAATTTTCTCTCCACTCCCTCTCCTCAGGAAGCTGCAGAGAGCAATGAGGTCAGACCTCAGCCTATTTTTCTCCAAACTTGACCAACCCAAAATCCTTAGTTGTCCTTCCACAGGACATGCATTCTAGCCCTTTCTCCAGCTTTGTTCCTCTCCTCTGGATATATTTGAGTACCTTGACATCCTTCTTGAACTGTGGGGCCCAGGCTGATTATGCAGTGATTATTGCACCCTGACAATGTAGATTATGTCCCTTAATTAAATCTCCTTATCTGCGTCAGTTATCAATGTAAAGGGATATCAATACTCACATGCACTAAAAACAAAACAAACAAACAAAAAACCCACAACAACAACAACAACAACAAAAAAACCCAAAAGCAAACAAAAATACAAACAAAACAAAAACTAGAAATAAAAAAAGCCCAAATCAGTAAAAAGTGTGAAAATTAACCCAAAACTTATGGCTAAGTATTTCTGATTCCCAGCACTATTTTTTCTTGAGCCTTTATTGTTACTCCTGTATGAGACAAGCTTATCTAGAGGGAATTCCTTAAGGGAAATGCTGCCATCTAGAGAGAAGCAGAATGAAAGTGCACAATCTAACTGAAAATTTTCATTTACAGAGAGACCCAGGAGAAGCTGGACACAGAATGTCCACAAAATGGACTGCAGCAACAGAGATGGGAGCCATTGGGATGTAATTTCAACAGCTGTTGGCTGAAAATGTTCAGGTAACTCCAAAAGACACTTAGCAAAAAAAAAACCCTGAGAAAATCCTGACAAAGGATTTTGGGTATGTATCAAAGATACTGAAGAGGTATTTAACTTCTTAGCCAGTTAAAATAATTCTATGTTGCATATTTTTTTCTTGGTGATTCCTTTTTGTTGAGAAAAGATGTCACTCTAAATTTATTTGGTTTAAAGGAAGAAATGCAAAAGAAGCTTGCACTATATGCAATTTATTGTTCATCTGCCTTTTTTTTTAACATCAGAAAGCATCTGTTTACTCTTCAGCTGGTTTGTGAATTAGGATTGTAAAATTCAAATAGAAGGACAAAAACAAAGAAACCACTGAAAATACCTGAAAGACAAGAAAGAAAAGTAGGGATTTACCTTCTCTGAGTATATTATGTGTGAAGCCATATAAACATCCCAGTGTGTTCAAAAACTGAGCTATACATGTTAAGCCTCAATGGCAAAAATGAATTCTTGTAGGTGCTTTCAAAACTCTTCTAGCAATAGCATTTCTCTGGGTATAATGGAGATGACTCATTATGAACTAGTGACTTAGAAGAGCCTGCAAATAATGCTGCACATGTTCAACCTTGTTGTGCCCATTCATTTCACTGAAATTATTTGTACAGATCACAATAAGTTACTCAGAGTTCCAGTTTGAAACCTTCAAAGGAATAACAATAAGGGTACTTAATTTTTTTCAGGCAGATGTGTTTCAATGTCAGTGTATAGAACTACGAAATGAGTTCACAAGGTTTCTGTGCAAATTATTTTTAATTACCAATTTTCTTCAATGTGTTGTGCTGTTAATGCTATGTTGTCTTGCTAATGATGTGGGTAAGCAGCATGTGAGAAGGAAAATAAGACAAACTGTCTGCATTCAAATAACATTTGCAATTTGAGACTTTAGACTAGCTTAGCTGCTTCTCCCTAAGGGGTGTCTGCAAGTAGAAAAGAGCTATAGTAGAGCCCTGATTTTTTCCAATATATGCATGTTTACACACATGTGTTTACATGGCATGTTCATCTGGAAATTGTGAAGCAGCTGGAGGCACTTTGAAGAAATACCACTAATAGTTTCTTTATTTTAGGTATATTTGTAACATATATAATGCTAGCAGGTTCTGTGTGCCTTGGGATTTTCTGTGATTTCTGGAAAGAAGTTTGGGTTTTGTGCAAACTAAAAATGCAAAAATCTTCAGAGCTCTGAAGAACTCAAGGAAAATAATTTTATAAAGCAATACTGGTTTTAAATATTACTTGATAAGTGGGACACTTTCCTACTGTTTGTAATGCATATTGGCATCAGTGATACCTTCCACCTGGAAACTTTTTCACTCTTCATATTTCATATTGAAATTCTTTTCTGTTGTATGATTATATTGTAAATTGTTCAAACATAACCTATACACAGCATGATGGAGTCAGAGAAAGGCTAGTTCTGCCCTCTACCATAAAATACTCTGAAATTACAGAACAGATCCTTTTTTTTGTCACCACACTTCTTCCTGGACTTTTGATACTGACATTTCTATCCCAAAGCCTTGACAGGCTAACCTTATTTTTTGTTTGTTCTTTCAGTCATGAGGTTAGCTGGGTTTGAAGCACCAGGCATGGGGAACTGTTGCAGCCCAAAAGCAATGCTTACCAGCCATTTTTTATTTCATTGGTGAGACACTACAGGAAACTCAGGCTATCCCTTTAAATACACAACAAACACAGTGAGTTTTAAAATATATTTCCTTTCTGGCTACCACAAAGGATTAGAGAAATTAAATATGCTTTTCATAGTAATGCAAGGGCATGTTTTGGAGCGACAATTCCATATGTTACAACAACAACAAATAAAATAAAAAAAAAAAAGCAGAGGGAAGAAAATAACATATGCCTGAAAATGATGGGGTAGCTTGTGAGTTTCCACAAATATGTGAAAACTTTCCAAAGGCAAATTCCCAGCTTTCTTTTAAATGCCCACAAGTATCTTCCGTTCACTAGCATACGGTAGTGCCTTTGAAAAACTTCAGCCTTCCAGCATGCCAGTGATGTAAATAGAAGTCTGCATTCCTGCAGCGAAATATTTTTGCTCTTATTTAGGGTTATTTATTTCCTTTTCCAGCTCCTCCTCTTGCAGTTCTTCACTGTGTAAGGTTACTTCCCCATAATGACCAGGAAGGTGCATCTAAGAGAAAACAGAGAACAAGTTACAATAGATTGAGTTCGAAGGAGGTAAAATTTAACTGATAAATTTGGCAAGGAAAGGCAGGTTCTTCCAGGATTAGAAACCTATCTTAAAACCTGTGCTTTCTTGGTTTGGGTTTGGGTTTTTTGGCAGTTCGGTGTTTTTCTTCTGTGGGATTTTGTATTTTGTGTCTCTTAGTGTGTTATTAGAATGGTTAGAATTAGGTTTATTACTTCAGAATGAAAAGTACCTATGTCTTCCACCAGTAGAATTCTTATTGGTGGTCATGAGGAGCATGATGAAACAGCAGAAAAGGAACTGGACAGGGAATTAGATTTGGATCTCTGAGCCAGTTCTGTTTACATGGGTAAAATTATTCAGGGGAGGCTGCTATTTGGGGTTGGCTTGACAGAGAAGATGGAAACAGTGTCTGTTAATCTGCGTGGGCATCTGTATTTTGCTCAAAAGTCTCTTTAGGTGAAAACTGCACAATTTATGCTATTTTTATTTTTTTTTAAGCAAATACAAGGGGAGGAAAGTTGCATGGACTTTGAATGCCTAAGATTCATTCCATTACAGGATGCAAACTTAGTATCACAAGACACCAGTGGAAAATTCCCCACAGATTTAGTAAACTGCAGCTTCATTATCCATATTTTCAAATGTATTTTGAAACAGCTTTCCAGAAAAGCCAGTATCACCTGGAAAGTTTATGTTAAAACTTTCACTGAGATGTCTTATTTCTGATATCTCTGGATGGTTGACAGACTGAAGATGGCACAAATCTAGGCACACTACATTCCAAACAAATTCAGGACAAAATTTGATTTAATTAAAAATTTCCAGAAATTAGGAGCTTGGAGTTAAGTTTTTAGCACATTCTAGTTTAGCTCATCATACAACTATATAAAAATCCCAACAATTTATTTTCCACCACACTCACTGTGCATATCTTCAACTTTTAAGCAATTTTTTACTCAAAACAACTGAACATAAGCAGTACAAATAAATATAGGCATGCACAAGGGCTCATGTAAGCTGGACAATGTACAACTGCCAAATGCATCTGGTATAGCTGGCAGCAACGTCAGTAAGTTTTCTCCCACTTGCCTGTTCCAGAACAGCTTGGTGTATACAGATAAGCCTTTCCCTTCTCTTCCTTTCTTTTCAAGTTACAAGACAATACATTCAATTCATTCCTGCAAGTGTCTGTTTAGACTTCACGAATGTGGCCTCCTCTTACATTAGCAGTTCTAGGTTACAGTCCTGTTGGGGTTTTATTTTCATTCAGTAGTATATTGCAATGGTAATATTCTTCCTTTTTTTCCTTTAAATAAGCTGTTTCCAGAACATGCCAGATAAATTTGATCTGTTCCTAAGTATGTAACACTTAAAAACAGATGAATGAAATCAAAATATTCTTTTAACAGTGGTTTGTAAATGTTTTACAGTAATATGCTGTTAGTAGCCATATTGTGTACCATGTGCCTTTCTTCGTGTATTTATCACAAAATACAAATCCATGCAAATTCAGTGATACTAAGCAGCAATGCAGTGCTGCAAGAACAGTGGTAGTTTGTAATCACTTTTTCATACACAATGTGACTGGACCATAATGTGAGTTAGAAGTTCTAAATGAAACTGCAAGGAGAAATTGTTTATTACAGGATCTGGAATCTGATGAAGACCAGAGCTAAAGAAATTTTATTTTGGAACAAGCAGTAAAAAATCCTGACTAGCCGGGACATTGATTTTATTTTGTCTAAAAGATGGCATCCCCAGGATATAAATTCCTAGCACTATTCCAAAGTGCTTGGTTGAATACTGACATATAGGGAAATCTTCCAACAAATCAATGCCAAGAACATTTATCTCATCAGACAAAAGCATGCCTTGGTTTATAACCACTTTCTGTGACATGGTTTGGGCCCAGTTTTTCTGCTGATTTGTTCTACTTTGTATATTGACCAATTTTGTCTGTAGTAGATTCTTGACAGGGAGGATTATGACCTACACCATTGTGTAACAGAATTATTCTACCCTGTCAGATAATGATGATCACAGAGTGACCTACCACAAAGGTTGTGATAGGAGTTCTTCACCTCCCTCTGGAAAATGTGACAAGGAATGAATTGCTGATGTGTTTCAAAAGACTCAACTCTTTCTTCTGGAGAAAAAAAAAAGAAAAAAAAAAAGAAAAAAAAATCCAAAAGAATATTCTATTTTCTGCAAACCAATGAGTTTATCCTGTGTGTTGAACTATGCCCCCAATCACTCCTAAACCATAGTTGTTGCCTGATTTGATTGTCCAGTGACCTATGCTTGGCTTCTGTTTGTGCTGTCTGGGCTTAATGTTTGGTTTCCATCTATCATGATACTACCTTTCTCCTGAATGATAAACTCTGCATTCAGCTAATAGAAAGAGCTATAAAAATTAACCTAGTTAACTTTTATTGGCTTGTTTTGGTCAACTACAAACAGGGTGTGACAAGACGCACTCCTGACCCGAGCACCTTCATCATCAGCCTGTGGCATGTGACCTGCCTGCTATATGACAGATAGTTATAGCTGACCTCCAAATGCTATTTTCAAAACCCCATGCATTAGGCAGTCTTTCACTTGTAGTAAAACTTGAAGTGGAAGTGGATGAGCTTTAAGTTCCACAGCCTACAAAATAGACCAGGTAGTGTAGCTGTGGAGCTTGACATAGCTTCCTACGCAGCACTGAGGGGTATTTTCACAAACCTCAATAAACAACCTATTTATCTTTGGGCTTACTGTCCATTCTCATCTGGAAGACAAATATTACATTCATAGAGTAGAGCTTGTCCAACCATGCCCAGGTGTCTACATCTAACTTGGTTGCTGCTGGCAGTCTGTGTGCTTAGAGGAAAGCGCAGTGCAGGCCGCCTCAGTCTGCAACAGCTGTTGAAATAGATCAGATGAATAATTGTCTGTAACTCTTCACAGACTATGCAGAAAAAGTAGATAGTCTGCTGGGACTCCCATCTCCAGTGTGATCACCCGAAGTCGGGTGAGCTGGGTCATTAATCCTTTGTTAGGCCTATTAACACAGCCCTCAAGATATAAGACTGCTGTGAAAATGCCTTTAGAGTCCATTGTACTTTTCCCCTTCATTAGGCAAAGCTGCCTCTCCTTCAGAACATATACCATAGTTTTTGTTTTATTCTTTTCCAGATGCATTTTTTAATACAAAGTAGAAGTGCTTTCAACCTCCTCTGCATATGGTCCCAGTATTCCAAAACGTGTAAATTAGCAGTGCTTTCAGGTTGCTTTAAATTTGCAGAGCAGCACTGGTATGCAAAGAACAGCTGTGTTCTGTGGATCATTCAACTACCTACACATAACATAATTCCTGGCCACTAAACACAATCACAGGGCCTGTAATAGCCACTGTTTCTCATGCTTCAGAATAGATTTCCTTTCAAACTTTGGTTTAAATCTTGCTACAGATACTCTCTGCTGACAACTGAATTAAGGGAATTTCTGGAGGTAGGCATCCAAGTTTGCCAAAATGCAGACAAACTCCAAATCCCTTCCTACTAGCTTTTTGAGGCAAGAATCACATTGCTGGGAAAAAAAAAAATTATGTTGCCTAAATATTGTATTTCAGAAATTAGTTCTGAATTGTTCTAATATTTCCAAGTATTAATTTAGAGATGAATAGAAGAATACAACTGGATCTAAAGATTGAGAAACAAAAGCACAATTGAAGTTTTTCAGGTGGGAGAAAATGCTGGATGTCTTTAAACATATTTCTAAAAAAAGTAGCTAAAAGCAGCTAAAATGATGAATTTAAGTAATGTCTGTGTAAAAGATGATTATAATGCATCCACAGAAATAAATTCATAGTCTGTTTACGAGAAAAAACTAATATGTTGGATTTAAGTGAGAGGTTTTTGCAGCTTTCAGAAATTCTAGGAGATCAATTTAAAAATTATTTCAAAATAGATATGAAAGGTGCTGTAATTATTATTCTCATCCATGTAAACGGACCTTAACCAACTTAAAAATTACTTTTATCTACCACAGTTTTCACGGACATTTTTCTATTCTGCAGTGAACTGATGTGTAACTCTGAAATCATATATTGTTCAGCAGACTCATAGAGCTATCATGTTAAACAACACAGACTGTTTTAACCTGTGTCAAAAATTAGAAGTAGTCTTTTTATTTCCTCTATACAAAGACAAATACATGTAATTCTTAGGAATTCATAAAATGGAGGCTTCAATCGCAAAATGAGCATGCACACACACAAAAATAACTTGCAGATTTCTATGACTTTGCCTCAGTGTCCCGACTTTAATGGAGAGAGGAACTCAGTTTTCCTACTAAATCCTATTCTCCCATTCCCTCTTTCCCCCGCCCAGCATTGCCACATGTATCTGTAGTTTGATGGCATCATTCCAGAGAGCGATGAACAGGTCAGATCAGCAACCAACTTTTTATCCATTGACATACAGACTGACTGATGGAAACTTCTAACAACCTTAAGACTTTAAGCCTCAGTACAAGAGTTTACATCAGACCCTTCACAGAAGGGGAAAGCCATTTAATCCCAGAAACTGTTAAAACTTCCCACAAGACAAAATAAACTACCATGGTATAGTGTTTGTGTATTCTATTTATTATTTCTAAACAATTCCTATGAAAGATAATAAACTTAGATCTCTGTGTGTTTTTTTCTGTTTAATCTGGTGTTGGTACTTGAGTGATCTGCTTCAGATGGCAAGACCTTTATTCTCTGCCACTGACAGATTTCGTTCTGAATGCCTTCACTCGTCAGGTAGTGCTGGGAATCTTGCTCCCTCATTTCCCTGCAAAAGGGAGATCTTTAAAACCTGAGTAATTCTTTGTTACAAGTTCAAATTACAGCTGTCATATAATTCTAAAATAATTTCAGAGCCTATTTCCTGTATTATTACCTTACTACAAATTCCAGTATGAGACTGCAACTTGCAGTGTATTCAGTGAAAGAATTCTACAGTATAGCCTATGAAATCTAGGAAGCCTAAACGCAAACATACTTGAGCAGTGTCTATCACCCAACTCTAGTAACAGATGCAAGGATTATCTTGCATTCTGACTGCCAGCCTATGCATGGTCCCTGCCTACAAGGGACAGGATTTTCTTCCAGATGCAAGGAAGTTTTTCACTATTATTTCTATAGCCTGCAGGACTTAGACAACAGCCTACAGTTTCCTGAAAGGCACAGCCACTAACATAGCAGTGTAACTTTAGCTAAAAAGGTCATCAGAAGATGATTGCATAATGTTGTGGAGTTTGTCAATGAATTAAAATTATTCAGACCTTTTCAAAGCCAACAAATAGGTCTGAACTACAGAACTTATCAATTTCTTTATTAAACCTATAATTTTGTGTGATTAGTCATATCCCACATATTCAAAAATTGCAAACCTCCAAACCCTCTGCACGTTATTTGCATCAGTTTGCTGTTTAATGTGTACTCAAATGTCATCATTAGAAATCTAAGCAGGCATACATCATCGTTTGAAGACCAATTTAACAGAACTGTCCTACTCCTGACATCTTAATTCTCACTCTAAAGAAATAAAAATATGCCTTAGATAAAGAATTTGCTGTCCATTTTTAAAGCTTTTTGTTTGTTCATTTTCACTCAGTCTAGGCCTCATTTACCACAGGATTTGTGCGGGATCCTTCTGGAGTGCCTCAGAGTTGTTAAGTGACAATCTAAAAGCCGATTTAGGATTAGCTAGCTTAACCAGGTGAACTGTGGGTTTCACTTTGATTGGGTAGAAAAGCCGTAGCTGTGCTTGGAAGTCCATATTGTGATACTGAAGGGCTTTATCAACATCCTGAGAGGAGTGCATTCAGAATAGGTGATGATGCGAATCTCACTAATCAGTGAAGGATTATCTGAGGCTCAGAGCTATACTGCTTCTAATTCCTTCTTCATGACGCTGTTCATGCACTGCAAAATGATCTAGTGCAGCACCAGAAGTATAAATATTAGATGAGACTCTTCAGTATCTTAATTAGTGCTTTCTAAGGGAGCAGTTCTTGAATAGTCAAGGGTAATCAGATGTTTTCTAAAAAAAACACAAAATCAGAATGATAGCAGAAATCTATGATGATTTCTAATGTAGAGTGATTGACACTGCATCATACAGAACATATATTACTAATTTTAAATTTTATTACTAATCATCAATGCTGATGCCAAATTATTGACAGAATTTAGTATTTCTAGTCACACCATTACTGTGTTGAAGACAGTGATTCTGCATAATTCTTTCCTCTTACTGAAATATGTGAAATTCTCCATTGACAGATTTCTCATAAATGGATTAGGAGGGTGCCAATACCCTGAACAATCATTTAAAATAGATTTACTTATACCCTATAGATGTTTCTTCCACAGGAAAAAAAAAAAAAAAAAAGAAAATTAATGAAACGCTGAATAAAGAGGGGGGGGGGAGGTGTTGTTTGGATTATTGTTTTTTCTACTCCTAATAAATTTAAGAGAGTATAACAGCCTAGGAAACATGGGACTGATAACTAAATTGAGCAGCCTGGTCTAGAGGGAGGTGTCACTGCCCTTGACAGTGGGGTTTGGAATGAAATAATCTCTGACCTTTCAATGACTCTATGAATTTACAAAAATTATTTCCTAGCATTTCTTATGAAAAGTATTGCCTAGCGCAGCTCTGTTGCAAACTTATGCTTGTACTTCCAATAAATTACAGGGCTGTTAAACTGGAAAAAAAACCTTATATATGTCTCCTAATGGTAAAACAAGTCTCACCCTAGTCTGCTTCACTACACACATTGGCAAAATGATGGAACAAGATACCTTTAATTCTTAACATCCAATTAGATCCAATATCTACAAGACCACCAACAGAGTGAGAAATAGCTTTCCAGAATTTCTGGTAGTGTTTTGTATTCTTCATTCTCTGTTGCTTCTTACCGTCGTCATTTTAGTCTTCTGTCTCCAAGAAAGGTATTTACAAGTCATTCACAGCTCTTACAATGTGTTTTTATCAGACTCTTTCTCCTGATCCTAATTTTCAGTAAAATACAGAGGAGAGATGGGCTACGAGTAAGACTCTGGATATGAGGAATCCAGAAACAGGTTCTGATTTTGCAGTATAGGACCATTCATAGACTAACTTCATATAGCAAAAATCTTCATATGAGTAGTTCAGCATTTTCATATTATAAATTTTTAGTTGAATTCATTCTTTATGTAAATGAAGCTTAACAAAAAATCAGTTTCATAATTTTACCAGAAAAGTGTCATTATTTATTATCAGAAACATCTATTTAAACTTAATAGAAAGTCAAAATATAACCTGTTTCTTTTTGAAGTAGGGGGGATGTTAATTTAAATTTTACTGCTGTTCTTAAAATTGTGTTCACACCAGTATATTTCTGCTCATCATGGAAAGTATGTACTTTCAATATAGCTTGCAATACTTCCATGAAAAGAAATAAACATCTTAAAAAACAGGCATTTTAAACACAAGTAATGTATTTCATTTTAATGCTGTTTTTAAAACCAGATAGCAATATTTTATCTTCTGCTTTCCATGATACTGAGAAAACATACATCCAGGTAGACTTCAGATACTGTGTCAGAGGACTTCCATTTCTATCACTCCTTAATGATGAATGAAGTGGTTCTTCTAAACAAATAAGCACTTCAGAGACTTACTCTTGACAGGGCTGTTAATCCTGGGAGTCTGCCTTATCATAGTAGAATTCAAGGGCTGAGGTTGTACAGTATCCCTGTACTGCCTGTCTCCTATGCTGCTGCTCCAGCTGAGAGCTTGGACAGAACAATTTCACATCTTGCATTTAAAGCCATGCCCAGGCCTTCTGTTCTGGTGTACTTGCAAACAGAGAGGCTTAGCATCTTAGTAGCCAATGGCCTCCTTTAATATCTGGCTGAATTTCTCATTCAGATGGATGTGCTTTCAGCCTGGTGTATAGTTTCCTCAGCAGTCTTTCTTCACTGAATGCAATGAATCTGAGACTTTAATGCAAAGCTTATCTTGAGTTCTACAGGAACTTAAGGCTAGTCAGATCGCACTCTTTTTGTCACAAATTAATTAAAGACATGGCCCTTTAGCACAAGAGAACTTCAAAAAATGGCGTGTGTGAAGAAATGCAGAAAATCTCATGATTTTTGCATACCTGACAGCAGCCATTCTGCTTAATGTCACCATTAAAACTATAAAGCCTTTAAAAAGCAGCAGGTAATTGTGTAATTCTCATGATTAAGCAGAGAATTTGGATCCATTTTCACAAAAGTGACGCATTCTTCCAAATGTCTTTCATCCTTTCTTTCCACCACCCTTCAAATCCCTTCCACACCACCTGCCATGGAAATCTGGAACACTACCAGGATCATATAAGAATTACAAGTGAATATTTTTTTATCTCCATCAGTTTCCTTATCCCTTAAAAGGCTTAGAATAGGCATGCAACTTCAGCTGCTGTTTGAAAATCAAAGCAGAATGTGTTTTCAGTTTATAAATTATAAGATATTCAAAAGCACAGACTAACATTAAGGAATTGGTTACACTGCTTGACATCTAGAACTGTTTGTTCCTTTTATCTCTCTTACTTTCCCCTCCTACTCCCTCTTTCCTTTCCTTCTTGAGGACAGAACACAAAGAAGATGTAAATTTTGATGCCTTAGGCCTTGGAGAGATAGGAAGGAAAAAGATAATGCCAAAAAATAAATGAGGGAGATAGGGTGAATGGAGGGTCTCTTTTGATCTGACACCAGGCAGTTCTATTCACTAGTTTTTATCCTTGTCCATCAGAAAGATCCCTAATGCAAAGTATTAGCTTTGTACAGGCTTTTCTGAACAGTGGGAACAAAACCAGGCATGCATACTGTGCTAACTTTCATTCTAGTCTCTCAAATATCACCATAAATACTAATTGTCATCAGAGCCATGTGAGAGATATTTTAACACCACTTTCCAGGGAGAATACTGTGAGGTGCAAATAGTTAACAAGTGTAAGGAAGCAGAAGAGCATTCCAGGAATACTGAACAGAAAATGAATGTTTGGGTCTGATCTTCAGAAGCTGTTTTCTTAAGGGGCAGGAAAAGCCCTGCACTCATAGCTGATAGAAAATATGCATACCATCCCCCTCAGCTGCCTGCACTGAAAAAGACAAATTCTGTTAGATGTAAAAGGTGAAATCCTCACCAGAGTGATGAGTAACTCCCTGACTTAAGCAGAGCTGAACTTTTCTTTACATGCTTATTTCTGCTTAGTAGGTAGTTTGTCAAAGTGAAAAAGAGACTTAGATTGTAGTTTACTTTCGTGGATTTGATAGTGGCAATCCACTATGAAAAGTTCTCATGAACTGAGTCTCTATTGCCCTTTACTCCAGCTTCATAATCCTATATTACAGTTTGTGCCCTCCTCAGCTGTCCTGAATTGTCTGGAAAGACAGGATTACAAATCAGGCCGCTGAAATTATTTTTATTATGTTTTAAGTCCTCGGGGCTTTTTTTAGGTGACATTAGGGGAGAGAAAATTTAGTTGGGAGTGGTTTTTTTTATTTTCTAAACCCAGATAATTTTACTGTTCCGGATTATAGCAAATTCATCAGACAGTTGCATCTAGTGTTAGAGGTAGGGGTAAACTAGACTGCAGTGGTATTCTTATCAGGGGAAATATGTTTTAAAAGGCCCTGAGAATCAAAAGCATTTGACTATTTCCATCCTGCCAGAGCCTATGTATTTTTATAAGTCATAGAACTGTGAAAGCTTAATGCTGATTCAGGTGTTAAAACTTCTCTAATAAGCCTTTAGTAATACAACTATCTTTAAACTGAATATTCATACAATTTTTTTAATGGAGTAATGGCAAAAAGCTGTGACTTTTTAGGACTTGCTCTATCTGCTGTCAATGACAAAAAAAGCATGAAAGCAACTATACTTCTTAAGGGACCCTTTCTCCATAAACTCTTGTGCAATGGGACATGTTGCTTTTTTTGATCTTGAAGAAAGGTGACCTACAGTTTTGAGCATGGTATCCTAAACCTTGTTTTCTGTGTCGTATCTCAGCAGCCTTTATAGCCCTTTATCTTTTAGCTAAGCAAATGCTTGAATATTTGCCATATCCCTGACATGATGTTTCTAAAAGCTATAAATCAGAACTGCAAATTAGACTCAAAGTAGGTTTTGCTGATGAGAATTCTATTTGCCCTCAATAGATATGTACCAATAGAGAGGCAAATACACTCCTCTTGATTGCTCTTATTTTGTCTTCATGTATCTATTGATTAGGACATTTATCTAAAGAATAAACAACAGCATCTTGGACAGTGTTATCAAATGTGAGGTAATTGTGGCATACAGAGATTTAGTCCTGTTTTCCTAACTTTGTTATCTAGCAAACACATCACTCTCTGTTTAATTCTAGTCTTACCTCTGCAATAATTAACATTCTTTATTTTATTATATGTTAGATGTAACTTCTTTTGATCTATTTATGTGTTATATGTAATTGATTGGGGTAAATGGTGATAATTAACTGTCATTTAGTGATTTGGAACATGTGGGAAAGCATTATATTGACCACATTTTATTATAGGATGAGTATATAAAATTGATTTTGTGTGATATGAGGTTCATGCTCTCCATTTAGCACTTTTTATTATAAATGCCTGTTAGTGCTGGTTTCCTTTTTTTTTTTTTTTTTTTTTTTTTTTCCATCAACCAGGCAGAAGATACATTCTTTTTATCCTTATTTCACAAAGCCAAAGGCTTGACCTGTAGCTAAAGGTGTCAGAACACTAAAGCATTGCATGTCTGGTCTTTGAAAGCCTCGGGGTCTGCTACAGCTCCTATTGAAGTCACTGGGAGTTTTGCCATAGATTTCAATAGGACTGGGAGGAGAGCCTATGTTTATTGTTAGCTGAGATATACTGGAGTTCTGTTCACAGTGAAATAGAATGATGGGTCTGAATTGTTTCAGAGGTTTATTATGTGCAGGCTGCAATTCCAGAGAACCTCTGTTTACAGGAGGAAAAAAATTCTACATTCCTCGTACAGTCAGAATTTCCACTGAAGTCAATGAAATCTTTGCCTGACTAAGAATAAACACTTGCAACCAAAGTAGATGATTTAGTGAAAAAAAAGCACATTTCTGAAGTTCCTGTTGGCCGTGTTCCTGTATTTTCTGTCATTTAGATTTGGAAAGTTATCCAATACCAATAGGTTTCTGTTACTTACATCCACCTCCTGTTGGTCACTCCACAGCAGCTACACACTACCACCTTTCTTACAAAGAGTGTTTATGTGAAAAGAAAGAGCTGAAGTTCCTTAACTGGTTTCTCAGATAAATTCTGGTTGATTCAAAACATGCTGACATACCCTCACTTCATTTCTTATTGCTTTCTGTTGAGAACCTGACAGTTGTATGAAATCCACAATGTACCTGTAAGTTTGAGCATGCCAGGGATCCAAGCTTCCAAACAGTGGGGATGTCAGGGAGTTTTGTTTCCTTCAGACACCTAGGCTACATCAGCTATAGCCTAGTCTCACGCACTTTTCGTTTATAAGCATGCTAAACTCTGATGTCTCAAAAGTTTTTATCACTGCAAGTTAACTTCTCAGTGCTCTTCCAGGATTATTACTCTGACACACGTGCCAAGTACTGCAAAACTGGGATGCCACAAATTGCTTACCTAAATTCGAGAGCTTATGAGTAACTGTGTACTAAAACAGAAAACACAAATAGATGCCTTAAATGAAGCAGAATAGAATTAGAGATTAATCTGTCTTCCCTACTAATTCTAAATTTTCAGAGGTGGTAGAATACCTCAGTTTATACCCCATATATGTACGCAACAGAGTTTTGAGAACCTTCTTGGTCAGGGGCTTAGTAGCACTGATCCCTCTATGCCTCCAGTGTGCATTGGGACCAGTCAAATTCTCCTGCAATAGTAGTACAGTAGAGACCTCCACAGGAGGTGAGGAGTGGGATGGAATTACTGCCATGTGTTTCAGAGTGTTTCTCAAGCTTACTGGTCTGATGTAAAAGAGAAATGATCTTCCTAAAATACATGTTAACCCTGGGTTTGAAGGAAAAAGAAAGTGATTAGAATTTGCAGAGAAGAGATGTTTAAGAAAATAACAAAACCAAAATTGTAATTTCAAATTGGAAATGATATACTGCATGCTGAGAATAGGAGATGCTAAGAAAACAAAAGACTTAATTTGAAATATAATAATTTCTCCACAGTCTGTATTATTCTCTGTCAAATATACTGGGAACACAAATCTGCATCTGCATTGATTGGATGAATTTCAAAGACCTTTTACCTGCTCTCTGTTTGTGTTGCCTCATATCTTTATGACATGGAATGAACTGCTTGGCGCCACGTTGCTGTTACCCATTAACCATTCCTGTTTTCCTAATCATCTTAGACTCCATCTTTCTCTGTCCTATCTGTTATTGTCTTCTGCAAAGAGATGTGATGTTCCTGTAGCCTGCTCTGGTTTGCATGACATGATTTGTGTTTCTGCCTACAAGGGTTTCTCTGCTGAACCCTGTACATTATCTTCCCCCAGCCCCCCTCCTCTGTAACCAGGAGAAGAGGGTCATACATCTGTAAAATGACAGCACTTATGAAAAATGGGAGTTTGGTACACATGGCTCTCATCAGACACAGACTCATCTTCCATGCCACAGACACTACTTGTTTCCTTGCAATGCAGACTGTAGCTGGAAACACAGGAAACACCTAATAAATTGCCTGACCTATCAAATTAACAAGTCATCAAGAAACTATTTTGGTAATCAATGAGCAAAGCAGAATTGTTTGCTTTCAGGCTGAGCAAGAAGAATGCGTGGAGAAGGAGCAATTTATTTTCTTCATCTCTCTTCTATAAACAGCATTTAACTGGATTGTAAGTTTGTTGCAACACATGGAAAAATGTGAGGAATCTATTTTTAGAATTAGGAGAGCTCAGACCTAGAGGCATGCATTGGCCTACGTTTATGGCTGAGTACAGAACTCAGACCCGGATATGCTTGGATATATGACAATACAACTATATCATCACAAATTTCTGGTGAAGTTGGTTTTAGTTCTGATTATAATAAATACACAACAGAAATTAAATTTTGTGAGTTTAAGCATGGTATGAATTGAAGTAAGCCTCAGTATAGACCCTATTCTTGCAGCCTTGTAGAAAAACTAAAAAGTATAAAATTTTCTGCCTTTATCTAAAGCACATAATAAAATTAATATGAGTAATTGACAACAAATGAAGAAGCAGGCATTTGCTTTTTCTACCTGATGTACCCTGAGAAACAGAAATATGTTTCCTCTTACTTCTGGTTAGAAAAGTTAGATGTTGGAACTGCTGAAAATTTAATCATGATGCTAGTTGTGCAGGCAACTACCAAGGATAACTGGAGCAGTTGGGATAGTGCAGCAAAGACTGTTCCTGTGGAATAAGCACAGCATACAAACACCAGAGACAGACTGCAAACTTGTGATTTTCACTTGTAACTGCCAAGAGTGATTTTACTTGTAACTGCCACAAGTGCCTGGTGAAGCTTGTATAGGAGACAGCAAGATGTTAAAGCAGGTGTCATTTATGCTGTGAGCTTAATAGTAGATGCCTGCTTGAGTACCCTGTCAAAATGTGGTCTCAAAAGCAATTGAATTGTTTGGAACTTTGTAGAACATCAGTAATGTTACTACCACTGTGACATCATCTTGCCTTTCTTGGGCATTCTTGTGTTGCTTAACTTCCCGTTTCAATGACAGACCTTTACCAAATCTCCATCACATTTGTAGAGGTTCCTAGAAGATTATTTATAGTTTCAGTGGACCATTTACTTCATTTATTTCATTACTTTTTTATTAAATGGAAAATCACAAAATCAAAACCCTGATAAGGTGGAATAGAGCTCTCTAGATTACCAGGGTATTATCTATGGCCCTCATTTTCCACTACCTTCTGACAGTGGGAGGACAGAACAATTACTACAGAGGACTAAATGGGATAATGCAGGAATCCTTCTGACAAAAATTATAAATAGGTTTTGTTGTGGAAATTTGTGAAATGCCTCTTGCAAATTCTTTCTATTCATTAAAAAAAAATTACTTTGAAGTTATGCATACTTTTTTCTGTCTAAACTCGGTTACTTGTCTGTAGTCCCAGCTCATTAAGATGTTTAGGCATATGGACTTCGGTAATGGTTTTTATGTTTAAAAATTTTTTTTAAATAATAATGGGGAAATTTTGTTATATTGCGGTGAAGGTATGAGGGGTGGAGTGTGTGCAAACTTCCCACCTTTGTCAGTGTTATTTTTGTTTTGGTGTGCAGAATTCTTTTTGTTCATTTAAGTGAAGTTTGTAAAGATTGTGTGACAAATGTATATTTTAATGATAATTCTTATGTATACATGTAAGTGCTTTCTCAGTACAAAAAACATGACAGGGTTCTTCCCCCACCCCCATTTTTATGTAAACTGTGGTGAAACAGCAGAAATTATACCTCATGTGGTTATTATAATAATTAAAATCGGCCAAAATTAGGACTGTGAAACTTGGCACTAAGTTTCAGATGGGGTAAGAATATGGGTTACACCAATGGCTGTTTACAACTGCCTAGATCCAGAAGGACACCAGAGTCAGTGACTCATGGACTCATTCCATGTGTGCTGAGCAATGTCTCCAATATGTGTATAGAAAACTTTAAAATTGTGCTGTTGCAGAACATGTAAAGAAGACAAAAAAACCCTCTGGGGTTTCTTAAGAGGGAGAAACAGTGAATTAAATGTAACTAATTGGCTAACTATGGCATTTAGTTAACTTTCAAACAGAAAGAAATTATGTGTTTTCTAAGCATTGAGTTATGGTAATTAAGGTTTCTTTTCCAAAACATCCCAAACAGAAATTTTATCTGATACAATAATATACAATATCAAGATACAATAAAGAACACTGATTACTGGAATATTTGTTGAAGGCAGCATACCTTCATGTTAGATTTATTACTAAATTTTAAAAATACTTGTATCACCTAAAAGCTAGAAGCTGTTTCCTCCATCCTCAAGCCCTGATTCAAAGATACCACAAATCTTGTAGTATCAGAATATGTACCATTAGGCAATCAAGACTTGATTTTCATCCTTTAACTGTTACCATTTATAGAATAAAATCACCTTTTTATTTTTTAAATCTACAGGAAGTTGGAGAAATAATTAATTTTCTTCTTTAGAAAGGGCAGAAACCTAAATACTTCTTATATTTGCTCCCTATGCTGCCTTAGTTTAGAATTTTTCCTAGCATATTCTGTCTGTAACACTAGCAGTAGTTTGTTTATTCATAATTTCAGATTTCAGAAAGACAAATGGCTGTAGATGAGCATCTTCTTGTTTCTTAAAGAAAGACTTCTGTCATATGTCAAGATATTCAGTCTGCAACTTTGAAAGTCAAGGTTAACCATGTAAACCTGTGACAAGAGAGCAATGAAAACATTATTTTGAGCTTAGTTTTATATAGCTTTAATAGTAACTGTAATAGCTGTTTTGCTTTTTTGCATTATGTTATCACTTTGCTAAATTTAATGGTCCTTGGTATGGGACTGTTCAGCTCGTGGGAGTTATGCATTTCTCAAGTCAACTTCTGGTTTAACAGATGTTTGTTTTAAGAGTTCCTTAGCAGTATAAATTATAGTGGACTAAATTGCTCATTTAAGGGCATGACAAAGTAACTCTCAGAGCATGCTCTGGTATGTGAAGCAAGCTGGGTAAGTGAAAAAGGCAGCACATGGGTCTCCATGAAAAAAGTCCTCTTTGCTATGTTTTAGAAAAGGACTCTGTCATACAAAAGTTATGCCTCCTGCTAAAGTAGTTGAACCAGCTGCATCCCATGTGCTGAAAACACTCTTGTCTCTTATTTCTCTTGTTCAATTATTGTGTCTATAAATTGCAGAGGGCCACCTGTGCAATGCACTCATCCAGAATAGCCCCAGAGGAAGCATTAACATATCAAGGCTCATAAAGCACAAATCCTTAAATGTAAAAACTGACACTTTCATCCTACTCCAGCCTACATCTATATAGACATTTAAACAGAAAGGAATAAAGAATATTTTGCTATGCAATTTGAAGGCCCTGCTCTCTTCGTGCAGAGGTCAGCAGCAAAACTCCTCCTGATTTTTTCTTGGTAACAGGATCAAGGTATAAAAAGCAGGAATTCTAGTTGCATATTTTAGAAACTTATTCTGACTTTTGACATCTATCAAATTTGATGCACCTACTAAAAAAAGTGAAAGGAAGGCTTCTGTTCTTGACATTAACCATATTTTTATTATTCCCAGTCTAAAAGAATTATGTCAGATCTCTCTGGAAACGGGAATGTAGGTTTGGACTGACCAGAGGAAAGCCTCCAAATTAGTAAAACTGCTTCTTCCAGCTCTAACATTCCCTTTATAAAATGTTTAAGAAGGATTATACTTTTCTTGACATGTTGAGGATAAACCAACAAATGCTGAGACTGCTTTTTTAACCTCTGGGCATAGCCGTTGGCCAGAATGGATGTAAAGATGGCAGTTTTCCCATTACTGCAATCTGCAGCACAGGTAACTTTCAAAAAGGACAGAGGAAAGTGAGAACAGACATTTTCAATCTACCTGAGCAGTTCTTGAGAAACATCCTAAAGAAGCTTCCTGGAGAAGCAACCATCCCAATGCACTTATCTCCAGTTCATACAAAGTATCATTGGCCAGTAACTAACAGCAGTAATTGTAGTATAGACAGCATTTCTCTGTTCTTGGCGTAGATTGCTAAGGTACCCCCTGCTTCACTCCATTCCATCTCTAAATTTACATATGCTTTCAGTTAAGATTTTCTCCAGGCCAGTGTATGTATATTCTTAAGGACCTCTTATGAGAAGTGTGCTACCACATGCAACAGGGTTGTGCTTTGAAGGAATTGGTTCAGGTAGAGGAACTGCTGAACAAGACTGTGTACAGAGAGAAGCAAATCAAGGCGAGTGTCTCGTAAGATCGACCAACAACTAGGTATTGGACATTTCCCAAAACAAAAGAAGATTCAAGGCAGATTCCCCATGCTAAAAGCAAATAAGGCTGTTTTGGAGCTGGTTGCATACCTAAGAATACAGATCCAGCTAATCTCAATTTAGGATTCTGTCTAAACAGCATATTCACATTTCTGTATCTTGGACATTTGATGTTTATTGAAGTGGCTGCCTGTTTGACTCAGCCCTTTCATAAGCAATGCTATACTTCATTACTTTGGTGTTTAACCTGTTTGGTTCTCTTTCTTTTTTTACTTATTCCCTAGCTCCAAATCTTAAAACAGTTTCTAACACATCCCCACATTGCAAACCTCTTCCTCTCTGCAGCACAATTAGACCCCTGACCTTCTATTCCCTAAAGCTAAAGAAATGCCAAATTGCCACAAGCACTTCATTATGTTTATGTATTGGTCCCATAAGACATGAATTTTCTCTGGCTGCCCATATTCCTATTTTTTATTTCCGTTTTACTGGCATCATGTAACTTTCTGTTATATCCAGTGCTCTTGAAATAGGTTATATATATTTTTAATCAGGTAAAATTACTTACAGTTAGTGATTTTCTTTTTTTTTTCCAAAATTGTATCTTTCAGTATGACCCAATGTGAATTAGTGACTAATACAAAATCTAAAGAAAGGAAAAAGAAAATAAGAATTCAATAGTCTTAAGCATAGAGACTTGTACTTTATAGTACAAGGAGATTTTGGGGATTTGGATCAAGATCCAGCATAGGTGTGTTCACTGTTACTCACATGAGTAGACTCTTCAGGACGTTACTGAACCCTTACTTTTCAAGTGCACTCTTGCAAAAGCTTTCACAGCAAACCTTCCTAAATGCAGATAGAAAACTACCCACAAATGAACACATTTCCCCTCAAGAATACAGGTCAGTGAAAATCATTCAGTAAAGGATTCAAAGTATGTTTTATCAACTATAATACGTAGTACTGTTTAATATATCTTCTGTTAAATCAATCTTGTGTAAGCTTCTACTGTGCCTGTGAAGCACATGACATTACGTGTGCTCTGTGATCACAATCTTTATCTTAACTCTACTCTTAGAACAAAAATAAATCAATAAATAAATAAAAAACACACAAAAAACACCAAAACAACAACAAGCAAAATAAAAATCTTTTATTATCCTCCCTATATAGTAATCCTTATACTTACGTCATGGTGCAAAAATGGTGGCCTCAGCTACTGATGCTAGCAGGAATTCTGTCATTCCTTCGGTGAATCAGACACTGTTTTCAAATAGCATTACCCTGGCTTTTGAGAGGAACTGCTTCTGTAGGTTTCCTTTTAAGCTCCTGCTGAGTTCCATTTTCTGTTGTCGTTGCAGCCTTTGGTTTTAGTACTAACCCTTCCATATATTCTTAATAGACTCTGGTAGCAGGCTCTGGTAGATTTTTTTCACTGATCAGTTCCTATTTCAATTTTTCACCTAATTAAGAACAGAGTAAACAAATAAGCAAAATTGTCCATCTTTATGCAAAACTCAGTGTGTGAATGGATATTTTTGGCACAAAACTCTGTAATATCCTGTGACCCCTACTAGAACTCAAGATCAGGCTAAAATTATAATAATGGTCGCTTCTGGGCTTAAAATCTCTTAATCTATTTCCATTATTTGTAAGTGCATGAGGTTAGGTGTTTGTGAGCAGGCATGGCTACAGAATAACATCCTGTTAGCACGTTCCCTATAGGCATCTTGGAAGAGTGGGTTGTTCAGCCTTAACCTGACTGAGAGGTAAGAGGAGTCAACACGCAGGAATGTTCTTGATGGAGAGCTCTTCTGCAAAGGGGTTTGTTTTCCCATGGGTACACACTGATTGTTTACTAGTTTCTTTTAAAACTCATATTTTAAAAAAACCTATTTTTCATAGCTTATGAGCCCTACAGGTAGAGTTTGAAATTATCAATTCAGAGTGATCAGTGAAAATGTGTCTCTCTCTCTCTCTCTCTGGGGCTTTCCTCTCTGTTGAGTCAGTAGTTGTTTATTTGTAAAATAGTAAAATCAAGTTTGAAGTTGTCCAAAATTAGCTTTGGAAGTCAATTCCTGACTTTCTTTGCCTAGAAAAAGTTCAGATTTTGCCTATGAATATCCTGATTGTGTTTGAAAAATCTGTTGCTTAGCTGAACAGAGCTGCCTTTCTCTTTGCACACATAACCACATACCATTTGCAAAATATTTGTACTTATCATGGTCATACTTGGAAATGTCTGATTGTTCTAAACTTAGCATCAGTTTTTAAAAGAAATTTAGAAATCAAAACAAGCTGAAAATTATCAACACACTCTATGTATTGCATGGAAATTGCTGTGGAACTACTAACAGGAAGTTTACTGCCTACTACAGGTCAGTGAGATCCTTCTTAGGCAGATGCAGATGGAAAGAAAAGGTCTGGTACATGGCAGAAAGGTGTGTGATATGTATAGATGAATTTTTAAGGGAAAAGGTGTAAAAAATATGTCTCTGGTTTATAACAAAAATGTCCTAGAGAAAATGTGAGACATATTCTCATTTCTGGCATTAGTTCTTTCCATGAAATCTGCTCTTTTGTTTTCCCTGGGAATAAATTATACCAGAGGATGGGTAAAGAATATCAAAGTGACCTTCTTGATGACTGCATCTAAACTAGATGATTGCATTCCTTTTAAGCAAGCAGTTTACCTGTTTCTCTTAATTTCTCCACTTCCCATAGTTTGGCAATGGTGTAATGAGAAACATCAAACTTTTCATGTAGATTTTCCAAATGTTAATTTGTTTTTTTGTTGTTGTTGTTGGTAACTACTAAAAAAATACTCATTCAAAGTAAAGCAACTCCTATTTGCCTAGCTTAGAGGAATGGAGGAAACAAATAATGTTTTCTGTAAAAAAATGGGGTCAGTTTGGTGGCACCACCTGCCAGACTGTTTTACAGCTCACAGTCAGTCACTTCTTATCCACCATTGCCAGTCATGACAGGACTCCATGTTTTAAGTCCTGTAAGTATGTTCCTCATCTCAGGAATGGGGAGTGCTGTGGAGGTTCATACTTCAGCACAGTTATCCACTGACAGAGAGCAATGAAGCCTCAGCCATTTGGGCAGCTGGCAATGGCTCACCACTCTGGAGTGGTACCGTATGGTCTCAGAGAGAGCAAAGGCAACCATCTCATATGAAAAGTGATAATAAATGGAGGACTCAGTCTCAGGAAGGAAATTCTGGCCAGCTACAGAGGACAAAGCCAAACAGAAAATGAGTGTAGAGCACAGCAAATTTCCCTCTTTCTGCAGCCTGCAGGCACTTTGTTTAAGCCACGCACATGCTGTTCACACTGTTTTCACTGCAGCAGCAGGTGTTTGGAAGGCCTGTGAGGAGACAAACAAAAGAGAAGCAATACAAATACAAGTGGGGGTCTCCTTCCAATAACAGAACTCTACATGGGTATTGAAAACATATACAAGTCACCTGTATCTTTTATGTTAAACCTCATAGGGTAATGTAATGACAAACTGAAAATCTAGAAGTGTCCTTCTGAATTTACTTGTAGAAAAAAGCTTTACTGAAAATAGTAAAATAAAACTGCTGTAAGGTACTATAATACTGGACCTCAGGTTTACACTAGGAATTTATCTCTGGGTCTACCCTTTTGTGCAAGAGATGCTAACTGAGGTAATGACAGGATTGAATGGTTTGATTATAATATCTTGGAATTGCTGGATCTTCAGCAAGGTTGCTGACACACTGTGTACTGCGGAATTTGTATGCAAATTTCATTACCATCTTTTGTCAGAATGTTCTTATATTACCCTACCCAAAAAAATATCCCATTGGTGATTGCAGTCTGATCCCAGTGAATCATTATGCTACAAAAGTGGCCTCCGGATTTCGTTCGAATTATATTCACCAGTCTTTGGATAATTTGGGTGTAGATTCAAATAAAAATAAGGCAAATTGACTCATTCAACCTCTCCAGTGGACTGTGTACCTGTATTTCAAATGGTGGGTATTTGAAACCCAGATATAGTCCTAAGTTCTGAATGTAGGACTTCAGTCTCTCTTCCAAAGACCTGAGTGAGGAATTTTGAGAGTTAGGGGTTTATTTTGACATAAAAGTAAAATAGAGCAATCTCAACCTAATTCACTCCAAATACAGTCTTTCTACTTCAGTGAAATTATAAACTGGCTGGGATGAAGGCAAGGTATTTTTCAGTTGGCTCAAACTGAAATTCAGCTGCAAAAGGGTTGTAGCCAAGTCAAATATTTCAGAACAAGTAGGACTGAATGCTGTCTAGTTTGTGAGATACTGACATACACTAATTATCTACATAGTAAGGAAGAGATGCCTTCAATTAATATCATCACTTAAATCCAAGTTCAGATTTATAGTACTGCAAGCCTTTAGGGTTATCTAGAACTTGGGCTATGACTTGGCCTCACTAAATAAATTTCACAGTTTTTTCATTGTTTCCAGTGAAATTTTCTGTATAAAATTTTAGTAGGCTTATAAACCTAATATTCTTTCAAACTAATACATTTTATCTTTGATGAGAAATACACAGTGCATATTGTTTATTTGTCCAATAATTACTACTTTTTAATGTATTTCAGCTGACACTGAATTGATGAGTCTCCCTACCCTGGGATACAGCTGTGGGATAGCAAGGAGATTGTATTGGGAAGATAGTAACATTTCTTTGTAAGTCACTCTAAACACTGAATTGTCCCCCTGTGACCTCTAGCTTCTCCAAATCACGCATGAGCATGGAAATGAATTTTGAGACAGAAATGCTCTTTTGTAGCAGAGTGCACCTGCCATTTTCATCATGGACAGCAGCAACTCTCTAGAAAGCAGTAAATCTGTCAGTGGGATCAAGGACTGGTTGGCACCACTGGTTTCACATCCTCCATCTATTTTGAATCAAGCAGCTGAGTGATTTTTTCCCTCTGAGTTGACATAACACTATTCTAAGAAAATTAATTCCTTTTGTATTTCTCTTGCTCTGTCCAGCCCCCAGCAGGCTTCATATTCTAATTCCTTAATTCTGTGTTGCCAGATTGTATAAATCCAGTTTTTAAAAACAGGTTTCCTCTTTCCCAGCACAATGCCTGATAATGCCCATTCAATGTCTTTTTTCTGACACCACTTGGTTACTGAAGATTGACATAGAAATCAGTGAATTTAAATGCAGTTCACTTAGCAGACCTGCTAAAATACCCGTATTTCAGAGAATCCAAAGAACTCCAGGCCAGAGACCAGGTGCACAGCCAATAAGGGATCTAACAAACATGAGCCTTCTATGAGTTCCATCAAACTCCAGTGACCTCTTTCACTCATCTAAAACCTGCCCATCTATGGCACCACTCTTAAAAGTTGCAATGCCTGACCTTAAGGAACAAAAGCAAACACAGAAAAGACAACTGAGGAAATATTGTCTAAGTGAAAATAAGTGATAATCACATCAATATACAGAATTACCCATATAATCAAGCCAGAAATTGTAAAACTAAGCTATATATGGACACAAACACACAGATAGTGTGATAAAAAGGAGGGTCTGAATAAAGTCACTTTACAGATGCTTTTCAAAATACTTCAACTATTTGGGGAAGAAAAAAAAAATTCTATTTCATGGCTTTCAACTGACTCTTACACAGGAACAGAGTATCTTTGGATCTGGACTGCTTAAATTTGTACTAGTCCTTTTTAGGCAAGATCAGAAAGTATATTTAGTATCATTTGTTAAAAACAGTGATCTCTGTAAATATGAGAAACTTTTCCAATCATGTCTTTCATGATACCAGCGTAAAGGAGCTTCCCTAGAAGCAGAAAGCAGAAAATTTAGAGCCAACAAAGATTTTGGTTTGGGGTTTTTTTGTGTTTGTTTGTTGGTATGTTTTTAATTCAAGACTAAAATGAATCTATGAAACTCCCTTCCATGAGGCAGAAAGTTGGGGGAAAAAACCAAATAATTACTTGTATTTAAAAATATTTCTGTTTGCGACAGTAAACATTTTTAAAAGACCAAGAAAAGAAAAAAAGAGAAAATACTATTTTAGGCATAATTAACTTGCAGAGTTTATGAGGCAGTTTTCTATGGCAGAGACTTCTCTGTGACTCCCAGAGTTTGTGGTGTTGACCACTGCGTAGGGAATGGCTCTGGGCAGAATTGACTGTTGGTCAGGTTCAAATTGAGAACATCTATGTTGTGTCTCACACTTCTCATAATTTTCTTCAAAGACTTTGGGGGCACACACACATAAAAAAGTGTAGAAACTGGATTGTCCCTGCTTTTGGCCTCAAATTTGAATTTACAAAAGCCTTTCCACTAAATTCCTTGGACTTTTTTTTTCACTGGGATCACAATGTGACAACATGTCATCTTTGAAGAATTATGTTCTTGCAACATAATTTGCAAGCTAAACTGTGGCAAAATGCAGTCCTTTGTTCAGGCTTTGAATTCCAAAAGTTCCTTCTGTGATCTGATTGGGAATGTTTAGCTGGGTGAAAAGCAGTGAAAAGTCCCTGGCAAACTTCAAAGGCAGGTTTTTCATTACCTCCACAGAAAGTCATGAAGAATCTGCCTGGTTTATAAGACAGTAAAACTTCCTTCTGGTCCTTTTGTTAACAGTGTGAGGAAGTAAAGTCCTATATTTGAATGCTTGTTGAGTTTCATAGCATCATAGAATGGTTTGTGTTGGAAGGGACCTTTAATGGTCATCTAGTCCAGCTCCCCCTTAATGGTCAAGGACATCTGCAACTTGATCAGGTTGCTCAGCACTCCATCCAGCCTGATCTTGAATGTTTCCAGGGATAAAGCACCCATCCCTTCTCTGGGTAACTTGTTCCAGTGTGTCACCACCCTCAAATGATTTTGATCTTAAGAGGGCAGGAATTAAAAAAAAAAAAACCCATCAGTAAGACATGCAAAGAAGGCACTGTGTATGTACTGTCTGAGTACAACTCTACACGCCCTAAATCTGGGGTTAAACCTCTCATGAGATGCTAATTTGTATTCAAAACTGAAAGGTTAGAACCAGTCTTGGACTCCCCATCCATATATGCAAATTTTGAAAAAGAGTGGGAGTTCATATACAGGATAGGAGGCTGAACCTATTTGTAATAAGAACCAATAATAGAGACAATAAACTTTCCTTATGAAGCCTACTATCATCATGCTAATAATTGCATGCACATTTCATCCAGGAAGCTGAATCTTAATCAAATAATAATGTGTATCCTCTTTGAAATGCCTCTTCATCTTGCTTTGAAGTGCCAGACTGCAACCAGAATGCTTCTGCATTTCTTACTTGCCATGTTCCCATCTGCTACCATCAAACTGACTTTCTCTCCCTCATTGTTTTCTCCTCTTCCTTCCTTCCTATTCTCCCCAAATGTATTTTTAAGATGAAGACCAAAAGTTTCTGCACCTGACAGGGCAAAGATTTGTCAACTGCATCCAGCTTTGTGTAAACAGTGCTGCCTCAAAGATAAGAAATTTGAAAAGTAGCAAGAGAGATTATCTCCCTTTCATTGGCTTCATTCATATTGAAATGTATGATCAGAGTCAAGGTCTTAATCTTCACCTCACTTTCACAGCTGCTCAGCTAACCTTAGTGTGTGTCCCAGCCCTCTGTGAGAAAGCAAGGCCCTGTGATTGGATTAAAGGGCAAAGAAAGGGAATGTCGTGTTACTCCTTTAGGCAGCCCAGGCTCTCAGAAAGAAGCTCAAATAACAAAAGGTGAGAAATCTGACCTAGCAAAAGTACGACAGGGTCCACAGGCTTCAGCTGGCTGCACCAGCTACAGTGAGGTCACTTTTGACACTCTGTATGAGGTGATTCCTCAATTTGTACTAAATCCTCTCTTTTCTCAGCAGAAGGGGAGAGGAGGCCTCTCTGTGCCTTCCTGCTGTGACAAGCCATCAGTAGCCCAGGAGGATAAGCCAGATCATTGAAGTTTCCCTTGTAAGGCTTCCTGCTAACAATTATCAGCCCCTAAAATGTTGAAGAAAAATATTGATTACAGCTCACAATATGTATTTATCCAACAAATTGCACAAAGAAATCTTCTCTTTTTCTAATGCCTGAATAGTGAAGCTAAGCCCAAGTTTTGGTGGTTTCCCCATCACATTTTTTTAGCTCCTTACGTCAGAAGTTACTAATAATTAGCTTGTTTGGATTTAAGAGTATTTACAGTCAAAAAAATAAAAAGCTGGACATTTTCCATTGTTCTTGATGAAGACAGGAAAAGGGGAAAAGACTCTATGGTAACAAGATCCCATCAAAAGCTATTTCTTTTAAATAATTGCTATACTTCCCCAAGTGTAAACTGCCCTCACTTAGCAGTAAAGCTCTGGAGAAGGAGTCCTCAAATAACCCACACTTGTCTCAGAGGCCCCCCTGCTTCTGGTCAGATCAGAGATGGGGGGGGGGCACGGGGGGAGGTGGTGGTGTTGATCAAAGTTATGAAGAACCAGCTATAAGGACATACTGTTAGAGAAGAAAGAGCTGTCATAACCCCCCATATCTGAATACCCAACTGCAGTATTGATTTGCATGTTTTTTGAGATGGAACTTTTAGTCAAACTTGTGAAAACGTGATACGAAGAACATGGCACAACTTTGCAACGAGAGGTCAGTGAACTTCTGTATCCCTCAAAGTTAAGCTTTGATCTTTCCTGTCATTCAGCTTCCCTACAATGTGGTAGAAAGAACTTAAGTATGTAACAAATCTTGTCCCTAGAATTATTCCTTGACTTAGGCACCTACAAACACTTGATGCTACAAGTCTATTATTGCAAACACAGATTTGGCAGACAGAGATGCTGCTCTGAGTTAATTACCTTGAGGCCAGGCCTTTCGACAGTCTCCAGTGACTAACTCCCTTTTTACCAACCCTTCATAAACCTCAGCAATCCTCAAGGGATGAAGAATCACTTCTACTCCAGGTCACTTTTATTTCTGCTGTAAATCAGGTCTAGGTAGGACCGTGGTTATGATGTCCTGTGAATCTCTGTGTGTTCAGCACCCAAAGCAGGATCAGGGTCAGGTTGCTGTGGATTAGAGTTATCCCCCAGGTGCTTTATTTTGCTGGCAGTTATTGCTTTGATACACCAGGGTTTGCAAAAGTAGTTTAAAAACACCTTTTCCCTCCACTTCCTGATCTCGAGTCAAATGTTGGTCAGCTGAACTGACGGATTAAATATCAAAGTCTGCTTTATTCATCAGACTTTATGAGGAACACTTTTTTCAGTCCTACTGGAAAGAAGTGCAGTCTCTCCTCCTCCAGACCTGCACCTCAGGACTGTACACAGAAAAAATACCTAAATTCAGCAACAGAGTTTCCAGGAGACTGCTGCTGCAGCAGCAGAAATGGAGATGTACTTAGTGACATGTCGATCAGCTCCCTGCTGCTCTTTTGAAAAAAGAGACGAAGAGCCAGTGTTTATTCTCAAATAACATTTTTTGCTGAGGTTCTAGAAAGATGGATGAACTGAAACTGACTTTGATTTGGAGCTAATGGCCCAAATCAATCACTATAACTGGCCACTGCCTTACCTCAGGTGGAGGCATTAGCTGATGGTGTTTGGGCAACATACAAGCTGACAGGCTTATATTTGCTCATGCGTTTACCTCAGCCATAAACAAGCCTTTAAGAGATTGGCTATTGATAGCTGAATTCTCAGTTTACATTTATTATGATAATAGATGTGTGAATAACTGTGGAAAATATTTCAAGCCTAAAAAGTTATTCTAGAATGTAGAGGAATACAGATCATATATTCTGTACAGTGAAAGAAAAAAAGGCTTTTAAGTTGAGCACATATAAATTTGTACCCTTTGCCTTGTACTAAGCTATAATATTGGCTTTCATGCAGAAACGAATAATAGCTTTATTCACCCTCTCTGTATTGCCCTAACATGCTGCAACTTGATTAAGGGCATGAATTCAGGGCATGAATCTTCCTGATATAGTCAGATTATTGAAATTATCCCAAAAGAGCATGTTTGCTGCTCTGCATGCAAAGATCTTCCATTGTCTCCTTAAGAATACACAAGACAGGTCAAGAGAAGCTTAATTAACATGGAATTAGCACAAGTCAATTTTGGTTTTTTATATTGTCTTGCCCTTTGTGGCTGGAGGGCAGCTGGCAGTTCGAGGAGATCATGCTCATATAAGTGTATTGATCAAACGTTATTAGTTAAAGCTTATTTGTGTGCTGTCTTTAGGGCAGCAGAACAGGAATTCTATACAGCACATAGTGCTAGGCAGAAAAGGCCAACAGGTTTCTGCATTTTGGCAAGTCTGATTTAAGGCTAACAAGTAGCTGAGCTTTTCAAGAGAAAAAAAGGCAAGAAAACAAGGTTTTGGATTAGTTCTGTAGCTACATGAGGCATTTCTTGCCTTCTTTAACACTGCATTGCAATCAAAAACCTTCCCCGATCAAACTACCATGTCTGTGTAAGATCATTTAATATCACTCGGTCATCTGCCAGGTCTCAGTACCTAGTTTGCAGAAATAATTGGGTTTCTTTAATGTCATTTGTTCTCAAATTTATTGGACAAGGACAAGCAAAAACAGGCTATTCGTCTAATTGACTGAGCACTACACTCTTTGAATATCATATTACCATTATGTCTAAGCTCTCAGGAGCCAAACTTAGCATTTGCCAAGAACTTATTTCTCATTATTTATCCATATTGTATGACAGCAAGGGATTCAGAAAAGATCATTCTGTCATCTTCACTATTCATTTCTCTTGATAGTTGTACCAAGTTCATAGTGAGGCAACTGAATTAATCCTTATATTTAATGATGCTGTGCCATGCAAAATTCTCATTGACTTAGTGGATCCCCTGTGGAAGGTACTACATAGCAGAAGGAATCTTTTCTGAAATATGCTTTCTCAGCAGTCCTTCTCCATGGCAGTAAAAACACAGCACAGCCAAGGACCTTAGAGCTAACAAATCCACGCTAACCAAGTCCCTGAAAAACTGTTGAAGTTACCTCGTGCATGTGGAACATTTCCACAAAACCTGCGATAGATGCAAACAACATACTCTTATATGCCCCTGCATACAATCTGATGTTCCTTAGGACTTTTACTGTTCCTCACTAGCTCAGTTCTTAGATTTGGAAATACATGAATTGCATATCTTTTATTTACTTTTATGAAAAATATCTTCTCTTTGCAATGGGCTTATTCCCATCACCAGAATCACAATGATTTATGGTTTTAAAGCAGAGTTACTCTTTTTTTCCCCCAACAGCTCTTAATTCAGAAGGAAATAATCACCCACAAATACTCCAAAGTATTCTAGGCTTCCTGCCATGTGCCTGTTCAGTTGTGCCTATGTCAATCCAGGTCTTTTGTCTCATGCAGATTTGGATTTCGGAGTTTTTAGAGAATTTGTGAGAAGAACAAGAGAGGAGAATATAACACGAGAGTTGGGCCATTTATAATCTTATTTTTTGAGGATAGTATGAGTGTGACAGCTATCACATGTCTTTCACAATCTGAGAAAACAAACCTGGGCAGGTTAAAAAGTCCCTTTAATGTGTATGAACATACACAAATACACACATGCAAGCACATGCACATGCTTCGTCTTTTTGCTCTTTCTCTCAATTCTGCTCTTTACATCACTGCAATTAACATTATGAGCAATAACTGAATTAATTTGACAGTAATCCCAAGCTTAACAATGAACTTCACATCTAAATCAGTTCCATGTCTCTGTTAGTACGTGAAATGCACATGGGGTAGCAGGGAATTGCCATGAGCAAAACCTCACCATCTTAAAATTAAAATCCTTCCACACTCTCATAGAATCATACAGGTTATTTTTTTTTATTCTTCTTGGCAGTTCTTGTTTTGTAAACTTGAAATCTGATCACTGCACATTAAAACAGTTACCTTTTATCTGTTATACAAAGGTAGCAAGAAACAGTATTTAGAACATAACCAATCATTAACCTTCAGTGAAGAAGTGAGGCTAGGCAAAAAAATTTGCCAAGAATAATCTCCCTTTCATGTAAATTTTATAAATTAGGTCAGCTTTAACTTCTAGACATTTGAGGCTGGGCTCTGCAAAGTTCTGTAATGCTTTACTAACACCTACTTCGAAAAGCATTTGCTAAAAACCTCTTGCTCTCCCTGCAAACTAATTCCAATAATTTTCAAATGACAGCAGATATTCATATACATTTTTATTGTTATAAAATATTTTGTTCCTGTTGTTGATGTTGTGGTTGATGCTTTGGGAGATGGTTTGATTATTTTCATATCACAGCTGTTCAGAAATATTTCATTAGTGTTTTTTCCTACTTTTCAAAGCAATTGATTTCATAATCAGGGCAAAAACTACTTATTCCAAAAAATTTTTGTAACAAAAGACCTGCAATGCCCAGAGTGAAATGGAGTAGAGTAAGTCTGAGCCTGAACACACTAAACTAATTGCTTTGGGTAATCATTGGGATACTGGTTTATATCATAAAGTGTTCTGATTCATTTTCAGGAAACGTGGCTTATTTTTATGTTAATGTTTTTCTTTTCTCCAAAGAGGTTCTATGAATTATCCCAAATAGATTAATGTGCTGACCTTTGATCCCTAGAAACCAGAGGCTGGATTACAGCTGTGCACGCCTTGAGAAGCTTAACTTTTACCGTTCAGTAAAGATGTGAGCAGCAATGCTGAGAGCTGCCTGAACCTGACATTTCTGAGGAAACAGCAAAATTAGCACAAGATTTTTCCAAGACTATTTATACATCTTCTGAAACACAGAATAAGGCTGATCGTTGCCTTTGAAGAGTATTCATAGAAGAGGCAGATCACTGCTGTAGGAGAATAAAATCCTGCAGTCATTCTTTAGGCTTAGTGAAAGTAGTTTTCTTATATGCACTTAGCCCAGCAATATCTTTGCAGACGCTATTAGCAACTGCAAGTCATCTTTGCTCCTTTTCTACAAAATAGGTTGCCTCTGTAAGACACCTTTTCCTCGTTGATACTCAGCCATACATACATTGGTCAGCAAGGATTTTGTGTGGTCAATGTTTGGGAAAGAAGTTGAAAACCTAAACAGGAGGATTGCAGCTTATTGTAACTCAGCTGATGTAGACATAGCAATTCCCCTTGCACTCACACAAGCTCTCTCGACCCTGGGCAGAAAATAGCATGTGAGTGAGCAACCTATGGAAATTAAGGAAGAAATAAGGTAAAATTTAGCCATTGTAGTTTGAGTGTGATAAACTACAATACTTCTTGGGAAACGGCATAAGGAAGGTGGGAAGGAAGAAGTAATAGGTCTGATATTTACATCTCCCAGGATTATAACAGTCCGGCACAGAAGGTTTTAGACAAAAATTAAGATAAAACTTGACTGCTTGTGAGCAAAAAAATTGAAAAAATATGTACAATTTTTGCCACAAAGCTAGATATGATTGGCAACTTCTCTTGGCATTTTTTTAAAGTTTCTATTACACAGTACAGGATTGTGAGCTTCCTTGACACCAAAAAATTCTAAACTGCACAGGACTTTAATCCCACAGCCAAATGAAATTTCAGTAGTCAAAGCCTGTTTGAATTCCTTGTATCCCTGCACAGTATGAGATGAAAATTGTTAAATCTAGTGTGTTGGTAAATAGTAATTTCCAATAAAATAAAAATTAGAACATGATGGTTCCACTCTTCTCATGGCATTTTAAACTTGTCTGAAACCAGGAAGTGTCAAAAGTGTTACAAGAAAAACTGTTCATAACATATTTGATTTATAGACTCCAAGAGGTTGGGCTGTATTGGGATAATAATTTCATTTTCTGGAAGGTGATCAAAACAAAACTTTCAAACGTTCTGAGGTTCACCCAGTGCTGGAGGGTTGAGTGGTTGCCATGTCTGCCATATGCACTATATCAGAGTTATTCATCAGCTGTCTTCTTGATATATAGAGTTCATATGATACAGGCAGTTTTAGTCCACATTCATTCGTTTCATTTTACAGTACTAAATGTTCTTCAGGCATTACAGCTAATTTCAAAGAAAAAATTACTTAACAGTATCACTTAAAAGAAGTTGTACTTATCAATTTCATGAAAAACCTCAAACTCCATTATTCACACCTGGTTGCTATTGTATAATCATACAACAATAGCAAATACTGGATTATTAAATGAAACTTTTCTATCAAATAAAATTTCTGCAGTTTCTCATACTGTCTTTTGCTCACCAGTATTGCCCAGCTGTGCGTTATTTGCCGCAGTGTTTGCTAACACTGGAGAGTGAGAGCAATTCTACCTGCAGAAGAAACAACCTAAACCTGCCTTTCTAAGAGGTGTTTATTCATACATGGCTCTGTATGGTTGTAGTTAGAATTAAGCTATTTTTCTTCCAAACTACAAGGTATAATATATAGAAGGAAGCCTGAAAAAGTTTTCTAGTTCTGGGTGTTTTCAAAAGCTAGGAATCCATTTTTGTGTGTGTCCCATGTCTAAGGTGCAAGCTCATTATCTTATTCTTTGCATTGGGCTTTTTTTGGAGGCATTTTCTCTCACTAAATAAATATTTTACTTCATTTTTATTTAAAAAAATCAAATTTGTATCAGGCTTGATGCAGAACTATAAGTGAGCAGGTATGGTATGTTTATCAGGACAATCATGCTGAACTGAAAAATTGTAATGGTTCACAGGGAGAACAAAACAAAGATTTTGAGGTGGGTTTTAGTGTTTCACACCACAGCCAACTTGTGACTAATGTGTGCTTTTTAGCTAGAGATTTCACTTTTTCCACAGTTTACCTCTAACTGTAATGACTACTTAATGTGAAATCTTTCCTTCAGGTTTGTGTGTATTATCAAACAGATCTGATGGTCTGCTCTATCAGAAATTAGACAAATTATGCTGTGGGGATAACCAAGAGTCAGGGCTGTGACTGTTGGTGGGAAGCTCAATAAATCTATGTTATTACACTGCCATAGTATTTGCTGGCCAGAGATCTGAGTGTAAGAAAACAACTGATTGCACTGCAAAGCTCACCATCACATCAGGTAGATGTGATGATAGTATCAAGGAAAGCTGTAAGTCTAAAAGACTGACTGGAAGTAGGATGGAGTTAGAGTTTTTCTAAGTAAGCTGTGTGGCACATTGGCTGTGTGTACAGAAGGCTTCACAGAACAAACAGAGGCCCAGGAGCCCAGGACTTTGCTATCTTTTCAGTGCAGCAGATTCACAGTGTAACTGGTAAGTGATCAAAGTGATGCTTCAACAAATCGAAGTTAAGACAAAAATTGAGCTCTAAGCATCCCTAGATGTGATTTTGAACAGTAACATAGCTTTGGGATTTGTTTAGAATGTAATTTATTTGCTTGTGTGTTTGCTCTTAGAGGGGTGAGTCTTAAAAGGATTTGTTGGCTTTGTACTGTTCATTGGGCACCTCAAAGACATACAACTTGAAACATTGTCTGCTAACTTCCTGTTGGGCAAAACTTCTAATTTTCATTAATCACTAGGGCCTATTCATACCACCACCAACTCTTATCCTGCTTGGAACCACAAAGGGAACAGAAAAGCACTGGGTTTGCCAGCCTCTTTCTTCTCAAACCTTTATCAAGGGTGTCCAAAGCAGTGAAGGGTAGTGGGGAGTGAGAGAAGTAGGAAGGGAGATCTTCAGGTCTGAAGACATGAAGCTTGCCTCTGTGTGTGTTAGAATTCAAATCCAACTATTTCATATTTGTACAGTCCTTCATTTGTTTTTTTTTGGATCAGTAAAATATTTAAAACATACAAACCCTTCCTTAAGCTTCTTTATTTTATGAATCAATTGTAAATAACCTTTGAAATGCATTCAGGTGTTGGAAACCATCTGTTTGTTTGGAAAGGGTAATTTTCCCAAACACAGAGAGGAATAGGCAGTCTTAGGAAACCCTTTAAACGCTGTGAGGAATTATGGTCTGGATAGCTGGAGTGACCTCTCGTGGTCTTCACGGGAACTAAGGCGATTCCCCTCCCCACTTCCTTGCCCTCTTTTTACCACGTACAGATGAACAGCACTGGTTCTTACTGAAACAGAGACTAGAAACAGCTCCATCAGGAGAGTGCAGGACAGATAAATGTTAAAATGTAATTCAAAATGTGCTCCGAACTTAGTTATATCCGGAAAATACTATATTTTAGCCTTTTAGTGTCACTCATCTGTTCTCAGCTGCTCCAGGAAAGAAATGCTTTCCTCACATGCTAAGGTGGCTCCCTTCTAGCATGTCTCATCTTTTATTTTTTTAATGTTGGCTAGCAAAAGTGCAGGTCTTTAAAAAAGCAGTTAACATCTTCCTAAGCCACTGGAAATGGGAGCAATCAGCCCCGCAGGAGGAATCCCCTAGTAGGGGTGTAAGTAGCAGGAATATCTGTAGCAGATGCCTGCAATACCTTTCACAGCTATCTTGCTTTTATTTCCCTATTCCTGTGAGTTAGCTGGTTCTAGATAACAGTGAGAAATTTCCATCAAATGTTACAGACTGGAAAAAACAGTGCATATTTTCATTGCAGTAGCTTCATCTCAGCATCCAAGGGATTGTTTTGTTTTCTTTAAGGTTTGGTGGGGTTTTTTTCTGGGAGGGAAGACAAGAAAGGACGAAGCAGGTTAGGACTGTTGCTTAGCATGACATAAAGATATCAGTAATACCTTTTTTGAACCAGAATTATTTCCACTTGTTAAAACCCAGGCACAGCAGACCAGATGTCCCCCATCACTTCAGGTTGTCCTATGCCACAGGACAGATGCCTGGAAAAGTATTTATGCTTTATATAGTCCATTGCTTGATAGAGACAGCTGTTGCACTAGGATCCCTCTGTCCCTTCTTCATGTAGCACCTCATTTCTCCAATTTAAAAAAATAATCAAGATATTTTATGAAGCATTTTATATTGTTAGATGTTGCATCTCCCTATATATCTGTATTGAGTAGAGGAGTCTGAACCAAACTGCAAATGTACACCCTGTATTCACTTCCCAAACACTAACCTCAAAGTCCAAACCCAGATTTAAGTTTCACACTTGGCCCATGTTCAAAAACTCCATAAATCACTGAATAGAAAAATGCCCCACCTATAGTTCAAGAGCTGAATACTTGAAAACCAGATCATGATCTTAATCAGTTTACCCTGTCTCTAATATTGATAGCTCTGCTAGATAGAGAAGACAATTACCAGTATCCCTATCCTTCTCAGTGGTAGGGGATGAGGAAAAAAACATCAATGGTCTTGAGAGGCACAAATAAGTGTCTATTGAATGGCTTTGTATGCATTCTCCCTGCCATCTGTTCTTTTAATCTTCCATATGAATATCACATACTATAACAGCATCAGTGCAAATGTCAGTTCTTTTAAATTTCCATTTTCCCTTTTCTGTTATTTTAGTGCTGTCTTTTCACATACTTCTTTCTTCTCCATGTGATTCTTTCTGTGACTTTTGTAATGTCTGAGGGGTTTTTAGAGATGAAGTTCAGCATCTGGATACTGAAAATGGATGGATATTTTGCTTAATAATGAAAAGATTGGGTCATTTAATTTCATTATTTATAGCTAAAAGACCTATCCAGCTATTTTCCAGACTTCAGTCACACGTAGTATATACTGGAAGAGTTCAATTATTTTCTCTCATTTCCATCTCCCACAAAAAGTAAGAAAGTGTCCTACATTCTTTTGACACTAATACAGTAGCTTTTGAGATATGAGTCCAGACATGTCAGATATCTCAGTGAAGAGAACAGGATGTGCTCTTCAGTACAACACAGACTGTCTGAACTTACTGCCAAAGCCCATCTGACTTTTTGTAAAAGAGCTTAAGTTAACAGAATATGTTATTTTAAGTGAGTAAGTTCTCTTAAAAATTCTCATCTCTTCAGCCAAATCTAGCTCTCAGGGTGAAAAAAAAAAAAAAAACCCACAAAAAAACAAACAAAACCAAATCAAAACTGCCTTCAACTCTAAGAGGAAAAGTTGCTTGACTGAGATCTCCTTGGGCTCATCCATGTTCAAAGTGGTGTCCAACAGGACAAAACTAAACTGAGGGGTTGTATGATGGCTGTTTTCTAGAACTCTATGCAGAGTCAAAAGGTAGGACTCTGAAATCCTCTTAGAAAGCATCAGAGGAACATTTGTTAAGAATATCTTTAGTTCAATATTTCCAATATTGTTAATAAAACCTGCTTCTAGGAAGGTAGCCATTTTAGCCAGCAGTGCTCTCCTATGATCTGATATCAAACAGGTAATTGAGGTTTCCTGTATTATTTGAGATCTGGAATAAGGATAGTAGTAACAATTCAAAGATTCAATGCATTCTTGCTATTAACGTCCACTATAGATCACAGGTGAAAACACATGAATGCAGGGAATGTCTCTGTAGATGATTTATGTGGATTTTTTTCATTATTATTCTTACAAGCATAAATATTTACAATATTTATCTACCTGCTGAAATAGTCTCATTTCCATGCTTATTTAAATGACTAGCTTGGCTGCTAGCGGTGCTTATTTGTGGTGCTTATTTTTACAGTTGAGTAGAGGCTTCCAAGAATTTGTTAACTCAAAATGCAATCCAAATGTTTAGCATATAGATGAGAGAAGATATTTTAGGGTCATTCCTTTGCTATTACAAGTCTTCCATTTCGTGTCACGGCCCTATTTTTACTTCCCTCCTGTTTCTTCCATTTTCTTCACTACTGGGTGGGATTTTATGCCAGAAAATCCACCCTTGAACATCATCACAGATTCCTATCACAGGTATTGGAAGTGATCTAAAGGAGAGAGAGGAATAAAAGGCAATAAGTGATGCACCATACCTCTGCTTGCCATCCACTGACCAATGCCCAGCCCATGCTCCAGCATCAATTGGCACGTTCTGGCCAACTCCCCCTCATTTATACATGGAGCATGATGCTCTGTGGCACGGACTATCCCTTTGGCCAGTTCAGATCAGCTGTCCTGGCCATGCTGCCTCCCAGCTTCTTGTGCTCCTCCTCACTGGCAGAGCATGGGAAACTGAAAAGTCCTTGACTTAGAGGAAGCACTGCTTAGCAATCATTAAAACATCAGTGTGTTATCAATATTATTCTCACACTAGATCCAAAGCCCAGCACTGCACCAGCTACCGAGAAGAAAATTAACTCTCTCCCAGCTGAAACTAGGTCAATTCTGCTTAAGTAAAATATTTTCAAACTCAGTATCTTTTCTTTGGGCAGTGTTTTACTGTTGTTGCTGCCTAAGCCAAGCACAATTAGTAGGTTTTGCAGAAATCACACCATGTACATACATGCAGGTAATTATCAATGCAAATGAAAAGTTACTGTTTAAAATAGCAGTATAGCAATTATGTTCAACTACTTGAAAACATACCTCTATGCATAGAGACAGAATAAGCAGCAGTAGCACAAGAATTTCCATTCTAAACATCCTTTTCCATTTCTTGTATTGTCAAATTTTCAAGAATTCTAGCAGAATTCTAGCAGAAACTGCACTTTTAGTTCTGAGCTGACATGTCTTATGTATTTCCTCAGTGTGAACTATTAGCAATGTCTAGTGGTCAGAGCTGCAGGAAGGGATCTAATAAACCTTGATTCTATTCCTATTTTTGAGTTGACTGAATGAGTTTGCAGTCACCTTACCTGTTTCTCCAAATATAAATTATTGCTGTCCTGTGCTAAGTAATTTAAGTTTTAAAAGTAAGCAAGCAGAAAACTCCCAGTTCACCACTGCTTTAGTTTAACAAAAGAGTAAACACACAATTTTTGTGGTTACAAAATACTAAATCTGATATCTCAAAGTATGAAAGCTGAACATAAGGCAGAAATTACATTCCATTACCTCTGCTGGTGTTCTGGTGAAATCCGTTGAAGGTTAGAAAGATTTTAAGTGTCCTGGGCCCATGCCAAAAGTTTTAAATTAAAAAAAAAAAAGAAAATTGAAATTTCTCACTATTCTGCATTATAAATTACAAAGGCTAAAAGTTGAGTGCTTGCAGAAAAAACTTTAGACATCTCTGGAGACATCATATTTAGTGGACTCTGAATCAACCTTTCTATGACCAACAGAAGCTGTGCTACTTCTCTGTCTTCAGAGATAATCAGTAGAGTTTTCAGTGGCTATTTCTATTCCTACCATACAGACCTGTGTCTCCTTTTCAAGTTTTACTTATCTTTTTTTACTGCAATAAACCTAGGAAATTAATGACTGAACAAAATGTGAAAATTTAAGAAATGCTAGAGTTAATGCAGTCCATAAAGCCTTACTTCCATTGTCTAAAACATTTTGCCTCTTCCTCTATTTATTCTCCTATTTCTCCTATTTATTTTCTGGCTTTCATAAGGGCTCTGTCTCTGCAAGTGCAGTGCTGTGAAGAGAAAGGAGTGGGATGTCTAGCAAACTCCAGGAGCAACTGGAGAATCTGGAGTTCTGGTCCTGGCTGGCTGGGGCTTCTGGATACACATCTGGAATGTCTGTGTACTTACCCACGAACTTCAAATTCTTATAGGCCACAGTAACTGAGAGTATGTTTGAGATCAGGACTAGGTAGGGTTGTGTTCTGAAAGGCAAGAGAGAAGACAGCTGTAGACAGAGGTGGCTACTCTATCACAGTGAGATGCTGTACCTTCAGGTGCCCATCCCCTTCTGAAAGTGCATCTCTATCTCCTCTCTTCATCCCCACATTAACTGGAAATGTGGCATTTCACTTCCCACTAAGCAGCTTTTGAACTTGGGGGCAAATTTTTCTTTCAGTTTGGTTCTTCAAAGCCAGAAACATTTTTCATTTAAAAAATAAAGTCTGCCATAGAAAATAAGCCATTGCGGAAACTGCCTTGCTCCCACTGGAATTAATGGCAATAATCCATCTGCTAAAAAGTCTGTCTAGAATAATTCACAGCTGCAAGAAAACCTGAATAAGATCAGACTTTGTTGTCCCCTTTTTCCCCAATGATTTTCATTTCCTTTCTTTCCCGAAGAAACAAAAAGCAGTAAGCAGCTGGATGGACAGATAGACACTTGCTTGAAGTCAAACTTACTTAACTAGATTAAGTGGTAATCTTTTAAGTGTATTGCTAAACATACCACAATAAGATTTGAAATGGCTCTGAAGTGAAAAAAGCTGATGAGATGTGGTAACAGCACACCTCAAAATGTTTCTAAGTGAGCCTAAGACTTAAAAATGTTGCTTTCATCTTACTGGAGAGTGCATGAAATCTCAATAGGTTTAAAGCTTTCTTCTTACTAAATGTTTCCTCTTTTCTTTCAACTGAAGGCTTTTAATACTAGAAATTTTTTACCTCAATGAAAAAAATTACTGCTTCTTCAAAGCAAATAGGAGTTAGAAATACTTCTAATGTACATGAATTTAGATAAAACACTTCAGACTGAATCTTTCCTGAATTTCCAAAACAAAAAAAAATTGCATTTAACTTGTTATATTTTTTTCAGTTTTGGTTATTGATAACTTCTCCTAGACATGGACATAAGCAAAAGGAGAGAAAAATCTTCCTAGAAATGCTGATATCATTTTTAAACATAATTTCTCTCTTCTTGCAGACATTTCTATTTTCTACCTGCCTTTAATAATATTGAGATTGAGATGCTGAGATTGAAGTATACACCGGTCCAAAATACCCGCCAATATGAATTAGGAAATGATATGAACATCACTGATGTTTATGTATCAAGGCTGCTTCTGATACTTCAGTAGAAAAAAATTGACTTCAGTAAACCACCCTCACACAAATTAAAAAGCGTAAAATTCAGAGATCTCTCTATTCTGATTTTTTCTTCTCTGCCATCCATAGTGTTTATTCACTCAGATATTTTTCACTCAGCTCCCTAGCTAGTCAGACTCCACTCCATTCCTGGATCTTGAGGACACTTTCTGTTTTGTCTAGAAGGCTCTAGGTGGCTGTAGTGTATAGGCTGATAGACCGAAGGACACACTGAGCTATATTCGCCTAGTATTACCTGTCATCCCTGGTTTTATCCCTAAGGACATGCCTTAAGAAATATACATTTTAGAAAAGGTTGAAGAAGAAAAGATTTTTGGAATCACCATGGTTCCTTTATTGCCTTGTGGAGAGCAGAAAGACATATTTTATCCCACTTTTACTTGTCTTTATAGTGAAGATATAACAAAAACTATCTACAGATTCCCTTCTGCTGCCTGAACTATGGAAATCTAGATGTTGCTGAAGATGTCCACTTCTCAGACTCATAAAAAGTCATCAGTTCATTAATGTCCTAAGTCTCATAGTTACCTATTTGCACTGAACATGCCCCTTCTTTTTTTCTTCCATTTTTTACCTTTTCCTTTTCTTTACCATAATGAATTACCTCAAAGTCCTAGTAGCCTAATGACAGTGATGTTCAGAGTGAACAAAGGATAAATCATCACTTTTATTATCCAAGTCAAAATCTGAATGATTCCATTAATATTCCAGGACTGCTGCTCTTATTGCTGTTGTAAATCAGAAAAAAATGGGAGATACAGATCATCCCCTGAGGTATTTTTACAATGTGCTACTCTCAAAAAAAAAAAATAAAAAAGTCATTTTGTCCACAAACTTCAAGCACAGAATACATCCCAACTCCCTCTTTTTGATGGAATTATTTGTCTTTAAAATCATAAGTCTTCATTGTTGCAAGGTACAAGCTCCTACAGGGTCAACCTTCAGGATTTGAAATTCTGCTGGCAACCTCTAGAGGACTTTATTTAGTAAACTAGTAACAGAAAAGCCTAACATTCCTACTGAAGTTCAGAAATAACATATGAGAACTCCATTATATCCAGTCATGTAGACATAGATCTCATCTTCACTGCTTCTGCAGTTTGTGCTGCAGAAGCATTTTCCCAATTACCTTTAAATTTCATTTTTATAGCATTCAAGTTGTTACCCAAGCTCCATTAGGACTCCTTACTGTTCAAAAAAAAAAAAAAAAAAGGAAGCAGAATTTTTTTTCCCATCTGTGTTACAAATGTTATCAAATTATCTACATTTTTCCATACCAATTCCAGTGTGGCACAACTGAGTGTCTGAAGGAAAAATCAGAATGAATAGTATATTAAGTAGTTCAGCTTGCTGAAGCCTCTAGAATAATTCCATATAGATTTCTGGGGTGAGGTGATTGTAGGCATTGAAACCTAGGAAAGAGAAATCAAGAGGTCCTTTAGAGATCAAATCATTGGAAAACAGGTTTTTTTACAAGGGAAGGTGGTCTGTAGTTCTTGCATCATCACTGTCTGGCTGTGAAAACTTGGCAAGACTTATGCAGAGTTTTCCCAGGAGCTGAATCCAGAATCCTGGGTTGTGCCACAGAAGAAGAATGGTGCCCTGAGTGGGCCCCAGGTGCACAGAAACACTGAGCAGGCAGCAAACCTACCTAGAGAGATGGGAGGGTTGATTCTATCAGCAACAGAACTGAATCTTCTTAGTAGTGAGGACTGATCCTAGATTGCCTAAACATTAAACAAGGGGTGTGCTTATTGAACTTATTTTTTGAAGAAATAGATGATGCTACACTCTGTTGAAACGCCTTCTACAAAAGAGCCTTTCAGAAATGACAGGCTGAAAATTAAAAAGCTGTATGAATTAACCAGCAGCTCATAAAGATTTTGATCCTGTTTACTTATCTTTCACTTAACACTTCCTTTTGGTGTCAAAATGCTATTCTGCACTAGGTCTTTAGCTTTCCTACATACTCCCATCTGTAAAATGTGAAAAAATGTCCCAGGTGAAAGTTAAGAGGTTATATTCATGTTTGTAAATTACTGCAATACCCTCTGTCTGATATGAGCCTGATATGGTTGGGGGATGTTTTCATTTTGCAAGGGAAATTCTCATTCCAGTCTCAGGGAAATGAGTGATAAAATTCCCATGGATTTTAATTGTGTTGTTATTTGTCCAGAATCATAAAGTACGCTATTAATTTACATTTGCTGTTGATAAAGCTGAAGCCATTTTCATAAGTTTCAGAAGCAGTCTTTCAGAATACAGACTGAAGCATATCTTCCAATGTCTGTTGTCTAAATCACTAAAATCTTGACTTGGGAAAGGACTTACATGCTCCCTGTATGCCATTTGGAAGCCTTCATTTGGAAAGAACTGTCATGTTACTCTGGCCTGAAAGCATTGTCAGGATAAAATAGCTGAAATATACCACTCCTTTAACCAGGCCAAAACAGTGCCCCTTCTTATCTAGGAATGTGTTATGGTTATGTCTAATAAACCAATTCAATAAGCACAGGATAAATTTAGTTTGTCAGTTTAATAGAGTTATGGTTCTTTGCATGTTTAAGTAACAGGAGATGTATGTAGATATAATTGAGAGAAAACCTCCATTTCAGACAGGAAGTGCAAAAAAGGATTTATATGTAAGTATGAACATACAGTAAATTACAGCCGTGAACATTCAGGAAAATGCCTGTTTACAGACATGTCAATGCAATATGACTGAAATCAAGAAAATATTAAGGTAGTTTGAAATGGCATGGGAGGCATTAGTTTAAACAGATGTTTTCCTTAAATTGGGAAGCATGATATGAGCAGTCATCTTTTATCAGATGGAGAGAAAGAGGTAGGATTCTGCTTTAATTCACTCTTTTGTGTTTGTTTTAATAGGGTACTACCAAAATGTAGCACGCATAATGTGCATCGTTAGAAAAAGGGAAATATTTTACAGTCATCTTGATTTCAAAGGGATTCAAAAACTCTGTGAACTGCACTTCTCCTGTAATTTTGGGGTTTAGACGCTACCAAGCACAGATGAACCGCAACAGAATTGACTGAGCTTTGGGTTTTGCATTATGAGCAGAGACCATATTCCTTTGACCCTGCAGTCTTGCACTATTTATTTATACAATGGCAAAATGTGGCCTTGAGATCAAATAAGAGTTCTTTCTAGCCCAGTAAATTCACAGTCCAGGTTGAGTGTGACATCACATTCCTCAGTCTCACTGCTGACCAATTCTGCAACAGAGTTTTAGTGAAGAACATTTAGTGAAATGTCTTCACTTCTGAGTTCACATACACATGGCTTGCCTAGAATTAAGAATAAAGAAAATATTTTAATACTGGGATTTAACTGTTTTTTCTTGGGAATTTTTGAGAGAAACTGTTACTATAACTCCTCAGTAAGTTAGTAAATCTCCCAGAGCAGGTGTAAGGGCCAAGGTCAGTACTGCACAAAAAGGGAGAAATGCACAGAGAGAAAAGTATGGGAATGAATTCTCTCTTGCTGTCTGAGGTGCTTTCTGCCTCTTTCTGGGCTGTTAAACAATTCTCACAGTTCCTGTGTCAGAGTTATGGCTATCGAACTGGGGATGTGTGTGGTGTGGTGTGGTGTGTGAAAACTGAGTTGTGAAATGAGAGCAACCACAACTCGTCAAGTACAGGCCTGTTCAGTAAAGGTTCATTTATTACAACATGAGGTTTCTGTTGTACAGATTACATTGGTAATCATCACTGAATAAGGAAGCTTTAAAAACTGGCACTCTATTTATGGATACTTTGGGAAAGGAAAGAAAAAAATCTGTCATATAAAAAACAGTTTATCTTACAAAATCTGTATGATACTTCCTACCTTTTTTATTACCTGAATTGTGTGCATCCAGGTAGTAATAGGATTTCTGTAAGGAGTGACCAAGGTAATTTAGTAACCTTTCAGGTTTGATTTTTTTTTTTAACTTTTGTTCTAAGTCAGAATTCAGTAACTTGCATTTCAAAGTGAAAGCTGAGATTCCCTCATGTTGAGGTAGTGCTCAAATCGCTAAATAAGGTAGCTATTGAAAGAAAAACTTGAGGAAGCTGAAAATATCACCTCCATCTGACAGAATTTCTCATAATTGCCTGTTTCTGACTTGATAGTAACCATGTATATTCATAAGGGATCCATACTGTAAGGTCTAGAAGACGTGATAACGCTCACAGTTTCTGCCACGAGAAAGTATTCTGAAAGCTGCACCAAAGCCTGCTTACAAAATTTATTCTCACTCTGTTTGTACTGGAGGTTACATGACAAACTTAAAATTGAGCCCTGTTAAATTGAGATATATAGTCTGTGTGTTAATCTAAACAGAAATATTTGCAGTTTTATCTTGCAGCTAGACCAGATTAAAAAAAAAAATCTGCTAAAAGAAAGTAAAATCTTTCACCTATCATGTCTGCATTATTCCTGGTGAGCAAAATGTTTGCAGGGGCAGAGGAACTCCTTGGTGAATAGGAGAAAATATTTTTAAGCCTGCTCTTCCCAAGTATTAAATAGATATGTTTAATAGTTTCAGATTTATCAATATATAAATTAAATAGATTCAGTCTTCACAGCAAAAAATTATTAGTGGAGTTATAGCTTCTGTAGCTGTTATCCACTCTTAATATTAATTAGTCTAATCAGGTGGTTAGCAGTTCATGTAGGCCTTTGATCACTTTCAAATGTCTCTTCAGACAGATGTCAGTTACACTCAGATCTTCTCACTGCCCAGAAGGTGCCTTGGCTGTGGAGACAGGGGCTGAAACATAACACTCTTGGATTTGCCACCAAGCTGGAACGAGCGCTGTCAGTAAATAGAGCCCATGTTTGCCACCCACTCATTCCAGTCTCTTCTGTCAGAAGGCAGCACACAATTTGTTGGCCATTGATACACCCAAAATCTTATTATCTCTTCATCTCACCAGCTAGGTGGTCGGGGGTGTGCTTCCCCTCAGGTTAAGTGTACCTGTTAAGGCAATATTTCTTTTGACTCTCGATCTAAGCCATAGGCAAGGGGATTAGAGATTCAGCTTTTAATTGTGCTTGTCTTTTTCTCTTGCAAATGGCAGTCATTCCATAGCACCTCTTGTGATATGAAACTGAAAGTTGGATTAAAGCATATTTTTGATTCCTTACCAACCTTCCTGGTCAGAAAGGCACCTTGCTTTTCTGTGGGTGTGCTTATCAGCCAGTGCAGGCTTTGGCAGCTGTGTAGTGTAGGCAAATATTTAGTAATTTCAAAGCAATCCAGGCTTCACCTTCTAGAGAAGAACAGTAAGACCTGTTTTGTGGTTTTGTAGACAATACGAAGAATTATTTAGCAATGTTCATTTATTTATCAACTTCAAATCTTTAAAGTTTTGACAGATTAATAACTTCCTTCAGGAGTTTTAAATAAACATGATGTATTAACAAACAGACCAAGAGCCTACTTAAATTGTACAAACATATAAAGCAGGCTGCCTTGTCTAATGAAAACCTGATAAGAAAAATATCTTTTAAAAAAAAAGATTGTGTCTCAATTTCCAAGGAAATAATTTATCTTTATATATCCACTGGAATAACAGATGAATGGAGTCAGTCAGAGTTTAAATAAACCCCAATTATGCTCTGCCTGATAATTCGATTTTATCGACACTGTATATATTTACTTATAGTTTCAATTATTTAATATTATAAATATGGTCTGTTTTGACAAAATAGGATTTGGTTTGTTCTTTTTTTTTTTAATTTCATCATAACTTCTGTTGATTAATATAATGAGGAAGAAATATTCCATGTAGAGGGGTTTGGAGTTATAGCTTCAACAAACCTTATTAGTATTGTAGCTTTGCTAGAGTCTCAGCCTCAGAGGATGTGTATTTATGTAAGTTTAATTGACATTTAAGAACAAGCTGCATTCATCCAGCCATAGTCTCTTAGTTCAATACATATGCCAAACTGGTATAGGTTTTGGGCCAGAAATTCTCCACAGCAAAGATTGTTGTTTAGACAAGTTTCCTGATGATTTTCAACTCTGATTTTCCAGACACAGACACAAGGCTGAAAGACCCACTTGCACGTGTTTCCCTATTGACAGAGTAGCAGGGTGAGCAAACTACCATTGTAAATCTTCCAAGCTTGTGCTCTGCACATGTAGGCTTCCACTAGCAAGTGGCTCAGCATTTCTCAGGGGAAAATCAGCAGTGAACTCTCATTCATGCCTTCAGCTTGAAACCTCTGAAACAGCTCTGCAGCTCTACAGTGCAGGAGGGCGAGTCATGGCTATGTGGCAGCCTGGGGGGCCAGCCAGACTGGCCTAGCACAGCTCCTCGATGTGTTTCACAGGTAACCCCAGAGTCCCAGCTCATCCTCCTGCTGGGACACTGCAGGAAGCCCAGTTCCAGCCATTCACCTTCACAAATCTCTGCTTTCAGGCCCTCAGTGCATGTGGCTCCAAGTTTATTGGCAGTGTTCAGTTTGCACTGATCATATAATATAAAACAGTGGCATGGATTTATAAACGTCCTCTAAGAAATATTACTGGATTTTGAAATGCCTTAACAGGTTTAAGAGGTGTGTTGCATAGGAGCAGAAACAGAAGGTGCAAACCAAAGGAACAAACAATAACCAACAAAGCCAATGCTAAACTAAGTGTCAGGAAATATATGGACCGGTTTGTACAAGTGGAAAAGTACAAATGATTCAAGGGGATCCCAAGGGTCAGACAGCAGAACAAAATGTCTTTTCCTTTTATTTGTCAGAACAGTTTATCACTTTAATAAAATAAATATTTTTGTATTTCTTGAGTAAGTCTACAACAAAAATGACATCTAGTACTTGTTTGTGGTAGATATTGCATTTTGACCCTGCCAAGACTGAATACTTTATAGGAAGATATCTATTTCTAACGGTGAATTGTTTTTGAAAATTAGATTATTTTTTTTTCTTAAATATAGAAGTTTCTTCTCTTCCATAGCAAGTGTCATAAGTCAGCTACTGAAAAAATCTTAGTTTAGAGGAGACCTTTTGTATTATGAAAGCTTTGTTGTAGAAATATTGGAATGCTATACCTTTAAAAAATATCTTTCAGGCAATCAGTAAACCTCCATGCAATTCATTTTATGCTGAATTCATAGTTCTGCTCTTTAAGCAGTCACACTATGTTTACATCAGTTTTGTGGAAGGAACATAAAGGAATTGAACATTTAATTCTTTAAAATTATTGCATTAAAACTGCAGAAGATGCAGAAATAGTACATGTAGGGCTTGAGGTAAGGGCCTAAGTAGGGTATAATTTTGTTACCAGCATTAACTTGAATAATGTTTCATTTAAGTCTAATAGCTCTGATGTTTTTCTATATTCAAAACAGCCTTGCTTCTATTTTCATTCATTCTGTATTGCACGTTACAGGCACTGAAGGATTTTTAATTACTTTAATCTTCCTTACAATGGAAAGCCTTCAACAATGATTTCTTCCTTTTTTAAAAAACTGTAACTTTTATCACTCAACGTACTACTAAAACCATAGCGTTTATTTTGGTTTATGTGTTTCATTTTGGAACAGACTGCATCACTTTGGGGAGAGTTAGCTGAAAGATCAGAATATCAGGCTGATTGCCAGACTGGACCAAAAGTTCTGCAGGGAGCAGTGGGAGAAAACACAGGCATACCCATCCTACAAAAAATTAACACATTAACAAGGAGCTTAGAGGAATGAGAAATTTCAGAGACATGACAAAACACACTTACATCAAGGGGATTTTTTAGCTGTGTGCTTCCTTTTCAGTCTCTGTGGCTTATTTTGTCTGTTGCTGTTTCTATTAGATTTGTCACTTAAAATTCTCTCCAAATGGAATTTCATGAAATCCCAGAAGGCAAGGAGATTGGTAAACCTGCTCTAACTGCTCTAACAATATCATGAAACAGGGTTTGAATTACCAATACACCCGGGAATTCTAATGCAATTATGAGTGTTTACTTACACCATGTGTTTCTCACTGAGCCTCGGCTGTATCAGGATAAACCAAAGGGAGCTAATGTTTTATAGATGGTAAGACTCTGTTTGTTTTCAGTAGGGCTAAGTCTCCCAAAGCACTCAGACACACTAATTAAAGTAAACTGCAGAGGCCCATAATAAAATATATGTGTTTGGAGACTGTGAGATGAACTCCACTGGCTTATTAAAAGTCAAAAGAAAAATATACATTATTTATGACTTCAAAGGGACACATTGTGAGCTCCAGTTTATTTAAAGGATTAACTAAGCATTGGTTATTGGTGACCATCTGAACAGCTTTCCTTTCACAGTTCATTAGTTATGTCATATATGTGGGAAGTCATAATTTGGGTTTAGATCAAATATTATTAATCAACTAAATTATGAAGGGTACACCAACAATATTAAATGTAATCTTTAGGAAAATAACACCTCACAAATCCACTTTTCTCCAGTTGCCCAATTACATTTCAATACATAAACAAAAATCCAACAGATGTAGGGTAAGTTTTATAGAGCTGCTGATCTCTGGAGTGGGTTTTTTTTTTTTTTGGCAATAAATACAACACATTAAAAATACCAAATGGAATTGGAAAGGAAGCGCTTTGTAGGCCATCAAGGTCTTTGGTATATACCAGAAGTATAAATTCACCTACTCTGAGTAATTTTCCTAAAATGTTTCGTTTTAAAAAAAATTACCAGATATGTGGGAATGAGGGGGAAACCAGGGTTTCCAGTGAAAAGGGCACTGGGAGCCAGTGTTTCCTTTCCCATCTTTGTCAGTAGTGTATTCTGTGTATCTTTTTTTCTCATTTTTCTAATGATTCTACTTACCCAGCTTTTACTTATGACTTAAAAGCTGTATGGAAAACATTTGGCTGAGCAAAGACAAGCAGAAGTACCAATACACACATTCATGAGCCTGGGAAGTGACATATTTTTATTATGACCTTCTGTCTCTCTGTCTTTCATGACAAGCTTAATAAAACTCAGATTTTAAGGGAGGAAAAATGAAAAGATTCAGTTTGTTAGCAATAGAGCTTAAATCAAAGATTTCAATAAATTTTGCATGGTGGGCAGTTATGTATGTAGAGTTTGCTGATATTTTAATTAAATTGTCTCCTTAAAAGTGTCAAAGTTTGGGTTTTTTATTTAGTTGTTTAAATAACAAACTCAATTAAGTCAAGGTTACAAAAACACTTATTCATGTGCTAAGTATTTAATTCACATGAGTTGTTTTAAGGCTGTATTTTCACTGACATGACTTAGGAGAGCAAATGAAAATTGCAGTCCCTTTTGTTTTAAATATGATAGGCTGAGGTAGTTTTTTTTTAATATTGTATTGTCATCTTTGGATCAACTAAACAAATATGCCAGCATTGGTACTGCCTCAAGCTTGTAGCTTTGTTTTTCTAATATAAACACTGCGGGGAAGAAGAATGGAGGCAACATGCTCTACAGCCCAAATCAGCATCATTCTGCCGTTCCACCACTGAACACTGTGAAATCCTAAAATTGAGGGAGACTTAGCTGTCCTTCGTATTTTTCACTCGATGGATCAGCAAGCAGCTCTGTGTTTCTGTAAAAAACATCTCCTGTAAAGTAAAATATTCAGCAGTGGAGGTTTATTGCTGCTTTCAGCCCAATCCTTTTGCCCAAGCTACCAACAGGCAGTGGAAGTCCCTTAATTTAGAAATAAATTCTAAAATAGCAAAGCTTTGCCAAAATGTGTACAAAACTTGTATCCTGCTGAATAACAGAATACACAAATATAATTATGAATATATTATGTATAATATATATTTGAATATTTAATATATGCAAAGTTATATTTATAAAGACTAAAAACTCTTCCAAAGGTCACAGAATCCCATCATGCAGCTGACCCGTTTTACACTTACAGATGTGAGGAAGAGCACCTTACACTGCTGGTTCTCACCTTTTCTGTTTCTATGATGGGTTTCCCCATAGCACCTTACCCAATCAGCTGACATAACTGAGGTTTCCCCAGGCATTTACCAACCTGGGAAGTGAAGGTGATCATGATTCCAGATCTCACCTTAGGCATTCATGAGTAACCATTTCATAAGACACAGCTCACATGCCTTGAGTGGAGGTGTGCCTGACACTTCAGTGCTCCTTCCCAGATGATCCTTCCCAGGCTTGTAGGGGGATCTGGATTTCTTGCCAAATGTCTTCTCTTTCTGCATCGTACATAAACAAATGGTCTCTCAGTTTTCTCCAGGGTTATATTTTTATGAAATCTTTAGATTTATATGTCCTGTAAAAGCAAGGCTTTGTTTTAGAGACTGACCTACATTTAGAAAAAAAAAAAAAAAAAAAAGGAGGAGAAAATCCTTTGAAAGGTTTGAAGCTGAAATACAGTAATTTTTTTTAAAAAAGTTTTTTGCAGATGAGTGTTGCTCTGTTTTATTCAACTGTTTGGGGAAAAATTATGGTTTAACATAAGATGGTAATTTATCTCAGCCAGTGAACCTAAAGCTTCATCTTTAATATAATTCTATCATTTGTATTTTCTTCAGCATGAAACAGAATTTTGGAGGTTGGACAAAGACATCTTTCAACATATTATGCCAGTTCTTCATCTTCTGCTAAGGATTAGTATAAAAATCGGAATTATTGTGCTCTTTCCCCCTTTATAGCACTCTATGGTGCAAATGACAAGAAAAGCAGTAGTAGTAAATCTATAAAGTAATTAAAACAAACAACATCTCACAGGAAATGTGACTTTGTGGACCTCACTGTGAAAAATACTTCGTTCAAGTTATCTTCGAAACTTCAGGACTTCAGACTAATGCTATATTTATCTTGAATTAAAGCAATTGACTTGCTAGTATGACTAGAATAAAAGAGAACTGATTCTGCTATGCAGTATTTTACCACCTAATGGTGCATCATTTACAAAGACAAATTGTAAAATTATGAATGAATAATCTTGAAGTGATCATTGAACTTAGAAACAACAGTAAATTTCAGAAGGTGGCCTTCAATCAATTAATGAGTGCTCCTGCCCTTTTCTATATCTGCAGCCTAATTTGTCTGAGCTCAGCTTGTCTTTGAAGTCAGGTTTAATTTACTGCCTATGAGTCCTTTAATAGATGTCTCCACAGCAGATATGCTCGCATGGAAAATCTTACATGGAATGGGTTCACACCGTACAGATAGAAAGAATGCATTATAGGTAGCCCTGTCATAAAATTGATAATTGCAGTGTTATGAGGTTTGTTTTCTGACTTCCTTAATAGTATGCACAGACAGAAGATCAAGGTCAATAGCTAATACGAGTTTCTTAAACTGTTAATTGATTATTAAACTGCAATGAAAGTAATCCAATTAGATGTCTTCATACATCTTCACTTTTTGCACCAAGTAGTATAAGCATAGCAAATTCCACTGGTTGAAAATTTTACCATTTTGTTTGGGATTTTTTTCCAATGTTGCATTGCATATTTTCCTGCTAGTTTATACTTTTTTTTTTGTTATGGACTATAGTAGATATGTAAAAGAAGTTTACTAGAGAAGGCTATTGAAGACAAAATTATGTTGACTTTTGAATTTATTTACTGGTTTAAGAACATAATCTGGCTTTACTTGGAATATATAATATAAAAATACTTTTAGCATTGCTGAGTGATTAAATGAATATTAACTTTTTATATTTAAGCAACTATAGACTGCTCAAACACAGAAAAAAATGGTGCTCTTGGGTTCAGCACCTAAGTTGCTGTGAATAGATGCTCTTCAGTGTGTATGATAAGTATGCAATTACATTAAATCCTTTTTCATTGATCAAAGAGAAAGGAAAAAACTAGTTCTAACTAGCATATTTTTTACCTATTACACTCTCAAATTAGAAATTAAGCTTCTGCTTATAATTATAAGTGATAATGAGAAATGATAATTGCTGCTCATGTATGCTATATATATGCCACTAGAACAACATTTGAGCTAATGTCAGGCAATTTGCCCTGATCACAGAAGCTGAAAAGGAAAAAGTGGTCTTAAGATACCACACTAAAATGAAGATTAAGAATGCTTTCCAAGCTATTATTCACTCTAGATTATTTTATCTGGAAGCTCAATTATGGAACCCAGCAGGAGACTGGGTAAAGAGATTGCTTTACTGAGATTGTAAAGCAGAAAAACTGACTCCACAAAGACACATGAGCAAGCATACAGCAGAAAAGAGTAAAGCTTATTTGCTTTCCAAATCCAGGAGAAACTGGGAGTATATAACTATACTCTCACAACAGATCAAGCCCTCTGCTGAATCAGTAGCTGAAGCCACTTATGCAAACAGAATCTGGCAGAACAGCCCAGCCATGGGAAGATTAGCAGAGGTGAGCAACTTTGCCCCTTTCTTCTCTGACGGCTGGCTTGACATGAGAGTACAATTTAGGGAAAGTGAGATTTGGGCAAGATGTGTCATAGTGGAGCCTGGAATACTGACTGTTTTATACCTTCTGGGTCGCTATTTCCTGTTTGCACAAATATGTTTATATATGGAGTTCTCACATGTTTATTTGGAGAGTCTTTCTTTACCCTTTTCTTTTGTGCAACACCTTCTGAAAGAGCTTTTGAGTACTTGGAAATCAGAAAAGAAACAAAATTGACTTACAAGTTACTAGTTTATTTTTGAGGACCAGAATTAAGAGGTCCTCAAAAATGAAATGCTTTCATTTCTTTACTTCAGAGCCCAAGTATCGGAGGTAAGCAATGGCATCTTGACATTAAGTCTGACTTACCTCAAATGTGTGCTTATACATCCCACTCAACTGAGAAACTTTGCTCGGGTAAAATATCAGTGACATTCCTGTCAAAAAAAAAAATCAACATTTTCAGCTATTTAGGATTTATGCAGGCAAACCTTATCCCTCTAAAGAATACTCAGTAAATACACAAATAGAAATGTGTTTATTTTTCTTAGACTAAGTCAAAATATGAATAGAAATCTGTCACCTGTGAAGATGAGGCTGCAAATATAGGAGTGCCTTCTGGCAATTAGTAGTAATGTTTCTTACAGAAATAATCAAAGTATTGAGTACTTTTTATTCCTAAAAATCCAAATTCAGGCATTTTGCAGCTTCTTGAAAAACTGATACTTCAAAATAATTAGCATTTTAGGCCTCTAAAATAATAAGCTCTAAAGGCCTTTAAAATAATAAGCTTTAGAATAATAAATAATAATAATAATAATAAAATAATAACAGGCTTTAGAATAATAATAAATAATAATAATAAAATAATAACAGGCTTTAGAATACAGAAGATGCAGAAGAGACTGCCTAGAATACAGTCTAGGCAGAAGAGTCTGTCATATTTGGAAAGCATCACTTTGTGTACCTGGTATAGTAGTTTCTACCACAGTTACATGAAGGAAGAGTGTTGAGGTGTTCCTGGTATCTGGTGCTGGATGCTTCTGGGACAGCCCAGCATTGCTTGGGGCATGACAAATGCTCTGCCAGTCTGTGTGTGTCCTGTGCCTGCACTTTGCACACCTTGTGCATTGTCAAGTCTGGATTCCCTGTTGTGCATCCTGCTCATGGAAGAGTCTGTTTAGCCGGTCAAAGGCTGTAATGGCAGATGATTTGTTTTTATTTCTATATGAGAAAATTATAAATTTTTCCTAGATAATTTTTGATCTTAGGTAGTTGTCAAACTCTCTAATGATTTTTACCTTGCAGATTCATTACATAATTTTCTAGTTATTCTCTCAGATTTTTCCACTAATAAGAATGTAAATTGGTTTACTTATCCCCAGTAGATTGATACCTCTACAAAATGCCTGGAAGAGGGATTGCTAACTTTGTTGAATTTGTTTTCTTTATCATTAATGATAAACCCCATCTTTCTTTAAATATCACAGAGATTTTTGGTCATTGTTTTGCCAATGATTATTACTTATAGGAGGTATGTTGCCAGCTAAAATCTAAATATTTTGGCATACAGCTTAAGCTTTGATATTTCTGTCTTGTATCCATCTCCATCTTCTCTAACAATAAGGTCAATGGCAATGCCAAACAGGAGGAGTGAGAGATTGCATCCTGATTAATTCCTAATTTTGCATTCTGGGATCATTGTGTTCCAATAGAACGGGGTGAATAATTCATTGTGAACAATTGACCACTGTTTGTCTGTTTTTCTAAATGGCCCATGAGCCAATCATATTTCAACAAAACCATTTCTTTGATTGCATTTGCTCCACACCACTTCTTCATGCTTCCTGTTCTCTAAATCAGAGATTCCCATCACTGTTGTTATCTCTCTTCAGAAATAGTTTTATTTACTCTATTTCCTTTCCAGATGCATGTGCCATGTACACTTCTCCCTTCTGATTCACAAACACTAAGTAATTAAAAATGACCCTTGAAAAAGTGAGAATAAATGGGCTATCATGGTGTGTCAAGTGCATTGCCAGGTCTAACAAGGCCATGTGTCCAAGCTGCCTTTTGACATCCCTAGAAGATCTTAAAATTACCCAGGAATACCAACCTGTCATGGGTATGTTCATTACCTTCCTTTTCTGTGGGATGATTCTGGCACTTGATTTTGAGTCGTATATATTTTTCCCTCTGTACCATCCCAATTAGGACAGGATGCAATGATGTACTTGGTGTTAGAGATCAAAAGGACACTTTGCCACAGAAATATTGGCATCTGTTCTTCCTTAGAGTTGGATACAGACATAGCTGATATAATTTAAAGAAAATCTAAATGTTCATTTAGTGTGTTTGAAACTTGGCACACAGAAAAGATGCGATTTTGTTATTTTCTTCACTGGTTAAATGATAAAAAGCATTAGAACTCTCTGTAAAATATATTTGGGGGGGAACCCTGTCACTACTATGAGTATATTTTTTCTAGATCAATTACAGAAATTAATTGTAGAATACATAAGCTGCAATAGAAATTTTCCTCTTTTAATTAATATTCATTCCTACCAATGCAAAACCATTCCACAACTCCTTATAATGAATAAATATCTGTCTCTTTATCCTATTTCTATCACTACCAGGAACAGAATATATATATATATATGATGTATATAAAACTGAGAATTGCAGTTTCTTCCACTAGGGAGAAATTTTTCCACTCAGTTCTAAGCTTATCCTTCTCCTCCAACTTGAAGGGGGAGAAAATTCAGTGGTTTTTACTCTTTTATGATCTAGGAGACCTAAATTTCATCCAGTCTTGAAGTTATTAGAGCTGTTACTAGTGTTTGGTTGGGTAGCAACTGAAATACACAACCTGTTTTCTTTGTACCTCTGTAAATTCATACCTTGCCAGTCAGCCCAGTTACTCAGTGATTTAGAGCAAGCAGCCTTTCCTCATGTCACCATGGAGTATAATCCTTAGTAAGTAGTACAACCAAACACATGTTTATATGTGTATGAAACACAGGTTTCTCTACATCCACGAAATGTTTCAAGAGAGGCTACATCGTTTGAGGTCACTGGGGAAAAAAAAGACCTAACAAAGAGCTGTTTCTGAACCGTGACAAGAAGAGTTCACAGGCATCTTGGCAAGTTTGCCACTGCTTCACCAACGAATCTGGAGAGATAAGAGCTTAGGACCTTCAGTATGTGAGGAAGGAGACTAGGTAAAGTTCTGGCTTTTTTCAGCAGTTCGTTCTGGCAACCGTTTGTTGCATTTGTGTGGCATTGGAAGACTGTGGATTAACACATGTTTTGTCATGCTTGTGTACCTTCCATGTGACTGAACGTTGTCAGATTTGCTTCTTGGCAAACTTTTACTTTGAACTTGTAGATCTGGTAAGAAAACATTTCTGAAAATTGTACCTAGAATCAAAGGACTTCTTTGTAAATTTCTCCTATTTCATTCAAAACTGGGGAAGTTTACAAATAGTGCCTCACTCTACCTGAACTCCAGCTCTACTTTTGCATCAACTGTGAATTCAAGCCAAACCCTACCCCAGAGCAACCCCCTGCATCACAAGCATTCAAGCCATGTAACTTGAGGCCTCTCTAAATAAATCTTCCAGTTAAGCCATTTTGCTTTGTTTTCAGAATTTGTAATAAGCTCTTCACACTCTTCTAGTACCTCTACCTAGGAATGAAATATGTTAGATTTTTATTTGTGGAGATAAAGTGTATTCGTCTGAGAACAGCAACCGTTTTTCCCAAAATGACAAATGCCCAATGTTCTAAAGATCATGGAGCATCCCTGTGGCTTTCTTGTGTGAGTAGCCCTTGAAATATTTCATAAAGAGGAGTAACTCATACTACCTCCTTAAAGACAGAGAAGCAGAGGACAGTGAAGTTATTTGATCAACTTGTCAGGAGAGCTGGAGACAGGGAGTGCCTTGACAAACTTGGCATTCTGCGCCAGTACCTGTGACCGTCCTGCCTAAGTTCACATGAAGCAAGTTGGTGCACATTTCCTGATACACAGATAGTCAGAAGCAGCATGCAGGTAAAAACAGTGAAACAACTGTGATTTCTGTTCAGGGACAAGCTTCCTTTTCCTCTTAAAATTTTCCACAAAATAGTCTGATATTTAAAACCTCATCCAGGATATCTGGAAATATCTGTGCAAAATGAACAAATGGGCTTATTTTCTCTTCTCCCACTGCTAAATACATAGTTTCCCCAACCATATATTAGGCCATTTCTGAGGTAATACATATAATTCAGTGACAAATCCACTTCAGCCTTCATAATGCCCTTCGTTTTTACTTCAAAACATTCACTGACTCTCATGGATTTGTACTATTTAACACCCAGATAAAGGTAAGCTGCCTTTTTTAATAACTATGGATTACATTTTCTCGTTACATGCTCTGATTCTATTGGATTTTTCACTGTGAGCACATCTATTCCAGAGAAAACAGTAATGCCAGTGTGAGAATAATTATAGTTATTAGAAAGATAAACAATCTAAAACAAAAATTAACATCAACAGAAATTAAGTTACTGCTTCAAAGGCCTGCTTTTTCCTTCCTTTTGCAGAAGTATCTCGACATTTTTTCTTTACAAGTATATTATTAGAAACAATAGAGGCAGACTATTTGGTGAGACCTTTCCTACTAGACTGGGGCACTGCCGAAATTCTTCCACTGAGCTGACTACCGGTGCAGAGGAGAGCTTCCACATCCTTCAGAATAGGGCTGTTCCTTGCTAGTGCCCCAAGGGTGGGGGGATGAAGCTGTGATGGGATAATGCCCCAAACTCCTCCTTGAAGATGGCAAGCCAAGTCTCTTTAAGGGGACACTGCAGTGAGAGATTGCATTTCTATACAAAAACTGCAGAAGTTCCAGTAACTTTCTGGCCCTCACAGGAGTTCAGTGCTTAAAGTGAAATTCGCCAAGGGTTCCAGTGTCCCCCTAGCTGCATCTAGTCTTGAACATGCTGCAGTACTGGGGACTAATGCATCAAAGCATATAATATGCACTATTGATGTTGGAGTACACCTCTCTCCACTTAGGAAAGCTTTTGACTGTATAGTTAAGTCCTATTGAAGGAAACAGCAGCTGAGTGTGCACCAAACTGGGGAGTTGCTGAAACGCTTTGGCTGAACTGGGGCCTTAGACAGTCGTTGCTCTTAGACAGTCATTGGGCAAAAAAGGTCAATCCATTAAAATGTGTACTTTAAATGGCTTCTCCACCGAAATTCATCCAAGAAGATTTACACACTCTAATATATTTTGAGATGTTCCTCTGGGCAGAATACCATGCAGCCTGCACACCTGTCCTGCTGGACAGATGATCTCCAGGGGAGAAGAGCTCGTAAAGATCTGGTTATTTGTTTAGCCACCCTGTCTCAGACATATGGAATTATATAACCTTGTTTTTGTAGGATTACTTTGCTAAAATAATATGAATATCATGTTTTTTTCCTCTAAAACATATTACAATATAATGTTGCCCTGAGAGAGAAAACGGGAAGATGTGCAGCTCCTCCTGTTTCATTTCCTGCTTTCACGGATTGTTGTGTTACTAAAATATTTTTATTACAGAAGAACTTGAAGCAATATACATTGTTTGTCAGAGGATTATTTATAGTCCCTTTAAGCTGAATTTCTGTAATGAAATCCATTTACAGACATTCCACAGTGCCCTATGGTTACTTGCTTATGCAAATGAAATGTGACCCTTGAAATAAGCCTCTTGCCCTTGCTGTCACCCTCCTTGGCTTCAAAGGTCTGCAGACAATCGCTTCTTAAGTGAGTGGGGTTTTTTTATTTGGTTTTGAGCGGGGAAAGAAATGAAAAAAGAAAAACCTTTCCATTGCATGGTTTTCTTCCAGATACTCATAGTGACTGGCTGGTTTTGTGAGATAATGCTCATTTATTTTAGATGTTAATAGGAACCCTTCACTTATAAACATTCTTCTTAGATTATATCCTTTCAAAAGTGAGATTCTTATATAACAATTTTGGAAATATTCAAGTGATTTAAGTACCTGGATTTAGGGTTTCTTCCTCAGTTGCACTTTGGATTCCAAATTCAGATATCTGGTTTTAAAGGTTGTACTTCTGGGCTCACAGATTTTAGCTTGACATAGCTGCAGAGACAATTCTACAGTGGTCTGTGGAAAAAAAAAAAAAAAAAGGGGTGTGAAATTCTGCTCAGTAAAAATGATCTTATTTCATGACTATTCTTGCAGTAATCTGCACTGATAGAAATTACTGAGTGAACAAATAGATGCAATACAGAAAAATATGAAGCTACAACTATTTCAGAGATGTAGAGAGAGCAACTTTTAACAAAAATTAGTTACTCTTTATCTTTAATTATTATCATCTTCTGTCAGAAATCAAGAGAATGGACCATACCACAATAATGAGGGCTATATTTACCATTAATTGCATATCCCAAGTCACTGCAATTATTTGAATTTCATATGTTTCTGCAATCACTGGCATCATATTAAAATTCAGCATGCAACATCATGGCACTGACAATAATAATTTTATGATACTTTTTTGAAAATATTCCTAATGGTTTACAATCTCTGAAATTAAGCAAAATAGTCATAAAAATAATGAAGCATTTTGACTTCAGAGAGTTCCATATGGATAGGAAGATTAAGGGAAATGCACCTTGAGATGGCTAGTTGTGTTCTTTTCAAAGAGGAAAATTTCAACAAAAACCAGTGGAGAAACCACTTCTTTCTTATTTTGATGTTTGACATCTATAAATAAAAGAAACTGACTTCAAATAACCAGGCTGCCAACAATTATGGTATCTCAGCTATAGTACTTGTCAGGAGCATAGTAGATTCCTTATCACCTATCTAGCTTCTTTTTAAGTTTCATTGTAAGTGGAAGTTGACTACCTGGAGTTGTTGTCCACTTATGGCAGTTTTGGATATCTCATTTACTTCAGCATTATCAGAAATGCAGTGCATGAGAGTAAAGTAGAGTTTTGCTGGATCTTACTATTTATAGATGATGCAAGCTGTCTTTTATTACACAATATTTATATCTTAAGGCCATGTTGAAGATAAGTAGACAGTTGTGACTCACATAATCCTGAGGCCCTTTGCGGTAAGTGGGGCTCAAAAAAGATGTCAGGCAACAGCTGAGATTGTCTGAATAGAGGACTGCAGCCCTGCATACATTTCATAGCATGTGCAAGGACACGGGGGAGAGTAATTTCCATAGCTCCGTGGACTTGGTACTTTTTACTTCTTCCTGGGCTTCCTCCAGTCAGCACAACAGTTCAGTGCCATTGTCCATGGACCAGAATGGACAATATTTCCCCTGATTCCAATGTTTCTCCATTCTTCTGCGTTCTGCAAGTGTCAGCAAAATGAGGCTCCCAACTCACTCTAGTGTTTGTTAACCCTCATCTAGAATTGGGTCTGGACAGAGGGTCTAAAATTCTATCTCTGTGATAAGCCACAGAAACATTGGCAGAAAAAGCAACTAGACAACTAAAGAGTAGAGGCACTTGGTTTTGTTGATCCATTGAAAATATGAAACAACCTCAGAGAAGGAAGAAATTGGTAGAATAAAAGTGGTTTAGAATGAACCTTGGTTCTTTTGGTTTAGGAATTAAAAATTAATTACACTGATTTACTATTATTATTATTATTTAAATTCTTCCTTGAACAAATTATCTTTATTTTTGTGTCTTCCACAGGATTCTCTTGAGTAAATGTGATAGGAGAGTCATTTTACAAGCAGGTTTTTCTACTTTTTCATTTGCTTTCTAGAAATGAAACAGAGAAAATTGAGGTCTAATTTGTAAAAATAGTGAGTATTCACAAGTTCATCTGAATTCCAAGCTAGACCTGATGGTAAAAGAGAGAAAACAATTCTAGTACATTGTAAAACCAAGAGTCAGTGTCTAAAAGTCTGGATAAGCATTTGAATGAATATTGTTACCTCACATTCACCTCCCTTTGCAATGACAGGTCAATATTTGTGATACAGTTGGATACAATTTGGGTAGGACTATGAGGAAATAAATCATTCAGAATACATATCAGCTCAAGAATGACATTCACAATAGCAATGCCTAGAGCTACTCACTCAACACTAATGCCATATTGTGTGGCTACAGGAGAGCTAAAGAAAAGTTTTACAGATTTTCAACAGCTATGGAAACTTTTATGTCAAGACTGGGCCTCAACTTCCTTGGCATGTAAAATTTATATAAATACTTCCTGGTGAGTAGGTTGGCACAGTAGGCTTTTAAGGTCCTGCAGAGTGAGAATGCATGAAGACACAGATCCTGATGAACCCAATTATCTTCTCTCTGTGACTTCTACATAGGTTAGAGTTGTGGGTATCTATGTCAATAAAAGCATGATCTCCTGCTGTTTATGGACAGATCCCACGAGAATTACTTGCAATTTTAGCATGATTTCAGCATCAGGCTTTGTTTTCTTCCATTAAAATTAAATACCTCGTTCATTAAGAATAGTTCAGTTGCTTATTGAAATATGTCTCTTCACCTGACTGTGTTTTGTCTAGGATTACTTGCTTGCAATGAAGTGTGTCAATACGATCCCCCGGAGTACAAGTGCTTACTTCCTTTTCAGGAACAGTACAGATGATATGAGTGTTCATTCTCCTGGATGCTCATCAGTCAGGTGAAGTGGAGAGTTGAGATGCAGGCTCTTAATTCACATAAATATCATGGAGTTCCCACTTGAGTTAGCTAGCTGGCTAGATGCAATAAAAATTAAGAGTATAAATGCTGCACATACTTCAGCTGGCAGCCACCTGCTTTATTGCAGAAAACAGGATAATCCTTTTGTCTGATGAAAGTCCTTCACCACTTTCCCACAGTTCCTTTTGTGCTCCACAGAAGCTAACAAGTTCCCCTGAAGTGTCCTGGAGATAAAAAAAAAATAAATAGAGAGCCTTTTTATAAAGGAAAAAACCTGCAGTCTACCCCACAAAAGCTATAGGTCTCCACCAGGCTTGTTCTGAATCCCAGTGGAAGACATACACACAGCTTTATGCTATAGGGTGAACCTACTGCCCAATATCTAGAGCTAATCACCAAAGCTAACCTTGCAAGAGAGACTAAATTGGGATTTTTTTCCATCCATCATCTTTAGGGATTACTATTTCTAATCAAAGAATGCTATAAAGTATAAAAAAATGGCTTCAATCAGCCTTTTGCCCTCACCAAATTCTATAAAACCTGTCAGTGAATGACATGCCATAGAGATATGAAATTCCTTTTTTAATATGTAGGAGGGAGGAGGAGAAGGAATAGAGTTCACAGTAACAGAGCTCTAAGAGACTCTCAGAATTACTTTTTCTTCATATTTTCAGCACTCATTTCTTTTAAACATTAACCAGAGGTACAGAGTGTAAAACCAGCTGTGCTTATTTCTATACTGCAAAGTTTGGTTAGATTTGAACTCTTTGTACTGAAACCTACTCATCTTTCAAACATATGTCATTCTTCATTTTTTTCGAAGTCTATGGTCTCACCCTAGCAAAATACCACTTGTGTGGATCAGTGGGTTTGTTGCCTGGGTAAGGGCTGCTGTGTCGTTGTTACAGAGAAGCCCAGCTGAGCTATTTATGCCAGCAAGGTCTATTTGCAAGTAATTTTCAGGATGCAGCTGCACTGTGAAAAGTATTGTATAGTCTATAAAAATAGTGGGTATGCCTAGTAATGTTAAAGTCCTGGTATGTTTGCATGGAAACTCCACTAATGTCCCTACATTGTTTCTTATGACCTCACAGAGGAGCAATGTACTTTCAGGAAGTCTACTCCCAGAGCTTGCCAGGGTCTGACATTTTAATCATGGAAAGCAATTCATCTTATTTTCAATACTAACTTAAGGATGACTTAATCAAATGGCAAAAATGTACCTAATGGTGCTTAATTACAGGCCTATAACAAATGAAAAAAGATATATTTGATAAAAAGTAACTGAACTGTGAAAATCATTGTAACATAAGAATTATTCTATCATCCTTGAATCAATTCGGACATTTAAGATTGACCTCTTGGGGAAGGCAAGATTTTTCAGTGAAATACAGGTTGGATGTTTAGTATCTCAGCTTTTGAAATGTTTTATTTCCATTCCAAGTTCTATTTTACCTTAGAGAATATTATATGAAATAACATTGTTGTGAAGCTATGAAGTTATATTTCTGCTTTATAGTTCCAAGACAAACTAACTGACTTTTAAAGGTCTTACTCCCTTATTTGGCTGAAGTTTGGGGACTATATTGTTTAAAAATCCTGTATTTCCAGTGCTCTTTATTATATTTTCATATTTTCCTGAGTGGAAATTATGACTAGGACATTAAACAACAATACATATAACCTATAGATCATTATTCCAACATATTCCAAAAGTACATTTATTAAGAAAAAAAAAAACCACTTGGCTTCTACATACAGTGTTACTAAAAGCTAATAAAATTTTATTTGCAAGGGGGTTTACATGATGATCCATGCACTATGCTGACTACACTGATGTGGTATCAGAACACTGAATTCTTCCAGAGTAAAGCTGAGAACTAATTTAAAAAAAATGTTAAAAATGTGACTATTTACTTGTTTGCTTATAGTATTATTTTTAAAAAATAAGGCAATTTTACATATTCACCAGGAAAGAAACTATCACTCTGCTGGCTTTCAGCACAGAGAGGTGTGTTTGCTACACGGATGGTCAAGGATATTACCAGAACTGGGGCAGGACTGTTCCTGGCTGCAGAATATCAGGGAGAACTACATCAGTTTATGTTATAGTCAGCATCTGATGTGCATGCAGATCTCAGAGACTTCATTTCAGCAGCTACACCTCCCAAGAACTCCTATTCTTGATCTGAGAAATACCATACCAATAAAAGAGGATTTTGAGCAGGTAATAACTTTAGTTTATCATTTGGGATGACTGATTCAGCACTACTGTTTTTAAAAAGGATATTATTTGCTTGCTGGACAATCTATGACTTAGTATACATTTCCTGGGTGACTCTACTACTGTAAAACATTTATTTCCCTATTGGTTTTGCTGTATTTAAAGTTGTCTATGATAGAAAATTATTTTTGGGCTATAATAATGCTATTTACTATGAGTATATGGTTTTAGAGAGAGAGAAAGAGCAAAGGAGAGATGAAATAAATTAATACCAAAATGAAATGGACTGTGTTTAAAGATCTGAGAAGCTAAACACATCCCTAAATTGAAGGTAAAGTGTTCTTCAAGTTCTCAGTGTCTTGGTTTGGAAAGAAAGGTTTCTGCCAGGGAAAGCTGGAGTTTCCCTTAGAATGGGGAATGTAAACCCCTCACCCCTGCCAAATTATAATTTTGCAATTAAGGGCTTTCAGGCAAAGATTTGGGAATAGGAATAACAGTTCTTTACTAGGAACATTTACAATATAAATGTAGTAGAAAACAACAAAACCACCCAACCAAACCAGCAAACAAACAACAATTTTGTAAAACCCTGACAGAGTCAGAGCTACAACCTGACAGCCTGTTGGTCAGGGTGTTGGAAGCAGTCCAAAAGTGAGTCCTTCTGGAGTGGCAGAGGTGGTTCTGGTGGAGTAGAGATGATCTTGTAGAACAAGGATCCACGGGTGGTGAGAAGGGGTCCAGTGGTGGTGAGAAAGGATCCAGTCTTCCTCCAGGAATCGGGTGAAGCTGGATGCCTTCTTGTTCCTGTGGCTCAGTTTTATCCAGGTAGGAATGGTTGGCTCCCCCCCACTGAGTGGAGCATCTCACAATAGGATGATGTAATGTGGATGTACTGCTTTGGGGAGGGTATAGTTTGGGGATGTGTTAGTTTGGGGAGGTGTTAATGGCCCACTAGCAGACAACTATCCCCCTGGAGGGAAGACTGGTGGTGAAACAGATAAGAAACAATGCCCTACAGTTGGTCCATTGACAAAAGGCACCCGCCCTCCTCCTCCCAGAGTAATGAACAATGCTTTCAGAAGATGAAAATAGGATACACATTTTTGTTTTCCATAACCCAAAACACTCAGCTACTTCTGTAATGCCCAAACTCATCTTGCTCAAATTTACATGTTTGCAGTATGAGAAGTTGCACAAAAGAGGCTGCAAGATCCTTCCTCTTTGTTGAGCTAGGTGAGAGCATGGACTGATTTTCTCCTAGATTACCCAACTGCATTGCCTCAGTTTCAATTGGAGCTCCCTTGCCACTGATGGTGTCATGGTCACAGCCTAACATGTACTATATCAGCAGCACTGGCATGTGAACAGCCCCTCACCATATTCTCATAGTCATCAGATGACCACAGCCTAGCCCTGGATTTGTGCTCTAATGGAGAAAAATCTCCTCCTCCTCCTGCTCTGTAGTACCTAGATGATCAAACCCTTAGTCCTTTGTGGCATTAAAAACCTGCATCTCAGATGCATACAAAATGGATCAAAATTTGCATGAAAATTTAAAAACCTGCATCACTGGCACAGGTTATCTTGAAAGAGAATTGTATTAATAACAAAACACATAGTAAAAAGGGGGATTTCCACAATTCAGGTAGCACTGTAATGGATTAAACATGTTAGGAAGAAATTCTTAACTGTGAGGGTGGTGAGACACCGGTGAGCCCACAGAAGCTGAGGATGCTCCATTCCTAGCAGTGTTCATGGCCAGGCTGGATGGAGCTTTGAGCAACCTGTCCATGACTGGGAGGTTGAAATGAGATGATCTTTAAGGTCCCTTTCAACTCAAGCCATTCTGTGACTCTATTATTCTAAGAATTTGTGCTTTAGATGTCTTTACATGCATTTATGTTTTCCAGTTACTATTACCAGTAGCAATCAATGGCTTACAGGGGGTTTCTTGGATAAGACTATGTAGTAGTATGTTAAATATACTAATTTAAATATAATTTTCAAATTACTGGATAGATATATGTGACAATATTTTTGTTAAGCACTAATTTTCTAGAGATTCCTTACCAAAGGACTGACAGTCCCTTTTTAGTCACTTGTCATCAGCTTGACATTCGACTATGAGTTTTACCACAACACAGCGTGAGAAGGAAGGTAGCCAACACTGTGTAGCTAGTAATCAAAAAGAAGAGCTTATGCATCATAGCTGTCCTGGCAGAGATTCAATTCTTCTTTATACATTTTGTCAGTGTAATGTTTCTACAGCTTCCAGCTTCAGAGATGTTTTTCAGAGAGTTTCAGATCCTATGCTTCTAAACAGAAAATTGAGTAAAACAAAATGGGGCAGATTTTTGTCAAGATAGATATTGGAACTATTCAGATCAGCAAAAGAAATAATTGTTTGAAATAATAATAGTTATAATTACTATCATTCCTTAGTAAAAATAAGGAGACTACAAGTAAGTACATATTTCATAGTACATCACAAGCAAATAGCACTCTCAAATTGTACCAAAACAGGGCAAATATGTGTACTTCAGCAACCTTCAAGGGTTAAAATATCATGACACATTATATATACATTTATACCAAAGGCCAGAGGGATAGTAGTCCCATTTCATAATCGCTATGGCATTTTATGGAACTTCAGCCTCTTTATGGTTCTGTGACTTCTCTCATTCAGGAAGGCCGGAATAAAAAAAAAGGTCAAAATAGATGTCAGCCCAAGCAATTATGAGAGAGGGAACTTGGACATGACCCTGAGATTAGAAATGGTGACCTGTGACAGTAACAGGGGAAAAGCTGCCATGCTCCCTTTATGTCAAATACAAACTACCGTGGCAGTCTTAAAATGTGCTCTCATTTATTTGCATTTTAATTTCTTTTACCTCTAATATTGGGCTTTCCTTCTCATCTTCTCTTCTCTGCTGTACACAGATGGCTCAGATGGCAGAAGATAGGCATAGAGTTTAGAATATCCACATCTCTTGCAAAGAAAAGGTCTTGGGAAAATGGATCAAAAACTTATTTGTCTGGACATGAGGACCAGAAATAACACAGTAAGGAAATTGTGGAAACTGACTCTGAACACTGCAAGAAACATTCTAGGGTTCCTTGAAGGTCAATGATATCTTGATCTCAGGTAGAAAACATCCTCAAAAACTACGTAAATAGGAATGGAAGAAGAACCTGAATGGAACAAGATTTGGAAGTGAAATTTTCTTCTTTTATTCATATTAAAGGTTTAATCATAGTAACATAGTAACATGTCTTTATATATTTTTTTTTATTTGCAAAGGAGATATTTTAAGTTTATTTTGGTTTTTAAACATTATTTGAATTAACTATATCATCTTTGGACTCAATTCTTTACATAGAGAAGCACTGTCTCAGCAGTACATCTTTTATTTCACAGTTGACCATCTGTGGAAAGGATCTTGTGGAAAAGGTAAAGTTCATTTTCGCTGGTAAAACATGAGGCCATGTTACCAGGAACACAGGGATGAAGTGTTTAACTGGGCCATGAATTAGAGATCTAGCAGCAGCATGGCAAATTCTTATTAGAGGCTGGGTTTTCTGCTTGCAACTCTTTAGCCAAAGAGAGGGCCATATTCTCAGAGGTCATCAGCCTGGCCACCAAAATTCTGATATGCAAAGTACCAATGCTTTTCATGGTATAGAGCTGTCCTTTTTCACAAGTGCAAAATATTTTATTTCTTTACTATTCAACAGATTAAAATGTTTAGTTATAGGGTTTATGGTGGTTGCACCTCAAAAGTTTCTTCTTTGTCTCCAGGATATTCCTATGTCAATCTTTTTTTCCTATCTCAAAGCAGAAAAGTCCCATTTAACATCTGTACATGCTTTCTGTAAACAATCAATATTCACTATTCAGAAGGGCAGACATTTCTTTATAAATTTTTTTAAATTCTGGAAATTAATACAGTAATGTTCATTAGCATTAGCATTGTTTTGCTAAGTCTGATTTCCTAACAATTATCAAAACTATGAACAAGTAAGATTAGATCTGCCCCCTCCTGCTTTGCTGGGACAAGTTTGAGGTTATTCCAAAAGATGTGGTTTGGTTATAGAAGTCCTGTTTACTAAAAAACAAGTGTCTGGAGATTGGACATCTTAGAAGCGGTATTCTTGATAAATTTAAACATTGTCCTCCCTAGTCTGAACCACAGATGTATGTGACTGCCTGTGGATAGTACAACCTTTTTTTCCCTGCTTCAGAATAGCTTCCATGCTAGGAATAGAAACAGAGGAAAAGCTGTAACAAAAATCAAACTTGAAAATATGAGCTAGGTCTCTTGAAGTGTTAAAGATAAAGCTTAAAAGAAAAGTCATATGGGTTGCATAAATATAGTTGTTGTTCTGCCATTTTCCTGTGTTCTCTAACTTTTAGTAGGATAAGGCTTAGAATTACTGTTGAAGGTAAAGGGCCTTTTTGCTGTGTAGCACTGTTGGCAGGGAGTTGGTCATCTTTTTCTCTCTATTTATCTACTGCTTGCAAGACTTCATGTATGAAAATGCTATATGAATAATAAGACATATGCTATTATAATAGCATATTATTCATATGCTATATGAATATTAGGAAAAATCCTGACACTGTTATTAAAGGAAAGAAAAAATTTTAAAAAATTAATTCTACCCTTTATTTTTTTTTCTATTGCTACCTTTCCCAGATACTGAAATGTTGACCAATGTACATTTCTAGACAGGTCCCTGTACCTGTATCAAAATAGCTGCTCAGCTGCACATACACTTCATAAATATAAAGTTACTTCCTGTTTGTACCTGCTGTACTTTTGACTGTAGCATGACACTGAAATGTTGTCTAGGAAATGGCTATCTGATCCCTGTTTGGGAAACACTCTTCTTATACTTGTTATCATGTAAAAAATACAGAAATAAGTATTTTCATCAGTAACATTTGAACCTCAGTTTGGATATTGCACGTGGAATGTAACTGAGATTCACAATTTATGTGTTGTAGTCTTTTCTTCCAGAATTTAAAAAAGTTAAAGTTAAGAAAATATAAGATCAGAGGATATGTAGAGACCATCTCAAAATTGCTGCCCTTAGAAAGTGCTTCTAAGCTTTGACAGGAACATCTAGTATGCAGTGTATAAAAATAGGCATCCTTCCAGTTGCGTTGTGAGTCTGAATATACATTCAGAACATTCACTGTGATTTTTGTCTGATCATCAGTGGATCACACAATAGGGAAACCAGAAATACTGTGTCCTTCTGAACCTGCTGTGAGCAAAGTATGACTTGAAAATATCTATGTGACTCTAGGGGTAAGGACTGGAGCACAGTGTGTATAAAAGGGAACAGATGCCATAGTCAATCATTTTGATCACTTTGTTTTGCAACCAGTACTCTCAAAATATATCTTTTTTCCTGAACTTATACAAAGAAACGGCACTTAAAAGCTCTTTGAATTCTATCGCTTATTGTTACTACTGGGAACAGCATTGAAAAAGAAATACATATGCATGCAATGTAGGACTCTGATATAGAATAATTGCAAAGCAGGTAAAAGAAGAGTGTGTTGGCAGTTGGTGGATTTAAATTGGCAAAACTGATCTTGCAGTTTCATAGGTGTGTCTGTGCAAAATAAAGGTGGTATAACTTCTTTGACTCTTAGAAGTTGTGATTGCTTTTAAGAAATTAGACTAGTGGGTGCAATTTTTTTCTTGAAAGCTAAATCTTATTTTGATCACTCATCTTAACAGCCTTTTCAAAAGTAAGCCTACTACCTAAATAAGCTAGTTAACTGTTGTGTTTCAGGATAAGATTCACACATTCTCTTGTGAAACCTGTTTTTACAATGTATTTGTTTTATCAGGTGGGGAGCAGAAAGGAATAAGGAGTGCAGTAGTCCTATATTCATAAAGTCTGAAATTAAATATATGGTTCATAACAACCAAATTTTTGCAAATAGCATAACTTTTCAGTTTTATTTTTTATAAAACAACACAAACTCCTGTAAAGTAACAAAAAAATTATAGGACGTAGAGAAACAGCCAAATGTCTTTCATGTGCAAGGTGTGTAGTAATAACTCAATAGAATATTTTATTTCCCAATGCAGTTTAATATTAATTTAAAGACATAAGATACTATGAGTAGTAATAGGTGGTGAGGCAGCTCTCCAAAGCAGCCTAGCTGAAATACCTATATTTGGATTTTGATAGCCAGTGGGCAAGACTAAGCCCACAGTGGAAAAACTTCTTCATTCCTCTATTATTGGATTTTTAATGCTTATTGTCATCTTCACAACAAAAAGAATTACAAGCCTGTGTGATCTTCTAAAGATCTGGTCACTGGATTTTCCTGTTATGACTCAACCATGGGCCTAGTACCAACCTCAGCATGATAGTGCAAGCAAAATCAAAATTTTTTCTTTATTGCATTCTCTTAAGTGTCATTCAACTCCAAGTCTGTCAGAAGCTCTGTGAGAGGTGCACCAGACAGCTTCACTGGATGTTGGTAAAAACTGGGGGAGAAGAGAGGGACTGTTGCATCAATATTCAATGCTATGTTCAATTCTCTCAGCTGGCCCCACATGTGCATGGAAAATTGGAAAGAAGCTAGTCCAATAATGGATGGAGGGAAGAAAGAGGTTAGAGAGTCTATGGAGAGTCTGTTAAGACAATAAGGGAAAGAGTTTACCTGGGAGTATAGGAGTGGCTGGTCAAATATATGGATAGAGAAAGACCTTTGGAAAGGCGTTAAGAGAGACAATCAGGTACTCATTCTCTGCCTGAAACGTCTGAGTATTGTCACAGTGATAGGACATTGTGAGAAAATCACTCTTTCTATAGCACAGCACTCAGATGGGGAAGAAAACAAAAAGGTAGACTTGTCAAAGTAGCTGAAATAATTTTCACTTCAAACTGTTCTGGAAAGTGCCAGTTATATACGTCTTAAAAACCACAAAATTTAAGTTTACCAAGAATAGACTTTTTCACAAGTTATATTAAGAGTATTCTGTTTAAAGAACAAGACATGTTATTCACTATACTGCACTACTTCTTGGGCCAGAGCATATATAGTATTGTATTTATATTTGAGTTGAAATTAAATGCATGATGCCCACCAAAGTTTCTTTCTCCTATGTATTTCAAATTAGAAAAGGCATGACTTTTTTTCCTTAATGAATGCAGAAAATTATAAAGAATCATTAGGTTTCAACGTTTGTTGCAAGAGGGATATTGTTCATCAGACAGAGTAAATTGCCCAGAACTGTTGCTTAATGGGATTCTGATTAAAGAACTTTCCTTAAACTAAGTATTTTCTGAAAAAAAAGAGCAACAAACTGGTATCCACATCTGGCTAGCTTACTCTCATTCATACCTAGAGCCTCAATATCCATTTCTAGATTAGATTAAGTAAAAGTTTTAAATTGAAAATTCATCATTGTAGGATAAAAACTCTTTCTGATACTATAAAACACATGCCAAATAGACTGTTTTCCAGCAAGCAAAAACTTTTGTAGAAGTGTAACAACAGGTATGGTTCTACATGCAGTGAAGTATGCATCTTTGTAAGCCTGAAAGCACATTTTTTTTCAGATGGAATCCAGCAATGACATTGACACCTACCATATACTTAGGGAATCTGTGAGCAATGGATTAAAATATAGCATAATTGTCTATGTAATGCAATCTTCATCCTTCCTGCTAATAGAACTGAATCATGTCAGATACACAGTCCTGGGTTTGAACTATGGATCCAAATATTTTTCCAAAGATACTTTTATTAGAAACCTATGTGTGGACATAGAGCTCAAAAGGAGGAAGTTTGTACAATATGACATCAATTTAAGGAACTCCAAATGACACTGTCAGTTTCTTGGTTGGTTCTAGTGAGTTCTCAGGCACGTCTGGCCACTGAAACGATCTATTGCTTGCTTAAAAAAAAAAAAAGGCACAAAGTTAAAAAGTTACCAGTGGCTATCATATGTCACAAATATGAATACAGGTTTGTTAGGGATGTTGGGTGACACCACACCACATTCTTTAGTGGTTCTTCTGACTAAAAACAATCTTTGCTTGTGATAATGCCATTGACCTTGACCCTATTAGAAAGCTCACCTTTGGCTTATAGCACACAGTTCAACTTACAATCAATTACACCCAAGCAAGCTGTCTGTAGCTGAGAGTGTTGCACAAATTGTTTATCTTAATGTTTATCTGAAAAATATTCACAAAGGCTGAGATGGGGAATCACATACAGTCAAAATAAACAGCTGGTCAGAGATTCTTAGTACAAAAGCATTTCTTTTCTCTTTATAATTCCTAGAAAATCTTACAGTTTTGTTGAACATATGACCAGTGAAATCTATGGAGATATTTTCAATTACTTAGATTTGCAGTATGCTGTGAACAGTTATTTCTTCCTTTTTTACTTTTCTCTCTCCCCACCTGAAGAGACCTTGTAGAATTACAAAAATTATATGACGGAGCAAATGAGATCTTTCAGGAGTGTTTTGAAATAAGAAAAAAAAAAAAAAAAAAAAAAAAAAAAAAAAAAAAAACAACACAGTAGTGCAGTAGATTGTTGATGTAATGACAAGATTCAGTATGATGTGCAGATTGAAAGATGAGACATTAATAAATTGCTCTTCCAAATAACCACTGATTCACTCATTTGCCGAATGAATCAATGCAAACTATCTCAGTGGTGAGAAGACAAGCAAAACTCTGCAAGACATATTAGAACTTGCAGAGAAATGTTGTCATTGCCTCCACCCAAAGGTGAAGCTAAGGCTTTTAAACTTCCTTGAGAGCATTGGGCATGACAGGGAAGACATAGATCTTCTTGCTGGGCTCTGCATCTTCCTTGTGTTAAAGAATGGATTCCCACAGTGTAGGCTGCATGACTCTGCCTTAGCTCTGTGCACAAACTGGGACACCATGGAAAGCCAGGAGGCTACTGGCAGAGCTGCTGCAGCATGTGGTACCAGTTCTCTAATTTGTGTACTGACTGGCTTCTCTCAGTGGACCCTAAGCAGTTAATTGTCTTTTATTCAGCAGTCATTCCTGTCACTGTACTCTATTGTTATTCACCTTGGTGCTGGCAAATTAAATCAGAGTAGGGAAGTGCTGCCAGATTTTTTTGTGAAGGACATTGGCCAGAAGCCAGCGCCAGAAAGGCCAAAGGTACAGTTTAAAACCTCTTGTAAACTTCAACTGTGTGGCCTTGTATGGATCCAAATTCAGAACTTTCTTTGCCGTTGCTGACAACCCTTTGGCCAAATTATCCTTTTATATTCACTGGCTATTCCAAATGTTGGCAATGAACCACTGGACCTTCTTGGTCCTGTGTGAGAATATAAAAGCAATTTTTGTGGTCCAAAGTTAAAAGTATTGGTAGGTATGTCTGATGCTAGTTATCCTAAAGGGTAAAGACCACCTTAGGTATTGTTTCTTCCTTTGTTTTTGTTTTGAGACTTGATGAAGCCTTAGGATTTAAGTCTGGTATTTAGAGAAAATGTAGATGGCGTTTTGAATTATTTATGCAGTGCTCTTTAAAAAGTTTGATAAAAAGTTAGCTAACAGCTTGTTATGTGAATATAAGCAGGTAAGATTTATTTTTTTCATTACAGCACTGAAGCTTGATTAAAATATCTTTATTAAACTAGCACAACTGAAAAAAAATGTAGCATGTGCTTGTGTGAGAATGGTAGTTTATTACAAAGCAAAAACTTTGTCTAACAGCACAACAAGAAATAGTAATTGTACATCAACTAGGTAGATAATCCAGGTAGATAATCCATTTCAAGTAAGTAATGGATTGAGCACCTCTAGGCAGTGCTTACACTGCACATTTTGTTGGAAGGAAGGTGAGAGGCACCTGAATGGCTATCAGTGCAGCAAACACAGAAAGCTGAGCAAACCCGTCACGTTTCTAGGAAGACATAGGTGCTCTTGCAGTTACAGTAGATCATAATGGAGACTATGCTGAATGTGCATATATCATGTTTATTTGTGTACTTGAACAGCTTTCATTATTAATTAGTCCTGATTCTTCCAGTATTTGTGTACTGCTTATCTTGAGAGTGTGAGCCATTTTTGCACACTGAAGGATTATAGAAGTCCACCAAAAAAAAAGGTATAGATGTTGTACCTGTGGCCATGCTGAAAAAAAAAAGAAATCCTATACAAGCATATGGATTTCTGGCTACATTGAGCCAGCTTTGAAAATCCCCTCTCATGGGGATAAACTTGGATTTGCAGAAGGCAAGAAAAGATTGACATCTGCAGCTACACATAACAGCTTTTCTGGCATGATTAATAGAAAGAGGTCAGCTATGAATATGACATGATGACAAAGTCTAATCAGTATAACCATACATAGGCATAAAATACTGAAAGATAAAGAACTTCAGCTGAAGACTTTGAGATCCATTAGAAATAGTATATAAATATTATATTGGTAAAAATCAAGCTTCTTGTCAGTTAGCATTCATTTAATGTTTCATTGACTTCTTCAATTCTGGAATAAAACATTTTATAAGTACTTACAGAAAGCATGCAATTTTTATACCCATACCTTCTAAATTTATTATAGTGTTTTGGAAAACAGCAGATAAATTTATCCATAATAGAAGTAACTACAGTGTCTGTTTCAGTTAAGTTTGTTTTGCAACTAGCTATGTTACCTTTTGTCCTCCAGAAGTTTGTAAACAGCTCCATCTTCAGGCATCATTCCTTGTGCTAAAAAAGAAAAACGTAACAATCATAGCTCAGCAAAGCTTTCAGAGACCTGTTAGGATTTTGCAGTTTACATTAACTATTAGAAGTTAAGCCAAAGTAATGGTCTCATATAACCACTTCTCAGATGTATTAAGCTGAAAGAAAATCATTGGGATTGAACCAAGAGTCTAACAAATAAATTCTGGTAGGTCAATGGCAAAGTAGATGCATGACAGGAGTGCTTTTACCTATATCTAAATTAGACTGAAACTGCATTGCCACCACTAGAATGGTGTGGTGTTTAGAATAATTTCTGTCAGCAGACAGATCCCAAAGTGCACAAATAAAGTCAAATCCATTTTTTAAACGGTATGTGTATTTTTAAAGATAGTGTATGTGGCTAAGCAAAAATGAATTAAGTGAGAGAGGCAGCACACAGAAAATGTTAACATACAGGAGATGAAATGTCTAAAAGTCTTGGAGAGGGTACATCTCCCAGGATCAGGCCTCCAGAATGGCCTTTTGACAACCATTCAGTGTGAGAATGAAAGATATAATTTCACATGCTTGCAGAGTAAATGAGATGTTCCTTGGATATTCGGGAGAGTATAATTCTATTGTCTGATGGGTGTTTTACTTCCCAGTGGCAGTGCCTGAATAAACTAGTGAAATGATTTGATTTTTTAATCTGAAAACACATGGGAACATAGTTTGCCTCCAGACCCTGGAAAAGGGATTTATTTAATACTATATTTGGTAGTGGATAATATAATAATTTCTAGAACTATAAACTAAACTGAATATATTAATATCAAATATCAGTATGTTTGTAATTTTAAAATACAGTCTGTTATCTACATAATTATTTCCTACTAATCCTGCTGGTCAGATATGATCAGATCACTGTTATTCTGAAGTACTGTGTGGTTCCATGTTAAACAGATGTTCGTGATCTTTTTTGTGTGTGTGTGTGTGTAGGTATACATGACATGTCCTTCTTTTCTATAAGTTGTCACTTTCCGTGCCCATCAGATGTATGATAGGTAACTGAGAACACAAAATATAACACAAAAATATGAACGCTGCTTCTCTGAAAGTGGTAATGCACAAAGAAGCCTTTTACTCCATTTCATAAAGGTTTCTAATTTCACCATCTGTCTCCATACTTGGCCAGTCCTATCAAATTATTGGGACTATTTCTAATCTGAAAATAGGAACATGCTTATGTATCTTATGAAACAAACGTGCTGTATTTCCCACACTCCCCACACTCCCAAACACTCTATCTGCTCTTTGTGCCAAATGCCAAGGAAACTGAGTGTTTACAGGAAACTAAGCACTGTACAAGGTACAAGATGTGGACCCAAAAATCTGTATGCAGATTTAATACATGCCTAGAGATGTCATTCCTAGTATGGTAAAATCCTGGCTCCACTGAAGTCTGTAAATTTCCATTGATTTACATGGAGCCTGGATTTCCTCTGCATCATTTTCCTGCCATATTATAGAAACACTTAGCAAAATAATTGAATTTTAGAAAATGAAAGTAGTTCTGTAACTGTATTGATGGGATAACTGAGCATTTCTTTGAAAGGTTAGGTTTGTGGGATTGAATTTTTAAATTTTTTTCTTTCTATTTAGAGCCTACAGGACTTCTACCAAAGTTAATGACATTAGCTAATCATACTAGCTTTTATTAGAAAAAAAAATTGGATAATTATTGGAGTTTATGGATATTGAGTTAGAATATTAGAGTCTAGTTTAATTCCCTTAATAAGAAAAGAAAATTCATTTTTTTCATTAGAAAAGGATAACACTAGTATGAGTTTCTGATTATGTATCTAACAAACACTGAATGGTTCTTTTGGGGAGTGTCCCCCATCATCTCCTTAACTCATCTGCATTAGTTGGGTGAACAAACAAAAACCGTTTTGGTAGGCTTGCTAAAATGATTACTTAATTCTTTGCAGAGTGCTTCAAATGTAGCATTGCAGATATGTGTTGTAATTTTATTGTCAAAAACTGGGATGGGTTCCCCAATAAATCACCAGTCACATGCAAGAAATACTTCTACAGTGCCACATAAATCTGTGGCCTCATGATTATTTCTGAAGCTGTGTTCACCAGCAGTAGCAACAAAACAATTAATTATGGCTGATAAAATGCTTTCACACATGAAGCCATCTCCTCTTTCCTTCCAACAAAAAAAAAAGTCAAAACCTTTTTGTGAGATGATTATCTAATTCATATACAGTTTCTGTAATTTTATATCAATTTGTCACTGAAATTATCATCTTAATCATAAATTTCTAAGTAATAGAAGTTATGATTTGGTGAGTAAAATAAATCTAAAACTGTTCTTTGATTTGAATTTTAAAAAATTTGAATTTAATTCTAGGTTTGAATTTAAAAAAACATAAAGTGGAATGTCATTTCTCTGAGCCCTGTACAAGAGAAACTGAAGTGGCTTTTGTCTATCTTAAACTAGTAGTTGCTAATCCTAAAACAATTACCTACCTAACAACCAAAAAAATTTGACCTAAATAAGCATAAAGCTTGGATTTATTTGAAAATATTTTATTTAAAATGTTTTGACTGAAGGAATTGCTTAGTTCAAAGGGAATGGATTGGACACAGCTCTAATTCAGACTATTATTTAGAAGGACTCAATTAGTGAGGACCTGAAGACTTGACAGGAGATGTACTTAATTCTATAATCTTTCAGGTATGCTTTCATAGCCTGCTATATCACTTGCTTGCACACTATCTTTTTCTCATTAATAAGTTCAGAAGTAGAAACTTCCTCAGCCATTCTTCCTGTAGGCTTGCAGAGTTGACAGTATTCCTGTATAAATGTTCTCCCTGTGCAAGCATTCACTTTGGTGCCTTGAAGGGGGTTTTCCAGCCCGTCTGGTGACGCATGCCATGCGTTGCCAAGCAATAATGGAAATGAACCCGTCAACTCATGGTTGCCTTCCCAGGATAATCTGCCACCCCATCTGCTCCTTTGCAGCAAACTTCTGCTCTTCCAACATCTGCCCAATGGCTATTATACAATCCATTTAATATATTCCTGAGGAGCCATAACCACTGCTGTGCCTAGACGGGAGACCAATGAGGCCTCAGCAGACATGCCAGAGCAACCTCTCCAGGGGATTGAACAGGAGCCAGATTCACCACAGTCAGTTAAGTACACATTCCTTTGGTACATGTGTGGCTAATCTACTTTTAATTGAGCTCCATTGTTTTCATATATTTAGTAAACAAACATGCATAGGTACAAAAGCTGCTGCTTGTTGACAACACAAACAGTATGCAGCTTGCTGGAGCTTTGGGCAGGCACCCTTGGCAGTTGATGTGGTAGAGCATATTTCATGAGCAGACATATTTCTTTGTGCTTTTTGCCTTTCCTTTTTTTCTTTTTTTTTTTTTTTTTTTATTTAACATTTCCTGGATCTTTTTGTCCCAGCAGCCTATTCTACGTGATTATCACTGCTGAGTGTAGGTGCAAACACAATGTCATGCTCCATGCTGAGACATCTGTGTGCCAGCATTGTTAGAGGGTATGAAGTGGGTTTTGTCTAGGTTTGCTCTCACTTTTTTTGATTAATATTAAGCCTCTTTAGATGGGGCTAAAAAAGGCAGGGTTCTGCCACTGTGGTGACTCTTTTATTGCCTTACAGGGAACAGAGACATGTCATTCACTTTTCACCTACCTTTAAAAGAACAAGCAGTCTATATTTTTCCTTCCCTATTGTTGTTCAATATTCTGCATATGATATTTAGAGAAATCTTGACATCCTTTGTTTGGTGTGTTGGATAAATGGTTGGTTGCCAAAAGAACAGTGCAGCTCCAAAACTAGGTTCAGGTCATTTACTTTCTTTTTTTGGTGACAGTTTTAATTTGCTTTCTATTGCCTGTAAGGTGGTCTGGGAAGACATGACTACATCAGGGCTAGTAGCTGGTTCCTGTTGGCAAGGAATGAGAGACATTTGGGGCAGTTTTGGGATCAGTAATTTGCTTGGATCCATCAAATCTCCTTTGGAAGCCCAGGGGAGCTGCCCAGAAGCCATCCCTCTTCCTATCAAGCCTGTCCCTGTTCTCACTGTCACTGCAAGGGAGGACAGGATGGATTGTTGGCAAAGACAGAGATCTCCTCATTCCTTCCCTTGAGAGCAGCAGAAAAGATCTTAGTGGTTGGATAATCTTTGCTAGTACACATGTCTAGATGGCAGCTCTTCCCCTGGCCGGTGGTCATGCATCTGTAAGAAGTCTCATTGTGCTTAATACAGCCCAGTGTTCATCCTGACCAAGGGTTCCTGCTGCAAGACAGCTCTCAGCTCTTTGCAGGGAGGGGGGATGCTGTATCCATACATCAGGATGCTGTCCTTCATCTTAGCAAAGTCTCAAAGTGACATCTAGTGGAATACCTACTCTCTGTGGGGAAATTTAATTAAACCACAGTCCCTTTATACCAGCACAAATATTGTGAAGGAAAACAACTCAACTCCTTTGACATTTTTACAAATAGGTTCAGTGGAAACTGCTGTGTTTACTTTAACTGACATTTGTTTTTTCAGTCAATTATCCCTCAGCCTTTTTTTCTTCCATAATTTATTACATGCCGCTCAGCCATAATAATAAATACAAAGTTGTTCCCCCTTTCTGTTGTTGTCTTGCAGGCTGTGCTATGAACAAATGAAATAAAAATGAGTGCCCCTAATCTCCCTTGCTTTTTCATCTCTGTGGTAGCCTCAAACTATTTATTATGGACCTTAGCAGTCTCATATGGAGCAGAGTTTAATCCCAAATGTGAACAGAAGATTAGTCTGAAACTCTAGTGGTTTTTTTCCTCATGTTTATGTCCTGCTTCAAAATGCATGAAAGACACTAAGGGTTGTTTGGGTTGTTGGGTTTTTTTCGGTGTTTTTCTTTTTTCTTTTTTTTTTTTTTTCATTTCAGTGGTCTTTTGAGCAAGCCCTTTAACTATGACACTTAAAAACATCTTTTAGCCAGATGACATCTTTCTTCCTTAGTTGCTTTCTCTGAACTGAGACATACACTCCATCTTTATTCAGTTCTTTACTTCTCACTTCTATTTTTTTCCCAAGAATTTCAGGAAATCTTTAGAACTCTCCAAAGAAAATGTACCCAAAAATCCAGTTTGTAAAAGAAAGACCCTTATAATGGGGGCAGAATCATAGGCTGGACTTCTGCAAGTGTTTTCACTGGTTTCAATGCTTGGGTTTTAGCCAAAGCTGCAATGAAAATTTATTTTTCAGGTTCTTCAATAAAAATATGTATGAATAGAGAAGAAACATGACCTTTTTTTAAACTTCCTGTTTTAGAATGAAAATAATTTGATTGCTAGCGCAGAGCATGTTCTTCACAACTCTTTGGCCTGCAGCAATTATGCTTTAAGTGATTTAAGAAAAAGCAGTGAGAAAACAGAGTGCACTATGCATTCATTTAATCCATCAGGTATTGTCAACTTTCCTTTGTGCAGAGAAATAATCTGATCCTTATCAAAGATATCAAATCATCTAATCTTTTATCGAAGCAAACCAAATATTTTACAGCCAGAATTCTTCAGCTGGTCATTTTATCTGAAAATGTTTCCATTTTCTGGACAGTTATTTTTCATAAAATCCTACCAATTGAAAGCTATTTTTCTTCCTTTATTCTTCATAAAGAGCAAAAGGAGAACCTCAAGAGCTACATAAAGCTTTATATTCCATCTGGGAAGCTCATCAGCCATCCACACAAGTGAAGCTATTTAAAGTAACAGTAAATAGAGATGTGAACATTTGGAATTTGGAAAGCTGAATCCACTGGAAGTTATTTTTCAAAGTCTTTTTCAATATAGCTTTTGCCAATAATACAGTGAATCTGAGACATATCTAATGATTCTATAAAAATTCTTTATGTTCATCTACCAAATACTTAGGAAAACAGGAGGACAAAAAAGAGAGAAGGGAGGAAAATTTTTAGCAAATCAATATAGAAATCAGCTATATTTTACCAGGATGTGAAAATGTTAGTTTTTTTATTCCTTGTGCCTAAAGCTTATGTGCATCTTGCTTAGAAATGCTTCCTTGCAGAAAAAATGCTTTCCAATGAAATATTTAGAAAACCAGTTAGGAAGAAGGATTTCCTTTAATCAGTTTGGAATTTAGCAGTTCACTTATGTTTTAATTGGGATATGCTAGAAGATGCCCTTCAGATTACAACTATCCTTTTGAGCCATAGGTTTACTTTGATTTCTGCAGTAAGTTCCATAGGTGTCAATGGAAGGGGCTTGGTATGGCTCCTAGAGGAACTGAAATAAGGGGGGAAAAAAGGAAAATCAAAACAAAAACTCAAAATGTGGTATGGACTAACTGCACTGACTTTCCTATGAGTCTGTTTTTCCTGATCTGATACTAAACCTGGGTTTTACGGATGAAGAGCTTAACTTCTCTTACTCTTGACTGACTCTGGCAGGCCTTCAAAGAAATCCTCTGACTTACATTAATGTAAAAGCAAAACAAAAGACTAACTGGGACATGTATAATTAAGTTCACCACACAGAATGCCTGTGGTCACTTTGCTAACATGAAGCCCCAAAGGAGCTTTTTAACAGGAAAGGGAGACAAATGGTGTGCATGCAGTGCAGTACCCTAGAGAAAGGTGAAGTGGGTAATCCTGCGCAGAGGAAGAGTGGAGCAACCCAAAGGCTGAGGATGTCATCCCAGGTAGAACACTGGAACAGAGCAGTTGAAAAGAAGAGAAAAGTGATCTATCTGCACTGTCATGTTTCAATTTGAACACCTCAAATCAACTTCTTTCTTTCTTTCTATTTCCCACCTTAATTCATAAAGAAGTTGGCCAGCTTCTTCAAGATTGGTTTCCTTGAAATTAAGCATTTGAACATCTCTAAAAATGTGACCCAGAAAGGTCACCTCCATCGATATTGCAAGCAAAGCAAAATAGCTGAGATATCCCACTGCAACTTTTGTGAAAAGATGAGTTCAAACCTTGAGACTCAACAGCTAATTCTGTATCAAATTATGTAAAATGATATAACATTTTTATGAGGTACTATTTGAAAAGGATATTTTTATTAGTTTGAAGTTCAAGGTAATTTGATTGAATGTATTCATTGAGATAGGATTTTTAAATTGTCAGTCCATGTTTCAGGTTACCTTCTGTAATAAATAAATGAATGAATGATCTTTACTTCAAATACAGATGTTAATCCTAGTTAGTATAAGGGGCATATCTTACCAGTTCGGCCCAAATTAAAGACTAATGACAGTGTTCTGAGTGTGATTCTTGCCATGGTAAAAAAAAAAAAAAAAAAGCAACCCGAGAGAGAACTACACCTGTGCTTGTCAATAAGCAGTTTCTTCAGAGAAGTTAGACAAGCATGTGACACAGACACTACTGCTTATAATTTCTAATTTCCTGCGAACCAGTTTACTTTTGACCACCAGCAGGGTTTCTTTGTTTTTCATTAGGACATGGCTAAAGCTCTCTGTGTAACCATATCCAGATTGCTAATGAAAAAATATTGTCTGGAGTCACACATGTAATCTGCAGACTGTGTGTATAATGAGAGTAGGGAGCAATGTATCAACCTGTGCATGTACTGAGTGGCTTTGTTACCACACCACTGCCTCAACTGAGCCTATATTGTGCTGCTTATTTTAACAGATGTCTGTGAAAATCTGCCTCTAGGTGGAGTTTCCATAGACTAGTTCTTTCGCAGACTTCAGGCCCTTTCATCTTTCCTTCCTTTTCTTATTTTTGACTCAGTGCCCTATTCTCACTAGTGAAAATTGAATTGAATTCTAATTTACTTAATAGAAATAGCATAGATTCTTGTATTCTGGGAAATGTAATGCATTGCAACAAAATTGCCTCCATTTTTCACATTATGCTTCAATTGTAAATGATGGTCATCATGTACTGTAACATTTTTTGGTGAGGACTGACAGATTTCCTGAGACGGTTCTGTGCAGTAAAAGCTGTATGATAAGGCATGCTGGGCTGGGCTGTGGGTAGTAACAAATCTGTCATTACTTGTACAGTCACAAAAGCACAGACTCCTTCACAACTACAAAACCAATGTGGTGCAAACAAAGGACAGATGCTTCTTGAAACCAGAATAAACCTGATTCCGATGATCTGGAGCCATCTGAACTCACTCTCCATTTTTCCATCCAATGCCAGGAAGGCTGTAGTTGTAAGATACACCATGTGCTTCTAGGGTGCTATCCTGTCTTCTTATTTGCCCTCTGCTCTCCCATGCATTTCAGCCAAAGTTTTATCTACAAATGCCTCCTTACAGATCAGACCTCACCTCGTTCTTATGGTGGTGTAAAGTTGATGCCCGGGGCACGGGGGAGAAGAAGCAGAAGAGGGAAGCAATTATTCTCTCCATACGTAGGCGCTTCCTCCTTCTCTTCCACCCCTTAGAAGCACAGGAAGTTCATCCTCAAACCATATGGTACCTAGAGATATGCTGTCTTGGGGGAATGCCAAGGGCCCAGCAGCACCCTCAGGGGCCAAGGGGGTCCTTTGCCTCACCTCCTCTCCCCAAATTTCCATGGCGTGCTTTCCTTCACAAGTTCCCTTATCACGCTTCTGCCAGTGCATCTCCTCCTGGCCTGCAACACCTGTGCTGCATTACAGTGCAGAAAACAATACCCACACTGAGACAGGCAAACTGTATTTCATTTGTCAGCCTTGCTCAGCTCCAGAAAAGCCACTGGAATTAATCCACTCTGCAGCCTTTGATGGCTGTTACTGAGAGGCTGGGTGAAGGTACTGGGGGCACTGAAGGAAGGGTCAAGGCCTTTGGATCAACGTTTGAGCACACCAAGTTGTGCTTGAAGTAACCAGCAGTAATTATTTCATTCCTGTGATGTGCTTGTTTCTCTCCGAGCTCTCCATTGGCAGTGATGTAATCAAAGTCACTTGGTGTGGAGTTGGCGTGGTTTGTCTGCTTTGGCATTTGTGATCCACTTTGTTAGCAGGACCTGCTTATAATTTGAAATATATGATTTCCTTCAAAGTGGCACAGTTTTGAAAAATAGCATGTGACGCACTAATAAATTATTCAGCCTTCTGAACTGGCTACATGAAAAGCACATTTTTCCATCTGCATCTGGCTAGGCATTTGCAACTGTTTCTCTTGGATCTGTACCGCAGCCCACTTAGCCATGGTTTTGTGACCTCCAGAAAGGATTAATGCAATATGTTGTGCAGGGGCCTGCTAGTGAAGGTCACTTGGAAGTGTAGGCTAGTGCGACATGTGGCTGCCCACCTGCTCGGTGCTGTTGGCCGCAGGGAGCACGTTATCCCATGTCTCCGAACTGCGGTGAGCTCAGGCACGGCACACAACAGGCAGATGGTCCTGCCCCCTTCTAACCATATTCCAGTTAAGTGCTACAGGACTCAGTGCTGCTGGGTTTGTTGGGGCTGTTCCTCATGGGACCAGTAGTATGAGAATACCCACAGTTATATCTACAGCTGTGGTTAATGCAATGCCACTTACAAAAGTCAGGACTTGAGACCAGACCCCTCAACACCACATCTTGTGGAGGAAAAAAAACTGCTGTGATTGCTGCCAGTAGGGAGGTCCTCTCTGTTGTCATTCCTGTTGAACTTCCACCAGGGGTTTGTACTACTCAGCCATTGACAATGGCTCATCCTTTGTGCTTTGATTCATGCTCAAGAACTGAACTGGATTATACACTATTTTTGTTGAGTTCAGCTGCAGCACTCTGGACTCCAGTTTAAACCCAAGATGTTCTTTGAAGAGGGACATAAGGATGGTGTTAGTCCAGGGGAACCGAAACCTCAGCAGCTCAAGACTCCTTTTTACTTTCTCTTATGTCTGAGAAATAGTGTTGTGCAGTCTGCTTTGAGATAGGAAGACTTAATTGTTTTCAATGTGTTACCTGCTTTCTGCACTTGGAGGTATATTTTGTCAATCAAACAAGAAGCATTTGTATGTGAAATGAGTCCTGGAGTTAGCAACAAGCTGTAGAAAGCCAAAATTATCTCTGTACCTTAAGCATCCTGGTTTTCATAGGCAGTGTACTCTGTTGTTAGGCACTGGATAAACAGTGATGATACAGACTGAAAAGAGAGCTATACAAACATTTTATTTTTGTGACAAAAGCTGCTCAGTGTGCCAGAAACATAACCATGATCATATTCAGCTAAAAAATATCAGGATTTAAATGCCCTGGGCCTTAATTTTGATGAAAGGCTTTTGCATACCACCAAAAAAAAGAAATAATCAGTACTGCCTAGGGTCTGGCATCAATCAGGCTCAAAATTATTTCTTTGCCAAGGAAAATACATCTTCCATATCTTGGGCTAGGCTGGATGTCTGATGTGTTGGTACTAGAGGAAAACAAAAATTGGGCATGTTTAGACTAAGATGAGAAGTTTGAGCCGACATGACAAGGAAAAGGTGCATATTCTTGTTAACTCTGACAAATCTGAGAAGTCAGATTTGAATCCTCATTAAATGTAAAAAAAAAAAAAAATTGAGGCGGTAAGATTTGCCAGATTATAACTTCCTATTATTTTAATGTGTGATTTAGTAGAAGAAGGAGTACTAAGACAGGCCATGAATGAATATGATGTACTGCACTTTGGCTAGACAAATCAGGCACAGATTTAAATGGAGAAAGGTGGGGGAATGAGTTATTGTTTTTTTCCCCACCACGTGCATCACCACAGTGGGGGAAATGCAGACAGCACAGTCAAGATCATGCCTTTACCTCCCAGCTCAGACAACTGGTCCTCAGCACTTGCTCTCCCATGGCCCTCCCTTCCTTCTGTCCCAGCACCACACTGTCTCTTGCTTCAGCCCCACATCCACAGTATGGAAAGGCTTTGTCAGTTGCTCCCATAAGGGCACTCAAGTTTCAAAAAAAGCTTCCAGAAAGGCATTGTTACCCAGCTGCCACTAGTACTACTGTCTTTCCCTGTTACAAGACCTGCCTGTGCATGGATTGATACACAGATCTCACACACTGGCAGAGAACACCTTGAGCCACTTGGCCATATGTTCTTCTGGACTCTCCTGCTACTCCTGCTGCCTTGCATCCACCCCTGCATGAAAAACCCAGCATCATGGAAAGGTCTTAGCCTGGACACAAGGAACATACGTTTAGGATGGAAGTGGCTGAATCCAGTGAGACTCAGAAGTGAAGTAAACTCATGGGAGCAAGGCTGAGAAAGGGTCTTACCACTCAGAAGCTGTTACCGGTGTCTTCTGAGTGGTGAGGCTTGCATTGCACATATCGCATAACTCAGCCCCTGCATGTGTGTCAGCAGATAGCCAAAGGATTTTATTTCTCAGCTCTGCAGTAGCTGGGCTAACCTCCTTGAGCTAATAAGTATTGTCCTTCAAGGGGTAAAACATTCAACTGCAGCTGTTTACTATTTACACAAAGGGACTGACATGCGGACCTTCCCGTCATGCAGTTGGGCCCATATGAACTCTGTTCAAAAAAAAAAAAAAGGAGAAAAACATTTAGATTTTATTACACTTGCAACTTACAGAGGGCAGACTGTCCTCAGCTGTGTCACTCGTGAGCTCTTTCTTGAGCTTTGTTCGTTGTTAAGGACAATATTAATTTTTTCAGACATTTTCTTTTCCATTTGTTGTTCAACACCAAACCATGAAAAATGAGCACTGACGTAATGATTGATCATGGAGCTGGGGGTTGAAAGTGAATGCTAGAACTGTTGGGCTGTATATGAAAAGGGTTTGGGGTTTTTTCCTTTTTTTTTTTTTTTTAAGATGATAATATATTGTTTGTGAATGGGTTATTTATTAGAGCCATGTGTAGCCTAAAAGGTTTGTAAAGATGATTACTAAAGCATATCCATATGTGGAATGTGTGTGCATATTTGTAAACTTGGCGATTCCTCCAAATTCTTTTTAATGTTAGTAGGAAAAAGGTCTCTGAAATTGTGTAGGGTCATTCTTTTTCTTAATAGCAGGCAACATATTTTCAAAACTATTGTGCTTTGCATAATATATACCTTAGTTCTGACATCACATGCTTATGTACTATTGCATACTTCTAAAATGATGAATTAGCTAAATATTTGATAGTCTAGCATCAATCTTGGCATAAAATTTCTTCTTTGCTGGCATATTGTATTCTCCAAATACTGTATTCGATCAGATACAGACTTCTTAAGGCATCTGTGTTGGAAGGTAACAAAAATTGGGCATGACAAAACTACTGTTTGGTGGATCTGGAGTGCTTTATTACAGTGGAAATTGTCATGATTTTTGTTAAATTTTGGAATTCTGGAGTATCAGATTTTTCTTAAAGTGATTTGGCCAGATCACACTCCTGTGGGTTTTGTAAATAGGAACTGTGGAGGCTCAGGCAACAAACCAATATTCTTGTTTCCTGATCTTAACTAGTGGGTCTCAAATGCACAGCTTTTCCACTACTGTAGGCAGAGAAGTTCAGAGATAGCCCTGGTGGGGCTGAGAGCAGGACTTTTTCTGTCATATGTTCCAAGACACCCCAAATGGTAACAGGAATGGGTTCTGTTGGGTCTGACAGCATTAAATCAGGCTTTTACAAGATCTAAGCGTTGTACAAAGGAGACCGTCCTGCCAAGCGCCTCAGAGGCAGGCTGCTATCTATTAATCTCATTTTAAAGGAAATGAGGAAAGCAGCACAGACAGGTGCTCCCTAGCAAGGCATCACAAACATAAAAGGAAATCCATGAGCTGATACTGCAGAGAGGAAACGGGCTTGTAACTCAACATTGACAATACACAACCAGTGGAGACAAACCCAGGTACTTCTGCATGCAGCTAAACTCGGGCCCAGGGCTTTGCTGAGGCTCTGCAGCCTGGGGAGTTTGCTATCATCTGCAATAATCTCCCCTCATGGCTTTTTGGAGCTGTGCAAATGCACTCAGCTTCTCTCTCCAAGGTGCCCAGAGCAGCACTGTGCTGTCACTCTGCGGGTTGCGCTGTGAAGTCCATGTCTCCAACACCTTTGTGAATACTTCCCAGTACCTGTTTAAATTTCAAAGTAATAAGAGGAACAGGTAAAAGCAACTTAGGAAAACAGATCCTTTCCACATAGGTGAGAGTTTATACTTCAGGAAATAGGGATGTGATTAAATTATGCATTTATTTAAGTGCCTTGTTAAAACAAGGCATAAATATTGATTTACAATACTCTTATAAATGAAGGCATGGATCATTTAAATTCATTTTCAGGTCGCCAGAATGCCTCTCTGGTTTGGACTGGAATTAAGAAAGCTCAAAAAGTCATGTCACAAACCCAGCAAATATATATATAATACAGGTTTACTAGAGAAAAAAATCTAGTAAACAGAGCAGTCTGAAACTAAATGGGAAACTTAAAAGGGATTTGGGAAGTCAAGCACTGGAAGCTATGATTTGCTTCTCATGTTAAAAATAGCATCTCCTTCACATCTCTTTAGGATCAGGCTTATTTCAAACATTTCTAGTTTATGGAGACTATTCTATGGAAAAAATATTTAATATATTAATTTTCCTTTAGGCAGACATTTCAGCTGCAATAATAAACCATACCTAAATTTCATGAATGAATTAATTTCACATCAAAGCTATGGTTTCTGCCCATAAAAAGTTTTGTGTTATAGCCCATTGTGGAAAAACGTATTTAAATGTCCTGGAAGTATTTAATTCCTAAAGTATGCAATAAATGTGCTTGAAAAAGGTATACAGGGTGTTATAAGTGATGCCATAATTTATCTTCAGCTAACTATTATTTTGGGGAGCAATTTAAGTATAAAAATAATTGTAGATTTTTTTAACTGCAAGTTAGAAAAATATATAACTAGCTTCTTATTCTTCACCTTGGTCATAAATAGTCTCTAGTTTTGTACCAACAATTTTATGGAGGAGGTTTGGAGGGGGGTTGCAGTAACTCTGTGTGTGATTGATGCCAGTTTAAAAGTCTTCAGAACTTGCTTGTTTCATTTTTGTCAAAGATCAGCAATGGTTACACAGGGTTTAAACCATTACTGAGTACTTAAAAATTTCTTACCAGATGTCTGTATGATTGTATTTTCTAGTCTAATATTTATCTGGGCATCAAAGCAGGCTCTAGGATTTTCAGAAATGAAAATCAAATCCTTACTAAATTCATCAAATTAAATCCTTGATATATCCCATTGCTTGGTGTATTGCTCTCAAGGAAAATTTACCATTCTGTTTCTGTCTTAGATTCTTTTATTTACTTCCATAACTTTTTTGCTTCGTGATTGTCTAGAGCTTCAATAAATTCTTTGGATTCTTTAAGGATCATTAGCATTAAATCATTGCAGGTTGTCCTCTGTACACTGTGATGTGAACTTGCACATGGCATACTGGTGGGTACTGTACTGTAATAGTTGATCAACTGCTCCTTCCCCCCGGCTTTTGCATCTTCTGTCTGAACTTTCACTACTGCCTGTTATATTATGGCAGTCCCATTAGTGCTTAACAAATGTCTTTGTTCTCCTGGAATTGTCATTGTATGTTGGTCTTCTCCCAGCTGCTGGTTACGTAGTTTCTAATTTTGCCAGACAATTATCTCAGATGCAGCTCTGGCTTGGCTTTGGTTAAATGCAGCACCAAAAGTTCTCCAGCAGTGTGTCAAGGTATTTTCCCATCTCTTCTACACTGTTAATTGAGTGTCTATTTTTCCTCTTGCCTAGATGGTCTTGTACACTAGGGGAGAAGTGTAACAGAAATTACTTTGGAAATGTTTTCACAAATCCTTTTAGTCATCCATTCAGACTTACCATTGTTAGTAGTATGAACTAATCACTATTTCCATCTCTCCCTTACATACCACTCTTCCAGCACACATGTATGACTTAATTTATTAGCTTTGCTGACAGTTAAAGGTTTCTGGCATTTGAGAAAGTAAGTGTTGGCATTCCCAGTCCTGTGATCATCAACTACAGATAAGTATTCCCCTGCAGATATTCAGGGAGAGTTGTGTTACTTGCTACCTGAGCTGACAGGGTTGCAAATATAAATGCAATATAAATGTAGGTTTTGAAAGCATTGAGTAAGGAATTCCTTCCCTTTTCCATTTCAAATTATATGTGAGAATGTTTGTGCCATTACCAGTAATTCTTGCACAACAAATACCAGATTTTTTTTAGACAGAAGTGATATAGAGTAAGAAAGATCATTGGGTAGTTTCTTGCTGTGTCATTTGGCAATCCTTTTATACAGAACTGCATCTTCAGTAGAGTAACAAACACCAAAAGCAGTGAAATACAAAACACATGAGATACAAAGTTTTTTCCAGTGAATTGTTTTACTTTCAGTGTCTATGATCTGCTTGAACCAAAGTGATGTGGCCACACTTCTGCCCTATGTCCTCATGACTGATGAGGACAGATCACTGCAGAAAATAAAAAGCACTGCAATTTTTAATTCCTGGTTACTACATTGTGATTATGTGCCCTAGCTGGTTTTTAGTCAGTGTAGGTCTTGCTTGGCTGAGTATTAGTGGTGTAATTTTAGGGCCCTTGGCAGGCTGGGGATAAGAAGGAGTGAGAGAAAAAAGGAATCAGTTTGCATCTTTATGGATCGACTGTTTGGCAGCTGTCATCCAAGTGACCACAGAGTGTAAACTCCTACTTGAGCGGCACCGCACCTTTCTAGGCAACCATACAGGCAACACTCATTTCATTTAATTGAATGACAAATAAATGAATCAGATGGATAAACTGAAACTCCTGTCACCAGCCTTCCTGAGAAGCAAAATATTTTTGACCCACTTACTTTATTTCACATTCTCCAGTTCTGGTCGAAACATCTCATCTCCACTTCCCTAGCAATAATTATCAAATCCTAGATAAGGAAAGTGTGTTATCAGGCCCAAGCACAGCTCATACACTTTGTGCAAATGCTGGAGGGAAAACTGGAGAATACCCAAATGACTGTTTTATTATTGAACCAGGACTCTTTGTTTGACCTGTCAGCTACCTGGATGGGAATCTCTCATTTTGACACAATAACGAGAGAACCAGTTTTACAAATGAATGTTCAGATGCTGAAAAAAACAAGTCCCAACTCATATGCTCCCAATGTCACCTTTTTGTTTAATAGGGTGTAATTTAGATGCCAGTTCAGTGGAGGTTTCACCCCTTGCTTTTTCACTTCCAGGTAAGCATGTGAGTGGGTTGAGATGCACATGCCCTGCAGCTGTGGCAATCTTTCCTGATGACAGCATAAAAAGGATTAACCACAAACGTTATTTTCAAATATTCTTCCCCTTGGTTGTTTAATTTTCCATGTAAAGTTCTCATTTTATTCATTTGACTCACTCAGACACTGCAGTAAGGTTTAACATTGCATTAAGGCATAAAACTCACTCCTCTGGGAAGTGTGATAATGTAGCTCTCACTATTGCAACAATACTGTCCCAAGTTATGTTTCCCCAGGCTCTGTCCCTTCGTTTTCAGGAAGTCAGATGACAAAATGACAAATCTTTTCTTCAAAGTCTGATGAGCCTTCTGCATGTCTCAGCTGTCTGTCAGGTTGCTCCATTCAAGTCTGTAGGATTTGTATTCTTCTCCAGAAAAATGATCTCACTTGTTTTGTCTGAGGTGCCTTTTACACCCTCAGTTGAAATAGGTGTGCATGTGCAATCCCTGCGATTTTAAACGTCAAAGAAGAGAGCTGTTGGATGTGGGCCCAGCTTTGGAATAAATAGCTCTGCAGTAATTTGTGATTGCAATGCTTATGAAGATTTGACAGCTCCGAAGCCAGAGACCAGGTTGTGGCTACTACAGAGGTGAGTGATGCAAGAATCCTCCATCACCCCTGCCTGAGGCACTGAATGGTGTCTCCACACAATGGCAGTGCCCAAGAACCTTGAAATTGGGCAGTGGTCCTCCCTTAAGGAACCAGTTCTTTATCGACAAAATGAGTGAAGCTATAGAGGCACCAAGAATAACGCGGGAAAAGCTAATGATGCTAAACATAGGGTCAGTTTCTCTGCTACTGAATGAAACAGATCAAGGAGAAGACAGTAAAAGCAGCCTGAGTTAGTGGCTGGAGTCCAAACAACAAAGAGGCACAAGGCACAAGGAAGGGACACCGGCACATATTGTGTCAAGAAAGAACTGAAAGGTCATCATGGACAGGGGGGAGAGAGGGGAGAGACACCAGCCATGTAGGCAACAGAGAAGGGCAGTTTCTTGGAGAGGAGAGGGAATGCCATCCCAATGAGAATGACAGACTCTTGGTGACAGAAGCACTTTTCCTGAGGGATTAGTTGATCAATTAGGTAGCTTTACTACAGCTTTTCTATAGATGGATGAAGCACTAGCCCAAGGTTAATCAATTGCCGACAGAATCTGTGCCCTTCTTTAGATGCTGGCAGACATAGCTGTGCCTCAATAGGGAAGGGAACTTTGTCAGAATTTGAATTAAGCCAGTGGCCACCTGTTTCTCTACCTGAGAGCTTTTTTTGTTTCAAATATGGCCCTTACTCAGTTTTATTTCCATCTCTCAAACTTGTATTAATTGTTCTTCTATTAGCCTTCTGGTTGATCTTGGATACTACATACCTCAGTTTGTACATCTTTAAAGTAAGCCTAAAATAACTCATCTAAGGATGTTCTATCCACCAATATGTGGGAGCTGTGAACTTAGAAGAGGGAAAACATATTTTAATTAAATTAATTTACCTTTATAAAAATCAAAACATTTTTGTAATACATTTCCTTTCCATTTGAAATCCATTTTAATAAGTGTTGCATACAATTCATTAGATGTGAGTTTTCACTCATCTACCTTATTTTAGTTTTGTGCTTTATTTACTGTAGAACAATTTAAATAGAATCCAGAAAATACCAAACATTTGTCTGATCTGTCTCTGATATTGAACAGCCATACTATAGGGATTGTGCCTAGCCAACCAGGAGATGTCTATAATGATGACAGATTTTGACGTTTTGAAAACCAAGTTTAGCTTGTCTGACACTAAAATCTCTGGCTCTTACACCCAAAATTGAGAAGGACATAGAATGTCTGAAAGCATATGTTCCAAATCAGCTGTCAGTAAATGACCGAGGAAATGCATGGAACAACTTAGACATTCTTCACACTTTGCAAATGCATAGACACTTTCTCTTATTTTCAAGTTTTTCCTTTACACTCATGTTCAGATGGAAACCTCTCCAAAAGCCAGGTAATGTGGTGCACAATGGGAAAATAGCACTGAAAGTGATTGATTGCCAAAATGGAAGATGTATTGTGTAATCACATGCCAGGAGAAGGAGCAGGCAACATGACTTGGTTTCCATTTCAAATAAATAGACAGTGGAACAATCAAGAAACTGCCAAAGTAAATTAATTCAGCATGGTTGGAACACCAGCACATCACTGCCTCAGAGAAGGTTTCTGTCACAAGTTACAGCATCAGCAGTGAACGACCCAGATCTTCTGTTTTATTTTTCACTTCCTGAGCCACACTCTGCTCTCTGTTATTCTAACTGACATGTGGAGGAACGCCGGTGAGTTCACTCAAATTAGTCAGAGTTTAAATTATTGTAAAACAGATCAGACTCCTGCCCACTGTCCTTGAACTCCTGAGATATGCAAAATGTGTGATGGACTCTTTCTCGTGGGGATTTTTACACTGATTTAACTGTTCCCAACAACTTCTTTACCACATTATGAGCTTTAGAGGAGAAAGAAAAAAATCTTTTAACTTTGAAAAGGTGACAGAAATAAATAAGAATTAGTAGCTCTCCATGGAAATTGTAAGAGTCCCAAAGCCATATCAGAGCATATTATTTAAATTCTTTTAGCTTTCACCCAAAGAGCTGAACCTCTTTTCCAACATGTCCAAATCTGCATTTGACCTTGTAATTTGAGATATGCTGAGTTAGAGGTTATCATACCCTTTTGCTTTGAAATATGTCACAGCACTTCTTGTAAAAGGCTTTGATTTTGCATAACCTGAATATAAAATCACAACATACACAACATGCTTGACTTGCATCAAATACTGCCTTTACAAACTTCAACAGTGCTGTGCAGGTGTGAGCAAGGATTTACAAATACACGACGTTACACACAGCTTGTGTCAGAAGGACAGAGCTCTCAAACGGTATCACAGCCTAATACCTGACATGCTTTATGTGAAAGCAGGACACTCCTTCATTAGCTGAAGGTCACAGATTATAATAATGCTTGGTGCTTACAATCCTGGAGGCGTTGTACTCCATCTAATTAAAATTGGCAGATACGTAGGCTTTTATGCATAGGGAAAATAAAGTCAAGATTTCCCTAAAGGCAGAGATAGAAGAGGAAATAATTCATAGGTACAGAATCCTAATTCTAATTCAGTTCCTTGGTACCAGTTCTTCCTCAGATTCCTGACCAAGCTTTCTAATAATAAGGGAAAAATTTGAATTTCATTTAAAAAATTGAGGAATAAGTACTAAATCTATAATTTATGCTAAACTGGGGCACAATATTTTGAATAGCAAAGAGCATTTTTCAGGAATATGAATAGAAAAGCAAAGCATAACACACCCACTGGTGTTAAAATTCACAGGACTATTACAAGCCAAAAGTTATAGCTTGTTTTTCTTACTAGTACACATCTTCTTTCCCAGAGCAAAATCTTGGAGTATCAGCAGAAGCATTAATGATATTCACCCTTCCGCATTTGTGAGCATCTAACACAATCATCTTATACAGACTTGGCATGTCAATGCATTTATTAATCTGGACACCATAGCATTGCTCTTTAGCTTATATGGAAGCAGAAGAAAAACCCAAATTTGACCAATTCCATTTTTATATTTTTTGCTCTTTTTTCTACCAAGTTTTTCTAATAGATCCAGACTTCATAATGAAATACCCAATTCTTCAGAAATCACAAGTGGCATGAAGCCCACTTCAGCTGGGAGTACAGGTATCTGTCATTCTTTACACGGGACTACGTGATGTGAGAGGTCTCCACAAAAGCCAGCTCCCTTGGTTGCTCTCCATGTTTGTTTGTGGTTGGCTGTTACTGATGTTTGGAGCAGCAATGGTCATATTCCTGAGTTGCCAACTGAAGGGACACATGTCCTTTGCTCAGAAAATTCCATGACATCTAGAAAAGTAAAGAAACATTTTGGAATTTCTCTGCAAGCACTGACAGTCTCAGCTCAATCTGGCAGAGTAAGACCACTGATCTTCAGCAGACCCACTGGCAGGAGTGGGAGCAATGCCCAAGCATTCTCCATCTTTGGGATGCAACCTGGCAATGTTAATCCACGAAAAATGCCATGGAACTTGGTTTTAGTAACAGTGTATGTTAAGGCCTATATACCTTATTAATCAATAAAGAGAGAGGCTGCAAAGTGCAAAGTACATATAGTTGACTGGCTGTAGCTTGCAGTTTATAGAATCTGTTATTCTGTGTGGCAACAGCACTAACTAGAAATGTTTAAATAATCACATGTATTTTAGTGTGTCCACTCTTAAAATTGAACACAAGAGCAATTCTTCTAGGGGCTTTCTCCATCTCATTGCACACTGGCTTAGAAAATGTCTCAACACTTAATAAATACTGTGGACTTTTCCAACCATATTTTGCACTCTTAAAACATTGTCCAAGCATTGTCTAGGGACATCTGAAATATATGGAGAGATCAAAGTTCAGTAAAGTGCTTTATATAAGCCTCTTACACTTATTCAGTGACTATAATTTCAATCCTTCTGGAGATAAGAAACACACAGAGCAGGCTGCCCCACATAGTTGTTTTGTTGCTACCACCTTGATTATTTTGCTCAAACTGAAACAATCAAGAAGGTCATTCTTAATAAAAGCAACAACTGTGGACATAATCAAATGATTAATTTTTCAAGAAAGTAGAATGTTCACTCATAGTGTCTTGTATGTCCTTGTTTTTAAAACAGAGTAATACTCTAGAATAACTTTTCTTAATAGGCTTTAGAAAATAGCGAAAATGATAGTGTGGAAAGCTGAGAAGTTTTCTTCCTCAAATCAGTAGGTAGAAAAGATTTCATTTAAGACTGTGGAAGATATTTTCTCCAGTTGAATAAGCAGGGCCAGTTATTTGTACTGAAAAATTCCAAAGATTAAGCTTCTGCTCTTTAATGTCTCAGCCCTAAAATGTATGTGATAAATGTGTTCAGTTTGTTCCTTTTTACATTTGCCCTTTGAGTGCAGCTTCCATTGATAGCCATTTAGAAAGCACTTGAGTGTCATGTGTTTTAGCAAAGCTAACAAGAGAGATGTTTTAGATATAAAGACTAGTGTTTAAAACAACCTTGTGAAATTGCTGGTTTCTATGAACTGCCAGAAACCGACCCAGGCTGGGAGGGGAGCAGGGAAGCTTCAGAGGAAATCTTAAAGAAATGAGCCGTAGCCAATGCTGTCATCAATGCCAGTGAAAGTCAGACTGGCAGTTTAGTCAGGGTTTAGCTAGTGTCTGGAATTTGGACACCCCTGAACACAAATCCTTAATGCCAGGGAGCTCTGTAGCTGACTGCCACCTGAGCCAGACATACAGACATGGAGTGCTTATCCTGCTGTAGATCACATGTCCAACCTTTGGAGAAAGTGAGGGCTCAGATGGATGTAGAAATGAAAACTATCTGCTTGTTTCATCCTGTCACATGGGATAGCCAGAATCACATTGATCCTTCTCTAACACTGGATTCACAGATTTTTTTTTTTTTGCTCCATCTTACTCCTGCAAGGAGTCATCAAGGCAGGAGATGTTGCAGAAGTACTCAGTACTCTAGAGAGATGTTTAAAATGTAAGCCACCAGGTTTAATGATGGGACAGGCTTTTTCCAGCAGCCACCAGGTCACTGAAACTCTACCTTGTCTGAAGCAATATGATTTTGGCTGGTCTTGCTAGACACCTTTTGTGGCGAAGGTTGCATGTAACACAAGAGTTTCTGGAGATGAGTGCAGTGCCACATTTGAACCACTGCAGTGATTTGATTGCAGTATTCATGGAGGCCAAGTATGCCTGAAATGCTTGAAGGTATAATTATCTTCTGTGTTATTATCCATATTGGTCTTCCAAAGTCATGAAATTGAGGTTGGGGTTCAGTGAGGCTCGTTATCAGCTGCTGAGGAACAGAATTCCAGAGGGATTGATGGGAATTGATGGGTCTTGGTGTTTTCTCAGCATCAGATCCACATCCCTTTCAGGATAAGTATTGCGCCATTATCGATACAGCTTTCGATTTAGGATATATTTGCACCCTTTTTTTTCAACCTAAACTATGTGAGCCTTGGTCTGAAACCCTTCAATGGCATGAGAAACTGCCAAGAACTGGTGGCCTAGGGCACGAACTTGGACTGTTAACCCATAGTTAATAGTCCCATTAGTTCCCAAGAAATGTCCAGTCATCAGTGTTGCTTAGTTAATTTGTAGTAAACTGACAGGAAGTCTCTCCCAAGCATGATACTTTCCAAACTGCGTCCTTTAAAAACCTTATTCACATTATTATTTAGATTTTTGACTTCTTTCATCTTTCTCCTGCCATACAACAGATGAACTTCAATCTAGCATGAATGATGAAGTGTTCATCTAGCAGGAGCCCTCATCAGCATAGCTCTTACTTGTTTTGCCTTGAAAATACCATGTTTCAATAGAAATGAGAAAAATGCCTTTATCCTCATTTTTCTGTGAAACACGATTTATTTGGAGGATAGGCCTAGACCTGTTATGTTAATCATAAATCAATTATATTCATCCCAAACCTGGAAAGCATGAAAATACTTTCTTTCCTTATTGCAAAATCCAGTAGGATATTCACAGTAATTATGGCTTGTTTTGTACAAATCATAAGCTCATGTCATAATTATTAGAGCTATTACAGAGTATTTGTCTATCTTAGAATATTTGAAATGTCTGTTTCAATTGCTGTGAAGGTTTGGGAATTTATTTATTTTTGATAGCTAAAATAAATCCTTTCATGAACCAGGTTTCCCCTTTGTATTCCTCATGTAGCCTTTTGAATTTAGTCAGATTTTACACGACATGAAGAAAGTGAGAAGGGAACTATGAGGTTAAGCCTGTAAAATACTATCTCTGCCCAGTACCATTGGCCATTGATTTGGCAGATAAGCACCCTGCAATATTGCTCCTTACACCTTTAGTCTGTAAATAGATTATGTCAGTCAAGCTGTCCCCACTGTTTGTTATTACTAGCACTTGAACCATCCCATGTGTTTATCAGGTTCAGACCTCCTCAGTGTTAAAGAATGTACAAGGAGAGTAAAAAAGCTGGAAATAAAGAAATATTCTTTAATTCTGCTATATGCGTAAGTGGCTGAGAAACAAAGTAAAGATGCTTAATTGTCTTCATGATCCTTCTTTTTTGCAGTACTTTTTTTGAGGGTGTTTTTTGGTATGTTCATTGGGTAGCTTTAGTGTTTGGGGTTTTTTTAGGGGGTGAGGAGGATTGGGGGACAGCATTAACAGTTCTGATCCCACCTGGTAAGCAGAGATTTTAGTTAATAGGAAAATAGGAAAATTTGATTTATCTACAATCTGTAGCTTGCACATACTATTCCCCAGCCATGTCTAAAAACTGGCTAGGTTCATTGTGGGCTTCAACACCCTTAAAACAATTTACCTGAGGTACTGGGTTTGGCTCACAGTGACTAACAATTCATTGTGACTAACAGTGCCAGAGAATAAATTCTCTACATCATTCCTCACGGTTTAGTTGGCAAGATATCAAATAAGTACACTTCTGCTTATGAGAGTGCACATTTCATTGTCAATGTCTAGAACTCAAGCACCAGAAATATCCCATTATTCTGTGTTCATTATTAAATAAGTGTCATGGACTCATTTCTCCTGTTCATCTCAGACTCCCTGGAATGTAAGCATGATCTTATGGTCAGGCCCTGCTGCCCTTTCCACATTAAGTACTAAACTGTCAGAATGAATGGAAACAGGTGTATGCAGAGAAAGAGAGATGGCTATATCTGAAAGAATGATTTTGATTGCTGTAGCCATGGTTGAAATGAAATCTGGCTGAGAAGTGCAAACAAAATTTTTCAGGCTCTTTTGTGCACCATCATGCCAGCAAGCATGTTACTAAAAGGGCATTTCTAAAATTTCCTCTTCATGACAATATCCATTTCAGCTGCATGTTATTTCTTTTTGAAGCCTCTGGAATGTTCTGTCTTTGTTGTGTCAAAACTTCCTAATGAGTAGGTCGAAAGACTCAAATACAGCCTTTATATTTCTTTCAATTCCCTAAAAATAGCTGACTAAAATCAATGCCAGGGAGTTTGTGTGTAATTGCCAGTGCTGCAAAACAGGCATCTGAAGTAACCCATCGTTTCTCATGTACTGTGAGATCTGCTCTGCCCGACTCTGGCTCTCTAGGTATAAAGTGCACTTTGAGGTTATGTGCTCTTCCTACAGGCTGATGCTATCATGGCATCAGGCATAAAAGCAGGTGCCATTTGCATCAAAGTACAGGTATGATCATTAATTTTACAGGGTATATAGCATAATGAAGAACTGAGTCACTACAGATGGGTTTAAATTGACAGTTCAATAGTCTTTTGTTATCATTTTGGTGGGGAAAGGGGGACATCTGGTGGGAAGTCTTTGTAAAAAATTGGGCAGTGTAATTTTCTATTTGCAGTAGGATACAAACCCCTAGGGAAGTTGTGTATTCCGCATAACCTATAAACTTTGCATAATTTATAACTAGGCAAGATGATTAATTAATTTGTATCAAACAGGATGCTTTGCAGTGGTGCATGCTGTAAAGCCCTCACTTCCCTTTATCAAGTTCACAAAGAAGTATTGCTAAGGCTGGATGAATGCCCAGTGCCCTCTTGTAATGAGATTTTTACAAAAGGTCTGTGAGAAAAGTGGTGGGATGAAGACTCATCCAGAAAAAGCACTTAATGCTTTTTGCTCAGAGTTAGAAATTAAATATTACGAATCCTTCAGCATGCCTGAGTACATACAAAAGCAGGACTTTCTGGCATTACTAAGCCTTGAATAGACATCTTCTAAAGGATTATAACCTGCTTAATCAACCTTTGGGAATGCTACAAGGCAGGAGGCAAAACATACAGTTATACTTAAGCATGACACTTAAAAATAAAATGCAGCAGAGCAGATTAAAGGAAGACATAAGAATGTGGCACATCCAGATTAAAATGCCCAGTATTCTTGGGTCCATCAAGTAAATAATAACTGAAGATTGCATTTATTGATAAAGAAGAGGACAACTACAAGTCTTTGTTGTTTCTGTCTTCTCTGGTCCTTTCCTAGCAACAGTCAATCTGGAATATGCAGCTTCTGCTGCCTTTTCAGAGCTTCTGTCCCATTTTGTGACTGATCCCCTTCAGAAAGCATCCTATGAGGAGGTGGCTCCAGCAGACCTGGAGAGCTTCAGTCTTGCTGTCAGAGAAGCAGTGCTGGACAGTCATTCCCTGCACAGGTATTGCTGCACTGGGCTTTGAGGAGAAGACAGCCAGCATGATCTGAGACCTTGCCACAGCTGCTCACTCTGCCAGGCTTTCTTGCTTTGTAACTGAGCTATCTCACCCACTGCAAACAGGATGAATTTAATTTCCTGGGAATTCTGGGACAGACACACTTCTTTTCACCAAAGTCAGCGCAAGAAATCTCTTGCAACCTGAGAATTGAAATGAGTGTACTTCTTTTCCCCCTACTCCACTGCTATATTTCATTTCTTTGTCTAAGTAATTTCATAGTCTGTGTCCCATGGCAGCACTATTACAAATTCAGGTTTTTTTAATATTTCTCTGTTCTCACTAAAAGATTCTCTGAGTGCATTCCAGGTTTATCTGCAGCCTTTAAAGTGCAGTAAGGGACTATCGGTGCATCTGATTTATTGCTTGCATTTGTATTTAAGTTATCATTAGCATAAGGTATTAAATCAGATTATGATTAACTTGCTTTTGCAAAACTAAAGCAGAACTTTCTAAGATCAAATGTAACTTGCTACTCTCCAAAAAGTTATTTCCATATAAAATATGTTTATTAAATGTGCTGAGCTGTTATGTAGTTCCTTTAAATTTATGAAAATACTCAGAAACTGCTTGGCAAGAATACTTGAAATGACAATATATATCATAAATGCCTTTCATACTATATAAAGAAGAGCATGCATAAAGAACAACCAAAAAAGTTTAGCATGTTCACTTATGCTCTGACTATAATATAAGCCAAGCTAACCTCATTTTATATGAGTCCCTTTTTTACTCAAATATATCACTAAGCTTTATTTTATCTGTTACATTTTCATTATTTTTGGCCAAATCTGAAGTGTGAGCATTCAGGCTTCTAAGCCGCCTGATAGAGAGGAATTTAAGAATGGAACAACGTTCAGAACTGATGGATACATAGCTTATTTTAAAAGATGGGCTCTTGAGCTAGCACAAAGAAGCAATGCTAATGTTGTGATCCTATCTGGAATGCACATTGTAATCGTCTGGACCTTCACTGCAAGCAGATTTTCACTTCTCTCTTTCAAAAGCAAGTGATGGCATAGTTTGTTAATTTTGGCAAAGACCGTTTAGTTTTGAAACATGCTACAACTGGCAAGATAAGCCATTAGGAAAATTGTTAGAGCTAAGTGCCCTTTTATTGTCAAACAATGAAGAATATAATTTGTTGCACTAAATCTTCAGTTCCCACTGGTTCCTGTAGGGTTTTGTACCAGTGATGCAAAATCATCTTCAAAGGCAGGGTCTCCCAGCTGATGGCAGACAACAAAGCAGCTCTGTGAAACACCATTAGTCAACAGTCACTGCACTGATGACTCTTCATCAGTGCTGTGTGACAACAGTTGTGCAACTAACCTGTCCATTTCAAGATGTGCTCAAACCAGTATTCCCAATTTAAATGACCATTAATCAAAGAATAAAGTTTTAGCACTGAATCTGAACTCGCTCCCACATTTGACAGGGGAAAAGGGAATGATAGGTTATCCATGCCATTTTTGAGATAAACCTCAGTGAGATTGTTCTCCAGGGGAGAATACATTGGCTAAGCTGTATAAGTACATTTTCAAGACTTGACCAGTTCAATTGCCTCTAATCATGGAGTTTTCCATTCTTAGAAAGGCAGTTGAATTTCATCAGCAGCCTGATATGTTCTTCTATATCTATCCCATATTAGTCTAATGGGATTTTCTACTTTTCTGTGGGACATTGAGATTATTTATGATTTGCTAGTGAAAAATACCAGCCTTGATGGAAAAATCATCTAGTATCTTGTGGTAGATCTCCCTTTCTGAGAGCCGCAGTACCTTCACATCCAGGGTAACTCCTTGCACTACCAGAGGCCAGCTGAAGGGTCAGTTAATGCTTGGTGAGGAGCGCAAATGGCACCATCCCTAAGGACTGGTGGGAGTTTCCTTACAGAGTCCAAAAATTAAAAGTTTTTCATGACTCTCCACTGTGTTTGTGAACTTATGAATTTTCAAAGTACCTTCAGATTATTTTTATGGAAATTAATCTGCCTGTAAACCTGTATTTTGTCTTAGCTGTACAATTTTAATTTTCCCAGACTGTTCCATGAAATAACAGGTGGCCGAGACGTAGTTGCATTAGGAAAAAAATAGGTCACTTGTGGTAGTAGATTGCAGAAATCTCCAGCACAAAAAATAAGTGACAAGTGTTTGCCACAGACAGTTTATGGATATAAAAGAGATATTGTCAGTGATTTGGGTTAAAATGATACTAGAGTTAATGCTTACCCACTCATTTCTTAGGAACAGGGCAATAAAGAAGATATGTCTATTTTTTTAGTTGAGATTATGTGTCAAATCTTGAAAAAAAAAAATCCAAAGTCTGTTGAACTCTACAAGCAGAATCCATGCCAGATTAATTTTTAGTATGGATGCTTATGAACCTCACACACAACTGGGCCCTCTGTTGCTGACTGGCTGCCCAGTGTAAGGCTGTTGACAAATTATATGACCTGTGTGCAACATGCACACTGCTGAAGGTGTGCAATGCATGCATCCACACTTTTCGTTATAAACCCTGCGTAGGAGTCTTCCATCTTCCTGGAGAGTTAGCCCTTCTTCTTTGGCTGCACAGAGGTAAAAGATACTCTGTGGGAGAATTCAAAAAAGGAAGCGTTCATTTGAATTGAAAGCACAGACAGGAAAATACGTGACATCTATAGCACAAGAGTTTATTTCTAAAGGATTAGCTGATGAGATTTTCAGGAATAAATACAATGTACATTAGGTTTAGAAAAGGCTTTTCCCTAGATTACTATAAGAACATTATGCCATTGATTTCTGACACTGGATTTGTAAACTTAAAATGTAGTGTTGAATCAGTAAGCACAGCTTTCATGGAACTTAAAAATCATCTCATGCAGTAATTGTTTCAGCTGTAATTCTGACACCAGCAGAAGTGTGGGAAGTGTGATTTTTGTTCTAATTGTATGATGATTTGGCTGAACTTATTAGTTTCAATGTGATTCCATACAATTAATGAAGATACACTAGAAGAACATTCTTTTCTGGTCTAATTTTCAACTGGATATTTGTTTTCTTTTTTTTTTAACTGAAAGATAATTTTGAGATGGCTGTACTGGTTGCATCTGCAAATGTTCATGCAAATTTAACACCTGCACCATACTGTGCACTCCTTTTGTTCTTAATAAGGAGGAGAAGAACTCAAATACCTTTGAGATAGTCCTATGGTCATCATTTGTCAAGAATTAGGATTGACACATTAGATTGTTTATGAGAGTGCTGGCAAAAGGGCTTGCGAAAACATCACTGAAACTACTTCTTAAAGCTGGAATAATTTTTTGCAAACAAGTCTGCTTAACACATTTTAAGCTCTCATACTTGGCAGAACAAAAACCCTCCCTGCTTGGTCTTGGTTCAATTTTTTTTTCCATTTTAATGAAAGGAACAGTCATTTCCACATCTTGTGTGGAAGTAGCAATAGCAATTCAATATTTTCAGTAATACTACCAGCAAAGGAGATGCAGGAGTGATGTCCTGACACTGAAAACTCTCTTAAGATGTTTCTGTTTAGCTAGTGCATAGTGAAAAGATAAGGTCCAAAGTATGTATCCCGCTCTCTTCCTGCATAGGAAAGTTAAACACTGTTCTCACTGGCCTGTTTCTCAAGCTTATCTCATATTGGAAGAATATCTAGGAAAATGTGCTGTTTATAAGCTTGGAACTGATACACTCAAACAAAAGCCTGATGTTTCCTGCTGCTGCCAAGTCTTCACTGTCAAGGCAGGGTTGACTTTCAGTAAACCAGAATCTGATCTTTCATCATTTTTTGAAATATTTCTGTTTCTTTCATTTCTCCTTCCTATTCCTTCTCCCTTTCCTTTGGTCACTATAGAAACAGATATCAATCTATATTTCTACATATGTATATGAGCCAGCCAAAAAGGCCAGTGGTATTCTAGGGTCTCTTAGGAAGAGCATTGCCAGCAGGTCGAGGGAGGTGATCCTGCCCATCTACTTAGCCCTGGTGAGGCTGGGGTGCTGTGTCCAGCTCTGGGCTCCTCAGCACAAGAGGGACATGGAGCTCTTGGAGCTGTGGTCCAGCAGAGGCCACAATGGCTATGGCAATGAGGGGACTGGAACATTTTTTATCCAGAAAGGCTCAGGGAGCTGGGCTCCTTCAGCCACAAGAAAAGACGGGGAAATCCCCTGAGAGGGGGATATAAGTATCTACAGTGGCAGTGCCAAGGAGATTGGTTCAGGCTCTTCTCAGGGGTGCTGAGCAATGGGAGAAGAGGCAATGGGCAGAAACTGATCCACAGGAAGTTCCACCTGAACATGAGGAAGGACTTCTTTACAGTGCAGGTGACCAAGATCTGACACAGATTGCCCAGAGAGGGTGTGGAGTCACCCTCATTGGAGATACTCGAGAACCCTCTGGATGCAATCCTGTGCCTTGTGCTCTAGGATGACCCTGCTTGAGCAGGATGGCTGGACAAGGTTGCTACAATTGTAGCCCCTTCCAAACTTAACCATTCTGGGATCCTGTGATATGTGTTAAATTCTGTGTATAAACATGTTTATGTATAAATAACCTTGCAAAATCATCAGTAACTGGCATTCACTTCTCTGGATCAGCTGTGCTGAGCTCACCCATCAGGAATGGGAGAATTGCAAAGCATAAGAGAACACACAGACTCTTTGAAGGCAAATCAGGCAAAGCAGACCATGCACTCTGTCAGTACCAGCTCCCAGGATAGAGACAGAGAAGGTGCTGGAGTGCCTGGCCCTGCCTTAGGGTGCCACCAATGCTCTGAATCATTCTGACCTGCCAGTACATTGTTAGGAAATATTTATATTTCAGTGGTGCACAGGGGCACAACTCGAGATTGCACAAGGCTCTACAGCAAACTTAGCAATAGCACACAGACTGCTTAGGAAAGCTCACATCAATCTAGAGAGCCCTCAGGAAAATCACTCCTGTAACAGAAATTACTCATCCTCTGAACACCAAATGCTCCGTTAAGCTCTGAGATGTGCAGTAAGACACAGTAATCGCATTTTGCCCTGAAGCGTTTGGGAGTTAATAATTCTTGTAGAGAAAATCCACCTCATTCAATTCTCGGAGGAGCACACTGTCCACACAGCCATCAGATCAGTCCAGTTTTCATCTAGAGATGTTGCTTCAGAGGGACAGCAAGTATTTCATGCTGTATGCTGGAATGTAATTCTGCATCTCTCACTCACAAGAAGATAATAATGAACATGACTTAAGTGACTTAAGTGACAAGGACTACAACAGCAATGGATAATATTGGCCAATACAAATTGATAAGAGTGTGTGGGGTACAGAAATGTCACTCAGTAGCTCCAGCTTTGAGGGACACACTGCTTTCCATGTACACAATGCTGGCTTCCATTTCTGACACTTCCAGCTGCCACCCAAGAGAAGCAGGACCAGGCACAAGCTGGGAGCTACTCAAATCTCCCATTGCTCTTGCTGTGAACAGGAAGCACTTTCTCTCACATCCACGACTCTGTAATTGTACAAGCCTACTTGAAGGGAAAGGGAAATGGAAATCAAGCTTTCACTGGCCCTGTAGCTCAGTTCCCTGTCTTTCAAAATATTGTGAAGGTATATTTATTTAGTATTGGTTTAAAGTTCAGATGCCTTAGCGACAGAAGCTTTTGACACAAGAATTTGGAAGCTATTCTTATGCAAGCTTTTAAAACTTCTCTAGGGTACTCCAGGGGTCCAGACAGATTTATTTCCTCCACATATGCTTTTTTTTTTCCTCTCTTTCTCTGTTTGTCTCCCCTTCCCATGTTCTGTAAAACATATTAACTTCTTTATCCTGAAAGGTATTTACTTTCAACTTTTTCAAGAGAGGGACCCTAAACTCCACAGCTACATCATCTAGTCTCTGAAAGTGCAAATGTTGCTATGCTGCCTTGACTGTATAAGCAGTTACAAAAAAGATTTCTTTCCTCCCTTCGAGTGACTCATTAGGAATTATTCTGTATTAAATATCTCCACCCACTGACTTGCATGTTTTATCAATAGTTATAAATGTCCTGAAACGGTACAAGCCAATCAAATAAATACAGCTGTTTGCTGGCTCTTGACTGAGACAAAAAGACAACCATCATCAACCACTTTAGAGCAAAAGTAGGTTTATGCAACTGACTCTTGAATTTTCTTTCTAGGGTATTTTGTAAAGAGAAGGAAATGCTTTTAACTCACACTGCCCCAAAGTTGTAATTATTGCACCACTTCTTTGGATTTTAATGGTGTTTTATGTCTCCATGCATCTAGTTCATAAATTCTCAGACTTTTTTTTCCCACTTTGGATACCTTTACCTCCTTTTGGAATGGGAGATCTCAGTACCATGGAAGTAAAAAATAAGCTGTTGCAGAAGAGACTGAAAGATTGATGAAGAACAGGAACTAATAAATTACATGGAGTGAGCATATCCTGCACTTATTTCACATAATTCTTTTAAATTATTATGATGTAATGATTTTTTTTGTTCCATAAAGAGGGTTTTTGGCAAGAACTTGCCTAGTGAACACATCCTAGCATTAAACCTACACCCACCTTTTTTTTTTTTTCCTGGCAGGAACTGGCAGAAAAAAAAAAAAGCCCTAAAGCTGGGAATAGGTCTGCTGGAACTCACCACCGCTGTTCCTTTAGTGGGTTCATCATCATTCAGGTAACCTTCATGCTGTCTAAAAACCCAGCCCCTGCAGAGCTGTGTTATTTGAGTTATTTTGCTCAGGTGACTGTTTCAGAGCATTCACCTCAGTAACTTCCTACCTTTCAAGCCCAAAGCATCAGATTCTGACAAATCCAGTTACCAAAGTAAATGAAGCTGTACTTGAAAAAAAAAAAAAAAAAAACAAAAAAAAAACAAAAAAAAAAAAAAAAAAAAAAAAAAAACAAAAAAAAAAAAAAAAAAAAAAAAAACAAAAAAAAAAAACAACAAAGCTAAAGATAGAAATATCAGAGATAGGTACCAAAACTGATTGTTTTCAGACATGGAGTAATCAGAAAAGGAGACATCCATAATGACAAACTAACAATTCATAATACCATAACAGGAACTGATCTGTGCTACAAATGATAAGCAAATAGCAGTGGAAACTAAGCCTGAATGGGCTTGTTATGTTCAGCTGTGATTTGTGTAACTCCATGATCATTCTCTCTGATTTTGGGAGCACTATCTCAGTTCATCTGTCAATCATGCAAACAGGGGCTTTGCATTGTTTCTGAATAAAGAAGCTTCACACGTAGTGTCACAAATCTCACCTTTGAAGAAATTATGGATTGAAAGGCAAGCACGAAGGACCTCAGCTCCAGAGCACCAAACAGGAGGTTTACATTGAATTAAGGGTGGAAATGGTTTGGGCCCTTCCAGAAGCACCATCTGTTTCTACGGCTGGTCATTGTTTAGATTATTTATGACCATAATTTTAAATTTATCTGGTTAACCTTTGGATAGCCTCCTAAAATAACTATTGACTCTTTGAGTTTTCAAGGTAATATATTAAGATGCAAGGGTTTAATGTTATTATTTTTTGGAAAGAACCACAAGCATTTTTATGTAATATATCAATACCTACAAACCCAGGAAATAGCTATACTATCACACAGCAAAAAGAACTGCAACATCACATATTTGTTGTTCATACCATGACCTATTCAGACAGAAATTTCTTCATGAGAAAAAATGAAGGACAGCACTTTTTTTTTACTTTTTTTTTTTTTGAGACTCCCTCTCCCCTACAGTATCCATCTTCATGTTATAGTTCAACAGAGTAAATGGGATGAAGTTCCTCCAAAAATAATAGAAAAGAAAAAGGAAATGGGTCTTGAGGACTCATGACTTGAATCAGATAAAAATGGATGAAAGGAGATGAAAAAAAGTCACTTATATATTAATGTGTATGACCTCATCCTGAACTATTAGAGGTGCTGGGAGTCTTTCCATTTTCCTTGAGAGATCAGGTCCCATAATTCAAGAACATTGTGCAAAAATAAGAAATGTACAGAGCCCTGGTTGGTTTGGAAAACATTGATCACGGATGGTTCAAATTTAGGTTGAAAATAAGCTAGTAGAAATCAGTATCTGTGAGAAAGGTTGTGTAAGACTGAGATAGGTTTAGTTGGAGTATAATTACAGTTTTTATGCTCACTAGGTTATGCATACCAAGATGTTGACTTCAGAATTAAAGAGCATCAACTTTCATGAATTTGTTTGTATTTAAAGGGCAGAAATCCAACTAAATGAGAACATTTATAGAATTTTTTCTTCAAAAAGGGTGAGCCCACAATCTCGTGTAGCTTTTGGCTCCTCTCTGTGTAACATGCTAAAAACAAACCCTGAGATTAAAACACCTTACTGTTTTACTTTGGACTTCATGGCTTCTTTCCAGTCTTGGTCTAAAATTCACTTTACAGTACCATGGATCCAAATAGCCCTGTACAAAATGTACATTAATAAGGATATTGGCAACCCTTAAAAAAATTAAAATATACTGCAAGCGAAAGTTAGTCTTTTCTTAGCAAAATAAGGATAAATTAAGGAAAGTTCTTTAGTCTTCCTAATAATGTACTGCATTCCTCTTCCCAACAGAGAAAATACTTTTAAATTATGAAAATCTACAAAAAGGCTTTCTTCCTGATTATCTCCTTGCATTCCCCCATCATTAAAAAATAAAACCAAGAAGAGATTGCAGGACAGCCCTACAATAAACAATAGTCCCGGGTATTTTAGCAGGACCTATATTTACCTGGTAGAACAAAAGAACATTAGATGAGGATCTCAATAAAACATGAATTCAGGGCTCCCAGGTGGTATTGCAGAAAAACTGGATTGTTTCATTTGTGTGAAAAGCAGCCAAAATGCTGCATACCTTTTCTTTCTGTTACTTACCCAAATCCACTTTGACATACCCTTTTTAGCAGTCAGTGAAGGCATTCAACCAACCACATTATCACAAGAGCTGCTGGAGTCAGACACAGCAGCAAACCAGGATGACTAATTTTGTTACAGCTGGTAGCTTCCCAAAATGCACTCAGTATGGTACCCTGTGGTCATGGAATCTTCCTTTTTATTGTTCTAAACCTAAAAAAATTAACTTGTCATGTTAGACCCAGATTGAAATTTCCACATTCATCTAAAACACTCGCAAAAATGAAATTAAATTGCTTCAATGTATATTAACACCTAATGAGAGGGAATAAAGAGAGAGCCAGGCTCTCTTCAGTTAGGTTTACTGACAGAACAAAAGGGGATAGGCACAGATTTTAAAAACCACAAAATCTAAGCACAAGGGAGTTTCCTTTTACTCCAAAGTTGTCAAAAAAATGGCACATGTTGCCGAGAGGTCTTCAGGAGTCTCCATCCTTCGAGATTCTCAGAACCAAGTGGGACATGGTCCTGCTTGACCAGGCATGGATTAGATGACCTCCAGAGGTGTCTTTCAACCTCAGCCATTCTGTGATTCTCTGAAAAGGAACTTCTCCTATAATTAGTTCATCTAATTCAGCTCCAGTGTGAGATTCACAGCACAGTGCGAAGGATTTGGTTATGTTGTAGTTTTTTTATTCTAGATAAGATTCCTCAATGACTAAATGGTATTTGGTGAACCTTACTAATGACAAACTGATAAGGAGAGGGAAAAAGATGGGGGGAGGTGTGGTGTGTACCCATTGTCCTTGTGGTTCATCAGTTTCAAATAATGCATTTGATCCATAGTTAAGTGAACCTTGTGAGCCATATTTTTGTTCAGTGTCTTGTTGATTTGATAAAGAAGCAGAGGAGTGTTTTACAGTATTTCCTAAGGTGCTGGCATGTGTTTTGAAGTTTGCTGCAAAATGAAAACTACCAGATACTGTTGCATGACTTAATCTTATACTACCGCCTAGTGGCTAAGGTCTAAATGAGTCACAGGGAAACTCCACTGCGTTTTATATATGGATAGTAGTACATAGTAACTGTGTATGTTAATATTATTTTCATCCATTTTTAAAATATTATATTATATTATATTATATTATATTATATTATATTATATTATATTATATTATATTATATTATATTATATTACGTTATGTCATGTCATGTCATGTCATGTCACGTCATGTTTGTTATGTTACGTTATATATTTCCACACAGTAATAGTGTTGCCAAATATAGTGAAGAGCAGGGAAATTCCCATGTTCAAGGACACTAATATTCATCTTGGGCATGACCAGGGATTGAGCACAGTCTTACTGTGAACAGGATTTCCATTTTAACATAGTTACAGTATGAGATGGAATAATTTAAAATCAGACTGTAGTGAAGGACTTGAGCTGTGATATTTGAGATATCTATCAGTTTTCATCGTTAAGAAAAAACATTCTTTGGGTAGATTTTATTACAAATGTCCTGTGGAGAGTTTTTTCCATCTTCCTGGAAAAAACTAGCTCTTGTCCCAAACATTCATGGACTTGGCAGTGAATAGTTTCTTTTACTCAGTTGAACAGATTCACATACATTAAACCTCAGTCATCTATTTCCCATTTACTGCTGTAATTCCTGTAACTGGCCAAGTTCAAAAAATAAAGCCCATTAGTGTATTGAGCTTGAACAAGTAAATCCTTCAGGAGTCCCAGGTTTTCCCATTTCCTCCAAATTCCATGGACCTTAGCAGGACTATACAACTTCACAAAAAATCAGTCCCTTGCAGAAGCTTAGAGGAAACCAATAGTAGTAAAAACTACTTCTGCAGCTGACAGTGACAACAGCTAGTTGGAGGAAAGGATTCCTCATCAGGAAAATGAGTTTCCAGCTGCTTGCACTACATGGCTTTTAATTCTTGGCATGCATTTAATTCTGTGTGCATGCCACAGAAGCTGCTCCTGCTGCAACTGTCAGCTCTCTTTGTGAGGGCAAGAGCTAACAGGGGCAAGAAGGAAAAGATGAGCACATTGTTGGGGGGGAGGGGCGGTGTTAAGACAGTGTATCTATGTATAGAGCTAGATATATAGAGATAAATTTAAAATTCATTCCTTGATTTAGGTCTCTTCCCAAAAGGCTCCTGTAGCTCGCTGGAAGAGGGATTTTAGCAGTCAAGGCTAGATAAGGACAGGAAAAAAAAAGTCATTTTGTCCACAAGGTGGCACTTGGGCATCGGGCTTCTACGTTAAAAATCACGTGAAGGCAGAAAATAAACTTCAGGTAATGATTATATGAACTGTAAGGTACTATTGAGCAAGGATCTCTCTGTTTGTGGAAATGTAATCTACTCAGTTCTCTTCTGGGGAGGTCATTTTTATCTTAACTAAGGGAATGGAATTTCTATCATTGACTGAAAAGGAAAGTGACCTGGCCTCAAATAATTAGGGGGGAAAAATCTCTTTGCAGCGTTGCACGACAGACTGTTTCTCTTCTCTCTGTTTGTTAGATGAGCTACAGGAGTGATGGTGAGTGATTTGTATCAAATTCAACAGAGAAGGGAAATGGAAAATGTGACAATTACTGAGTGGTACCAACTCAGAGTTTTGGACAATGAATATGCCAAAGAATCAGAACAATTCATCCTGCAAGAGCTTCCTGCACTGGTGTAAAACACTCAAGCATAGAATTCGTAACCTTTTATTTTGATGTTGTTTTAATCCAACACACATATTGCCTGATGTACCTTCTCCACCATACCAGCTGAGAGTTAGGCTGCAGAATTGGTATAATGTAAAGACATTTGTATGGCGTAAATTAGGAAAAAAAAATTATTTGTGGTGGGGACAACACAGTTGGGAGTTTGGAAACTCTTCTTTTGCCAGTCATCTGTGCAAGAGGTATAGTTGAATGCTTTTTAAAAATGTTCTATTCTGTGCATGATTAATATGAGCGTGTCTAAGTAAATGTCAGGTGTAAATGACATGCAATATACTGATGGAAGCTGAAACTCTTTATCCAGTGAAATAAATCCACCTCATGTGTCAGCAGCCAGTGCACAGCAGAATCCCCAGCCAATACAGTCCTGGACAGACAACTTCAGATCTTACCACAAGACACTCTCAGTTCTTTCCTTGCTTTCCACAGCAGCTCTCTGACAGTAATGACTTTCCCAGAAGCAACACAATGAGATCATAGAGAAGAGCTGCCAAGGCCTTTGTGCTAGGACAGGTCTGTGACACTGTTTCAGTTGGTAATTAAGGAATATTGTATTGATGACATGGAACTAGAGAAGAGCTTTTATTTCCTGACCAGCCAATCCACTTTTTGGCCTTATATTTCTGTTCATTTTCCATCAAGGGTCATTTAGAACTATTTGTGTTTTGCTAGTCCATTTACTTTCCAGGCTTCTCAGAGACCTCAGTATGCTTATTACTGTTGGGTAAAATAAGGGAACTTTCTATCTCCTTAATGCAATACATGTGCAACTATTGACCATCTCCTCAACCCTGTCTAGTTTTGTTCTGCTGTAAAGCTTGTAAGGGAACTGGAAAAAGGATGAGTAATGATTGTAAGAGCACTTACAGGAAAACAGTATATGAGGTATCTATCTCCCTTTCTTAGAAAGGAGAAAGGCTTCATCCTATCAATGCATGAAACTCACTTAAAAGTCCCATTTGTTTCTGTTCAGGAAAACTTTTTCCAGGGAATTTATCTAAATTGACTTTCTAGGAAGTGCAATTGTGTGCTAATCTACACCACACAGGAGGAATCTGCCTGACCCCAGTACCATCACTGGAAGCAGACACTGAACTGAAAACAATAGGTTCAATTAGTTTGCAGTCATAGAAACAAGTAGGTCCAGTAATAAGCAATTCCCAGAAACTTAACAGCATCCTGGAATCATGCTGTTGCTATTTCTGATCTGAAACATTTTGCTAGAGTTCTCATGATAACTTTTAGCTGAGTTGTTAAATACAAATAATGAAAACTACCACTCGTCTTGCCCACAGAGATAGGGTACTTCTCTTAAAACCTGCTCTGCCTGCAACGCCTTGGAACCTCACAATGTAGTTGTATTATTCTGATTATCCAGCCACACTGAAAGTGTTTGAGAGCCTTTGCACAGATCCTCATTAAACATCTCAGAGGATCTTCTTATGCCATATCTTTCTACAAAGGAACAATTTCTAACCCCTTTGCTGTCATCTTTGCCTCCCTTCCTGCTAGTTCTACCCTACTTCTACTTCTCCCTCAACCCAGAATTAGTATTAGAAAGCTTTACAAAAGGAATTAGAGGGGAAAATATCTTGCCTCTACCAAATAAATTCCAAAAAGTACTAGAAGAACTGACAAAACTGAGAATAAGACTATACTTTATCATTGTTGCCATGGTAACCAAAACTAGGCCAGTAACTTCCCCCCGCCCCATTTTTCAGCCTGTATTTCTGATATGCTAAAGAACTTAGTTCCTGAACAGGGGTCTGATTAACTGCAAAACACCAATCCCTGAACCATGAAAAAGAAAAAAAATCAAGTAGTTGAGAGTTTTCTGATTGTTTCTCCGAAGAGGAAAGAGGAAAAAAAAAGCCAGAGATGAGAATGTGCTCCTACTGAGAAAGGAAGAGAGGTGATGAGAAAAAGGATGAGACTAAGACATGGGCATACAGAAACATTCTAAGGTGATGAGAAGCAGGCAGTCCTCTTCATGTTTTGAGACTAATCCTAATGCTACTCAGTGCTAGACTCTTGACCCAGGGTCTCAGAGGAACCACAATACTAAGGAATCATAGACCAATTTTCTTGAGATCAATTTCCAGGCATATGTATTCCTCTTTCAGACCTGCCTTCAAAGAAAAGAGATCACTTGGTTCCAACTGCAGTCCTGAAGCTGCTAATGACAGTGTATTTTTCCATGATGAGGCAAGGACTAAAAGCAAAATTTAAGCTTACGTACATGTTTTACAAGACTAAAAGTGCATCAATATTTTGCATCTGTAAGCACAATACAGCAGTAAGTTCCATAATTTCTATAATTTTGTCTGTCTTGATTAGCAAAGGGTTTCCTATAGTGATAAGCACAATTTGATTGATATTTTAAAGAATTCAGTGCTTTCACAGAAACCACTCAGATGAATTCTCACACATGTCCATAGCAATTACTGAACAGTTGCATAAAACAGTGATGACACTGGTCAAAATTCAGTGCAGCTTCTTAGTACACGACCTCATTATTTTATACTGTGGTTTACAGAAGTGCCTCTCTATGAAGTTCATTAAGTTACATGATCTCTCATACGGCATAAAAAGAAAAAAAAGCCAATCAGGGAGGATAGGGATTTCTAATTGAAGAACTAATGATCATATAATTTGATGAGAAACTCAAAATGAAGAAAATAAGCAGGAAAGGCATTGAATTACACAAATATATTAATTTGAATGGGGTCTAGTTTAGTATCACAGAACTTGCTTTTCCAAATGTCGACGATCAGAAGCTTTAATAGATAATGTACTTAGGAACAATTCAGCATAACTTAAATTTTCTTAAAATTCCTGACATTTTCTCTCTAAAAAATAAAGGAAATTTTGCTTTACACAATCAGGCTTTGCTGGTTTGGAGCAACACAGGTTCTCATTATTGTTTTGTTTGATCACACCCTCACTCATATGATAGTGATGAAACTGACTGGGAATTTGGAAACTGGGAAATTCTACACTCAGCAAGTTCAGGCTGAGGTTTCAGGTGGAGCATTGCAGGTGAAGTAGCACATTTCAAATGATCAGTGTCAAAGGCAATGTCACGCCAGCCTTGTGTGACATACGTAGCTTTTAGTGCCAGTTCTCCTCTCTAACAAACACACTCCAAACATTCCCTTCAAGCCCCCAAGTCCTGTTTCCTACCATCCCCTGACTGCTATTGCTGCAGCCACATGGAGCACCAGCAGCACATTTCCTGAAAGCTGGCTTTTGGGTCGTACTGGAACTGTGCTTAGGAGGAAAGGCTACAGGATACTGAATTTGTCCAAGGAAGGTGGTCATATAAACAGAACTTTGGATTCAAAACAAGCACAGGTTCAAAAGCTTGCCTCTCTTTTGACTAGGTGTCTTAATTTAATGAACATCTCTCTCTTAGAATCACTGCCCTGAGTTTATCTAAACTGAATGGCTATTTTAGCATCTGCTAGGTGAGCAGAGCTGGTCTGACAGGCCGGTCTCCATGAGATTGGTCTGGATTAAGCTGTCCTACTATGAATGTTCCAGGATAACTGTCCAGAGTGAAAACCTCATTAAAAAGAAATAAAATAGCTTTACTCCAGTACTAGTATTTCTGATATTTTTTAAAGTTACAGACTTGAAGTTTTAGTAATTAAAAAGGGAGGAATAAGGACACAAACAAGAACAAACAAGAATATGTAACAGCTTTTAGAAAAGCTCTTAGTAACTTCCCCTTTCCATTGTTTTTTCCTTTGGAATTAGCCATTTTCTTTTCTTTTTTTAACAGTCATGCAGCACCAGAACAGATTTGCACTTCTTTGGGAACAATAAATTTGCTCTGTTCTGTTTGGATGTCTCCCTGAACATGAAGTACAAAAATAATTTGATAGGGGAAAAAATCCTAGGGTATTTTAAAAGCTAAATACTTCAGTTAAGTTTTTTTATTAAGTACATCAGCTCTCCAGAATTAGGCAATAAGTCAACTAGGCATTCACTGAAGCCAAATCATGATCCCTGAGCAGCTTTAAAGACTTAACAGCTGCTGCTTTAATGTAGGTCCATAGTAATATTTTACACTTACTCTCCAACACTCATGTGAAAGGAAAAACAAAATTACAAAACCAGTAGTAATTTCAAAGCAAAACTCATTCAGTTCTCAGTATCTTAGTATATAATATTTAGGTCAATTTGCTCAGGAGATAAGGAACAGAAGGCTTGACAGCCATGAAAAACTCAGCTATTCGGTATTTGTTTGGGGAGGGTTCCTTTATATTTCAGAGTTTCTCCTTTCCTACTTACTACGTTTGTCTTTTGTTGCCCCAAGGAGAAATTGTAATAGCAATAGCAGCTTTTTGCATTTCTTTAATTAAGTTCTGAGAGGTGCCAGATGCTTCCATTTTGTAATCTCCCTTTCTCTTACTAAAGCACAGAGGAGTTAATCATGTAGTAGTCTTTAGTTTACTCTGAACCCAGGCTGGGGCAGTGTAATTAAGTCTTGCCTTTTAGCTGAAATTTAACCTGTCATCACAGTCATCACAGCAGGTCTCTGTTGCATTGCTTTGTGTTGTTTTTTAAACCAATGGAGAACTATCAGATTTTATTACTCTCTGTAGTTCAAATTATTAAAGACTTGATTTGTAATTATTTCTTCTTGTCCAAGAACTAAGTGTTATAATTTGGCCCTCAGGTTCAGTCATAGTGAAGTGTAGGTAGTCAGAGCTTGAAAAAAGCAAAAAAAATTTCAAAAGATGATGGTTCATATTCATTTTAATGATACTCAAAGATTATTTAGGTGCCCAAAGGTACCAGTAGGTGTTCCCTGGCACTTTCACAAACATCTCAGGGCACTTTCAAAAAGCCTGATGTTGCATGTCTGCAACCTTAGCTGTCAAAAAATTGACTAAGTTCATGACTCTTTCATCCTCTCTTCAAGGGTATGGCAATGTTAAGCAGGACAAATATTTTGACAGAAACAGCCAATGGGTTCACCTTTACCTTTCCTAATGGACATTTTATCCAGTCAGCAGTACACCTGGGATGCAGTTCACTTCCCAGCTACACCTTCAGGCTGATCAGATGTGGTATTTATCACTTGAGCTTTCTCCTCACCTCAGCTGGTGGTCACACAAGTCAGAAGAGACCTCCAAAGTATGTTGAGGGACTAGATATTTAGGGACCTTAGCCATGAAAAGGTATCCAGCTCTACCTTCCTGTCTCACAGGATGACTGTCAGGTAGTCACAGAGATCTAGTCATGAATTAACAGCAGATCCAGAACTTTATTTAAAGGAAAGACTTTGCAAATAAATTTTAGTAACAAACACTTTTAAGGGAAACTTGCTCTGCTTGGGGACAATTAGTAAAGAAGAGAGGTAAAATTAATCAAATAAATTATCCATTGTGAATAATTCACATAATTTTATGGAAAGCCTTAAATTAGTCCAAGATAAAAACCCTAATCTATCACACCCTTCCCTGAAGCACAAGAATACGTGACAGCTTCAAATAATCAGGCTTTGTTAGGGAAAAAAAAAAAAAAAAAAGGCAAGTTTAAACTAAATCACTTAGGCCTTTCTGAATCTTTAATAACTCTCTTGAATGAACCTTGTCAGATTTGTAGTCACATTAAATTAATTACAGCAAATTAAACTGGGGCCACATAAACTCAAATCACCACCAAGCATAGCCCAGACCAGCTTGAGTTTTGCACACATGCACACACACATGGAGCTTTCTCACAGGCTGCTATTGTTAGAAAACAAAATACTGTCTCTATTGCCAGGCTAAAAACAAAACATTAATTGTATGGAGATTCTGCCAGTCTTTTTCTGTCCGTTCATCTGCCCACTCTGGGGGGCCAGAAAGCCTTCTCAGTGAAGTACTTTGAGTAAGGCCATCCCTCTTCCTTATCATGCACATATATATTCATTCGTATTTCTTTGAGAAAATCATGGTACAACAATCACTCGTGGTTGCCTGGGTGCTCAGGATTTTAATTGGGAATTGATGTGATCTTTCCCAGTTTTAACCAAAGGGCCTCTTTTGCTGGCACATATCCCCTTTGTTCTTTCTGTAGTTTAGTTTTATATGCTCAGAATTGCTCAAAACCCTAATTCATCTGTCCCCATGAGATTTAACACACATACACAAACCCCCCAAACAGCAGCCTACCATTCTGGCCTGTCCTTACGTGCACTTGGAAAAATGACAGCACATTAAGGAAAGCTAAGGGCTTATTTTAGCCTAACAGATTTTGCATAATGAGTCCATACTTATTAAAGTACCCATTGGCTGAATATCCATGTCCTCAAAACAAAAACAGAACAACAACAAAAAAAGGGCGTTTTTAATGTAAACACAAAGAGATTCTCATTGGAGGAGAGCAGGAATAATTAAATATTGGGGATGAGGTCACAGATTCAGAGTATGGAGTGTTCAGCATCAGTGCCTTATTAAGAGTTTTTCCTCTCCCTTCTCTTTCTCATGCCTCGAGCCATTTGTTTCTGTTCCTATGACTCAAAGCTCCATCCTGGCTTAGTGGCAACAAAACTGTTGGTGGGACTGGGCTAGGAATGATCACAAGCTCCTTGTCATACTTGGCCAGTGTGTTTCTCTGCAGGCCCACAGCAGGGTCCTCCATGCACCTGCAGCTGTGGGAGGACAATGTGCCACCAGGATGGATGAGGAAGGGAGAGGCAGGGGAAGGGACTTGTGAAACTGGTGTGGTGGCACTGTAACATAAAGCATCGTATTACTACCCTGTCAGATTTATTTCAACCTACAGATGCAATGAGAAAAGTCTTATTGCTATGGAACACAGCAAAAAAAAAAAAAAAAAAAAAAAAAAAAGGACTGCAAAAAGAAAAGGGCTCTATTCCTGTGGAAAACTGCTGGAAGCACAAGAGCTTTGTGAGAGGCAGCAAGCAAACTGGACCCATACTTCCCACATCCTAAAGTAATAAATAAATAAATACCCTGCTGTACATTTGCACTGTCTACACATTTTCAAAATATTTTTTGCCTGCTCTGAGCTTATACGGCAGTGGAGTAAATGCTTATAAAAGGCTCATGGCAAGATTAAAAAAAATCAAAACTCATGTCTGAGGTGATAGCCAAGAAGAAAGCTAATAAATTACAAAAGATCAGAGCAACTGAAGTAAGCAAATTTAAGTTTTGAAATTTTGTTTTGAAAGCCTACTGATTCTAATAGGGTGGAGGTAAATATTGATCATTCAAGTGAGCTATGCAGAAAATCAACTTCTCATCAAGGATGATAAATTAACCTAAAAATAGAATGAAATAAAAAGGAAATTTTTAGACTTGATAGCCAGGAAAAAACCTTTTGTCAGATTTTTTTATACTGTGAAACAATATCCAAGGGAAATGGCAGAATTTACTTGAAACATTTAAAAAAAATTACACTGGCAAATGCATTAGAAAAGGTACTACAGAAAACCACCCTGCAATGCCTAGGAGTGCTCCAGGTGACCTTTTGTAATAGAACTTCTCTGTTACTGTTTTGCTTCTGCTTTTCTGAGCCATGTATATGAGCCAGTGTATATTTTGCTTTGACCCTTAAATGAGATTGCATGATACATATCAACTGTTGGAGAAAGATATTGCTAATGTGAGGTGATCTTTACTATCCTTTTGTCATTATACATGGAAGAAAAAGGAACCAAATTAATTGTTTCATTTCATTTTTATTCAGTATCCTTTAATATATTTTCATGTTTTGAATTCCAATTTCTTCCAGTTCACTTTGTATCCAATGCTGGCAAAGCCCTTTCTTGTATTTCTTAATATGCTTGAAGGATCTAAGGAAATTACAGAATTTAACAGCTTTACTTCAAAAATCCATGTAAGATCTGCAATGACCATCATAAGCTGCATGGTCATACTGGACAAATTGTCTGTGAGTTTAGAGAATTTACTTATATTAACATCTGGAATATAAAGTAGATAAAGCCCATCAGAGAGTTCGAAATGTTCCATTCATCAGTAAATCCATTATACTGTATAAAACCACATTGACCTTTTACCAGTTATGACAAAAGTTTCCATTAACCGAGGTTTAAAGAACCTCTGTTTTTTCCAAGCCTTTTAATATTTAGATGAACTCTGGAGATTGAAAAGATTTGGATTAAACTGTGCAGTCAGCAATCTGAGTGAATCTCATACTGAAGTCAGTTACATCTGTTGGATGCATATAACGAGGGGAAAAAAGTTTTGGTATAGTTTGGTTTTGGTTTTTTTTCTGAAGTTCTTAACCACATACTTATTCAAGGAAGTTATCTGAGTTGCCACTGACAGGAAGTGGCAGGTAGCAAGCAGGTGAGAACTCTGGATGCCCACTGTATCTAATTCCTGTCCCTTCTGAGTCTTCATAAGGATGAGTTTTGTGTTGGGAATAACTCCAAAGGCTTCGTCTGGAGCAGATGCAGGCACACAGATGTGTGTCTGTTGAATTGGCTAGTCTCTGGTGCCTGATTTTAGGCTGACAGTGGCTGTTCATGCCAGCTTTCTACCAGGTAGGAGAGAGGATACACAGTGCTTGCTCTGGTATAAGACCTTTATACACAGTGCTAATCCATCAAAAATGTTTGACCTGTTTGAAGCAGGAAGGAGTCTGTGTGCTACACGGTGATGTCCTTTTCAATCTGGAATTAAATGGCCAAAACCTGGTTTTGTTGTATCATCAAACCACAGCCTGCACTCTGGCAGGCTTCAGCTTTGCTTCGTGCCCTTAGGCAGGTAGCTGGGATGGGTAAATCGAGCAGCTGATGTCCCTGGAGAGGGGGCTCACCACCCTAGCCTTGACAGCAGCCTAAGAAGACTTGACTGAATGCCAGGGGCATGAAAATAAAAGTGCAGGGTGAATGGGATACATTTCCCCGGGCAACAAGACCAAAAGAAGCACTCTGTGTGACTCAGCTGCATGTGATCCCTGTGGTAGCATACCTTCTTCTGCTGCCTTTAAAATACTGTTCTCATTTACCCAACTCTGCACCAGAGATCAGAAAATCTCTGAACCTCAGACTACCGGAAGCCACAAGAATACTCTCAAGAAGTATCACTGCAGCATCTGTTACTCTCTCCCCACCACCTACTATTGGCTTTGGTCAGAGCCAAACAGAGGGAGTTAGTCACTCATTCCAGCTGTGTTTTGCAGCTTAGAGCGCTCTTGCAGCAAGGCCAGAGGACTCAGTCTGTCCTGCCTCTCAGTAAAACTGCAGCATTCAGTCTTCCTCCAGCTACAAGCACCTGTTTTTCACAAAACCCCTTTAATTACAGATTTTTAGCATGAGGTTCTGACTCTGCTTAGTGACCCACAAATAACAGAGTTGTGCAAGGTGAGTTCTCTTTGTTCCTTGGGAGATATTTTGTCTGTACACATATTTACAAATCAATTAGAAGTTGTCCCATGCAAAACAATTATTTTGCAGAATCTGCCCTTTAGCTTCCATCTATGCTTTTTTTTTTTTTTTCTTTTGCATATTGCTTTTTTGCCTGTCACTTAAGTTAGACTGAGATTTATCCTCACATTTTCTGAAAGTATGGCTATTGGGAGAAGGCACCATCAGAAGAAGGTCAGCCATCTCTAGAGGGCTTTGGGGGTGGGGAACTTCCCTCAGACTTTCCCTTCCATCTTGAAAGCAAAGTTGCTAAGTTGTGGAGATCTCTTTTGGTGACAGATCCTTCAGCTTGTTCTTGTGATTAGATCCTTATGAAACTACCAGGCATTTCCAAATGTCAGGAAAAAAATCCAAATTTCAGTAAGACAAAGTAGAAACTAGTCAGAGCAGTTTGCAGCAGCTCAGCTACATTCGCAAACCCAGGCATCAGTGCACAGAGCACATGAAGCCTCAGAAAGCTCACCATAAGAAAAGCTAAAGGTTGCCATGTGAACATTTGCTATGAAGGGGAAGAAGTTTCTTTAAGGTTAGTGAAGTTGCACAGGTTGCAATGGTGAATGCATCCCAAGAGATCTCAGTGAGGGCTTCTGAGTCCCTGTTCTTTCCCTGAGCACTGGGTCTGTTACCCCATGTTTCATACATGGAGAGTGCCAGGGAGCCCGAGGCAGTTCCACTGAGTTGCTCAATGTGAAGAAGCAGTCAAAGGCTGCCAGCTCCAGTAGGAAGGAGTGTGGCTTTTTTAGAAATATGACAAACTTTCCTACACGGCAGAATTAATGGAGGAATCTTTGTCTACAGGGAGATAACATCAAACCAGTGGGACTGCAGATAAGTGAGGAAGAAAAAGCAGCACCAAGGCAGCCAACACATGTTTTACTGCTCCTGGCAGGATGGTCACTGGTCTCCAGGAGGCAGTGGGGTCAGAGGCTGTGCTGTGAAGATCAGTGGTAGCCTCAGCACAAACTTCTTCTAAAAAATTTCTAATGCATGATTTGGGGTCCATAACACTGCAACCTGTTTATGGATGTCAGTGTACTAAAAAGCTCCCTGAAACAGACACCTTAGGCTTAAATTAAGACTTTTTTTCCAGAGGGCTTTTACAGAATGTCAGTACTATGTGTGACACTGCATTTCTTCACAAATCGCCCACAGAGTAGAGAACCTCGGGGATGTTTTACTACACTGCTGCTGAGCAGTCATATTGTGCACAGAGATGTATCACCACAGTGCTTGGTGGTGAAGTCCATATGATTTTTTCTTGTGTCCAGTAATTTTGCACACCAGCGGAAAGGCAATAGTTTATGGTCACTGTCTAAACAGTGTGGTATTTCTTCAAGCCTCTCTCTGTTCCTAAGAAAAAATACTAACAAACAAATGGGTCATGGATGAGAACTCTGGTCAAGCAGTTAGTCAGGTCTTCAGGGCAAACTGCTTTTGGCCACCCTGCACCTTGGGGAGCAGATTGGGCCGGTTGTTCCATCAGGATGAGAAGCCACAGCCGAGCAGTGGCCCCTTCCCCCAGTGCCCAGTCCCAGCTGTCCCTGTGTTGGTCCTCAGCCAAACTGAGGGGCCTGGCAAGTGCAGTGGCTTGTGTCTTGCCCCCCACTTGTGAAGAACACTTGCTTGTAGCCTGAAAGTGTGACCATGCCACAGTACACTGAGTGGTTCTTTGCGATGGTTTTAGGTGTGCCACAGCTACTGCTGGTTGTTGCCCAACAACAATGACAGGAAAAGCAAACAGCGGGTAGAATTTGACAGTGGGATCCATACCCAGCCATCAGAAAGCTGTGTAATATTTATCCGTCTGATTTCCACTGAATCCTACTCTTACACAACCTGCACCTCCACTAATTGCTTATGGAAAGAGAACTGAGGCAAGCAGACCTGCCACCAATAGTGCATGAACTGGACGAGGCGAAAAGACCCATGAGGATGACAGCAGTGGTCCCACCACATTGAAATCCAGCTTCACTCTCAGACTATGTCCTTGCAGTACTGGGGTGGACGGCATGGATAAGGGGTGCAGGGCTGGCAGGGGTGAGGCCTCTCTACAGAGGGACAGAGGTGCTCAAAGCGGGAGCCAGGCTCACCCCGTGCAGAGGCACTTCATCAACTCTGAATCAGAGAATCCCTTGGAAAAGACCTTTAAGACCACTGACTCTGTTAACCCAGCACTGAACCGTGTTCCTGTGTAGAAGTGCCACATCTACACGTCTTTTAATACCTCCAGGGACGGTGATTTCACCTGGACAGCCTGTTCCAATGTTTGACCACCCTTTCAGCAAAGATTTTTTTCCTATAATCCAATCTAAACCCTCCCTGACATTGCCCATTCACTAAGTGTATGGGCAATGCCAGGGTCTGCTGTTGCGTTTCCTTCTTCCTGGTGTGTATTAGTTCCTTTCAAAGAACAGAAGTCACGATCCAAACAGCTTCGGAAGAGCGAAGCCAGTGTTTCCTCTTTCCCGAGGGAGGAACAGCAAATGCCACATCTCACACCGCCAAGAGGCAGCCGTTCCTCCCCAGGGACACACCAACGAGGAGCGGTGCTAAAATTAACGCTTTATTAACACCTGGCACTTCCTGCTTTTAACAAAAGCTTTAGAAATCGGGCGCTTGGGGTGGTTTCTTTTTCTCTCTAACGAGCAGCAAGCGGCTGCTCGGCCCGAGGCGAGAGCCGGCGGCAGGAGGTTCCCCGCCCCGGGCCCCCCATCCCCGCCGCGGGGCCGCCGCCAGCGGCCTCCCCCCGCTGCCGCGGCGCCGCCCTCCCTCCGTTCCTCCCTCCCCGCCGCCGCTCCCCCGGACCCCGTGACGGCCCCGTCCCGCCCCGGCAGGCGGGAGCGCGGGCAGCGCTCGGTCTGTCTCGGCGCGGAGCAGCCATGGGCTCGGCGGCGCAGGTCCCGCCGCCGTCGCCGCTCGGGGAATGCGAGCGGGAAGCGGGGGCGGCGGCCGCCCGGCACCGGCGGCGCCCGGAGGAGCAGGTGGGTGCCCGCCCGTGAGGGGTCTGGGAGGGCGGGCCGCGGCTCCGGGGCTGCCCCCGCCGCCGGGCAGCAGCAGAAAAGCGGAGACGCCTTTTGATCCCTCTCCCGTGGCATTCCCTACAGCCCACCCGTGTGAGCCGCTCCCGGGTAACGCTCCATTGCGGCGGGGCTTATGCAACCTGCGTGGGGCTGCCCACGCGTGCTGCTGGAGTATCCCGCCAGTGGGCCCGCCTGACCCTCGTTCTTCCCTCCGGGACGCTTAGTCCGTCGGGACGAAAATGAGAGCAGATGTGTACAAGGGTAGTCCCGGCACGGCAGCCTCATGTATCTCGCTGGAAATAACCGGGGTGCTCTTGCCATCCTCGGAATTCCCCCCAGTAGTTCAGCTCTTGTGTTCGCTCGCTTGAGTCTTTTAAGCTTATAGTCTCTGTATTACTTAGGAAACGTAATATTCTGTAATTGGGGGAAAACGCTAACTTTTTTTTTTTTTTTTTTTTTTTTAATCTGCTTCAGGATTTATATTTTTATGGCATGGAAGTGGGATTTTTGCTTAGGAGCCGTTTCCCTATTGTTAGCTATAAACTGCCTTCCCAGGCACTCTTTTGTTTTGCAGACAGCATCGTCCCGGTGTTTAGACAAAGGCAGTGCTCTTAATGCACCTTTATTGATGTTTCGTTTAAAGGAAAAAAGAACACAACCTTTTTGGTGCACAATAGTAGAATGCAATGATCTGCTCTAAAATGTACTAAAACTCATGATTGCACAGGGGCAAACAGCTACGGGAGCGCATCCGTAAGTAATTTCCTGATGGTTTTGATTTCGTTAATCATTTTTGTTGAAAATTCTTAAAAGATGCTCTGCGCTTAACCACAAACGAGCCATGTCACAACTGAAATAGTTTAGTATTGGAGAGTGTCTGGTAGTACTTGCCTGACGTTAAATCTGGAAGCGGGCCACTCTCAAAGATTCTAGTACCTGAGAATTCACTTAGGCACATTTACATAAGTCAGCGCATCTTCTTGCTCCTTTCTCTAGGAAAATGGGGCAGAGCAGAGCACATGCCTGAATGTAGGGTAAGGACAGATGCACCAAGGGAGGCTCAGAGTTCTCCCTGTCCTCGTAAGCCCTCCTGCAGGATGTCGCAGGAGGCAAGTAAGGAATACCTGCTGGTTCTGCTTTACTGTCCTCCCTGGAAGGAGAGGTTAAAAAGTTGCATCAGATCATCTCACGTATTACTGTGCTCAGACTAGTTGTAGAACTAGTTGTAGATCCTCGCCGAGGAGCTTTTCCCCGCAGTTTATGGCTGCTTCTTAGTGTTGGGTGTGTTGTGGTTTCAAGGGATGGTGCAGGCTGAAGAGTTGCCTTCCAATGGTACCTAAACACATTTTTAAATTAAACTGGTAAAGGTACTGCTTGGGTGGCAATACGCAGCCACACTTGGTTGACAAACTCTCTTTCCACTTTTCTCAGTCACAGGTAGTGATCCTGGCCCTTTCTGACAAGCTGGGGTGTAACAATAGGATAGTAGAAATTTTGAATGGGTCACATGGAAGAAGGAGAAAATCCTTCCTATTTATTGGATATGTTTCACTGTGATACCACAGAGTAGTCTTTTCTGCATACTGAGGTGCAGTCAGCTGGGAAAATAATAAACTATTTGGAAATAGGGATTATCACTTGCCTTTATTTAATATACAGAGGGAATTTAAATACTGAACAAAATAACAGCAAAAATAATAATAATTGGATAAATAAGCAGTATTATTTTATTTTCGTGTGTAGGGAAGACACAAGGAGCTGGTGGTACCCTCACTTGCTGCAAACTTTGGCAGAAAGTCCCAGATTCTCTTGTTCAGGAGAGCAAACTTGTAGATGGATTTGGAAGGGCTCCTGTGTCACCAAGCCTTGTCACACTCTCTTACCTTTTTTGCTTTCACGAGTGTGTTCAGTTTTCTCTCCATATAATCTGTTTCCCCTGCCCTTTTTGCTCTTGTGGAGAAATTGTTGCTGACCTGTGCCATTCTAAGGGACAGGGATCCTGTTTCCAGGCTCGGTCCTTATTGGAGTCTCTCGTGGAGGCCCAGCGCTATCGCTGTGTTTGCTGAGGGTGTTTGCACTGCCAACACAGACTCTGCTCCTCAGCCTGTGTTTTCCTGTTCCACGTTCTCTCCTGAGCTGTAAATGTGTGCACGACTTTAGTCATATGTGCGATGCAAAAGAAAGGAGTCAAAGTCTGCTTTGGTGTTGGTATAAATTCTTATTTCTCTCATCTGGTGTGAAGTAAAGCCTTCATGAGAGAAAATCCTTTGGCCTTTTTTGAGAGGGACTTTTATGTGAGGATCTGGGGCTTCAAATCTGAGTGTGATTTGGTTTTTCCCATTTCCTTTTTCTTTTCTTGCATGAACTGCCTGAAAGGGCATTAAACAAAGTAAATACAGTTTGTGTAAGATCATACCTTGTAACATAAAACTAAAAGAATATCTTCCTGAAAGCAGGACCTAAGTAATAATGAGTACACCCTTTAAGAGTATTCTGTAGGAAATAGATCTGTTTAATGCCAGATTAATTTTTTATTCAAGCTTGTTATTGTGTCAGCACAAGCATGCTTAATGAAATTACTGACATGTACATTTTGAAAGAATGGAAGGATATGTAACTGTTATACACAGCCTTTGAAATTCATTATTGCAATAGACTGTAGAATTACCTACTTCTCTGGTCAGATTTGAAAGCTGAACTGGATGATAATTTGATTTGCATTCTTTGTAGGTTTGCATGCAAAGGTAATTACACCTATTTTAGTCTTCAAAGCACTGGAAGACCTGGGTAGTTTCTTCCACCTCTCCTGTATTTCAGTGCTGGGGTTCAGAAGAAGTAACTGAAGGCACCCAAAGATTCAGCTGCTCCTGAAGCCATGGGAGTAAGTTGCTTCTTTGCCCCTCAGGGTCACATTTTTTTCCTAACTGTTGATAGTTATTAGTCAGACACATAAATTGTCCTGTACTTTCAACATCACCAAAGATAAGGGCCTCAAACCTCCTTCTCTAACCCACTTCCTAAAATAGGTTAGCCACTGTCACATTACTGCATTCTAATAAATCTCATCAACACCTATAAATTAAACTATTAAATAAGAATAGAAAAGCAGGAGTGTGTATTAATAGAAGTTGATGCAGAAGTCCTGCATGTGCATTGCCTGCATCCTGCACATGCCCTACAGCAGGACATGAGGTGGTAGTAGTGGGATGCACAGCACCCTGTCTGTCTGTAGGGACTTTCAAACCAAGTTCTGTGTCACAGTGGAGCCCCTGACAGCTGTGGTTGCCATCTGTACTGAGAACTGTGGGCAGTTCCCTGTTTGGGCAAGAATGGGGTTTAGTTCCTTGTAATCAAAAGTGAAGGCAATAACAAAATTCACGTTTGCTTCAGTGAGGCCAGGATCTCCACATCGTGCTGGTTTAGGATACACAGAATCCACAGTGCTGTTCAAGTGTAAAACCAAGGCTTCTAGAAAATGTTTAAGTGCAGAGTTAATATGTACTATGTGTATTTGCTAGTAGATTTGTTAGCATAGACTATCAACTTTTCATTAACCTGGGCTTGTAAGCCTTTGGGATGTTTTATTATTATTTTGAACAGTGTTTTATGGCTGTAAGTGGAGTATTTTATCTTCTAATAGATGGCTTCGGATTTAGAGGTGCTGTTACAAAAGGACTTTGAGAATTGAGAATTTGGTGAGGAGGTGTGGCTGTCTTAACTAAATTCAAGCCCTGAACTTTTTTAATAACTTTACAGTATCACTAGTATTTGTCCAGAATGGGGAGGATGAGCAGAATATATAAACAGAACTAGAGAAAATATCAACAGGCCTGTGGTATGCCTTGTGTAAAATCTTCATTAGATTGGGTGGTTGTGTGCTCTGTTTCTCAGAATGGTATAATTTCAGTCATAAGTCAGTAATGACCAAGAATATTTTGAAGTACACTTGTGTATGTGGAACTTGTAATGCCTAAGGCTGGAAACCTATTTCTAATTTATCCCACACTGAGATAATCTGAAAATTGTAGGTTTCTCCTGCTCATAGTTGCTGGAATTTGTTTCCGAAAGTAGTCATGCTTGACAAGTAGGACTTAATCCTAAATTTGTCCTGGCTCTACAAATAAATTAAGTCTGTTACAGAGGTTCAAATAATAGATGATAATGACTTTCTTAAAAGCATTATTAAGTTTTCTGGGGCTTAACAGCATTTGAAGAAAAAACCCCAACCCTTCAAACATACCTGTAGCACCTACTATAGATAGGATGATGTGCTCTGTTTGAATGATGGGACGATCCCATTTTCTTAAAAAAGTATTCTGGAGATAGAAGCAAATAGAAATATCCTCTCTTTAAAAGACAAAATTAACAGCTGTTGCTTTTCAGCAAGCAAGTGCATTTGGTACCATGCTGAATGTATGGGGATTGCAAACCTTTTTGCTGAGTCGAGCTGACCAGTTTCAGTGGGGAGATAGATAGAGATAGTGCTAAAAGCAATCCTGCCTCCAATACATTGCAGCTGTGTTAGTTATCCCAGAGTGGGAGCAGCCTTGCCCTCACAGCCATGGGTGTGATAAAGGAGTGAGTTAGCTGGTAGAGAGAATCAGTTGGAGTCTGCTGGCTGTGCTGTGAGGAGGAAGGGACAGGCATCACGGTAGAGACAGGAAGGAGCAAGCAGGAACTGCAGAAGTAAGAGAGGAAGAGCCAGAGCTGTGTGGAGCTGCCTATGGGAGGCTACAGAGAAAAGGTATGAGAGACTTCTAGATAACAAGGTGCTGATGCTTGAAGCCTTCTGAAGTTTTAACAAAGCCTTTTGAGTGTTGTGGCCGTCTTAACAGTGACAAGTTTTACTGGGGGACCCAGATAAATGAAATCCAGTGGAAATTAAATGTTGCAGGTATAATGAAAAGATGGATTAGAGACTGCATTTGATCTAGTCTCTATGTAAAATTGCAGTATGGATGGGATCAAATTACAGGGACAGTAGCAGAAACATAAGAAAGAGTGTAAACAGCATCCTGAAGTTGGGGAGAGAGGCAGTACATCTTGACATGGGGCAGGCAGGTTTCCTCTCCCATGGACCCTACTGTGCCAGGTTACTGTCTTTCACACTTTCTCATCTGCTGCTGTATTAGTGGGGAATTTCATCCAGAAATGTGGGACATTTTTTGTGTTTATCAAGGGAACCTTCTATTCTCTTGGAAGCTATCTCTGTTCCACCCATGCACGAGTTAAAGTATCTGGAAAAGCCTTTTCATCTCTTTAACGCAAAGCTTCTCCTGGTATTTCAGAGTTTGTTCCAGCAACTGTTGATTCTAAACTTGAGTTGCTGTAAAAGCTGACTAAAGGGAATCCGGCGCTGTTGCTTTTTCTATGTTGTTGCTTGTTTCTATAGAAACATCTTGTCTCAATTTTATAAATGACTTCTAGATTCTTGCTGTAAAATGCATGTTAACCCAATCTTTGGTTTGCAGTCTTTTGTTTAAACTTCCTCTAAGTATGTCACTTTTATTGGTAGCTGCCATAAAGTACTTCTGGTATTAAGAACTTTTCTCACATTCACCTGTTTTTCTCAAAGTAAGAAGTTAATCTTAGTTTTTTTCTGTCTTGTTTTTCTGGAATTGAGGTGTGTTTTGGTTTTTTTCCTTTCATTTCCAAATCTGTTGATCTTTTCACAGTTAAATATCAGATTAAAATTAGCCTAGAGAAATAAACCTGGTTGGTTGCTGTTTTGTTTTTTTTTCTCTCCAGACAGTTGAAATTAATTTTGTTATCTTTATAGTCTCTTGGCTGAATACCAAAATCTTTTTACTGCTTACGTTTACAAGGTTAAATACTAATTGTTAGTTTTACGTAAGCAAAGGATGCAAAGGGATACGGGTCTCTTCCTGTAGTAAAGAGGAAGAAAATCAGAAACATTTTCAATAAAATAATTTTCCCTTCTTAAGGCAAATTTCACTTTCTTTCAATTAAGCATATCTTCTAAGTACAAGAAAGCAGGGTGAGTTCCTGATCAGATGCATATGTGGAGGAGTAGGAGGCAGAAAGGCGTCACCCACCCGGCCAGTGTGTCAGCAGTGTTTGTGCTGGTGCCCTGCGATGGGCTGAGGCTGGGGCTTGCTCACAGAGGAGGCCACCAGCTGGGAACCTGCTCTTGGCTGCAAATCTCCAGAGCCCGTCCGTGGCAATACACTGGGTGGTCATATGGCTGAGTACCAGCAGGATTGGATTAGTCATTCCCTCAGGACTTCCATGGCTGGCTACACAACTATTAAATATTTGTAGCTGTGTGGTGGCTGGTGTTTCCCCATCTGCACCCAGAAAGAAGTTGGTCTCTTATTCTGGAGAGGAGGGAACTTGTGATTTCTTCCATTCTGGTCTCTGCCATCTGCTTGCTTTCTTCTCTTTTTTTTTTTTTTTTTTTTTTTCTTAAGAGTGGTCCCAAAGTATTTTCTGTTTTAGTTTGCATCTTCTAAAAAAGGTAACTCTGAGGCACTTACTTCTGAACATTAATGTCCCAACTTACTGAAAAATACTCCTATGTTTTCAAAAGTAAACTTGTTCTTAAAGTCGTATCTCACTAGCTTTTTTGACATTTAGGTGTCTGTGGGCTTCAGATAGCAGACACACCACCTGTTCCCTGGAGTAAAAATAACCACGACTGGAGTAAAATAGATAGTGAGCAGTTAAATACTGCAGGCAAAACTTCTTACTTGGAAAAAATGAAATGTGCAGATGGGCATGTAAATGTGATATCCCTGCATTTCTTTACTAGAAGGTTGGGATTTTTTAACATCTCATTCAGAAGTCATCCCTGCATTCCTTATTACATGGGATTTTTAACATCTTATTCAGATGAGATTAAACACGTGCTTGCTATAAAACTCAAAAGGGATTACTTTTCTATATAATATGGAAATAATTCTCTTAAATATGCTATTCCTTTTCTTTCTTTTATGACTGTACGTGTGGTGAATTGTGATCTGAGGTATGTCAAACAATTTAGAGGCACTGCTGCCTTTCTGTGGTGGAGGTGAACATTGTGTACACCTTTGTGCCCTCTCTCATTGCCTTCTTTACCCAGCAGCATTTTTTTGACTGTAAAATCATAACCTTTTACATGGAGAGTAGTTATTTTCCCAATTCATTGGCCTTTTCTCCTCCATTGTTGGAGTTCAGTGTTTGTCTAATGCTCTTTCTAATGTCTAATGTTCATGCAAGAAAAGAGGTAATTACAGACTTGTACTCAGTCTGGTGCTGTTGTTAAGTCTGTGGTAAGAATTTTCCAGGCTGCTTGAGCAGGAGAAGACTGTTGAGGTTTCTTCTGTTCATTAGTCATGACCAGATAGAAGAATGCCACTTGCTTTGCTTTAATGGATCTTGGATTTAATCATCTTCAGAGTGGTTGAATGGATTTTTTTTTCTTTTAACAAAACATCCTGAATTTTCATGTGGAGCATCCTTATGTTCATCTATTCTCCCACAGAACAAAGGCTCTTGAACTTTATCCACTTATTTCACTCATGTCGGTTACTTGGGTTATTTTTTCCACACACGTGCAAAAATCCCAAACTAAACACGCCATCTCAAGATTCTTAGGCTAAGTGTGGAAAACTGTGGATCAAGCTGCTGCTTCAGCAGATGGAATGCCTAGAAAACCATAACTGTACCTGTTCTCTGCACAGCCACATCAGAGGTGAGGTTACGGAACTGAAACTTGTGTTTACTTTAGAGCTGTTAAGTCCTCCCAGCAGAAAAATTAAACGTTAAATGTGTGCTCCCATGCTATTTTTGATTAGCCACAGGACAATAACTTCTCAAGTGTGTAGGGTAATTTTATGGCCCTCTTGGATCCATTTGTGTTCTGCATCCTCCGAGAGCTTGGCAGACTTTCTTGATGTGATCTGCAAATGGTCAGGTGCAGGAACTGTGTGCTCTCAGCAATTTGAGGGGAAAAGACCACAAACTGGCTGCGTTACACATAGGAGATGCAGAGAGGGATCAGTTGTAGGCCACTGTGAAAAGTTCAGTGCTAACTTTATCCTTCTCTCCTAGGGAACAGCATATGACTCACTGCAAAGATGGCTTCTTTCCGGGGGGAGGGTGTTCTGATGGGATCTCATGTTTTGGAGCCTGGTCAAAGCACCCTTTGATAGGAAGGGGGTAAGCAACGAGGAGATTGTCCTGTCAGACCGGTGTGGCACAGAGAGACTGTCAGCCTCTGCTCGTGATACACCATGTGTTTTCCTGAGTTTAGGAAGCAGTGATTTTCAGTGAATGTGTGGAAGTTTGCCATAAGGAGGCGTAGTTAGTGGTCAGAACACGGGGAATTTTGTGTGTTGTGTTGATGAGAAACATAGCTGGAAAAACCACAACCGGATGTTAGTTGGGCTCAGTAGGAGGAATAGGACTTTACCTTCTTTGTTGTTTTAAAGCTAGTCAAGGAAAAGCTTCAATTACATGGGGGGTTTTCTTTCAGAAGCACTTCAGGGGATGTAGGAGCATCAGGTGTTCTGGAAGCAGACAGAACTTGGCACTTAATAGCTCCTCGTCGGTTTCATTCTGAAAAAAGGTAATTCTATGGCATCCTGCATCACATCTGCCAGGGCCTGTCATGGTTCTTCTTGGAGTATCAAAGCCCCTAAGTCATTTGGCCTTAACACAAGGGAAAAATTAATTCTGGGTTTCAGTATAAAAGGTTTTCAGAGTTTGGATCTTCAAGTGCTGAGTTTCTGCCAGCAAACAGTGGGAGACAGCAGACCATGGCTTTGCTGATGAGAATGTGCCATTTTGAACAGGGAGGGAAATTTCACAAAACCAAACATCTGAAAAGACTAGAGGAAATGAGGTGGTTGATGGGAACCTGCAGGTACCAATGGGTTTGTGAAGGACATTGTGCTGAGTAGTGGAGCAGATCAGATGCTTGCCTTTCTGTTCTGTATGATAATTCTGGTTTTAACTTTAAATAATTTAAAATAAAAAAAATAGAAACCAAATACAAAATTGAATATGGAGTGCTGCAAGCTCTGGAGCCCCTAGCACAGAAAAAAACATGGACCTGCTGGAATGAGTCCAGAAGAGGGCCATGAAGATGCTCAGAGATGCATGAAGATGCACCTCTCCTGTTAAGACAGGCTGAGAGAGTTGAGGCTGTTCAGCCTGCAGAAGAGCTGGCTCCAGGGAGCCATTATAGCATTTTCCAGTGCCTAAAAGGAGAGAACTGGAGAGGGACTTCTTTCAGGGACATGTAGGGATAGGACATGAGTGAATGGTTTCAAACTGACAGAGGATAGATTCAGACTAAGTCATCCCAGTAAGCCTAAAATAAAATTATATTGATATAAAATTAATTTAAATTACAGTAAGATGTAATTCATTACAGTAATTTGATAAGAAACATTAGGTTAGGAAACAAATGCAGTCAGCATTTCTAATACGTTCTGGTTTAGATTTATTCACTTAGGAAAGCCTCATTCTCCTTTCTCCTTCAGGAATACCATATACTCATGTGGTGTGTGTGTATATATATATATTTATATATGTATATATATTTGGTGAGTGTCAGCCAGTTGGAGGGAGGGGGGAAGAGAATTCTTGTCTGGGAGGCAGTGCTGCTGTTCCTCTTTTTTTCAGGAGGTATTCTGGGCATGTATTAATCTATATCTAGATCTCTGGCTGCACTGCCAGAGTCCCTCTGAATTTCTTCATCGTTCCTGTGTTCCAAAGAGTGAGGAAAGGTAAACAAATGAGTGTAGAAGAACTGGCCCTCCCTTACATTCCCTCCTGAACTGTAGCAGACGAAGTCTGGGAGTGAGTGCCCTCTGCATGGCACCTGTTATTTATGAGGAGAAGAGCAGCTGGGAAAAGCCTGGAAAGCGTGTTTGCTCTGGGGCTAGTGCAGCTCAAGAAATTCTCTCCGCTCCCTCCTGATACACAATTGATCCTTAAAAGTTAGGAATCCTAGGCTGGGCTGTTGGTTTTTAAAACTAGCAACTTTGCAACAGACACTTCTGCTTTTACAGGAGGAAGCTGTGGTTTTGCAGAGGCGAGGGGGTGCAGCTGCTTGGAACGGGTACATTTCTCTCTCTGCATTTTGTCTGTTATGGTAGTGTCTGTCTAGCTTCAGGCTGATTCAGCAAGATTAGTATGAAAATAGCCCTATGAAAACAGTTCAGTAAAAATTAAAGAGTCAGCTGGGAACTGTGTGTTCACTGAAGACGGCCAATTCTAAAATTGTTTAGAAAAGTATTTTTCGGTGGAAGAAAAAAATAATAATTTGGTTCTGAAGTTATTATTTGAGAGCTATGGCTCATACATGGACTGCATGCTGTTTTACTGTTGCCCTGAAAGGTAGTGAGAGAAATTTAGCTGCAATGTTAAAGCTTATTTATTATTCCTTAGCAGTTTGGAGTATTGTAACATTACTGGCATTTGCCCTAAAGGTTCTATTTTAGCTACACCTCTGAAGGAATGTATTTGTTCAGCATGTGAAGTAAATATTATGCAATAGTAAAGAAAAATATGCCATCAGTGTTTCATGAGTGTTCATCTGTTCTCAGCTTCACTTGCTTTTTGCTGGGTTGCCTGAAGCAAGATATACTTAGTCTGAATTAACTGAAGCAGACTTTGAAGTCTTGAGAATTTCCATGATCATGCTGAAAGGTTTTGTAAGCTACTGAAAAATATTTGGAAAAATAACCTGATGTTTGTTCTGTAATTAAACATACACTTGTCAGTCCCTGTGCCTGGCAGCTCCCTGTGTGTAATCGCTTTCGAATCCATGAATCTGCTCTTGTTTGAGAAGGTGAGGGACGGGTAATGAAAAAAATCAAAAATACCTGAGCAGCCCAAGTGAGGTGGAATTTCTATGTTTACCTTGTTTAAGAGACAGTGTGCAACTTCTTGCTGTTAGCTTATCAAAGCTAGCGGGGCTGCACGTGCAATGACATGTCCTACAGCTGCCTTGTACCAGGAGAGACATTGCTGGCATGGACACGTGTGGTTAATCCTGCTTAGCCCAGTGGGAGCTGCAGAGGAGCTTCCAGTCCTGTGCCTGCTGGCAGCCTCCTGGCCAGTGCTGCACTTGCTCTGTGTGAAGGCTTCCAGGACCTTGCTGAGCACCACCAACAAGCCAGGGGCAGAGAAGTGATGTGTATGTTTTCCCTCTCCTGGCTGCCCTGGCCATGGCTAGAAAATGTATTGATTTCTCAGCTGTTCTCTCAGAAGTGGTCTCTGCACTGCTTGACGTGAGCTGTGCTCTGATCCTCTCCACCATCATCTATCACATGCTCCCTCTGGTCTCTGCATGCAGGAAGCAAATAAATGTATTCTCCATTCCCAGCACATCCCTTCTCTTTTCCCCTAGTTGTTGTGAGCAGTACACACTTAGGCTAAGGCTCTGTTTCTCTCCCTGTGCTCTTTGGGAATGGAGGGATAAGAGTTCCATTGTGTTGCCAGCCCTGCCAGGTTTGCAGGTGCTCACAGGAGGTGCTGCTTTTCCAGAAGAGACTGATCTTGACACATTGGGATTATTGATGAGTCAGTGTTTCTTTGAATTAAATTGAATTAAGTAAAGCACAGTTAAAGTCAAAATGCTGAAGGAAATCCAGTAAAGTGGAGAAAACAGCCTGGGCCTGTGAAGTGGGCTCAAAAGAGGCAAGGGAGTGTCTGTCTGTACATAACCTCCAGTGCTGCAGTTCTCCCCTCTCGGGCTCTTCTGTAGAACCACAGAGAGAGAGAACAGAATATTAGTTATGAATTAGTTATGAACACATTACTATTTAGGCTTCTTGCACCTGTCCCTTTATGGGATTCAGTACAAAGCTTAAACCAGACTCTTTATGAATAAGTAAATTAAAAAAAAATCCAGGTACTTTCAGCTGAGGGACTGTTGCATTTTTTTTTTTTTTTCAGTAGCAGCTGTAGAGCTTTACCCAGAGCATTTCGCCAGCAGGTTCTGCATGCTGGTCTAAAGTCTGGCCTAGAAAAACAATATTGGCTTCCTTTGGTCTTTGCTGGATGTTTTTCTGTAAGAATGGTAATTCACTTTATTCTTTGCTCTTAAATGGAGAGCCTTGCACTAGTGTGTCTCTGTCAAGACCATGCCATGGAACAAGGGATGCAGAATATCATTCATCCTTGAAGATGGAATGTGTTTGCTTTGAATGTGGGAGTAGACTAATTGCACATAGAGCTTGTGGGCAATTTGCAGGACCTATTGATCAGTTGACTGAATTATTTATGAGTACCTGCATGTGTTTTCACTGCTGCCTAACAGAAGCATTAGAAGACTCATGTTTATCATCTTGAAAGCATGTTTGCCTTGTCATATCCAAACACAAGGCAGTAAGGTTTTGTGCAAAGAATCTCTGGACACGAGAAGAGAGATGGGATCTCAGGCTCTAATCTAGTTAAAATTTACATGTTTACATGAAACATTCATGTTTTTGGCAGTGATATTTACCTGTGGCATCTACATTTAAAGACTGACCTCTGCCTTCCTGTGCATTTCCTCTGCCATTTTTTATTTCACAAAAGGTCCAGAACTTGCTTCTCCTTCCTTTTGCTTTTTTATACCATCACTTTGGATCTGTGCAGTCCTTAGGTCTGTCTTCCTTTGCCTGACTTGCATGGCTTCCTACACCAACATCGGGATAGATTTTTGTCACTTTCCCAGTTGGATCCAGTGCCCTTCCTTTCAGCAGTGATTAGTAGCCCTTCAGTTCCCTGGGCTTCAGTGCAAAACACTTCACAGTTCATGTTTAATAGTTTGATATCATTCTTGTAGTTCTGGAGATGTTCTGGAACTAATTCAGCCAGATTTCCTCCCTGAAATTAGAGACATCTCATTCCATTGTGGTTGCCCTGACAACCACAGGCAGGTTCCACAGACAGGTAAGATGTATGACCTGCAGGAGAGCTTTACACTTCCTCTAGAGTGGCATCTGGAGGGGAGAGAGGCTCTCATATATTTGTAGCACCACTTCAGATGTCCCAGGTTTGAACAAACTACATCCTTAGCATTGTACCAGGGTCACAAGCTATGTAGCATTTTTAATCTCTTGATTTAAGGAGTAGATTCCTTGCATGTGTATCTCAGTTTTATGCATTCAGATAGAAACAGATGAGACACTTGTTCAGAATGACAGTAATAAAACTGTACAACATATTTCCTCTTTTTATCTTCCATCTGCAGGTCCACCAAGAGCAAAGGAACCACACCACGGAACCTGTGATAGATGACTATAAAAAGATGGGGACTCTCTTTGGAGAATTAAACAAAAGCCTTATAAGAATAGGCTTCACAAGGATGTACTTTGGAGAACGGATAGTAGAACCTGTAATAATTATATTCTTCTGGGTCATGCTCTGGTTTCTTGGCCTACAGGCTCTTGGACTGGTGGCTGTTCTGTGCCTTGTCATTATTTATGTACAACAGTAAAATTTTATAGATACTATTTGGCTTATGTATTTCAAAACTGTCACCATGTCAGTGGATTTATGTGTTTAAGTAAATGGGTGGTATATCAAAAGCTGCAATGCTTCAAATTGCTGAACTTCTGATGGAGGGGACTAAAATTACATTTTAAGCCAAATCAGCAATGCCCTACTACATCTTTTGGGGGAAGAAAGGAGGTGTATGTAATATAATGGTGTGAAATGTACTGTTATCTGCGCTCTTGGGGCCTTAGCCAAAGGGTTGGCTTTTCATTTTCCCCTCCCCTGTCCCCGTGTTCTTGCTTTGTATAGTGAAAATTTCATGTCTGGTTTTAAGAGGACACTTGATGTGAGTGTTCTGTTTCACTGCTGGGGGGGGCTCATGTGCTGTTTGTTCCCTGAATCTGCATAATTTGTTAGTGTTTCGCTGAAAAGCTAAATCTGCACAAGGGAGGTTTGGTAACAAACCTGCAGTGACAAACATTCGTTAGATAAATACAATCTCCAGACACGAAAGCAGACACGAAAGGCTGGTGTAGTTTATAGTAAGCTCTCCCCCAGGAAACAGGCTGTACCAGCAAAATGCCCTTACAATGTTAGTGACTTCACACAAGACTTGAGCTGTTGTTCAGGAGGAAGTGCAGTCCTACATTGGCCAAGGGGTCTAATACAGCACTGCCTTGTTTTTTGGAAATGTACTCAGTTCCTGCTGCTATTTTTCTTTCTTTATTTTTTATACTTGCTCTTTCCCCCAGCCCTCCTTCTTAAGATAAATATTTGGATATTTCATGGAGTTTGTAGGTAGTTCCAGCTGCAGTGTTGGACACTTGCCATTCCAGACAGCAGTGCTAGAATGCTGTCTGCTTCCTCTGGGTGATGTGAGAAGTGGCTGAACAACCAGATATCAGAACAGATCTCTCAATGCCTCCCACGTTTGTTGCAGTGTGGGCTCACACAAGCTAAAGCTTTGTGCACCTAAGCAATCTGTATCTGTTTCCTCATGCAAGGCAAGAATGGAGTTGAAACCATGTGGTTGTTTTATTTAGTAGTCGTAACTGGTTCCTTTCCATACTAGGCAGCAAAAATGCCTACCTATAGATATTTGTCATGGGCCACACAACCTAGAGAATAGGTTCTGTCGATTCAGGAGTGGGTGCAAAATTCACTCAGCTCCCCAGTAGCCACCCCAGGGGTGTGCTGGGTATTACCAAGTTCTCTTCTCCTCGTGAAGAGAAACAGAAAAATGGGACAGAATCTTTACTACTTCCACTTTACTGCTACTGCTAAATAGGCTACCAATTTAATATTTGCTGTGTATTACTTTTAGCAAGAAACTTAATTGCAAAATTGGCTCCATCTGTGGTAGAGTGAAATTGCGTATTTGCTGAGAGATGTAATAGGAGATGTGAAATTTACAGAAAATTTCTTAAACTTTTGCAGTGACTTTTTTCCTAAATGTTTTTACAACAATAAATTAGTTGAAGACATTGTCTTGTTCAAAGACTTTTAAAGTTAAGGGAGAGTTCTCTACAGTCCCAGTCCTGCAACTGGATTCTCAAGTCCAGCTTTATGCATGGGTGGATCATTTTGGCTGTTTTAGGCTCTGTTTCCAGGACTCCTGGCCCCAGTTCTTACAGACTTTACTGTTAGAGAAATAAATAATTGTTATGTAGGGCAGTGAACCTGAAAGCCCATTTCTGTACTGAAATGCCATCTCTAGATGTCTCTCTCTGCTTTCTAATGAACGAGTAGTATCCTTCTGAGGAGTCAGGTCACCTCTTTGGATCTTCAGATGCCCCTGCCTGTAGATTCAAGAGGCTCTGCTGAACCAGCAGGACTGCAGGGCACTGGGAGTGAGGCCCATCTGTGTAGTTAGGTGGCAGCCTGTGTTGACTGGCACCTGGTTAAATAGTTGTGGTGGTGGCAGGGAAACTTTGGACAGCAAAAGGCGTTTCTGGATATGGGAGGTTTTGTTGTTCACAGCTTGAACTCCCAAAGTAAACAGCAAGTACAGGCTGAACTCAGAGCCAGGAGCTCTAAACTCAGAAGTGCCTAGGGGTAAGCTTTGGGTTTGTTTCAAGTCCCCTAGAAGGAGAACATCTGTTTACATCTTTACATATTTGTATAGTTAGAATTATGGGGTTATGTGTATTCTCCTCCTGTATAAGGGCTATGTTACAAAAGCATCCTGTTGTTAAAAGTAAAAAAAAAAAAGAAAATCCTTTCTTCCCACAATCTAGTTACTGTACAAAGGATCTAATCTAATTCCTTTCATCCCACAGGAAAAAGTGTGTCTGTGATATCCTTGTTGCAGTAGTTCTCTTGTATAAAGGCACTGTGCTGTGAGGTGGCATGTGGTATTTCCTTGAAGTGGTGATTTTGCTCTGTACATAAGGAAGGGGGAACAGTGAACCACGGGTGTGACCAACAACTTCAGTGGGGACATTGTTTATATGCATGTGACCTTTCAGTATGAGCAGAGCTGTGACTGTTGCACTCATGAATTCAGTTCAGTTGTTTGTTTGAAGTTCCTGTTTGTGTACATGTACTCTAGGGAAAGGTAGGGTTGCTTTGGGACTGAGATTGTGTTTAGTAAATGTCTTAGGTGGTTTCTCTTAAGGGTAACTGTGTCTTGTCCTTTATAGAAGTTCTGCATTTTTTAAAACCTGAAAAAATAGTGCTAGTGGTGTAAGGTTGGCTGAAAATGGAAAGAGAAGAATGCATTGCATGGACGATCCCCCTCTCCTGTTTGGTTTCATACATTCCCTTGTATATAACAATTTGTACTGAAGCATCTACCCTCATTTTGTGCTGTTACTGTACTATCTCCCTCTCGTTTGCAGGGAAGGAAGGAGGAGCTAAGGAAAAAGGGGAACTGGGATAGAATCAGACACGAAGAGTGGAAAGTGGAATGCGTACATGTGTCCAAAGAAATCTGATCATAAATGTGTGGCAAAAGTGAGGGGGAAATGGGTGAACAGTCCTTGCTTGTGTTCTTTATTCCATCCAGACATAATAGGAAGGCAGAGAAAGCACCAAATGTTCAAAGGATGTCTCTAGCTAAAAAAAGCAGGAGGTTAATTTTAAAAAAGAAAAAGACAATTCCCCTGTTGTCCATATAGTAAAAATTGATAATGTTATTTATGCTGTTACATATTATTATTGGTAGAACTGAAAGCACCTTTATGCATCTGCGTGTATGAAAGAATTATATCCCTTAAATCTGTGTTGAACAACAACAAACAATGTAATTCCTGTTGGTCAGTGTGATATTGCAAGCGTTTTACCTAACCTTCATTTGTTAAGGGATGGACTCTTCAGTACTGTTTCACACCTGCCAAATGCATAAATGGTTGAAATAGTGTGTACAGAGAAGCTCTGCAGGAGAATCTTGGAGAACCCTGTTTGCACTGAAGCATCATCACATCAAAACTGTCCGTCTGAAAAAGGAGAAATCATATTTCTTAAAAACTCTGTATTGAATGAATCCTATGGGAAGCACTTTGTTACTCTTTCTAATAAAAAGTATTGCCATCAATGAGGTCTGTGAATTCTTTGTGGTACTTTGTTCAGAGCTGCTTGGATCCTTTCAGACTGTCACAGTAGGCCCAGATGAAACGGGAGAGTGTTCAGATACCCACTGAAATCAGTTAACTTGCAGCTGGTGGAGAAAAAAAGTACAACTGCAGTACAGGAGCTGAATAAACTCCATCAGGTCTCTATGGTTGTATGCAGCAAGTTGTGCTAAACTAAAAAAAAATAAATAATAGAGCTAGATGTTAACAAATGGTGGCAAAGTTACAGTGTAAGGTAGCTTTTATTTCACAGCATATCTATTTGGCATCCAGAGCAGCCTCTGAAGGGAACCAGATGGAGTCAGGGGTGTGAAAAATCCTTTGAAGTGACAATTGCTGAGCCACAGAAAGGTTTGGGTGTTTTCAGGGTTTTCAGTTGGTTTTTTTGGTTTTGTTTTTTTTTTTAGGTACACATAGAACATTATGTGCTTCAAAACAAATCTGCTTCAAACTCCTGCTTTGCTTCTGCAGGTTAGAAAGGCATTCGTTTTGCCACATCCAGCAGACACTTAAATGTATCTGTGTTGCTCAGGATGCCCAGTGAGTTAAGCAGTTTGTTTTTCTGAAGTAGCAAAGTTGAATTTTGGTCCTTTAAACTCTTATTGATGAATGTGCACAAAAGAAATAAGGCTCATTCCTGAATAAATTCAAGTCTTCAGGTTTTATTTCAGTTAAATTATTCTTTGTCAGGCCTTTTGTAGGGCACATGCAAATTCAAAACAGCCTGGCTTTGATTCGTTTCCATGCTGGGTCTTACTCTAGGGTTTGGGAACCTTACTTAGCCTCTCCCCTCTGCCAGAACTGACAGCTTTATCTGCTTTGTCCATTCCTCCTTTCACTCTGGCGTTTCCTTCTCTAGGGGTGTTCACTTTGAACAGTCTTCCTCTGTGCCCAGGGTTCAGGCTTTTTCATCATTAAATCTTTAAAGCCACCTAGACAGAAAATCTATTTTTAGACTGGTTTTTTGTTTGTTTTACTGTGTGCCTGCTTGCCTGCTTAACACCAGAGGGGAAAAAAATCAGGATTTTTTTTAAATATGTGTATGCTGGTCAGTCACTTCTTTTTTCCAGTGCTTATATGGTGGTTACCAAACTGTGATTTGCAATCACCAAAGAGAGCATTACAGCTGTAGAGGGTAAAGAGCTGTTGGGAGGTTGGCACCAGGATTTTGAGAATAAACTGCTCAAGCAGAATGTGGCTTAAGGGTTGTTTCAAGCATAAACAGGCAGGTGGGCTTTAACTTCCCTTAACTCCTGCCAATGACTTGGTTGCTTCTGTGAATATCTCCAAATGCATATTAAATCATCAGTATTTTGCATTTAGTCTGAAGAGAACTGAGCTTTCACCAGCTCTGTTGTACAAGAAGTGCGTAGCAAGGAAATGAACCAAAGGGAATGAAAATGGGAAAGGAGAATTGGACTAATGATAGCAAGTTTTAACTTGCATGCAAGCTTTTGGTCTTTTCAAATTCTGGTCTTGTACTGTCCAAATAACATTTGTGTCTTGTGTGCAGTTGTCACAAGTCTTTATTGCCCCCCAGCCTATATATGTATTTTCTAATTAGTACAAAAATGAAGCTGCTGTGATAATATTTTTTTCCCAATTTACTGGGAACTACACACCTTCTTTTTTCCCCTCAAGTGGGAAGAAGGGTGTGGCTGGATTAAGGCCCTTCCAGTGACAGGAGCTGCTCGTGCTGCAGTCCCAGGGTACAGCAGACTACCAGTACTGTTGAAGTACCTGGAATCCAAGTGGCATGAAAGAGGAAAGGCTATTACACCACAGTCCAAGGGATTTGATCAGGCAGTGTTTGAGATAGAGCTGTTGCAGAGTGTGGTGTCTAGATTTTATGTTCATTTAATGAAATTTAATTAAGCCCCATTCTTTTCTTGGCTTGTCCTGGTGCATCACCTCGTGTTCAGAATGAACATTGCTTGTGGCAAATTGTTCTGCTTCTGGAACCCATCTGTGTGTCTAGGCATCTTTCAGTTGTACCATTTACTCTTAATTGCATTTTGAAACATTACAAGGGAAAAGGGCTCATCTTCCAGTCCTCATTTGGATGAGGGTTAATTAATATATGTGAGAAGGGAGCCAAATTAGTCTCTGGCACGCTGCTGAGGGCTTCCTTTCAGAGGAAAAAAATGCTAGCTGGTGTGTGGGTAATGAATGTACAAGGTACATGGATTTGCATACTGCCCAGAATGGGTTGTAGAAAGTGACCATTCTTCTGTCCTAGCTCACAAAATAATTGTCTTTTTTTATTGTAGCAATCTTCCTCAAGCTAGCTGGAACATACTTCCTAGGTGCAAGAAGTGCGTAGCAAGGAAATGAATTATTAATTAAGGAAAGTTCCTTGTCAGCCAAAATCCTGGTCTGTAACAGGGAGTCTCTTCTTGACTTGAATAAAATTTGAGTCAGTGCTTTGGCTTATTAAATCTTTGTGTTGAATATTTTGCCTGTTAAATGTTTGAAACCGTTCTTTTCATTCATGTCCTTTCTAAAAGCTGGTAATTCCAGTCCAAAATTCTGGACAGCCACTCCTCTGTCAGTAGCTGTTACCGGTGGGGCTAAAGGTAGCCTGTGAACATGGAATGGCAGGCCACTGGGCAAGACTGATTTAATGCTACTTGGCTGGTGCTACAAAGCCTTCAAGCAGGTTTTTGGCATTTCCTTTGCTGTCACTTTCTGTATTTATGCATCTTGTTTGGTGCCAAATGAGAGCTCGCATTAGCCAGGTACCTGATTTCCTCAGGCATTCCTCTGAGCTTGTTCTGTGCTGCTGAACAGACTCCACAGAGCTGGGCACCCACATAACTGTCCTTTGCTTCCTGCTAAGAGTGGAAATACTGTCTGGCATCCCACAGCTCATCCTAATAAGATCAGGAAAAGCGTGATGATGCAGTTTTTCTGAGGGAACAAACATTTCTATGCCTCTCTGAATCTTCCTGTTGCAGAAAGGGGAAAAAAATATTAAGTTTTCAGTCTCTTTTTGATGCTTTGTAGATAAGAGAACTAAATGCATGCAAGACTATTTTTTTTTCATTTTGCTTCCTAGTTTCTTCATTCTGTCTGTGATTGGAGAGATAAGACAGTATTTGCCTGAGCTCTGTTAGCAATAGAGTTTAACTTGGCTCTTAGTTAACAGGGTATTCAACACGTACATACAAATTGCTGTACTTTTTACCTTTCCTTCAGAATATTTCTTTTTTTTCTTGTTCTAATGAATTAGCTTTGCCTCTTTTTTTTTAATAAAGAAAGAAACTAAATCATCCAACAGTCCCACCACTACTGAGGTGTATCCAAAGCAAGCAACAGAGGCTCCCCAAAGTGTGTTTGGTTTTGTGTTTTGAGCCTCAGTTGTTAAGACCTGCCTATCTTGTCAGCTGGGCTTTACCAGCTGCAGGGGAGGGGGCTTAAAGTATAATTGAGACTTGAGATTAATCAAATTTACTTGTGCACTGGTGGCTTTGCTCCAGTTTCTTCCCAGGAGGTTAAGCCATGTGTTGTAATGACAGTGTTTTGCAAAGAACTTTAGAAACTGAGCTATAAGATCCTATAAAAAGAGTTGAGGTCTTCATGAGTAACTGTTCCACCATTAATGTTCTGTTCTTCCTTTGTTACTAAAAAAAAAAAAAAGTGCATTCTAATGTCCTCCACTTAAGTTCTGAGACTGGTAACACAGATTCTTTTTGATGCTACCCTTCTCCCACCTTTTCTGAAAGCTTGTTTCTTAATCGCCACCTTTCTTTTTCCCTTCCAAATTCCTGTGTAATATAGACACTAGAGGAGGAAAAAAAAAAGTTTAGCTGTTCCCACATAGAAGGCACTTAACTTCCTGTGTAGAAGTAGTGCAGGCTGATTTTTCCTCCTTAAGTGCTTCAGAGTTCTCCTGGGGAAGCTCAGAATCTGTTTAATTCAGAGTCAGCTCTGCTCCTGTATTTTATGTGTTGTTTTTTACTTGTTTTGATGAGTAGCATTTAAAAGCATGTTTGTGACTGAGCTTACTGGGAAAACTCCCTTTGAATCTTCACAGTGATTTTGCAGAGAGGGGGTTCTGGATGAATTCTTAAAGAAGAATAAGAGGACAAGAGCAGTTAGAGCAGAGCAAAGAGTTGTGCCAGGGTGTGGGAGATGCGCCTTCCATTCCGACTTGAATTCAGCCCTGGGGAATTTTTCAGAAAGCTGAAAGCTGCAGAATCACTGTGAAGATTCAAAGGGAGTTTTCAACCTTCAGTAACCTTCCCTGTAACACAAAGTCATGAAGAAGCGTGCCAGAAGTAAGATGTTTAACTGTCACGGGATCTGATAAGATGCAAAGTTTTTTTTGGAGTTTCTCATAAAATAGTGAAGTAGTCAAATTTTTTTTTCCCATAACTTTCAGCACTGTTAATGATTTATTTCCTCCATTCCTGGTGTTTGGGTTTTTTCCATGGTTGCAGTCAATGAATATTAGAGTTAATTTTTATCTTCTGAGCTCTAACATTCTCCATCTTGCCATTTTTGTGCTATGTTTCTATTTAATCCATTGTCATTCATAATGAGCTGAAACCTTGTTAGATGCTGCTGTTGACAGGGGGTTTCTAGACCTGCCCAGATAAATACCCTTACATTGCCCTGTGTCAGCCTGGGGCCCAAGGTGTGTTTCCAGTAAGGCTCATTGTGTGGCAGGTTTGAAGCAAAGCTGCATTTTGGCTTTTCAGCGCCCTAGAAAATCCATCAGGACTGTTTCATGACAGCATTGTTCTGAAGGATAATGTGTTTTGTGACAGAAGCCACCTGGATCTCCAGTGACCTTCAACAGGGCAGGCATCTGCTGCCCCTCCTTGCATGGGCAAGGATAAATCTGGCTCTCTCTGGGATTGTGCAGCATTTGCCTAGATTTCTGACTTTGCCAAGTGCATATTTGCATAGACTAAAATAGAACCGGCTCAGACCTTTAAAAACAAACTAAGGGTGGGTTTCTGATTTTCTCCTTTGGGGCTTTTTATAAGTAATACATAGAATAGCTTATTTCTCAAATAAAGAAGTGACATATGAAGTACTCTTTTGTAAAATGAAAACACTTTAAATCTTTAAATAACACTTCCCATTTCACCTCCCAGGACATCCTGGGGTTTCCATATGTCCTAGCAGTTGCCTGAAGAGCCGTGCCCCAGCCTGTTTCCTTGTGGTGGCTCTGTTTCAGCAGATACCATGTGATACCAGCTGAATGTGTGTGGGTGTCTTCTGGGTGTTGCTGAATCAACATTGTTTACTTGCTGAACTCGAAAGCACTTTATCGTGAGGAAAAGAAATGGAGTTTACTGCATGAAAAATGTATACAGGCACAGGGGTCCATGCCATCATTACTGTAAAAAAGCACTGAAGCATTCCCTGGAAAAATTTCACAGTTAATAGTGCCTTACATTGGGATGATTATCTTTGTTATCTCTTCCTGCTTCAATGACTTTACTAACAGCAGAAATTTGCAAAACCATTCTAGCATTGCAGTTCACAGATATATAATATCTGTTACCTTCCCAGCTGGACAATGAGCTGTCACAGTAAAAAAAAAAAATATTAAATGTTTGATTTGTTTCTTTCAGGAGTGTCCTCTTCATATTCTGCTACTAATAATGCACACATAAATAGAAACTCCTGTATTATTTAGAAGGTTGATGCTACAAAATCCAGTTTAAATGTCTTTGCATACTGCACACAGTACCCTAATTTATGTAGAATCTCGTGTCTTGAAACACAGGTCTTTCATCTTCAGCATCTGTGCAGGGGCCTCCTTCCTTGAGCTTTGCCTGGCAGTTCCCTGGCTCCCATTCTGGTCCCCAGCCCCACAGTCAGTAGAGGGTTCTGCACTTCTCTCTTCATCAGTCACATAATATGCTGGTCTTGAGTCTCCCAGACACAAAAGTAAGGCTCACATGAAGATGGGAAGGAATTGTCAAATTCCCTTAAGGGTCACAAAGAGTGTTCAGCACTCAAAAGGTGTTCAGGACTCAAAGGCATCAGAAAGCCAGTAGGTACCTAGGTGCCAGCTTATGACAAAATCAGCTGTGCACAACTACTTAGGACTGGACTGACTCCTGAGTTTCAGACAGCCTGAAGAGCCATTGCTTGTTTAATTAAGTTGAGCTTTTATTTGGTTTGTGTTTGGTCACTCAAGCTCTCCAGCTCTTCCCAGCAGCGTACAGCTTGGACATGTGTGAGCCAAGCTGCAAATGTGTCCTGGTGCTGAGAGACCCCTTTGTAGCAGTCCTTTATAGTGCCCTCTCTGCATCAGTTCAATCACTATTGTCTCCAAAAATTAACTACTGCAAAGCTTTTTTTGAATACTTTTGGACTCTTCCCATGCTAAAGCATGTTTCTGCTTTAGCACATCATGTCTGTTCTTCAGAGAGCTTCCTGCTTCTCTGTGGGTAAGGGCAAAGCAGGAACCAAGCTCTGCAGCAGAATTAACTTGTGCAGAGAGGGGAAAAAAGAATATAAATTATTTATGTGCCTCATGGCTTACTTTTGAGCTGATCTTCAGCAAGCTCAGCTTTTTTTAAGCCTTTGATACTTTCATAGGTGAGCTTTCTGCTTTAAAAAATTAAATAAAAATAGTTTTAAGCCTTTTCCTGTATTTGGCTTTTCCAGGAAGTTTAGCACATTTGTAGCTTTTGCTTGGGTTTCCTATTTTGCATTTTGAACAGTGAAATTGTTGAATGGAGCACCTGAAGCCCAGACCCGTTAGAGTTAGCAGGAAACTGCTGCACTTTTCTAAAATTGCTTACTTGAGGCTGCCTACTTCTATAACAGAAAACTTATCCTTCTGCACAAAACTACATTAAAAAAAAAAGGTGAATTTATTTCTTAGAGCCATATACTTTTGACAACTGATTTCAGAGCCAAGACTGATGCACCAGATGTAGCCAGTCTCTAAATCAGTAAGGCATTTATACAACACAGGAAGAAAAGTGTAATCAAACTTTGGCTGAGACAAGAGAAATGAAGAAAAGCTGTCAGAAACAGTTTTTCAGCTGGAAAAGGTTTTTCAGGAGAGCTCTTCAGAGTGAGGTCTTGTACACCTACCTTGTTCATATTTGTAGTAGTGATGGCAGCACAAGAATTAGGCATGTAATAAACTTACAAAAGCAATAAGGAAGGATTATGCAAAATGCCTCAACTTTAAGGCCTGGAGTTATAAAAAAAGGGAGAAGTAAATTTCATAGTATGATGTGCAAGATCATATAGCTCTGAATTCATGAAGAGGCACTCTAAGAGCTCATCTCTTGAAAGTGACAGAGGATAGCTGGAGCTTCAGTTGCACACTGGATGAACAGGAGCCCAGAGTAAGATGTGACTGTAAGAAAAAAATAATCCTAGGATGCTTTGGACGTATTTTTACTAGACATGTAACGAGTCACAGCATTGCACTGATTTCTTTTAATCTTTTTTTGATATAATGTGGTACAGAAATTTTCTAACATTTTCACGAAAATCTTAATGGAAGGTGGCTTGCTTGTAAATGTAAAATGAATTCATGGGGCAAAGCATAAGTGAAAGGGTAATGCTGGCTGCAGAGTTGTTAGGTAAAAACTGTTAGTAACTTTAGTCCAGATATTAGGCAAAACCCTCATTTGAATAAGACTCTGAAATATTTACATCAAGACAAGAACTGGAAAAAGCTTTTAGGATAAAGTTTGGTTGTTTCCAAAAGAGATGATGTGGGATGGTTGTCTGCAAGGGTAGAAGACCAGACTCTGGCTCTGAAGCAAATTTCTTCCAATTTTCTGGTACAGCTACAAATAAAAGCTGAGATATTTCACTCACCCTTTTCCAGAAACATCAGTGCAAGGGACCACTTTTATGTTCTCTGCAGAGTTTGCCTCTTTTGCTCATTTCCTGTTTTGATTGTGAGCACGTTGCAGTGCTGTGTAGGACTCACAGAGATGATCTAACCTTGTCTTTGCTCCAGCTGTGCCTGGTTTAACTGAAAGATTCATGTCTCAGATAACAGCTTATATTTGCTTCATACTGTTCTGTTTCCATCTGATTTCTCCAGGTTGAAGGCAGAAGTGATATTATTTCCTATTGAACAATCCAGCTGATAATGGTCTGTGTTAGACCATTGCAGTGGAAGAAAGAAAGGAGTTTGTTGTGACAGGTAGAAGAATTATTAAAAAAGGCCTCATAAAATCAGACCTACTCTATTAAATTTAGCTAGCCTGTCATCTCTTCTAAGTGCAGTTAAGCAATTTGCAAATACCCATGCAAAAACAATCTTGGTATGAGAGGTTTGTTAACACAACAACCTATTCTTGGGTGGAAAAACAAGTGCATCTGTGTAAACAATAAGGTCTGTGCCAGGAGATCCCATAAAGGAAAAATGTAAACAAACTTAGCACGTACACACAAATCACCTTGGGACCAAAAAATGAAATAGTAAGAAAACTACCAGCCAATAGGTGCTGCACTCGAGGGCTGTGAAAACTCTATCAAATAAGTGATGTGAGTAAAGAATTGGCTTTTCCTGCATGAAGAAAATGGAGTCTCAGCTGAGTTACTACAGTAGGAGTTAACTGATTCGCTTCCTCAGTCATTGCCAAATCCTGCTCCCTGGCATTTGATTTGCTCAATAAACCACACATTGTAGCAATGTGCCCCCAGCACCCTGGGTTGGTCATTTAATTACTTGTGACCACAAAAACTGATAATCTTGTGGCCAGTGATGTGAGCAACACTTCCCTTTCCCGTTTAACAGAAATTGCTCAGCAGCCTCCTGCCCTTCCACGTGCAGTTCAGCAGCACAGGGATGCCTGGGCAGGCACAGCCTCCCACAGGAGCCATGGCACCAGAGAGGCCTTTCCAGCTCTGGCTCACAACTCTAAGCTACCCAAGGAAAACTGCTGCTGCCATCACCTCAGGGATTGCTGCACGGCTTCAGCAGTTGGACAACACGACTCAAACACAGCCAGTAGAGCCCCAGTCCCCAAAGCACCTGCCACAGGCAGCATTGCTCGATGTACTTCTTCAGCCAGTGAGCCAAATAATACAGGTTTATGGAAACATGGAGCTGAGTTCAGCTTTAAAAAAAAGGGGTAGCCCAAAGATTACAACTCTGGTTAAATTTTTCATATAACTTGGATTCATTTCTCCTTTCCCCTGTTAAAGGTGACTATCCCTTGTTTTTAAAGGTGAGAGGAAGAAGGGCATAAATAAAACAGGTTATTTAAGGAAACAGCAAAGCTAAGAGGGATGATTTTGCAAGACCAGCAAGTTAACTTGCATATAATAATTTTCCATTACTACAATGTGCTCTTCAAAGTGCAAAGTTCCCTGGAAAACATCACAGTAGTGCAGACCTGTACTCCAAGGTAGTTGGTTGTTTTAACCACATCTACTGTTGGTAGGTGTGGTTAAAACATGTATGTTCCCTTTAAAAGCATGTACATACCGTCTTTGTGCCTGAAGGAAACACAGTGAAAAGACGTCATTTAAGAAATTTTCATGCCAGTAACTTATCTGATACATTATCAGATGCCAACATAGGATCAACTCTCCCATGGGGCAGAGTTTACTACCACAAAGGCCACATATGGTTATTATTTGTTTTCCATTAGTACCTGCAAATTTCTATGCATCTGATGCTGCAAAATCCTGTTGTAAGATATAAAAAAGGCAGAGGGTTGAAAACAGTGGTTTTATTGGGAAGGTATGGAGTGGTTCTATTTGGGAGCTGAGACTTGTCTGATATCAGGAGACTGCAGGATAGCTCAGAACTGAGCATGGCCCTGCAGAAGTCCAGTCTCACACTTCCCAAGTTGGTTTCCCACTTCCACTTTTGCTGAGCCTCACACTTTAGGCAGTCATTTCAGAATGTGAGAAAACATCAGTGACCAGTCTGAGCTCAGCTCAGTTACAAATTACTGATCTCAGTTCCAATAAGAAAAAGATTTTTCGACTGGTGTGTATTTTTCCCAACAACCCCACTCAGCTGCTGAACCTACTGGGCATGCACAGCCTGAGCTCTGCCTGCCTGCAGGATGCCCAAAGCTCTGCAGGAAAGTGCTCCCAAGCATCCAGCAGCACTTACATCCCATGATGTTGGCAGTTTCAGGTTGTCCTGTGGGAACACCTAGAAATTATATTTAAGTGTTTTAGTGCACTAATGGGTAAGTCATTATCTTTCACGTGGGAGCCTCATTCAAAGTCACAGTTCTTCCTCAAAAAAACCAAGCTTGGATTCCAAGATGCACTGTTAGGTAAAGCTACACACCCTTGAGTATCAGCCTGTGGGATGTGACTGAGATAAATGAGGAAATGGTGCCAGTGGGTATGACATGAAGTAAAACAAGGTCTGCCACAACCAGCTGAAGAAACCAGTGATTTTTATTACCTGTAGAAATGCACCAGGGGTTCACCTGTCACATCTTAGTGCCTTGTTAAAAAGTCATCACAACTGTGGCTGCAGCACTGTGCGCTGTGCAGCGTTACCATCTCAGGGGAGGTCAGATGCTGCGATGGAAATAGCACAGAGAGCTTTCCAGGAGCTTGAGGGCTTAACCTAAGTGGACTATTTGTTTATATAAACGTGAAACTAATTGACACCATCTTCGTTAATCACATCTGCCACCACTGCTGCCCCCCAGCGAATGCTACAAAAGACAACTGAGTATGGCTGGCAGGATTTTTTTTGTCTTCAAAGTGAATCAGGCAGGACAAAAAATCAAACACATCCTCAGATTTGCATTTCTATGGCTCTTTTGAAATATTGCCAAACCATTTCTAAGAGAATATTATTTCTTAGTGTTTGCTATTTACTAACTGGAAAAGGTGTAAACACGAGTAATTCCTGTTCCATTGAAAAATCTTTACCTCTTTTAAAATTGTTCATAAAAGTCTTAGGCATAAAGAACAACATATTTGTCTCAGCCCAAATTTCATATGGGCAGGTTGGTTTGGGTTTTTTTTTAATGAAATACACTTCCTGACAGGGCTGTATTGCCCAGTGACCTGTGTGTGTGGTACCCTGGTGCTGTAGAGAAGGATGGCACACAGAAGTTCCCCACTACCATCTCATGAACGCCAGCATCAGAATCAGAGCAATGTATGGGAGTCCCTGAAGCACCATATTCCAGGAAATTGTCCAGCTGATCTCCTCACCCAACTGCTCCTGTTAACAGTTTAATAACCTTCCAGGATATTTTGGGGCCATCAGGATATTTTTGGCCAATTACCCCTCCTCCCACGTGGTTTCTTCTCCCCGGTGCAGCACCACGTGATCCAGGGTGGGGGGAATGATGATGATGATGAGAATGATGATGATGATGATGACAAAAGACTTTGGGAAGATGGCAGCTGCCAGGATTCAGATCTGCTCAGGCCTGCCCTGAGCCCCCCACTCCTCTGGCCATCAGAACAGCCTGGCACTGGGCTGTTGGAGGCTTGGGAACTGCCTTTTGCCCCCAAACCCTCCCCAGGATCAGCTGGGGAGCCTCAGGGCTGAGGCCAAACCCACAGGGTTAGGACTCTGCTGCCAGCCCAGGAACAGCAGCAGAGTCCCAGTTCCAGAGGCCAAAGCAGAATCACAGAATGTTCTGAGTTGGAAGGAACCTGCAAAGATCATGGAGTCCAGCTCTTGAGTGAGTGGCCCATACAGGGATCAAACCCACAAGCTTGGCATGACCAGCTCCAGGCTCTAACCAGCTACATCCCAGCACTGGGCTCTGTCTGTGTTTCTGAGCATAGCATCACAGGACTTGGTCTTCTGTGTTCCAAGCCCCAGATTTGACTAAATGAACCTCCTTTCAAGCCCCAAAGCTGCACCAGTTAATCCCCATTTCTGCTTCTTCGAACCACAGGATTTAGCCTCAGATTTTTGGCCTCTAAGTTGGCCAAATTAGTCTAGTTCCACATCCCCAAAAAACACATGACTGTGTGTCTGTTTCCAGGCTCAACAGTGCATAACTTGGTCTCCAATTTGCTAACCCTAACCCAAATGAGCCGGTTCCCAAGCCCCAACAATGCAGGACTTCAGGACAGTTTTTCAAAAAGTAAAACATACTACTTGGTATCAGTTTTCAAAATCTCAAACTGCCCCAGATGAGCCTGGTTTCAAACTTGCAAAACACAGGACCTCTTTTGTTTTGCAAGCCCCCTCAAAAAGCACAACTTACTGTTTCTGAGCCCTAAACCTAGCCAGTTTGGAAAAGCCTTACTAGTTGCCTGAAGCAGATGAAAGATAAAGGTAGATTCAATTAAAACCTCATCTAAACCAACGTCATGATTTTTAAGGCAGCGAAGGGAGACAGGTGATGTCCATCCTGCTGCTGCCCTGCCATTGGGATTTCTGCTTCCAACACTGCCTTCAGCTTTCATGGCCCTTATTTGACACAACTCCACTAGCAGCAAACTGCAGACCAACTTGCACAGCCTGGCTGTATCCTTTTATATCCCTGACCCCAATCTGACATTTCTGAGCCAAATTCACCTGCTCTGGCATGGCTGGAAGCAATGCAAGGGGGAGGATCTCCTGGTGTCCCCACAGATGTGTACAGGTTTCCAGCAACCATTCACTACCAGCAGGTCCCAGTGGCAGCTGCAGTTTCCCTCCTGGGTTGAATTGAGCTGCACTGGAATCAGTATCATCTGCAGGAACAGCTCCTGCTGCTCCTCAGGAGGCTCCTTAGGGGGCTGCTTGGTTCTGTCAGGTGGGACACACACCTCTCTCCACGGTAATTAGAGCCTTTGGCAAACTCTAAAAAGGCTGAACTTTTATATAAACCTAAGAGCCTCAAAGCCTGCTGAATTCATGGACATCTGTCCCTGTAGCTACAGCCCCAGCAAGCCCAGCCATAGAGCTCTTTCCCACTTAATGTTACGGTGGCACATCAATGGTCGTCGCTCATTTTTGATGGATGAAAAGGTGGCATTTTAGGGGACACTTGGTCTCCTCTATTTAACAGGCTTGAACTGGAGGATCAGTTGTCAGTTTCTTTCTTTCTGTACCACCTGGTGGCACACTTGCATTAGCACACTGCAAGCTGAAGGCAGCACAAATCAACAAGCACATCCTGCCCAAAGTTGTTCCAATTACTTTCTTCTGTATCGTGAACATACCTGTTTAATTAATTAAAGGATGCAACTGGAATATTAAGTAAAATTAAGCAGGGCATACAAAATAACTATACAAAAAAAAAAGGCCTGTATTTTCATTTTTTATCCCATATAGTACCTGGATAATTCTAATTTTTTTTTTTTTAATTTGGTAAGAAACTTGCCATTGCCTTACTGAGACTTGCTTTCCAAGGATGACAAATTTTCCTTACCCTCTAGTTTCTCTATCAGAAGGTTTGTAGCAGACTTGTCAATTGCATTTTTTAATAAACTGTAAATGGAAAATAATTTCTGTCCTCCAAGTAATAGAATAATGACCCAACTACGTATCAAAGAAACAATCTCCAGTAGTCTATATAAGAGTGTGAAGTGTTATCATAGAATATTTTGAGTTGGAAGGGCCCTTAAAGGTCATCTAAGTTACCACATTTGCCACAGCTGGATGGTTATCAATACATCAGCAAACGCTGCAGATGGTTACACACCACACGCAGAACAAGTCGCTGGTCTGTTGGATTTTATGACTTCATGAAAAATGTATTAAAATATTTATTAGCTCTTTATATGCAGAATCTTAATGGAAGATGTAAACAAGCTGTATCTCAACTTCAGCATCTCTGAGTGGGAGCCCCTCAAATAAGTGTTGGAGGTAGCAGCAGAGAGGTTTTGAAGCATTTCCTGTCCTGACTTCCTCCATTACCCACTGAATGGCATTGGCTGTGGTAATTGCAGCTTCAGGAAAAGTAGCTGCTAAACAATGATAGCAGAAAAGCCCTACAGCCATTTTCTCAATTAAATTAAGTGGAAATTTAGTCCTTGAGTACTGCTTCTGAAACCGGCTGAGCAGAACAAGAGCAGGCACCTGGTGGCTTGGGGGATAACGGGGGCAGGAGAAAGACTGCTGGCTTTGCTCTGTGACCACCATCTCTGTGCCCCCATTTGAAAAGTCAGTGGCCCATCTTCCCTAGAGCTCATGTGGGCATGAGAATAACACCAACAGATTGCCAGCTGAATCTACTTTAACAGTGGCCCCTTTAAGCTGAATTTTGAGGAAGGCCATCTCTGTAGCAATGTTTCTCTTCTGGTTTTATATCAGCAGCTTGTGTTTCTGCCCTTATTTGTTTGTCTCAGCCACAACCTCCTGATCTCTGAAAGCTATTTTGGTATTGTTAGTATGCCCTTCCCACCTCATTTGTTTCTATCCTTTCTGTTTATCCTGGTACTTGTGCTTTTTATCAACACCATCTGCAAACTTATCATATTTGTTACTGGTTCTTCCAAATTAGAACCCGTTGTCTCAGTACATTCCTGTTATGAGCAAAGGGGATCTGGACTCATTTTCAGTAACAAAGGAAGTACCTTTACACTCATTTCATGTAAACTACACAAAATGAAAGGATGAAGTAAACAAGTAAAAAGTCTTTGCCATAATACATATGATAAATAATGTGGATCCAGGAGATTTTCTTCAAATGACACCTCAAAGCATTTACTCCAGCCTTCATAAAGGAAGGGAAACCTGCCTTGATGAACATTATTTAGGATAATAATAGGAAGGACAGTGTTTAATGGAAGAGAACAGCCTGCAAGTTGATAAAGTCTTTTAACCTCTTTCTGCAGTGCTTAGAAACCTTAACCCAAATATATAAAAAGATTTTTAGCTGACCTTTACATAATGTAGCTCTTGAACTGTTGTCTCAAAGATTTGGGACACAGATTTCTGTATCCAAATTGTTCTAAGTGCTTAGAAAAAAAATATCTAAAGCTTTGGAAAGCAGCAGAAGCAGCACATGTCTGTGACCTAAAAAAGTCCAGGTGCATTCACCTTTGTCTACCATTCAAAGCTTGTCCACCAAACTGAATTTGTGACATTCTCCCCATAAAGTGATCAAGCTCTTCATGGTCCTTGGGTCTAGCCTCAAGTTCCCTTTTTCCCTTTCATAATTTCTTGTGCCAGTTCCTCACTGGTTTTGGTGTATTTTGAGCAGCACTTGACCCCCGCACTGACAAGCACTTTATCAGTGTAACAAAGCATCTCTGTTCTCACGGGAAACAGAAGCAGTCATCTGTCAGAAAGCAGCCAAGACTTACTGCAGGTTGTCATGCAAAGTGAGAGACTGAGAAGAGAGAAATTGTCAGCTTTACTCTGATAAGCCCATGAGTGTGAAAGACATGCCACATACAATTTCCATTACAGAGACCACCAGGATTCCATGAGAAGCAAGAATAAGTGGAAAAATCAGGCATACAGAAAATTATTCAGACCAGAAGCCTTGGGCAGTTCCAGGCGTGCCTGTTTTCCATAGGAATTAAGAGGATTCTCAACACTGTCTTGCAAGATCAAGAGAAGATCATCCATTACAAAGTACATCAAGGTAGCAAGGTAACATTTTCAGATTAACCTTCCTATATTTTTCTCCTCCAGCAAAAAAAGTATAATAAATCTTCTCACAGCAGGAAAGCAGTTCTAGTATCATCCAAAAATGCTTTAGTACTTTTCCACTCAGAACCATTTTCCTGTTTCACATAAGAACAGTGCACTACACCCTCCTTGCCTTTCCCTGACACTGGCAACTTGATCTGCAGGTACAAGCACCTTCTCCCTTTGTGCCAGGAGAGCAATATGGACTGGTGGAGTACCCCTAGTTAGTGAATGAAGTCAGCTTCCAGAGGCAGGGAACCCCAGCTGTGCTTACAAGGAGAGACCAGAAACAAGTTCTTTAGCAGCAATTTGAATTCTGTAAGCTGCATGAGCTGCTGATACCAAAGGAATTGGCACGGACCATGCCACCGTGTGGGAAGATCCATCCAGGGGCTGACTGCAACTGGGCAGTGAAGAGGACTGGCCACCAGCTGGACACCTGCCACTCCTTTTCCTCTTCTTGAAGCACAGCAATTAATAATGATCTACAGTAAATACTTGCCCTGCAGCAGCACTGCCCAGCAGTAGCACATGTCACATCCTTGAATTTAGGGTTTATCAGATGAGAAGTCATCTTCCTGAATTTGGATGTTTAGTGGCAGCTGGGACAGATGCAAGGAACCCCGAAACTCAGACATTGTTTGTGCTTGGTTTCCAGGCACCAACTTTGTTTTGAAGCTGGTTGCATTTAAGGAAGGAAACAAGCTTTTGTTATTCACATTCACCTTCTCATACACACCAAACAAACAAACAAACCACCTCTGCACCTAAAAGCTAGTAACAGCACAGCCTATTTGTACAATTTAAAAGTACTATTTCACTTAGGAAAAATAATTCCATTTTTAAAACTGCAATTACTTGAACAAGTGGTGTAATATGCTTATAAAATCTTTCAGACCAGTGCTACCCCCGAAAAAGAAGTGTTTGCTCATCAATAAATTGCTAAAATAGCATCATTGCAGAAGTTGACGTGGCTAGTTTTAAAATCTCAAGTGAAATACTGGTTACTTTTGCAAGACAAGTAGAAGAAAAGTCTTGTATAAATCAGTATGAAAATGTAATTTAATTCAGTGCAACAGTAATACCTTTTTCTCCTAGAACCTAAGAAATTGGAAATTGAGCTGACTGTGCTGAGTGTTTAGTTATTTGTACAATTTCATCTGGAAAGAGCACAGTTCACATTTTTGTTACATATAATTCCTTTTTGTTCTGCTTTACTGCTTAGAAAAAGGAGGCTCAAAAAGCTTCACATTGGCAATAAAAATCTTACTCCAGATTTCTTTCTGGCAACCAGTAGGTGGAGTCAATGCTCCATCAAACCATATCATTAGTATCAGTAAAGCAAGCTCCACGAAAGGAGGAACACAAAACCAAAGGTCTTTAAAAAAAGCCAAACAAAAACCCAACAATTTTCCCATCGTCTACCTTCTCTAGAGAAGTAACAGCACAAGACACTAATTCAAACAGTCTTCTGCCCTCACAAAAATACAGATTGGTCCATCAGCATCATCTTGGAGTCCAGGGGCATCCAGGTCCCCAAATCTGGAATAGGATCTCTCACAAAGCAATCCAGGTCTCTCTACCACAAACGAACTAAGGGCCCTGTGCCTTTGCATTGTCCTACCCCATGCATTTCCCCACTGCATTTCCTGGCCTCTCTCACTACACATGTCCCCACAAGAAGCATTTAGTGACCACCTGCAGAACAAATCTCAATGCCTGTGGCATGGGCAGAGCTCCTGCTCCAAGGGGTGTTCAGGCAGTGGGAGCAGTCATTAGCACACAGGGCACTCACCTTGGAGGTGGGAGACCAGCAGCAGGGAGCTGGCAGAACAGGGCTGCTCTGCTGGGGAGTACAGACCAGGATGCACAGGACACCATGCCACAGCACCTTCACCACCACAGGGCACTCTGCCAAGCAGCACAAGCAGAGCTACTGGCAATAGCATGTCCCAGCATCATCCCAGGGAACATCAGACACGCAAAGGCAAAGCAACTCCCAGGGCAAACCATGAAATCTGGTAGTGGGGTGAAAGCTGGAGGCAGGAGGAGAATTGATGAGGGCAATTAGTCTATTAGCACCTTCACGTTGCCAGCTGATTCTTCTCAGGCTCGTTTGAGTCAAAGATTTACCACTTGTCTATGAAGCACAGTAGACACTTTGGTTTCTGAAATTCAGGCTGCATTTCCTCGGCTAAAACAGTTCCTACTTGTAACAAATATTTCCATCAGGCTTCTGTCTCTCTTACCTCCTGACCCGTTCCTGCAGCCCCAGCAGCCTGTGCTCACTTCTCCCCAGCACACAGCAAGGCCTGCCTGGTGACAACCATGCTGTCCTGTGTCCTGCCTGGGAGGGCTGCAGCCCTGATGGCTGTCAGCCACGGTGGGAACAGCTCTGCCAGGGGACGGGGCAGCCCTGCAGGGCTCAAAGATCCAGCGTCTCTGTCGAGGTCTATCAGCATCTGCTCGTTAAATAGGCCTTGGCTCTCCAGCCCCATTGAGCTCCAATGCTGCTGGGAAAATGCAAACCCCCCACCATTTCTTCAGCTGAAAATAGACCTATTTTGATTGCTGCCTGAGCAAAGGGAGTGTTTGTTAACTGTGCCCATATTTGCACCATGTTTCACCAGTTGTGCTTCCCCTGCAGATTTTGCATCTCTGGGGTAGCAGAGGACAACGCTGTGGTGTGAAGAAAGTTGCTTTGGATTTTCTGTCTCCCTCCACATTGAAGGTTATTACAGCTGGGGCAGGAATATTTTGGAGAGGCTTCCTTGCCAGCCATTTCCCTCACAGCAGTTTTATTTATATATGTGTGTGTTGACAGACACCCAGCTGTGTGTGCTGGGGGATTATCACACACCCCCAGAGCTGCACAGCCCTCCGTACGCTGCCTGTGTCTGGCAGGGCTGCAGCTGCATCCCTGCCGCTGGAGTGAGAGAGCTCTGGTTTGTCTCTGCAGATAAAACAAGGTGGGAAGCTGCTGGGCCACTGGGCAGGCATTTGTCTGTGCAAGTGCTAAGATAAAGTTGAGTTCTTCCACCCTTTTCCACAGGTCCCAAATTGTCTCTGTGCATTTACTGGCTGCTCTGGTCACTCAGCTGCTGCCCACCAGTCCCATCCACTTGCCAGCACTATTTATACCACGGGTCTAAGGTTTCAGAGGGGTTGGAAACTGAGCACCAGGGTGCCACGGCAACAGGGATGCTTCCAGAGCCCCAGAAAGGAGAGCCAGAGTGAGGGAGGCAGTTGGAAGCAGCGAGTGCCCAGGGAATGCGTCTGAAGCAGCCCACGAGCTCCCAAACCTCGACGGAGAGACGCCTGTGAGCCAAGCCCGGGCAGAGCGAGGGCTGGGCACTGGGGCTGCCAGGACAGCAGGAAGAAAAGGGAGGTTTTGTCAGCACCACACAGAGCATGGTTTGATCCCACTGACCACAGCAGACAAAGGACAAAAGGCGGCAGATGCCAAGGAGTAGGCTTTAACTGCCTGGGGAGCCTTCCCATTACAGCTGAGTAACACTCCAAAAATGCAAGAGGCAGTTAGAGGGGCTGTTTATCTTTTTATTATAAATTTGGTATGAATGACCAATGGAAAAATCACAATGGAGTACCAAGAACATTTTATCAAAATTTTAGCAGCATTTAAACAGTAACAGATTCCCAACCTCCTCTGGGCACCCCTTGCCCTTTTCCTCCCACCCACAAATCAGTAACCTTCACTCAAATGTGCTTTCCAAAGGCATGCAGGGGATGTAGCTGGCCATTCTCCCCTGAGCTGCCATGAAAAAAATCTCATCCCAAACGCTGGTTACCATTCAACCTGCATCCACACAGGGCCAGGCTCCCGTCCCCTCCTTGCTGTAGGCAGCACAGCAGGAGGCTGGCTGGCTGCGGCTGGGATGGGATTGCCAGCGGGGAGGCGGCACCTGCTCACATCCTCCCCTGCATGGATCAGCACTCCCGTGGGCGCCCATTGCTTCCAAGCACAAATCCAGGGCTGAGCCCTTTCCCGCCCGCTGCTGCCCTTCGCTTCTGTACGCGGGGGTGCCGTGCGCTCCACGGCCCCGCTCCTGTACCTGAGAGTGTGTGCTTGTGTCTGGATGGAGAGCAGGAGGGGAGGCTGACCGTCTGTCCTCCCGCAGGAACCCAGAGCGGGGCAACCGGGAGCTGAGACTCGAAGGGCAAAGGTAGAAGGTGAGCAGTGAGATACTCAAGTATCAACCCACAAAATGAAGTCAGTCTACTATCAGCTAATGTGGAGAGAGCCATGGGCTGCCTACTAAGTCACGAGAACTAATTTTTTGTGTGCGCTTTTTTTTTTTTTAAAGTTACATTAAGACATGAACAGTACTATGCCAGCCTCACTGGCTGGAGCTTAGTGAAAACAAGGTTGAATCAGAGGTGGGGAAACACAACACACGTGGAGACAACAACATAGTATCGGCAAGCTATTCCCCTGCTTCTTTGGTACTTCCTAAACTTTCTTATCCAAAATATATAAGGGAAATGCACCATTTAAAAGTTACTGTTCATAAGTATTTACACAGCCATAACCATCACGCTATGATACACGAGAATCAATATGATATGAACAAAGTTATTTTATGAAAAGCACTTCTGCACAATTTTATTTTGTTCCAGTATCGTAATAGCTTTAAAAAATTCATGTATTATGCAGTCCTGTACCTCGCTTCTTCTTATATCAAATGGACGAGAAACATTTCCTAATCCATACTCTTCTTCAAAAGATTAAAAAATAGCCACCAAAATGATACACTATGTACAAATTTTACTAAATATTAAGTTCTAGGCAATTATTTTCACCCCACTGATGATATAACTTAGGTATTGTTACCTACTATATGCATATATATTTCTTTAATATATAAGAAATGGCACCACATCACCATGTCACCAATATGACACATTGTTATGTACAGTAGATAAGAAGTTAGGTATGGAAGATGGCTCCTCTCTGACTGCTTCTTTCACGGGAACGCTTCTCCCATCGGTAGTAGCTCGGCCATTTCCCCGTTTCCTGGCAGAGGCAGCCCCTCAGATGTAAGGCAGGATCCCGAACATCAGCAGCGCCATCACGCCGGCGCTGAACAAGCCGGCCACCGGCACAGTCACAAACCAGGCCAGGAAGATGTTGCGGAAGAGGCGCCAGTCCACGGCTTTCTTGGAGCGGATCCAGCCGACGGCCACCACGGAGCCAACCTTGGGAGCGTGGGCAAGAGAGAGGGAGACGGGTGTGAGGGGTGGGCCTGAGCACCTGTAACATGCCCATGGCCACACCAATGCCAGCCAGCTGATACCAAGCAATGCTCTGAGATAAAGAAGCACCTGAGGATGACAGTGGGCCATGGTGTGGTGGCAGGAGGGTGACACTTCCAGGGTACCTAAACCTTTGTTTTTCAGTGTTCTCCTGTTTTCCATGGGTCAGCCAAAGGCAATAGAATATGTCGGTGAGTTTTTCTCTGCCCTGCTAACTCCTTAAGGCAGCCCTCCACCTGACTCAGTCCACAGGGGGGAGAGCAAGTGCCCACTGACTCTGGCCTGATTGCAGTTTAAATCAGGAAAACACCAGGAAAGTTGTTGTTAAGGCTCTGCTGGAGACCATTGCGTGGGGGAGGCCAGCATAGCCAGTATGGTTCCTGTCCCACCTGCCTGTCCTCTTGCTGGTTTGGGATGGCCTGTCTGTTCCCCCAGCAGCTGCAGAGCCCCTCTGTGCAGCTCACAGCCCTGCATACAGCACTGACTCTAAACACCACATCCACATTCCAATACTGCAGGCTAGAAACAGGATGGCAGTGGCAAGGTAAAAGCAGCTGAGCCCACCCTATGGCAGTGATGGTGGCTTGGCAGGGGGCAGACAGACAGTGCAGGCTTAGACCCAGCACATCAAACCCATCATTCTGAGCCCTGTGAGGGAAACCAGCCCTTCTGGACCAGCTAGCCAAGCAAAGCATCCAGAGCTAAAATCCTGTCTTGCAGACAAAGACACCATACTATGGGGCACACAAACGTTTCAGACACCAAGAGGATGGTGGGGAATGGATAAAACACCAAGATATCCTTCAAAGACACTGCTACCAGCGCAGCTGGGTAGGTCAGTGGTTTTGTAGACAAAACACACTGTGTTATTGGCAAAGCTGCAACCTTTTCTTCTTTCAAAGGTATTTTCAGTTCATAAGCTCAGGTATAAACCCAGCATATCAGTTTTTAAGAAAAAAAACATGACTGAGAAAAACATTTTCAATGAAAAATGATACAAAACTTCAGAAAGACTACATTTTCTTTCTGCCCTGGAAGTGCTTTCCATGCTGTTAGCAAAAACAGTGTAAGTCTATTCAAAGTGCACGGTAAAGCAGCAAGAAATGTGGAAGAAATATCCTGTTTTGAAGGTAAGGAAACTCCAAGACACAGCTGGGCATGTGCTCCCTGAAGTGCCATCCCTGCCTCCCTGCTTATTTTCTTAATGGGAGTATCAGTTCCTGCCTATAGATCAAAAGATGGGCTGCTCCCCTTGTAGAGAGCCAGGAAAATGATACAGGCCAGGAGTACAGGGAATCAGGGAAAGATAGCATGGGGATATCAAATCTGCATATTTTGCTAACACCTGTTTAGCTTCTAACCGCTGCTTAACATTTCTTTTTGGAGAAGAGTTACTTGTGGAAGACCCTGTAACTCTAGGGTGCCTCTGACAGAACAAGGGAAACTAAACTTGATGTTCTATGACCAGTAAGGCCTCTGTCAAAAGTTTGACCCAGTAAGGAAATCTGTTAGATTTCATCTGAATACTCCTGGAGTGCACAATATGCTGTTCTGTAATTAGGGGGTGTAAGTGTATTTAGGAGGTGGAGGTGTATCTAGGTGAAGAGGAACCCCACACTTGTGACAACATCAGAGCATTAACCTGAGGAAACAGCATTTGGGTTTTCAGCAGCTCAGCTTTACATTTTTTGTGTCCTTAGCATCCGTCTGTCATGCTTGCAACAAGAAGTGTCACTTGTTGAGCAAGCCTGCAGTCTACGTATGCTAATCTCCGAGTCCCTCCTGGAATTTAAACGGTATCAGCAATGATGGCATTGGCAATCTGTTTTAAACATTATTAAAGTTTAGTTTATTAATAGTGATTTTTCATGGACTAGAGGTTAGGAGAGTAGCTAATCCTTGGGTGTAGGCACACTACACCTTCTGTAGAATTTCAGATGATATCTACTTTGAGATTGGATTGAAACCAGTGCAGTTTGCCTTCAGTATGCTCTGCTTACAGCATTACAGAAATGCTTTTGGCTCTCTTGTTCCTGTGCAGTGGTGTATAATAAGAACACACAGAACATGATAATTCAATCATAGCAACAGAGAATATTTTTCAAAACCGCAAAATCGTATTGGCAAAATGGAGCTGACAGAATGACCTCAGCAAAGTCACTTTTGCAGAGGAAAAGCATTTAACTGCTGCACTCTTATTTTGTCTGTATGTGAACACACTCTGTTACAGCTAAGAAATGCTTATTTCTAAATCTCTAATCTGAGAACAAATAACAGGCATCAATATGATCATTTGCCCACCTGGGCAGCAGAAAGGGAAGGTGTGCATTCACACCACACTGGCTTTTCAGTGCTAAATCCCAGGGGAAGTTGAACTGGTGCAGCCAGAGCAATGTTTTCTGCATTCTGCATTCTGACCCACAAGTTCCTTCGGAGGCCCAAAAGATCAGGTCTTTCCTCCAAGCTGTCTTGACTTGGAGGCTTTAAAGGGTCTTTCCTCTCCCCTTGGACCTGTGGCAAAGACGAAGGTGCAGTTCAGGCTCTCAGCAGGCACTGAGACTGCAAGAGCTGCTTGGCCATAGATGTGGGACAGGCACGTCAGGCAGTGACTACCTCACATAAACCAAAGGCTCTAATTTAGGACCAAAGGCAGATCCTGATGTGAGAGGGCTTGACGAACCTTCCCCAGAAGCTAAATGCTTTTATTCCTGCTACCATCCTCCAGTTTGCCACCATATCTGCTACAAGATCTGAAAACTGCTGCTCAGAGCTTTGCTTTGTACTTGGTCTCCATTTTTCATTACAGTCTACTGTATCACCTCAAAAAGGTTTCCCTCCACCTCATCTGTTTCATGCTGCTCCTTATTTGCCATCAGTTTATCCAGCACATTCAGCTGACTGACACCCCTTCAGTAGGGCTCCCACTCAAGCAAACGCTACTTCAATGCTTCATTTGCAGTGAAGCAAATATTAAGGAAAAGAGTCATTCCCAATCCCTGATGCTGGAGGCTCAAGATTAGGCTCACCTGTTTTCTTTTGGATTTCTAAGGCAAAATTTTTTTTTTTCTGCTCATTTTTAAGAAGGCATTTTTGACTCAGTGGCTGACAGCACTTTCAGCAAGGTATTTTCACGTGGAGCAAATGATATCTAACAATCCTTTTATTCCTTCCCGCGCCCTCAAAGAAAACAAGGAATACAAGAAGACATCCCTTACAAGTGTTTGCTTTATCTTGTGTTGCTCACTTAGGATCTTTCAACTCAGGATCTCATTTTGCTGAAACACAGGGTCAGTTATAATAACATGACATCCCTGGAACAGTCTAATCCTATTGCAAAGTGGATCTTCCCATTAAGAATGATCCATCTAATGAGATACAGCAAGCTACAGGGAGCAGACACAGACTAACCACATTAGCTGCTTTTATGGAAGTATTTTTTAAAAAGAACTATTTTGCTCTGCAGTTAGAAAAGACCAAGCTTTTAGCTGCATTGAGTGAATGAATATCCCTCTCATTAGCTTATGGCTTCCAAGACATTTTCTTTTTAAATTCAGTCTATTTGTTTGGACCAAAGTATGTTTTCTCTTTTACAACAGTTGGCTAAAAGTGTTTTAGGCACACAACTGGGATAATCAAAGCTGTATTATTCTCCCTGGCAAATTCTTCATCATGCATTTGATATACCAGTCAGCTTAAAGGGAGGTGGTTTCAGGCTAGCATTTTTAGAACTGGATAACATTGTTATTATTTTTCCCCTCCCTGCTTGATTTAGAAGAACCAGAGTTCTGTCAATGCCAGGAAATCTGAACAGCCTTTCAGAGCAGCTCAGTCTTGGCCGCTTCTCAAAGAGCACCAGGGTAGAAGAAATAAATGATTTTGCAATAGAGGAAGGTTTTCTGAAGAAATGGTTTTCACTAGAAAAAGGCCAATTGAAGCAACTTTGGGCATTTTGCAGGATGTGTGGATTTCATTGACTCTTTTACTGGAAAGCAGGTCAATGTCACAGGCAAGGCTGCCAGGCTTCTTGCCAGCCTGCCTGCCATGCCATGGAGCAGTTATCCCCAGAAACTCGCCTGCCTCAGCCCCAGCCAGGGGCTCCGAGCTCTTCAGGGTGCAGTAGTGAATCCTACAAGGACTGTCTTTTTTTAGGGCTTGGTCTTGGTGGCATGCAATGACACAGAGGGACTGCAATTCTGGGATCTCTGATTTTGGAGGGGCTTCCCCACATCCTGCCAGAGGGTGAAAGAAACAAACAGCTCTGCAGGTCCAGGAGCCTGAGAGTCCATGGAGAAACAAAGGAAAAAAGATGGGATATCTGACCTGAGAATTTCCCAGGGAACAAAATTCCAAAATCCCATTATGTTCTTCCAGTACTGTAAATGTCCACGTGCTTCCTCATGTCTACAAGCTATATAAATGTCTTCATGAGACAATTAAATTGTGCTCATTACCCAGCCTGTATCTAAACTACAAAGCAGTCCTAAAAAAAAAACCAAAAAAACCAAAACAAGGAAGCCAAGTACCTTGTTCAAAGGACTAATTACAAGAGCCAGATTCTGTATTACAGTGCACAAAAGTGAGGACAAGTTGGTTTAAAAGAAGAGAGACATTAAAATATTAGCTTAATGATGTAGCAGTGTTTTTCATACAGGTGGTTTTTAAATAATACACATAACTGGGTTCACACAGACTACGAATCTACGTTATTTTAATACGTCTATGTTAGTTCAATACAACCATGTAGGGGTGAAAGACAGTCCAGACTTTTGTGCAATTAGTTGTAACGCTGACTTTGCTTGGCTGTACTGCCTTTAAAAGTGAGCCCTGTTATTTTGCGGTCACGGTCTGCAGGGCATGGCACAGTGAAGGCAATCTGCAACAGTCGGTATCTCCCAGATTTTGTTATGGTTTGTCCTAGTGATGTGATTTACTGATAGTATCACTGCAAACTCCAATACCTTGCAATGGGTGGAGCTTATTGGAATACCCACATTTGAGGCTACAAGTACCGTTAGCGCACACATTACTTCAATGCAAAATCCACTGTGAAGAAATAAAAAAAAAAAAAAAAAGACAGATGGAAAACCTGTAGTAAAAGAGTTATATGCAGGAAATCCCATGCCATGCATTTATCAAGAAAAGTCAAGTATAAATGATGAATGGTGCGCAGCCTCTGAACAAGGGAGAAATGTTACCCGACCAGGTTCAAATGGCACTGTCAGAGGAAACCAGGCTCTTCCTTTCAATCATTTCCCTTGAAATTGAGGTCATGCTTTTGTAAGCACTACTTTTCTTCACCAGCAGCTATGGAGTTTTAGCTGTGGCCAATTCCAGTGACTTTACTGTGACAACTCCGACGCAGTTTTTGGAAGCCTGATTACTTTCCCACGTTGCTGGCATGACCGAGATGTGCTGGTGCACCCCTGCCTAACCATCCTCTGTCAGCGGCTGCTTTCCCCTCACCATGCCATTATCCCTGGCTCGAGCAGCACAATTTTAAGATGAATAGTCCAGACTGCCTTGACTGCAGTCGCTGGGCAAAGGCATACCTTGCAGTGTGTAGTACTGACAGGAAGTCCAACATTGGAAGCTACCACAACTGTGAACGCCGAAGCCAACTCAATAGTGAATCCACTGCGGGAAGCATAAGAAAACACTTCACAATCACTCTTTGCATCAGCTCAGACTGATACCATGCAGCGTGCCAAAGTCTTACCCGTTTCTTCTTTTCGACTGTTTTATCTCCAAGTGATTTTGGTCATGTGAGTAAGTTAAGAGAACAGGAAAGGGCTGAGTCATGGGAAGGGCACAGGCTAGTCATCTGCAGTACCCCGTCTGCAGGGCTCATTGCGTCAGAGACCTCCCCTACCCTACGCTGCGGTGAATCGTGCCTCATTAGTAATTCGGTTAAGCATCAGCAGAGGTCAAGTATGCATTAAAGAGAAAAATTACCGTAATAAATACATATGGGTTTAACAGTCTGAAGCACACTGGGAAAGCCACTGTAATCTTGCCATTTCCAAATGCACCTCCTACCATGCTAATTAGGTCATCAGCTGAAGACTCTGCTGTCTGCTCATGCACACCTCTATGCCTTAAACACACTCAGTATTACAGGGTTATCTTTTTTCCTTTCTCTCCTTCTTTTTCTTTCTTTTTCCCATGCTTTCTTTTTCTCCTTTTTCACTTAGTTCTTTCATTTTTTTTTTAGAAAGACAGAGAAGTCAAAGCCAGGTTATCATTAAAATCACAGCACAGCAAATCCAGAAAACTGCATTACAAACGAAATACTGGAGCAGCAATTTCTCAGACTGGCTCACACACAAAGCTCACACAACCACAATGACACCTGTGCACCTACCTTGATGGTGTGATTGGAGTGAGGTCTTTACCCATAGTCTGGATAACTCTTCTTCCCCAGACCCAGAGACCCACACAGATGCCAACACCTCCGTAGAACAGCAGCCAGATGGGAGTCGATGCCTCCTGCATTACGGCACCTTGCTCGTAGATAAGCCAGAGCGCGACCAGGGGACCGATGGCATTGCTGGAGAAACAGAAACGTTGTCACCTGACTTATAAAAATGCAGATAGTTACCTTGAAAGAAGTCTCTTATCTTCTGCACAATTTTTCTAACTCATGGGTGAAGCACGACTCTGATCGCACCCTACAGGAAACACTCTTTCTCACTTGGAAAGAGTGCAGCAGGCAACTCCTACCATGCTGCTTTTTCGGTTGTCATTTCTTCACTGATAACTAGAGCAAATCCTGAAACAAATTTCTTTTTTACAAATCATTTCCTGAAATGTCAGAGTCAGTAGTACCTCATTATGTCTGTTCTGTGACAAAAATCAGTATTTTCAGTACCGCACTGAAACTATCTCAAAATATACCAATTCAAGACCTGTGCATCTTTAAAATTCAAGTGTCAAATTAGCTCTTTTTGTCAAAGAGGGGAAAATAATGAACAAAATTACCATTGCAGACAAGAATATAGAAATATAATCTAGTTTGACAGCCTGTAATGTTCGGGATATGCTCTGAGTGCAGCTGGGAATGGAATGTGACTTAGTTATCTTCAAATGTGCTGTAGAGTGAGTTGGACTGGATCAGAGAGTACTCTTTGGGGACACAGAGCTGGTGTAAGCCCTTTTTGCTACCCTGCTGCTGCTATCTGGAAAAACACTGGAAGTCAGCAGCACTGAAGTCCCCACTCTTAACGCAGATCATCCCATACTGATGTCTGGAGTCAGACTTCTGACTCTGTTTATTCTAAAAAAGCATCAAATTTCTAGACAGACACTTCTAGCTAGAAGAAAAACTTGAAAGCCAATATCCAGTTACTTTGGAGGCTTAAATACTAAAAAGCAGATAAGAATTTCAAAATCCCTTTTGTTTTCAGTTCTTTTACTAAACCAAGCAGCTGCTTGCCTTGCTCACCACCCAAAAAGAGTAATTAGTGAAGCAGTGCTATATTTATGTCTAAATAATCATGAGAAGAGCAGAATGAATCTGACAAATGTCATTCCAAAAATCAGAAAACCATCAGGGAAGCCCCCCTCTTTGTAAACCAATAGGAAAGCAGGTCAGAGCTAGCACTGCAGGCAGGACTGACAGCCATGCTCGCCCTGCAGCCAGGACCTGCTAAATTTAGTTGCTGGTTCCATTCCAAAGCACACAGATGGAGTAAGGGCCAGTTTTAATGTCAAATGTTGTGCAAACCAGGCCACTGTATACACCAGTTAACAATTTCCTTGAATCCCATCTTTACCAGTTCTGAGGTGCCAGGGGCTGAGTGGTGATTGCCAAGAGATGAGGGTCGCCAGCAGTGCAAAGCTCGGCACATCTCAGCAACATGAGACCCTCCTGCTTTCATCTGAACCCTGAGAAGTAATCCTGAAGCAAAGTAATAAGGGAAAACTTCTCCCTCATAAACACACACAGCAACATCCAAGCTGCGAGGGAAATGAAAATAGTTTAAAATGCCCTTTGATATGAAAAAGAATTAATAATTCTTACAGATTTTGAGAAAGATCCTGAAAATAAATTAATGAGCTAACATGAATAATAAAATCCAGAGGGTTTAAAGACATTGGGTAGTACAACAAAGAACTAAAGACTCTTTAAATAAAGAGTGATTTTCACTAGCTAAAACACTTTAAAATTCTGGTCTGATACTGTGCCCAAGTAAGCATTCAATTTGTTGAGTTTTGGAAGGACAGTACGTGAAAAGTCCTCAGGGCCCAAATGCAAGAATTATTTTACTTCCATGGAAGAAGAAATTCTTGATTGAAGCATTTCTAATATTTTGAACTCAACCTGAAACTGCTTTTCCAGTGTTTTCCAGTGTGGATTAAATTACTTGTACATTTAAATGCCTTCTTGGGCACGGAAAAAGAAAGGTACATGAATAAACTGATGGATGCTGAAGGATGGATAAAGGCTAATAATACATTGATCAGACGAATAACGGCAAAACTGACCATCCCTTTTTACAGTGGTGTATGACATGGAAAAAACTTCCCCGTTGAAAATAACAGGCACATTTGGAGTGAGCTCAGGCACTGATTCCTGACTGTTCTAAAGAGATTATGCATATTTGTCAGTCCCAACCTAAAAAAGGCAGAAAAGGCTTCAAGAACTGCAGCAGCAAACTATGCTCTTCCATATCAAAAGCCAGTTTTAATTATTTGCAAATGTACACCTCTGTAAATCAACTAAGCTTAATCCTTGAGGAAAAGGTTCTTATTTGTGGCAAGGGAAGACAAGGCAAAACTCTCCCGACTTATGCTCAGCCTCAAGAATCTGATTGGCTGATCCTGTCCAAGGGATCAGAAGAGATAACATGATGCCCACAGAGGCAGCATTGCTGGTACCCTCCCTGTAAGAAAGCCAAAGAGCACTGGATCCTTATAGGTTTGGAAAGGCAAAAATGTAACTCACCTCATTCTCCTTTGTCAGTATCTACCTCACCACTTATCTACACCAGAGGGACATTTCTCCTCTCCTGGTAAATCATGTTCAGTGTGACTTCGGTGTTCAGCTCTTAGGGATAGTGGCAACTCCCAGCCTGAGTATCTGCAAGTGTCTACGAACAGCAACAACAGTGGCTTGAATGAATCTAGCACCATCCCAGCTCTCTAAAGGGGCCCCTTCAGCTTCTGGATTTGTTCAGGAGGTGCAGTGCAAAGGACTTGTGGTATCAGTGCTCCTTATGCCAATGGAAAACAGCTCTAGAAGAAGCTGCTAGGCCTGTCCCACCACGAAATTGCCAAAAGCTCACAGCAAGTGCCTCTGACTCAGGCATTGCAAAGACTACAATCTTGGTTCTGCACAGAGGTAGAAGACAACCACTCCCAACAGCACAGTAAGAGAGGGTAAGAGAAAAACAACACATAAAAAAAACCCCCAGCAACAAAAAGGGCATTGTTAGATAAGAGAGTTTGCTTAACAGATGTCTCCTACAGCTGGGACTAACCAGATGAACTACAAGGATGCTGGCTAGACTGAGATGTGGCTTTAACCATATTTCCCCACTGGTTCTAGCTCATTTGATTCAAGACATGACTAGCAGGAAAGCAGACCTCAAATCTTCTATGCACTTGGCTAAATCTCACTTCACAAGTCTATTTTCAAGCAGTTATTTTCTCTTACTCTCCCACTCAGGTTTCTACTTAACTAACTCTCCTTTTGCTGGAGCTCCACATCTTATCCATGGTAGTTTAGAGAATAAAAAAGCCTGAGATGGTCACAGAGGGGCTCTGAACCCACATCCACATCTATCTATATGTAAAACTGCCCTCAGGTTCCTATGAAACTGAAGTGCTTTAGAGGATTTGCTGTATTATCCAGCTATTGGGTTTAAAACAGAAAATAAGCTGCTCCTGTCACGGTATTACTTTCATTTTGCACACCTAATACACACTGAGCACAAAGGGGGGGGGGGCAATATGAGTTAATTTTAGGAGGAATTTATAAAATATTATGGCATAAGAAGCCCATCTCCTGAGTCTGCCTGCTGCACAGTGTGTTCTTTTGGATGTATTCAACCTCCAGTCCTTTCCCCCACCAATCTGCCAGCCCGATTACTCGCAGGGCACAGGGCTTTGCAGCTGGGGCGCTGCAGGGGCTGTCTGCCTTCCCTGGAGGTGCAGTGCAGGATTTAATGCCCCCCACTGCAGTCCTTGCACTGGCAGACGTGTTCCCTCCCTGGTGGCTCACTGGAGGGCTGCTGTGTGTTTCTCAAGTGCTGCCTGACCCCCGTGATGATTTTGCCAGCACTCTCGACTAACGTGAACTGGCACAACTTCTCTTTTTCTGCTCGCTTGTGCCAGTTTAGAATCTGTCACGCAGCATTTATAAAACCGCTGTGAAAGATAGCATTTGACAGTGAATCTGAACTATAAATAGAGCTGGCTTCTCCTCTCCCCTGTGAGACAGATAGTATTACCAACAAAAATAACCACCCCACATTCAGAGACGGGCTTAGAAATGACAGTTTCCCATGCACACACACACACAAGCAGAAATTTTTAGGTACCTCTGAGTCACAAGTCCAAGACCTTCTCTGGAGGAATAAGAACTAACACTTTTTTTTTTTTTTTAGCAAAAAATAAGGGGCTTTTTTCCCAGTAATTCAGCCATCATCTGAATGTTCTATGGCCAAACCCCATCAAGCTTCTTGTAACATTATAAGTAGCAACATTGGTGCTTCCTTGCTGTTGTTTGAGGGGAGCAGTGAGTTGCTCAAAAAGAAAATCTAACTGTATTTGAAAAACTGCACTCTGAATATGCTTTGTGAATAATGTATAGACTCCTTGATGACCATGCTTAGATTCTCTGCTGCCTGAAAAAGGAGATTGCTTTTTAGCCACTTTTTCTAGTTGACTGAAAGAATCTTGAAACGTACATTATCACCAATTAAAGCTGAATGACGAGCAAAACAGCCATCTGAGAAATCTGTAATAGGTGTCCAATATTGCAAGTATAATTACAAAATGTCCAGCCATTTGACTATTTCCCAAACCAGGATTTCACAAACAAACCCTCCACTGGGAAAATCAGTGGGATGATATTTCTAATAGGCTGCAGTTATGCCTTGAGACATCACCCAGCTGAGCAAGAGTGAAAGAAAGATATGCCTGTATGTAGCAACAGGAAAAAAACATGCCCTGATCTCCAGGGATATCAGATTATCAGGAAAGTTTTATCCTAGTTCAAATAACTGGACAGCCTTGAAATAGTGCATCCACCACAGCATAATAAAAGTGTGTCAGAGTTGTGCCCTGTGAAATGCAAGCTTTGGGTGTGTTAATGAGTGGACATGCTTTTATTCCTGCAGCTCATCTCTGTTTCTGACCCTGAAACCCCACCTCCCTGGATCCTGGAGGGTTGGGTCCATCCTCCCCCATGCCCACCAGCATCAGCTTTTCCCCTGGCAAGCCCAGCCATGGGCCCTGCTCAGAGGCATGGAGAGGGACTCCCATTCCCACTGGAGACCCCATTTCTTGCTGTTCTTCTCTGACTTGCCTGCATGGCACAACAAAAATGTCATGTACCTGCACAATTAAGGGCAGAAATGAAGATTCATATCTACGTGGGGCACAGGGTGGATTTACAGGATGGACTATTATTGAAAAGGGAAGAAATCAGAAATCAGGCTTCCCTCACTAAATATAACAGACAGATTAGCTTCCTAAATATTCTAAGTGATCTTGACTGCAGGTCCCTCCTCTGCAGGGAGGAAATAAGACATACCTGTTTTGTAATCCAGCCTTACTATAGCTCCTTTAGACTCCTTATTTAGCCAAGAGGCTGAATCCTGCTAAGCTCTCCGTGTGCAGTGAGATACTGGCAATGTTCTGGCCCTTCCCTCCTTTAATCCCATTGCACTTACTTTAGGAAGAGGGGGAAAAGGTGAATCCCACTGCTGTTTCACTAAAACTCCAGTGAAATGTGTATGAAGGTGAGAGGAGAAAGCTCTTCTCCATGTGTATTGGGCAAGCACACATTTCCTAGTTTCTCCAACTGTTTTGCTTAAAAATTCATTCACTATCTAGTCGCAGTCAGCTTCCCTAAAACCACTGAAAGACTGTGTAGAAATATATAAAAAATATCAAATATTTTACTATAGTTCTGAAATGGTTTTAAATCCTGTTGTCAGTAATGTAGTCTATATTGTTTGGATAATGACAGGCATTCTTTCTCAAACTTGTGCCATAAATCCACATGGCATTACCTGCAGACTCTAACTCCAATGTCCCCTTTTTCCTAATCTCTAAGCAGGAATACGCAAGGGAAGTCCTGACGTCCTCCACAGGAAATTTAATTAGAGCAGACACACACAAACAATTTATGCCGCAGGAACGCAGGAAAACTGAGATCCTGTGAAATGACCACAGGCAGGTTTCTCCTCCCTACAGCATGTACCAGCCAAACCTCAGCACTGTCTGAGCTTGGACCAATGTTCCTTGGCACGCACAGACACGGGTGGTGGCACGGTCCCTGGTCACCCTGCTCAGCTGGAGCATCACGCCTCCTGCCACCCTCAGGCACTAAATCACCCTTCCCCCCCAGGGCCCGAACCCATGGGCACAGGTAGCTGCCTGCTCACACAAGCCAAGGCACACAGCTCCTTCTGACACCCCCAGGGTTTCTCCTGTGACAGCAGGAGCGATGGCCTGAGGAAGAGGAGGGTAGTAAGGGACAGAAGAGGCTGCCCATTTATAGGAGAAGGAATCTGTATGAGAAATGACTAAACACATGCACAGACAGGTGTTAGGAGTACAAGGCTCAGGCTTTCCTCACAGTATAAACAGCGTATTTTAATCAGCAAAGCTTGCACTGACCTACAGCATCTCTCTGTGGGTCACTCTGCTTTGATTGCAAGAATTCAAGGAATAACAATCTCCAGAGATTGCTTGAGTCAACAAAAGCATCTTCCCATTTGCTAGGATAGGACTGTGGGGCAAACACACTGTTTGCTCATAGCTTTCTCATTCCCAGCCCAGTAGCAGAGCAGCCACTGCCACTGCTATGCTGGGCACCAGAGAAAACATGACTCCCTGCTCCTTTTAACACACAGCTGCACCAGCCAGCATCCTTGCTGATGTCAGCCTGAACATGAGCCCTGATGGCTACAAACATCAGCTCCTACAGCAAAGATGGCTGATTTTCTTACAATGCTAAAAAGCATCATCACAAAAGGAACTGGGGTCTAACTACCCCATGTGTTAGTTAAGAATTAGTTCTGCAGTCAGGGCAAAATACTGATTTAACGCTTCCAGGTCTGTGGGTAAATCCTGGACAAAGGAAAAAGAGAGCTCTCCATATGATCTTCTGTCCACTAAAGTGCTGTCCAAACTAAATGGAGCACTTCTGACCCATGATATTTTTCTGAGCTGCATCACGGTTCAGCCTGTACTGTATGCCCCATGCTTATATATGCTCTAAAACAGGTCAGTTATTTACCTTGCCATCACCTGCAGTTTTTAAATTTCATATTAGCTTTTTGGGGTTAGCAGTCCTTTCTAGCCATGTCCAAAACTGCCTTTGTTTTTGAGAACTAGTTAATTCAGACATGCTTTCAGACTTTAAAGCACGGCACGGCCTCAGCAACTGTTCTGCTATTTGTTATTACACAGGTAGGCTGCTGTGGCTGCAGCACTGAAGCTCCAGATCACAATGCCTGCTGAATCAACCTATATCCACAGAAAAATAAGCTCAGTCCAACTCAACCATAGGTGCATATAATCCCTGCAGGCCAACAAAGCCCAGCCTCGCGGCCTCTCTGGAAAGCTGACTCTGAACGAGCATTTAGAAGCTGGCAGCTCTCCTTGTGTCACGCTCCTGGCCCAGGTCTTTTTTCCATCCTGCCCTTTTTATTCTCCCACTGCCCTTGCAATGACCTGACGCGCTCCCTTTGTGCTCGGGTGCTGAGCCAGTGGGATCTGCTCACTTGGCGCCGCTAATTAAGTTCAACAACAACATTTTTTTTCAGCGGTTCTGTCCCAACACTTTTAGTCGGGATTTTAAATTCTTTAGATTTCATTCAGTCCATGTGCATGGTGGTGTCACAAGGCTCTCGGCCTGGCTCAGCTGGTCCCAGCCCTGGAAGGGCTCCAGCACCCTTGACACAGTGCACATAAGCTGGGTGGCAGGGGCAGGAGAGGATGGTCCCAACAAAACAGTCACCCAAATAAGGAGCTACCATCACTCCCTGTTTCCTTTAACACACAGCTGCACCAGCAGCATCCTTGCTGATGTCAGCCTGAACATGAGGCCTGATGGCTACAAACATCAGCTCCTACAGCAAAGATGGCTGATTTTCTTACCATGCTAAAAAGCATCATCACAAAAAGAACTGAGGTCTAACTACCCCATGTGTTAGTTAAGAATTAGTTCTGCAGTCAGGGCAAAATACTGATTTAGCTCTTCCAGGTCTGTGGGTAAATCCTGGACAAAGAAACGAGAGCTCTCCATATGATCTTCTGTCCACTAAAGTGCTGTCCAAACTAAATGGGGCACTTCTGATCCATGATATTGTTCTAAGCTGCATCACGGCTCAGCTTGTACTGTATGCCCCATACTTAAATATGCTCTAAAACAGGTCAGTTATTTACCTTGCAATCACCTGCAGTTTTTAAGTTTCATATTAGCTTTTTATTTTTCTCTCATTGCTCCTCTTATCTGCTCCTGTCCCTCCAAGGAATACCAACAAACAGCCTGATGGAAAACAAATAGAAAACATGGCACAAGACTAAATTCCAATATATAGAAAGAAAACGTTGCAGTCAAGTCCAAAGAAAAAGACATGGACAAAGGAGGTGCTACCCTAAATATATGAGTGAGGAGCTTAAAACCAAATGCAGGGGAAAGCAGGATTTTAACAACAGGATTCAAGGCCGAGGAAAACCATTAGAGATACAGCTTGACAGCAGCACCCAAAATGAGCAGAAGGAGGGAGATGAAAAGATAGCAGTCGTCAGTGGAAGATGGACTGCCAGGGCTTACTTTCTTACAAAAATGCAAGCAGAAAGCTGTGCTACTCACTAGGTTCTACTGCATCATTTTTTAAACAATGCACCGTCTTTTGAGCAGATCAAAAGATATTCATGCAACATGTGGTCGAGTCAAAACATCTTTTGCTCCACTAGACAAAGACTGGCAAAATATCTCTCCTATATGATCCACAGGCTAGATATCTGCATTCCCCAAGAATTTTATCTACTAAATCCTTTAGGTGTATGAAGGGGTCTTTAATTTTATTGTTTAGCTGGAACTCAGTACAATTGCAAGGAGAGGTTCCTATCCAGTCCTAGACACATGTCAATCTCCCTGCTTTTCTACCAGCTTTGACAAAATGAAGCCGACTTGTTCTTTAGTTTTGTAATTACATGAATTCAGCTTAAGAAGAGGTTTTGGAATAAACAGCATTTAAACTGGCAAATTTGATAGGATCACCAACAGAAGTAGGGATCTGAAGAACACTCAAAACATACGAATTTTCAGGAAAGGATACGGCCACGGTAACAAGCTAGTCCAAATGCAAAATTCTAAGGGAATTAGGCTGTAAGATGCAACAACTCATACAGCACAGAGTCTGAACTTTGTATTTCGTCCTGACCAGCTCCTGTCAACACCAAATCTGATTTCTGAACTAATTGCATCCTTACAGATCACTTCTACCAAAATTGACTACTCTTTCCTCCTATGTAACACACAAATGATGCTGGCATAAACATGCAAGTATGAGGAGTATGTATAAGCATCACCTGCAGGGAAAAAAGGAGGTGCAGGACCTGCTGAGGTAGGCTGTGAACTTTCTGCAGTGGTGTTTCCCAGGGCACATCACAAGAAATATCAGCAGTCTTTGTCCTTGTCCCTGTGTTCCCTTCAGCACTCACTGCTGGCCATTTGCAGAGCTTGGATATTGATCCCCATGGGTCTTTGCTCTTGGCCAGTATGCTCAGAGCAAAAGTCTTTAACAACAGAGACCATCTGAGAGGAAAGAAAGCTACACCACTGCCCTCTGATCCAGAGGATGAGGGGACTCTGGACTCCTTCCCAGAGCCAGATCCCTGCGGATACCAAGGAAGTACAAAAGGCTCTTCAGAAAGCTCTGTTCTGAATTCCCAGGATGCTGGATGGATGGGGAGCAAAGAAACATGTTTGTAAGGGATTTCATGATGAGTTATGAGTTAAATTAGGGGGCTGACAAGAGCAAGAAGCAGTAACTGCTCTCCTAGTAGAGTAGGACAGAGTTTGCCCAGAAGGCTAAGGAGGACAATGAAAATTATGAACGCTGTAAAGTCCTGCTGAAAACACTGAAACTGACACCATCAGGGCATGGCTACCACAGCAAGGGTCCAGCAGGAAGGGGGACTCAGTACAGCCCCAGCCACAACCCAAATAAGGACAGCTGCTTCAACAAGCCACGTGAGAGAATTTCTCACGGGACCTGATCATGATACTGGAAAAAGCTTCTATTAAATACCAAATGGATTGCTCCAGGTCTAAGGAAGAGGCAGCCCAGCCAAATCCTAAAGGAAAAATACACAGTGTTCCCAGCGGCACAGCAAGCCTACCCAAACTGCTCTTCAGCCACATGCCACCGAGATGGTGAGGTGCTGTGTGACAAGAGATGAAATTCATCTAACGGCAAAAATAGTCTAAAACCTCTGGTCTGTTGAAAGTTTCTGATTTTGCAGTTAAAATAGGCTGCAAATGCTGCAGGGCTGGGACTGTACTGTTTGCTTTTACAGTGGCTGGCATGTTGGGTGGAGTCTCAAGGCCTCCAAGATCGCCAAAATTAAACGTAAATTAAACTAAATCACTTCACAGTTGTTTAGCAGCGAATAAAAAAAGATTTTACCCTTGAGAAGAAAAGAAGCCATAGACTAAGCAGTGCAATTCCTGGAAAGTACCGAGGACATTGATGATACACAGCCCTGATGATCATCTACCTGCAAAAATGAATGTGCTTTCCAGCCAGCCAAGCTGGCAAACCTTGCTCCACGTACTTTAACTGTAAAATTGCTGGTTTGTGAGACCTCATCCTCTTACCTGACATCATTGCCTCCATGGGCAAAGGATCCAAAGCAGGCTGTTAAGATCTGGAGGAAGTGGAAAAGTAGATGGACCTGAGAGGTGTCTTTCTCTTCCTTATCCTCTTCCACAGGATCAACAGGGGGCCGGTTAGGATCTGCCAGTTCGGAGGCCAACTTCATTTCCACCCCACCTTCCTCCGCCTCGATCTCTGCCTCAGCCACCGCGTTGCAATAGCTGGAGTAGCTGTCGTAGCGGACTCGCTTCTTGGAGTAGGAGACAGTGTCTCCCACCAGCTTCTCACTGTCTTCTGGAGTAGATGTATCCGCTGCCTTAAAGGAGGAATGCACGGGCATGCCACAAATAGCAGCAGTGTAACAGGTGTAGCTGTTGTTGCGCCGTAAGAGTTTGTAGTTGTTTTCTGCGGTGGGCCGCTCATCGTTGGCCCTGTCCAGGTGTATTTTGTGGAGCAAGTCTTTGTATAAACCCGAGTCCTTGTGCACAGTGTGATAAACGTGGCCATCGCTCCTCACGTGGCCATCGAAGCTGAAGGTGCCATTGGAAACAGGTGATTTCACCGAGGTGTGCGTCACCGAAAATGCCCTTCCTGAAAAGGCAGAGATTTGGAGAGTTTGTTTACACAAAATGCAATACAAAAGCCCCCTTCCTCCAAGACAACAACATGGCCAGCATCTGAGAACACAGGACAAAAAAGATCCATTTGCACTACATGCAGTGAATAAGCCAGGATTCAATTCACTGCAAAATAAAGTCTCTCATCTGCTGTGCAAAAGGAGCTTTGTTCCACTGCTGAGACTCCCCAGACATGCTGTATGACCAGCAGCAAGTCACTTGGGATCAGCTATTCGAATGTGATACTTGATGGTTAAATCCTCAGGTTCTTTGAAAATATAAATTTCCATAAAATTAGTTTCTTGTAAAGCAAGCTCTACTTTTTCTGAGGTTTTGTCTACATTGAATGGGAATAATTTGGATTTCTGAAATGTGGTTTACTGCCATTTCATACTGGAACTTATCTGTTTAAGAGACATTTCATTCATACTCGTTTAGGAGACATTTTACATAGCTTTAAAAAATAATTTTAAAAAAACAAAGAAAAAATTCATGTTCTGCAGAAGCATTTCCTTAGCTATTGCAACATTTCCTATATACTAGTTCTATGAACATGATGATGATTATTTCCACTGTATACATTTAATGTTAGCATACACTGTAGGACACACATCAAAATGTATCACAGGTAATATTTCTGAAGAAACTGTGTTTTTAATTTCCTGACTTCCTGGATTTTCACTGTGCAATATTCAGAATTGGGTTTAGCTATATTTAAACTGGAAGCACACACTCTAAGGGCTTCATGTCATGGCTTATTTGATTTTGTAAGAATCAGTTGAATATATTAGGCATTTATTAACCAAATTACAGGGCTTTGTAGATGTTAGCAAAGTGATATCAAAGTCAGCAGACCACTAAGTGGAGGGCAACGTTCCCACCACGTGGCAGAACAGAAAGAGCTTTATGCACACAAGTACTACCTCTTACAAATATATGTTCAGAAAACAATGTGTGCGATTTTTCTAGTGGACATGCTCCAAAGGGTCATACATTTGTCAACTAAAGTCCAAATCTTTTCATCTCCTGTTGTAGAAGGCTAATCATCTTTATGCTGAATTTAACCTTCATACATCAGCAATCTGTGTGCTCTGTATTTTTCCACTGCTTGATAGGATGGAAACACCATTAAGAATACAAAGTAAAGCAACGCAAAAAGGCAAGTAATTTTTTTCAGCTGTTTCTAAAATTGAAATACAGCCAAACAAAATGTAATTGATTTTACGTCCTCTCCAGAAAATGTCACTTGTAAATGAGCATCTTTCCAAACAAGCACTGAAAAGAGATTCGAGATGGAAATTCCAAACACTAATTTACTATTTACAGCTGAGACCTACTTGCAGTTAAGAAACCTCATTGAAACAGGAAGAGAACAAACCCTCTAAGTTGTCTTAGTTCCTTACCATATGGGACACGTGGATGGTTTCCATTTGCAATATTATCTGATGCCCCAGCAGCTTCTGTTACTGAGCCAGTAAGGGGAATCGTGCTGTCATCAGATGCTTTGGCACCAGGAAGCTCTTTAAAGACTGGTGTTTCTTCATCCTGAATTTTATCAAGACTTTCATCTGATATCCTTGACAGTGCACCATCTTTCTTTAACCGGCCTAAGGAAAGAATAATACTGTAATTTTAAACCCAACCTATACCTCTTGTTACTTAAGTTTCCAATGTTTGCATCAACAGCATGGTTTATGCAGCCAACAGCATTGGCTACAATAACCAAGCTTCATTTCATACACACACTATTTATTTCTAACACTTTACTACGTCCATGTGCAAAAATTCTACAACGCCTTTGTTTCTTCCGATAAAATTCACCAAAGTAGGTAACTGAAGTAAAACACTGAGCTGCTCATCTAGCAATGAAACCTGAAACTTTTCTCTGCATTTGTTGAGAGTAGCAAAGCAACTAAAAGCTTTGATCAGCCCAACTTACTGTAAAGCTAAACCAGCCACTTAAAAATGATCATTCTGACAGGCTTCTTCTCTTTATAGAATAAAATAGAAACCAGATTATATTCCAGGTTTTATTTTCCTGTTTCTGCTAGACTGCAGAACTGAGCACTGCAATGCCATGCCTAACACAGTTTTGAATTTCTACCACTGCAGCTTTTTTCAGAGCAAATTACACAAATGCATGAGGAATAGTTTTGGTACATCCTGCTTGTGGGTGGGGACTGGACTAGGTGACCTCTCAAGGGGACTTCCACCTCTGAGATGTAATATTCCATGATTTTGTATCACTCACATTTCATCAAATAACTACTTACTTTCTATTTTTCTCTTCATCCAGGGACACACAAAAATCCAGACTAAGACAGCAAATACTAAGGACACACCAACTGATATTAGAGCAATGGCCCACATCGGCAGTATCAGTCCCAGTACTGTAAAGACAAAGAAATAAAACCAAAGCAAGCCATAAATTAACATGACTTAACTATCCAAGGCAGTGGAAGAGAAGTCTGTTGCAGAAAAGCCACTGTTCACAATGGATTCAAAACCAAGATGAAGGAGCTGATGACTTTTAACATATTACCAGTTACTGCAGTATTTAAAGGTAGAGTTGACATGGAAACACTTGCAGGTTTAGTCTTCCAGTTTCCTGTTGCTCCACTGTGATGTTAATTCCAAAAGAGCCGAGGGTAAAACCCCCACATCAGGGCTGCCAAGCCAAGTTTGCAGTGCTTTTATCCATGAATGCACATTAAACCCATTAGGGTTAAGTGTTTACCTGACCTTTGCTCTGGTCCATAAAGCCTGATGCTTAGCCTGCTCTAAGCCCTTATTTGCTTACGATAGGAGCTTAATGCAGCACTCCAAAGCTGAGGCTTCCTCCCGCAATGCACAGCAACATCAACAACGTGCTCCTGTAATTATTCCCACAACAGAGATCCTTGCACTTGTTCAACAAAACAATCTGACTCTCAATGAGGAAAGAGCCTGGACTCTGATCTTTCAAACCCATATATACATTGCCTATCTTGAAACCTACATGATTAATTCATCCTTGTGAGTAAATGTTGCCAGAACAGAGGCCTTGGAGAGTAAATATGTATTTCCCCAGTATCAAAAATGGAGTCCCATCTTTTTATTCACACACTTTAGAGACTGCTAAGCTGAAACAGAGGGAACATTAAGATTCTTATTTCATTTATTTTGCTTAATGAGTCACTGCAGAGTGCCTGACCTACTTCTGCAGTACAACTAATGAGGAAATGTGAGTTATACAGCTGATTTACTGTTAAACATCTTGGATTCATAGCCAATTAGACCCAAGAGGAATAGTAATGTTACCTTCAGATTGGGAATGTCTAAAGTCTTTTCTTAATTCCGGTAATGCTATGCTATGGAATAGGGTCTACCAACTGCATTTATCTAGTACATCTAGCATATTGGATTTTAGAGAAATATTTCCATTCAAAAAAAGGTCACTTTCTAAGCCTGCTTCCTTAATTCAGAGCCATATTCAGGAGTCTATCTTCAACTGTGTCATCATTCATAGCTCTTGGACAATAATCTAACCTAAAGATAACATTTAATGACCAGTCTTCAACAAAGTAGTCGAGATTACTGAACATCGTTGTTCTAAACCCTTTTGCTAGAAGTGTGTGTTTAAACGTACACCACTTCAGTAAACTATAAAAATACAAATGCAAATACATAAACATAAAAGACAAGAATATAAATACACAAATATAAATACACAAGAATAAAAAAATTAAACTAATATAAAAATAAAAATTCAGATATAAATATACATATGAATAAACACAAACGTGTATGTGCACATGAAATATACAAATATACAAAAATATAAACAAAGTCCTTCAACTTCATTTCCTTCTACTGAGTTGCAATCAAAACAGAACACCAAAGAAAGAAGATGCATTCAATGAAGAAACAGGCTTGGAGACTCTTATCATTAAAGGGAAATAAAGAAGTAAATTTAAGTAACAGTCTTGGAGCCAGACATGCCAGAACAGCGACACTGCTGTCAATGGAGTGACAGCCTTACACTGAGTGCAGACAGCACCTGCTCTGAATCTTCACTCCTTGATGCACAAACCTTTGAAAGAATACCTTTGAGAGCTCAACATGTGCTCAGATTTACAAAGCCAAAGCTGCATCTCAGTAATTTCCCTTCCTCTAAACAGGGACTTTTTTTGTAGCTGTGCTCTTCCCCACTAGCCAGAATGATCAGGAGGCGTCACAAAAACACACACACAAAAGGGGATGGGGATGTGGGGAGGTGAATGAATTACTCTTGCCCTCATTAACTCCTAATGCAGGAGATAACCCTGTGGTGTCTGGGTGATGCTGGCAGAGCATCCTTACACCCTGTGGGAAGCCTCCCTCCCGTGCCCCCCAGGCTCACTCACCTGGTGCCCCAGTGTACATGATGGAAAACACGTTAATAGCTATGGTAGCAGCATAGAACACCGGGAGTGCGCGGAGACCATTGGGCACAGGGTCTTCCTGCATAGAAACCATGAAAAAAAGGAAATGTTAGTTGGATTTCACACCAGATTCATGTCAGCATGAGCCTCCACGTGGAAAACACGTGCTGCCAAGTCAGTGGCAGGCAGGTGGACTTTTGGATGTCAAGGAAAGTATGGCGACCTGCTTGGTTACACCCAAATCCACAATGCCAGTCCTGGCCAGTATCAACACTCTGGGGGAGCTTGACACTGTCAATGAGAACCAGGCACTTACATTATACTTTCCAGTCAGCTGCTGAGTGCTCCAGGGGCAGTTTTCTTTCTTCAAGTGTGTTCTTACTTATTTAGTGTCCAAGACGAGGAGTCCCTTTCACTTAGCATGACTGAAGGGTGCCAAGCAGGAGAGGGCTTTGATGTTTTGGACCAGTGCTACAAGCACCAGTGCAATGCATCCATCTCAAAACCATATCCCCAAGCTCCCACTTCCTGCCAGCTAACAGAAATGTCTGAAAACCCAAGTGCCTGGCTGTATTAAGCAGGTAACACACACAAAGTGAGCAGGCAATGTTCAGCACAGCACCGTGCCTGCTGCCCACTGCGCTCTCGTGCTCTCGGCACTCACAAGGAAAGACTCAGCTGACGGCACAGCGGAAACGCACCGTGTGAGCCACGGACAAAGCCTTTGTGAGGGACTGCTTTGGCCTTTGGAGGGGCTCCACGTGTTTGCAAGGAGCCTGGCAAAGCTGAGGGCTGGCTAATGTGGTTTTATTTCTTGCTGCCATGAGCTATAAAAGGGAACTGAGAAAAGGCTGTGGCCACCCTGTGCTGTGCCCCTGTCCCCAAGTGTGATGCAGATGGGCTGTACTTGTAGGGCCAGCTGCTATTCACAGACACCCCCAACCAGGGCATGGAGCCCTATAACAGACTCACAAGCTAGAAAGCTGCTCTTTTTTTTTATGTATGCACACAAATCACTACCTGCTTATGCAGAAGCTCTACAGATCTTACTGCTTTGTGAATGGCACAGACAGACGTTGGGAGGCAATTTCCTTAACTTGAAATTTTTTTTTTCTGCCTCTTGCATGCTTAAATATGTGGCTTTAATATCAGAGTTCACATGATTTTGATGGCTAATTTCTTAGGTTGTTAGGCTTTAAGTACAATAGTGAAACCTTTCCTTATCTTTTATGCAACTTGAGTTATTTTTTATTCAAAGCTGAATCTGATCAAATCTATCATCTGTTTTTATCGCTGACATTTATTTAGAGCAGAAATAAAGAACGATGAAGCTGAGGTTACAGGTGGTGCTATTTATAGCAAAAGAATTAATCCCTCATCTATTTAAGCTCCCTGTATAACTGCTAATATAGTGTCCTTTATTTTAGGTCACTGTCATGCACTGCCCTTCCCCATTTTAGCAAGCTGAATGGTGTGAAAGAAATGGAAAAGGCAGATAAAAGTGTTCAGGTTTCCAGTTCATGCTGGGTGGCAGGCAAGACATCTTTTGCACTGGAGATACATGGACTGATGTTACCCAGGTCACTAAAACCCACTGATTCAAGTTTCTTGAGAATCTACAAAATAGGCAGATGCCTATCTTCTAATATCTGATGTGCTGGAAAACCAAGGCTTTAAATTTCGCAACTTTAAAATACCAATTAGAGTATCTCCAAGGGAGGACTGTTCTGTTTAAATTACAGTCAGAACAACTATTATGAGGCTAAGTCAATGCCAGAAAGCTTGTATTAACGCTTGCAGCCTCAATGCACCATCCTCTGACCAAACAGAATATACAATATTAATTATCACATAGCACCTTCTAAGCCTCAAAATGCTTGTCAAATTACTTACTGTGAGCTTTCAGAACTGCTAAGAGCAAGTATAACTCAAATGGCTATTAAAAAAATTACTGGTCTCTTGTCTAAAAAGAAGTCACAAATTTTCAACTCTGGAAATGCCAGCACTCGAAAGGGAGGCTAAAACACAATCTTCATACTGAGCAGCCATTATAAGAGTGAGATTTCTTTACCTTGTTTAAAATGAAGAATCTGATCAGCACAAAGAGGATTCCAGACATCAAGCCAGATAACAGTGGGGAAATAAACCAAGAGGCAACTGTGGTGAAGAAAGAGTGAAACTTGAAATGAACAGTATTCTTGCATAATAGTTAAGTACATTGTTAATAAGAAATAAACTTAAAACAGTTCTTGTACAACTGGTATGAATGTTCTGTATGTTTAGTTACAACTGGTGCAACTCCATGAAACATTCATGAAAGTCAAAGTAATGCTAGGTGGCATTAGAAACAACAGCCAAAGCATTTCCTGCTAATTTTGCAAGTTTAGCAATCAAATTCATCAGGAAAGCTTCTTGCAGTTTGAATCAGAGTAGATCAAGAAAGCGCTGTAATTTCCTAATCACCATGACCATGAATGTTGCAAGCAAGGGGAAAACAATTGCATATAGCAGGATGCCATGCTGCTCCCAGGGTAAGTCTTGAGTTCCAAAATGCCACAGAAGCATCAACTATAACGCATGATGCGTGTACATTTTTTGCAGGCCAGCACTGCAAGTGTCCAGGACTGATTTAACTGAAGTAGGTGGCAAAGCTCCCACTGATTTCAATAAAACCAGATTAGGGCAGCACTCTGGAAATCTCATCCACAGTGATTTATTGTTTGCAGCATGGTTAACAGATTGATTCTGCTGTCACTGAAAACTTTTACTATTGACAGAATTTAAAAAAATACATGCATTGCTAAAGTTCTAATATATTACCATGCCTTCAGCATAAAATCCTTTTAATAGAAACTTTAGGCTGCAACACAAGTTCCAAAGGCTTCCAAAACAATACCAAAGCACTCCATCACATCCCTGCTTGGATGCGCCACTGATCTTGGTAATGGGAGGCTGTGAGTTAAATGTGCTGTATGCCCTGAAGGTGGTGGGTGGAGAAACATGACCGTGGGCATTCACATGATAGCATTCACATTGTTGAGAGCAAGAACAGGGTAGTATGAGCTGCCACAAAAAGAATTAGAAGAGGAGGAATGTCACCTTGAAGCACGTTTCTTGAGGGAGACAATGTGTCCCCAGCTTACCACTGGGGAAGTACAACTTTTTTCTTATCCCTTTCTCCACTGGAGACACACTGAGGCCTCACTGAACATGGCTCCAGTGCATTTCTGAACAACACGACTAGGGTGGAAAATAAATTAATGACAGAGTGCTATCAGCACAAAGCAGATTTCTGGGAATGTTTTTTGCAGGCAGCACACTCTATTTCACATACCCTCACACATAAAAGGAGACAGCACTTACCAATCTTGACAAGCTGCATCCACTGGACACCCTGCGTACCAATTGCCACCAGAGAAAATCCAATCGTAGCACCTACAATGCAATGGGTCCCTGATATTGGGAGTTTCAGGAACGATGCAATTAGCTGCCAAACAGCAGAACCTAGAAACAAATTAACCATATGGTATAAACAACAACAACAATAATTTAACACAGAAAATTCTTTGCCATGTGCCCACATTCTTTTACAAGTGCTGCCTACACTCCTCGTGCATAAGAGAGATCTTCTAAAGAGAGTTTTGTTCCTGTTCTGTCTCTAGAAGCAGATGCTAAGACAGTTTAATAGCAGCTTTGAATGCTACATCTGACTGTTTATGACTAACAGCTCCCTACAATTCATGACAGTTCTGCTTTCAGTATTTACAGCCTGTCTGATTAAGTACACAAACTGCTCCCAGTGTACGCCAAGCTTAGAAAAACTCATTCTTTAGAGCTGACCCTGGAAGCCTCCAGGTGATCAGCGTGAGGAGGAATTCACCATTTCACTAGTGAAGTGCCCATGCTCCTAAACTTGGATACTGCCAGAGAAACCTTCTAACTGTCGGACAGAGAGACTTTATGCTTCAGCTCAGTGAAACACAGCCATCCAGTCCTCCATACGAAAAATGGACTGAGGAAAGAATAAGGACTCTCTCACTGCCTTCATCTGCAGCTCATTGCTGCACTGGAAAAATTCAAGACTGCTGGAAAGGCATGTTAGTCATGGAGAAGCCAAAGATACCCCTGGCACAAGGAAATAAAGTTCCCTAACTAACAAAGGGACAGTGGTTAATGGTCTTTATTATAAAGTAAATTCAATATCTGGTGTTCCAACAAGACATCCAGGAAGGATGCTGGCCAAGAGTGCAGGGGAAAAAAAAGTACCCCAAGCACCTGTTTCAGGAGTTCAATGAGACACAGTTGGCCATCAAGCTCTCGAGCACACAGCTGCATCCTCTGACTCCTTTTCACTTTGCAAAGACAAGTGATCCCTGCTCCCCTTGCAGTGGCACTAACCTCAGGACACCAAAATACTTTTGAGAGTGACACGCAGCTTTCTGTGGACCTCCCCTAACATTAGATTAGAATTCTTACAAAGATCTCCTCTTCATTGTAATACTTCATGGCCTTAAGACTCAATCTTCATGTATTGAGTCACCAATGGCAGCAATCAGACTGCCATAAGAGATCCTGAATCTTCTGGCCCCTGCCGCCTCTCTTAAGAGATCTGCAGCAGACATAGGTGATAAAGCAAGGTCACTGAACATACACTGGCAGATTACCCAAAGTTTCAACCTCAATTCCAATATGAGAAGATGGTTTGAAGGTCTTGAAACAGAGCCATCTGCAAATGGTGATTTGCTGGTATCCTATGTGGCTAGATTTGGAAGTCAACCAGTTTGTAAGACTGATCTCTCCTGGCATACTATCTCAAAACAACTGTTACTTCTTTTGCTAGTGGAAATTCCAGATCAATCAAGGAACACCTGCTCTTTAATTTTTTGGCTTCTTTTCCCCTGGACTAAAATAAAAATAAAAAAACTTTGAAACCTTTGACATGAACTTAGAGACCAGCAGATGGAAGTGAGGAGAACGAGAAATCAGATGGTTACACCTAAAAGAAGCTAAATAAAAAAATAAGCTACCCATAGACATGTAATTACAAAATACTCAGTATAAAAAACAGGGGAAATACAACCAAGCCACAGCTGCACTGCAAATGTCTAGTGAGGACTGGGGGTTTATTGTCAGGGGAAATAGAGGGAGTATGCAACTATTTCTTGTTTATTTAACTTCACAGAATCACAGGATGGCTTGTGTTGGAAGGGACCTTAAAACATAATCTAATTCAAAACCCCATGCGATGGATGGGCAGGGACACCTTCCACTAGACCAGATTGCTCAACTGGAAACCAAACAGGAGAGAAAGAAAAAGGTGGTGGAAGACCAATGGCTGGTCTGAAAAGGACAGTGCATAATCTAAAGAAGTTTAAGGAAGCACATTAAGGAACAGAAGAAAATACAAAGGAAGCCAGAGCAGAACTTTACTTGCAGTGCTTTAACTACCTACATCAGAGTTTTAAGTCCTCTTTAACATAAAATGTACTGTTCTCAATTTTTACCTTTGCAAAACTAACTCAGGAAGCAGGAGGCTCACTAGGCCAGCCACAGAGTCCCAAATTCAGACTCTTCATGCCTGCTGACACCATGGGCCATACCTTTTCCTCTCAGTTAACATCCCCTGAGGACAGAGGGCTGGCTGCAGAGTGCCCTGGCCAGGAGTTGCCTGCACCAGTGCTTGGCCAGGGTGCATTTCATGCTCCCCTGCTGCTGAGGGCACCTCATCCTTTCTCCTGAGGCTCCGGTGCTCCGTGCCAGCTGTGAGCCCCCATCAAACACCACGTCACCTGCAGGACTAGATTAGTACTTGGCTCTGCTAATCCTGGCTGGGGTGCCCTCTGTGTTGGTGGCATCTCCTCAGTCACATCAGCTGCTGACTTCAGCTCACACCAGAACCTCTAGAACAACACATGGGCAAGTCCTGACAATAACCTGACAATTAGTTAATGCTGGGCAAGTACTGCAATTTACCCCCAAGAGCCACAATCCTTAACTTCTCATCTACCTAATAAACATTTCAATGTGATACAAATTACTACAAAATGCTACATTTTAAAATTTTAATCCCATTACTTCCTGCTTCCTTTTCTCTTAGGAGAAAAGGTTGACCTGAAAATTACATCTGTTGTTTGCTGCAAGCATCAAAGGATCTTCCACCAACATCTGGAAAGAGCATACAGTGACTTTTGGTCTCTCCCAGACTGTTGACTCATTTAAGCCTAATTGAAATTCAGAAGCTAAATCCATTTGCAAAAACATGATCATGAGGCATGAGAGAACAGGGTGGGGGAAAATGCAGAGCTAAAACAGAAAGAGGAAAAGAAAACATACAAGAAGGCTCAGAGAAAACACAGAAAAAAATATCATACATCCAGACAAAAGCTGGAGATGGTTTTCAGGAAAAAGAATATTGAAATCTGCATTTTGTAACTTGTGATTAATTCTGAGACTTATAATGTGGAATTTCTTCTTAATGCCCCTCCTGGAGGAAGGGAATGCAACTGGTCATGAAGTTCACACAGGCTTATGTAAATACGCATGCAAATAAGTTGTTTTCTTTGAGCTTCTGGCCAGTTGCCTCTGCAGGGGGTATCTGAGACTTAAAACTTGCCCTGCCAGGATCAGGATACCAGAAATAGACACAGAAAAGAAACTGGACCCTTCCTTCAATGGGAATCAAGAGCACACAGGTCACTCACACTTCAGACGATGTGCAGTGCTCCTGGCTCACACCCATGGGGAAAGGCAGAGCCATCTCAGCAAGCACAAGGATAAAAATGTAAGTGGGATGGTGCTAAAAAGCCACCCTACCCCTTGAGGGAAAGACCAGACACCCACAGCTGACCCTGCAAGGTATCAGGAAAGAGGAACTGATGGGGTGGGGGGCGTGCAAGAACATTTGAGGTGGTTTAAGGTGGGACCATCTGTGGAAGTCGCTGCTGTCCCAGTGATTTCTTGGTAAGCAAACCTTCTTCTTCCCCTTGGGCAAGGAAAGGTGGCCAATCTTCAAGAGGCTCAGGAGCAGCCAAAGAACCAAGGGAACTACCTCCACACTCTCAGGAACACAAAGCCACCTCTGACAACTCCAGAAACTGTCACTCAGCGTCCATTTTGATCCATAAAAATAAGGAAATTTAGAAAAAAAAAAGGCACTCAATTTTACAAGACAATAACTATATGTAGTAAATCTCTTCACCGAGTCACCTATCTCCTGTGAAGGTCTTGCATAAGAAGTGTGAGGAGGTTAGAAGGGATAGGTGGAAACAATATTTAGGTCAGATTTAAGTAGGTTTAAAGAAGAAAAGCTTTAAGTGGAATATCCCTGTCAAGCAGAGGATGCTGTGATGCTTGTGCAAATCACACCAGCCTGTCATGGGATATCACCAACCTGCCAGACTGAGGTGGGAGGGCTGGCCCCTTGCTGGGGCTGCCTCTCCACAGCTCAAGGGTTTCCTCCCTGCTGCCTCCTGCCCTTTAAAAGCAGGTTTGCTCCTCGAGGGAGCTCTCTAAAAGCTCACAAAGCCTCTTGCACATAAAGAGTAAATACCGTGGCTTAATGTTACTTACCTCAGAATATGCTGTTTGTTCTGAACAGAGATTTAGTTAACTACAAACACAAGCAAGGGGACAGACTCTAAGGTATGCTGACCTTCTGTCGTTTGGGTCAGAAAAACTAGAAAGACCTTAAATGTGTGATTATCTTTATCACTCCCTTAGTTTTGCCGTGGGCAAGGGTGAAGTGTAGGACTACTTGCAATAACTCAGCCAGGCAATCAGTTTACACAAAATGTGTTTGGATTTTCTGTAACCTTTTTTAAAAGGATTCCTTCTCATACACATTCATTGCAAACTGCTGATTCTGTAGGATCTTCTGTACAGACACAAATGCTAGGCTTTTCCATTTACCATCACAAGAATCTCCAAAATAATTTTTTCCAGTATCTTATACATATATAGGATCCATCATGTTAAACATTTCTTTTAATCTATTAGTTAAATGGCTGAACCATTGAAAAATGTAAATTATTAGAAGCACTTAAAAAAAATAGGTAAAAAGGAATACAGGCCCCTGCATCCACAAAAAAACAGATGTGCAGGTCCAGAAGATGGGAAGACTTAATTAACAATGCTCACAATGAACAGGGTGACAAATACAGAACAAATATTACTTGAAATAGGAAAGCATTACTTACCAACCATTGCACTCACTTCTCCTGCCATCAGCAGTGGGACAGTGTTGTTGTACAGGTTAACATCAATGATACCTTTCCGAATTGTTTCTCCTACTTTTGCTCCCAGTAGTACTGAGCCAGTGGTTTCAAAAACTGAAGCCAAAATGCAAGCCTGGCGTAAAGTAACAACACCAGAGCCCACAGCCGTTCCAAAAGAATTTGCAACATCATTCGCACCGACCGAAAAAGCTAAAATAAAAGCAATGATAAAACCCACAATGACCATCCACAGGTACTCATCCATTGCCATCTTTCCCCAAACTGTAGATCAGCTTCCCCTTTGCAAATAGTTAATAGTCAAGGCTGGAGGGCACCGCAACGGATTTGGAAAGCAGATTTCTTGTAAACAATGAGTTCTCTCTGGAAAGTGCTGGGTAGTGTTAGAATGTGAAGAAACTGCTAACTGCTGATTTTCGAACTACTATAAATACTGTTCATTTGGCTGCCTTCGGTCAGCAGTGAAACACATTCCATATTTTGCTTCCAAACCGGTAGGACTGCGATGTTCTGTCCTGCAACAGAGGAAGGAAAAAAAGAAAAAAGAAAAAAAGAAAAGAAAATTAGAAAAAAAAAAAAAAGGGGAGGGGGGGATACTCAGCAGAGCTCATAACAATGCGTGTTTTCAGAAGTAAACAGATGATTTAAACCCACTAATGGGGTCCTACCTCAGCATGTGACTGCTCTAATCATAAAGCAATTCAGAAAAGATTCAAATTAGGTCACCTCCAAAGCAATATGTTTCTTGTAATATTACTGACCAAGAAAATCTTTTGAGCAATTCAAAAGGATTTAGAAAGTTTGAGAATTTTGTTTGTGTTGAATTTACCAAGCAGAGCAATAAGCCCTCTTCCTAGCAGGAGGATTCCTCTTGGCTTTTTGCACCCAGTGAATATAAAACATATAGAGTACATAGACCATACCATACAGCCTGACTCTTAGCTGATATATAACATCCAGCTTCACTGATCTCAGCAGAGCTCTTAACACGTTATCAGCTGCAGCCATGGATGTGCTCCTTTGAAAAATTATTTTATATGTATGTCTGTCTAGGAAACACCACTGAAAATACTCTGAAGAACATTAATATTCATCTGTTGTTGTAATCACATCCCATGCAGTAAGAACACAATTTTCTTACAGCTTTTCAGTCACTGAAACAGCACAATAATTTCAGTATTTTCATGTATCCCTACTGGTTTAGAGAAAAAAAGGTGCAACAAAAACATTGAACTTTCTGGTTTTTTCTATAGTTACCAATTATTAACAGTTACTATATTCAAACTATTGTCACAGATATTTTTGAGTATTTATTTTGAAAGCTTCAGTTTTAAAACTGCCTTTTGAACGACATCTTTCTTAGTCCGATAAAAGAGTAAAAAAAACCAAAAAACGGACACAGAGAAAGGGAATTTGTCAATGTCAAAAATAAAACATTCATCATCCAAAAAAAAGACTGTTAAACAGAGCAATAAGGTCCACAGTGACATGAAGCTGGTCAAAAGCTAGAAGTAAATTTTCCCAAACCACCTGCCTCATCCAAGGGCTAATTCTCTTCTGTTAGTGGCCACCACAAAGACATCCTCTGGTCCTGTGGCAAGGGGTTAAATGAACATTTTGCAGCAAATAAATATGCATCAACCAACATCACCTCTTTTAATAACCACTTCTGGAGAGCAGGGGATGTCAGATTAATACCTTGAGCCCACTTCCTGTTCACACTCTATTTCCCCACAGTCACTTAAATTTCATACAATATTCCCACATGCACAGTTTCAAGATCATGCTTAATTTCTTTAAGTGACCCAATGCAATTTGGTCCTGTGGTAGCAAGGAGGAAGGGTCTCTGAAACCCCTGAAATAATAGCAAAATTAAAAAATTAAAAGATATTTTGCACAGTCCTGAGGTGCTGGATCCTTGAAAACAACCAAGAGGAAAATAAAACATCTATCCATAAGTGTTTCCCAGAAAACTCTTAAATTGATGTCAAGAATTGATGCTTTCTCTACATGTACATATTCAGTAAAAAAGATGTCCCTCTTTTTTTCTGCAGGCTCCAAACTGGCTGAACAACTGTTGCTCTTTTCCAGACATGGAGCAGACATCAATCCTTGAATGCTTTCTACACTCTACAATAACATTTCAGAAGGTCTTCATGGCTAAAAACATTTGTATAAGGATTTTTATACTATGAGATAACATGAGAAAATGAAGCACCAAAGCATGTTTTCTGTTTGAAGACTTGTTGCTTTTTTATAATTCATTAGCACTCAGCCCACTGAGTGGAAAAGGACTTGACAGAAACGGAAAAGGCTAATATTTGGTAGAAACAATTATAGTTAGCACTTGTTTGCCTGTGGATGAAGACAAAACCCCGCTAAAAGCAGGAGATGAAGTACTGGACTAGGGTCCTTCCTTGATCCTGGAGATTAAGGATTAAATTCTTCCTCCTGCATGCATTCCCACAGTACCTTTGCCAAGTTAACCTCAATGCCCCACTTTCTTCTCCTGAAAATGGGCAAAGCTGACTGAGGTCCATGCATGCATCCACAGACTATGATTATACAAGATCCATTTCTTTGGACCAGCTAGATAAAAGCACACCCTTATTCCCAATAGAGATCTGTCTTTTCTCCACTTATCAACCAACCTAGCAATTTATCATGGCGACCCAATTCCTGGGACTGAGAGAAAGAGCAGGGCGATTGTGACATTCCCCCACCACAACAGAATCCATGGGACAATGTTTGCCAAATCTGGCTCCTCCAGCCACAGCGAGTTCCTGCAGTTTCCAAAATAAACCACTAAGTCACAAGGTTGCCTCTATTAGCTTCCCTGGGAGAGGGTGGGGTGACCTCCTCCAGATGGTCCCAAAGAAATTAAGACTTCAAGTGTGTGTATGTGTGCTCCTAAATCAGCTCATGAAGGCCAAAGGGTCTCCAAGAGACTGCCAGCAGGGCTTTTGGCAAAGGGCTCAGAGAGGCAGCTACATAAACTCCCTCCTTGTGAAATAGGATATATAGCCTCAGGAGAAAAGGATGTCTTAAGTAAGAAGTCACCCCTCCTGTCATTTTGTGCAAGGTGATGGTCCAAAATAGAGCTTCCTCCAAAACTTGAGAGGCTCAGCTTGATGTCCACTGTGTTGGCACAAGCAACAGCACAGCAGCAGCCAAGCTGTGTCTTTAACAAGATGGAAATCAAAAGGAAAAAAGGAATAAACACCTGTTTAAAAATTAACATGTAGGCTGCCTTTGAATGGCTAGGTGTTACTACTTTCAACCTTAAAAAACGGGAAGAGATTTTAAATGCTTATAAAAAAAGAAAAAACAAAAGCACATCTCTGCTGAGAAAGTTTTCAGAAATGCAAAATATCCTGCAAAGCAGGCCAGTGACTAAATACAGACTAAATCTTGTAGCATGCTTCTTTCTAGAGCCCAAAATACATTTGGCATGCTCAGACATGCTGAGCTATGCCCCTCATCACCTAATGTAACCCAAGAGCCTGTGGTATTTCATATTGTTACTGGGATGAAAAAGAAACTGGAAGAAACACCATGCAATAGGGAATGACAGGTGATCTGCTCCATGTGTGACACCTGGAAGTCACCAGCCTGTGTCTCTCCTCACTCACATTTCATCAGTGTGCCTCTGCAACCCAAATGCAATTCAACCTGACCTGCTGGATGCTGGGAGATCCTCCCAATTACCTCTGGGACTGATACCACCTCTGCAGTCAGGTGTGCTATGCCACCCCAGCCAGACTCTGGATGGAAAAGTACATTTTCCTATTTAGGCTTTGGATAACTCTTCCTGAACCAGCCCGAACTGTTCTGCCATGCTGCAAACTCACACCTGGGCATTAGCAGGGCATAGGAATTGTGCTGGGATCCTGGAGCTGCAGGACCTGAAGCGGGAGCGTGCATCTCTGATGGCTGTTAGAGTGGAGAGAAATGCATAGAGATGACATTTCAAGTTGGAAGAAGCTAATGCTGCATCAAGGCAAGTTTTCTAGCTAGCAGAGTTTTCTTATGGTCAACAGTCAGTGCACCATACTTACGAGGTTCAAGTTGAAGCCTTTTAAGCGGACTTAGAAACTTGCACCTCAACGAGAAAGATTTGATTTTTGGAAATGCTAAGCACGTTCTTCTGCCTCACTGGCAGATGATCCAGACACCCCCCTTGGACTGTATTTTGTTGTTAACTAAACAGCTTGTTATAAGTCTGTCAACACAGAGTGCTATTTCTTTCCTAAGGGAGAGATGAGAACAAAAACCTAGGTTAAAAAAAACACCTCGATTTATGCACAATGACAAGTGAATCCTCAGGAAAAAGTTAGAATCTCATGGTTATAATGAGATCATTTTAGGACATGTTTATATATGGACATTTACTAAGACAGGCCTCCTGGAAGCTATTCGCAGTACACTACTAAGCCTAAACAAGTTTCAATGCAAAAAAAAAAAAAAAATACTAAATTTGAAAATCAGAGGTGTCAGTCAGGGTTTGGGTATTTTTGTTTTTGCTAAACAAATTGCTGGTAAAGAGAACAGAGAAGTATCTAACAGCAGGAATGAATGGATAAATAAAAGCTCAGGACTAAGTTCAAACTCTAGGGAAGCAATCAGAGTGCATTACCCCCCAGCAATCCAACTGTGTGACATAAAGGAAGAAACAGAGATCCCATAAATGTCCTTTAATCTTCTCTTCACCAAAAATTAGGGAAGACCTTACAGCACTTGTGAAACACTGGAAGGTATGCAGCTCACACCATATATAAATAATGCTGTATGCAGCTCTCCTACTCTCAGAAGTTGCCCCATGCTGCAGCTGAAGATTTTCTTTTACTCTGGATGGGACAGAGATTCTGAGACATCCCAGTTTTAACAAATTTGTTGTTGCCTAAGTACAAACAAAAAATCAAAGGACAGCAGCTAGTGTAGCATTTCCCAAGATAATTTTTATGACTACTCCACTTTGCAATACGGCAAGGCAGACAAGGGAGGACAATTTCTTTTCCTCTGCTGTGTTGAAAACAGTAGACATTTCATGATTGACAGTGGCACTGAATTTGTACTGACAGGCAGGTTCACTTCTAGTTACCAGTGGCGGAAAAGTCTGTCTAAAATGCTTACCAGACAGCAGCTTCTGGGAGGTTAGTCCGTATCCTCTCTACTTCTGTATGCTGCTTTTTATATAAAACAAATCTGTCAGGTTCCCACCTGTGTGTATAAACTCAGGCCAGATCTGGCATTCCAGTCTATGGGTACAAAACACAGCACTGCGTAGAAACCAAGCCTGATTTATAACCAGAGCTACTAATATTGCTCATATCAATAGTCCTTATCATTTCCAGTTCATGCTCAGGCCACAAGGCTCACAAATTATTTACTTTAAATTACTAATGCTACATTCATGATATGAAAGGTGGTATTGAATCAAGTGGTTCAAGACTGAGAACATCCCTATATGGCTCTAAATTACATGCACAGGACTTGTCACAAGGCCAAACGTTATGCAAGTTTAATGCTCCAGTACACAAAAAGCACTCCCAACTTACTATAAAAAAAATCAATTACCACATCAGCAGAAGCAGATTTTGTATCAATCAGTTCCTATTTTAGCACATTCACAATGTGTTTAAGCATACTTCATGCTACTACTTGATATGGAAACAAGACTGAAGTTGATAGCTTTCCAAGGATTCCCATCCAGTTTAACATTGCAGAGAGGGACTGTCACTGGCAGCTCTCAAAACTTCCAGAGGATGCTTCCTTTTCTTAGTCCCTATCAACCTTTTGTTCCCACCACTGAAAGGTCAAAAATGGATATAAAATATCTAGCATGAGACTTTGTTGCTGAAAACATTCACTAAAAATACAGACAGCAGTCACTTTAAGAAATTCTACAAACTAGTAAGAAAGGTGAAGTATCAACAAGTTCTCATGCATTTGCTGATAATATCTTTTTCTCTAACTAAAGGACAATTTGATCCTTCAGTGACTGAACAAAGTCTTTCTAACAGGCAAGTAGTTTTTATGACTCAATACTACAGATTTTCAAAATCCATTCAGAGAAAACAAGTGTTTGTGGTTACAGAAAACACGTTTTATAAAAGAAAACCATGCAGAAGTCTTTAAAACTCACCCAGTATTTAAAAGTTGTTTTAAGAGAAAAAGGAGCTAAGTTCTCCTAGCTACCTTCCCTCCTGACTGGAAATACAGGCTGAAGTCTAAAATAGACACCCTATCATTCAGCACAGTCACATCTGAACATGCAAACTTTCAGAGGGTAGAAAGAGGGCTATAACTTACACCAGGCAGTCCGGGGATAAAATTCACTCCGGCACAGGAGAGCACACAAGACAACACTGAGAAGCATCAATGTGAGTCCAGATTCTTATTCAGTAGGTGAAAATCTGCCTCCTCTTAAGCAAAGAATTCTGCTGGGGGTGGGCACTGATAAAACACAACACTGCGTCACGACTGCACCAGAGAGACAAACCAATCCAATGAAGCTCGTATTAAAGGCAACAAAACCTTCCCTTTCCCCCCCCTCCAACCCCCCCCCCACCCCCAGGCATAGGCATAGACAAGAAAGGAAATCTCATTTTTGACTGTCAGCTGGGCATTTTGGTGAGATCAGGTAATCTCTGAGGAGTCCCAGATCTCCTATTTGCAAGCACACTTAAATGCACTCTTAATTCAAGTGTATGTGACGGTAGGGTATGTACATTCCGTTTGGGAATGATGTTGCAGGCTTGCTACTTTATCCATGTCAGTAGAGGTCCCACAGGCTACACAGACTGCAGAAAGTTAAAGATTTGCATAAGTTTTGACTGGACCAATGCCTAAGCAAACAACTTCACTTTCAACAGTTCAGTCTAAATTTCCCAATCCAGATTCTTTCAACTGCTTTCCTTTAAGTGGGAAACATTTTTGCACATAAATCAAGGCAAAACTAATGTTTGCCTAAAAGTATCCGGCTTAGCTTTGTATAAGATATTTGCTTTAAGACTATATAATGCAATTAAGCTATCATATTCAGCAAAAAGGAATTAAAATCAAAACTGCATTGTCACAGTTAAAAATCTGAAGACAAAAATTTATTTGGACGCATTTATGGTTTATAAATTTATTTGCTAGGTTTTACTCCATTCTGAGTCACTAAAATGCGTGTAATGATATTCCAACTTCATAAAATTAAATCTGTAAATTTTCTGCATCCTGAACATTTGAGAAAAACCAAACCAATTCAGATTTGTAAACACACACATGGAAACATAATCCTTTCCTCATCTATTTTTTTTAAAGTTTAAATAAAGAATATTTCCTAACAAGAAGTCAAAAGTTTTCTGAATTGGTTAAATTCAGCTGCACATCTGCAGCGGTTATTTGGTAAAACTGAAAAGTGCTCTACATTTCTTAAGAAAACTCACATGGATTAGCAAGCCTACATCACCTTCCAAAAAGAATTAGGGCAAAACTCCAACTACAAATCTGCAATGAAGAAATTCCATTAAAATCCCACCACAAAAATATATATATATATACTGGGCCATGATAATTTTTAAGAAATGCTGATCCTTTAAATAAAGTTGATAACCAACTACAATTAAGTCTGTGATACAGCTGCTACCTTTATGAAAAGCTTCATCTCTTAAGTCTGGTTCTGATGTCTTTCCTTTTGCTTCTGTAATACCTGGCAAACAGGCTTCCAGTTTTTAGAAAACTGAGAGGCTAAGACTTTCACAGTGGCTTTCCCTTATGGACAAAAGCAACATATTTTAACAACAAGTACATTAATCTTTTCCTCCAGATTATATATCTTAATACCTTTTTTATTTTTTATTTTTTTTTAACGAGTAGCATGCATCAATTCAAGTGAGAGTGACCATAATTGTAAACATTAAGTCAGCCTGTATTTATAGATCTGGATTCCAAAGTTTTAAGAAAGTGAATAAACAAGCACAGAATCTTCTTGTAGCACTTGTTTAGCTTTATAAAGTAAAACAAAACAAAAAAAATTTTGCAAAATATTATTTCATGTTCTCTTTATAGCTGATGTCTGCCTCCAACCCGAAGGGTCCCAGTAAGCGTTAAATCCATCCTAATTCCCCTTAAAGGACCAGCCCAGAGTATTTTTAAATGGAGGAATTAAAATTCCCCCAGCCTAGAGTAACCACCACCAGTGTCCAGGTAAAAACACTGCCGAGGGGATATGTTATTTGAGAGGTATCTATTTCAATTTCAAACCCCAGAAGCTGCCAGCCTGACCTGTGGGAAGCATCTCAGACCCAGGAGAGCTACAAACTGGAACCATTTGAGCGCTGCTTCCCACGAGCCAGCCTGGCCACAACGGTGGTTTCTTGTTGACCTAAGCTTCAAAGCTCGGTCTACACGCAAAGCAAAGGATATAATAAACAGCACAGAGAAAAGGAAATATCTTCAAAGTTTTTGTTGTGCTAAATCAGCATTGTGGACTTCAGGCATGGGAAAATTCAAGCTAAGATAGGTTGACCATTAAAAAGAGTTATAATTTGGGACACCACTAAAGAAGCAAGCAAAGGAAAATTTATAAGACCACAGAATAAATTACGAGGATCGGTTTTTGGAAATGGCAGCACCAGTTTGGTTCCCATCAAATCAAATATTTGTAGAAATGATAAATTGCAATCTCAATCTGATATCATAATTTGGTTTTAATTGTAATTTATTTTCATAAATCCACAATTGATAGATCCTTGTTTGATTCAACAAACTCGTGCTAGGCAGATTTATATTCAGGCTTAAATAATGTAATAGGACAAGCCAATTTAAATATTTAATTTTAAACTCCCTTTGTTTTTCATTTCTGCATCAGCTATTTTCTGAAAGATGCCCAGGTTCTCATTTCCCAGTGACCACTAAAACAAAGTTAATTTTGCAACCTAATGTAACTTTCATATCATATGTAACTGGCTTTTTTTGCCATTCAGGTTGGAAGGCTACATATTCATATTTTAAAATACATACATTTTGAATAGAAAATAATAGGGCATGAATACAATTTTCTATCATAAAACCCATAAGAATTGGAGTCTGAATGCCTGTAAAATGCAGTTTAGTCAGGAACAGAAATACAATAAAGACATCCAAAAGCTGCAAGATTTTGTTCCCATTACATTGTGCCAGCTTAAATAACGTTACTGACCAGCCACAGAAGCTTCTGGGCTATCACATACCTGCTGGTACTCGGAAACTGGGAGCCATAAATCCCTGGAACTGGGGACACTGACCCTGCCTGGGAACCCTTATTCCCCCTCAATCTACATAAACAAAGAAATTAAAATTAATGAGGAGGAATGAAAACGGGTGGCAGATGGCAGCCCTCGTACCTCTTGTAATAATACCCTCTTCTTTCTGGTATTGAAGGCCCCCATGGCCATCTCCACCATGGGGGCCCTGAAGCAGGACACCACAGGCCAATCATTACCTGGAAATCAGCCCTGAGGTCCTTGAGACTCACAGACATTTAACACTTCTCTACCAAACATAGCACCTCTTCTTCGTGCGCTGGTAGTTCAGTTATACTCAATGAATACCAACAAAGTTCTGAGCAAGTGCTCTGCAGAGAGCTGCAAATACAGTTTAAGTTAAAAAGAGCCAATAAAAGCACACCTGCTTTTGCATATTGGATAGCAAGCTCCAAAACATTCTGTTATCTATCAGGATAATCTCCAAAAGAAATGCATGCATGTTTCACTGCAAGAAAAACTATCTCAGGGACTCTCTGGAAAGTTTAAGGCAGTAGACATAAAGGTTAAGAAGTCGTTTAGCATTCAGGGATGGAGAAACTCCTCGGCTCTAAGGAATCAAATCCCTTGGACAGGCTTTCTTGATGGCTCTGAACTCTGTCACCCTGTTATCCAAACATTTTTTTTTTTTCCAGCGAGCTTGTGGGCTCTCAAAGAGGACATCCCACCCCAGTTAGGGGACTTCCACTCCCAGTGGCTGAGGTGAATTAGCTGTCCTTGCACAGGCATGCATGGAGAGCTGCCATGTTACAGCATGTGACTCTGCTTGAGATCACACTTGTCTACTGAGTGAGCCAGCCCTGGGAAATGAAAGGGAGGAACCCACAAGTGGAATTGCTGGAGGCCAAGGCTGGCACAGAGGATGTCACAGGCTCCGGGTGCTGTGTGGCCTGGGAGAGCCATGCTGACTCCAACCCCTACCACAGCACAAGCCCATGTCAACTCACAGGAGGAGTTCAAAGGCAGCAAAGCAATTCTGAAGGAGCAAGGCTTTGACCAGCGCTGACTCAAGCACTGCCCCAGTTATTGCTGGGAACTGGACTTGGATCGCCGGTGATTCCAGCCGAGTGACCAGAAACTAGAGCATATTCATGTCCATACTAAAACCAAGGAAAAGGGTGAGCTGCTGTTCTGAGCCACTCCGAGCTTCATCTTCCCCTTCCCAGACCCATATCCAAAAAATCCAGTCAGCATAGGCACAGTACTATAAAAGCCCTGGCTACAGCTGACAACTCAAGGAGCATTATCCTGAAGTATTAACGGACCTGTACTGACTTTACACAGAATATAAAAACTGCCCATGAAACACTCCTGTGGCAATCCAAAAATATGCATTTTGCAAATTCAGAGGCTTATGCAAAGATGCCCTTGGTGAAAAGCCAGAGTGTGGTTGCCAAAAGTCAACAATGCAAATTTTTCAGATAAAGGAAACCTGACACGTCCAGCCCCAGATTGCCTGCCATTTCCATTTCAGTTTGGGTTTCAGAGAACCACTGTGGAGCCTTCTGTTTGAGCCAGAAGAGATGGCTGGAGCTCCCTTGAGTCCAGCAACCTCCTCTCTTCAAACAGAGCTGGAGTGAGTGAGTAGCTATCAACATGCCAAACCACACCGGCTGGCTCTTGTTGCCAACCTCCAAAATCGGTGTGGCCCACGGGACAGAAGACCAAGCACTGCTGAAATGGGCTAGCCGAATGTCAAAAAGAGGAAAGGACCAGGGGTACAACCAAACAGAGGAGGAACAATGACACTCACAGGTGTCAACCAGGGTTATGGGGGTAAAAGGAAGTAGATGAGGCCAGTATATGCTGGTAATGAAAATGTTGCTATTTATTTTTCCTATGAGCATTGCAATAATAGAGATATAAGGGGGAAACGGCGATGAAGGTTGTGACCTTGGCTTCATTTCACAGGAATAAGTGCCAAATATTACACCAGGAGGCTGGTGATCATGCTTATGCTGCCTGGCGACCATGCAAAGCATGGCATCTGCCAATTAACAGGCCTGTTTCCCCCTCAAAGTCCAACAGCTGCTGATCTCTGTTCTTGAGTCTATGTAATAGTCCACATCTGTCTCCTGCAGCCTTTGCTACTAGAGGCATGAGGAGCATGATGGTGAAGCAAACAGCTTGAGTTCCACCTACCAGGCAACAATAACATCCTGGTAGCTTCACCATAGGCTGACAATACTGCTGAAGCAAAGAAGTGGCCAACAGACTTGTCACATGGGCTAGAGATTAAATCACCATCAAAGCAACATGCCAAGGAGTGTCCCACAGCTGGGCTCTTGGCTTAGCAAACACCTCCAATAGGACTTACTAAGGGTGTGTGGTCATATGAAGCAGGTCGAGAAAAATTAGGCTTTACCTCTCAGGTAAGGCTGGGGGAGCAAACCCAGTGGGGTCCAGTGCCAATGTCCAGGTGGAGCACAAAGAGTGTTCCTAAAGGTTTGGGCAAGATAACAGGACGCATGGACTGACAAGCGTATTCATCTTCCAAAAGAGCTTGAACAACTAAAATTTCTCTGCTTGACACACAGGCTGTAGGGGAGAGGCAGTTATTAGGCAGCAGACAGTGTTTGAGTACTGGACACCAGCAACCAGGGCTGGTGGCTACTGTGCCTCACCCTCAGGCAAAGGTGTTCCTAGCTACGCCTTGATGATGACAGTGATGCATTTCAGCAGCCCAATGGCTGCCCAGGGGAGAAAAGACAGAATGGATGCTGCTGAGAGGTGAGGAATAGCAAAAGGGATTCCATAAGGAACCCTTCCCTTTTCCCTGCCTGCTGGTGTGAGAATCAGAGCTAGTCATGCCAGGATCCTGCTGTGCCCACCGTGGCTCAAGCTGGGACCTCTCTGGACTATGCATTCCCTCCCTCGCAGAAAGTGACCAACCCAGCAATGGGAGTGACACAGCACTGACACAGACCTCTCCACTCCACACAAGTGCTGTGAGAAGAGCCACACCACTCCAAAGATGGGTGCAAATTTCAGAATTAACTGAAAAAAATCAAGCAGAAAAGGAGAAAATAACCCCATAAATAAATAAAATTAAGTCTATGGCAGCCATGCATGACAAGTACACTGTGTCAAGAGTCCTCTGAAATATGGAAGAACATTTGCGGAGCACATTTCTTGCAAGACCTGGAAGGGACCAAGGTCTACCTCTGTCATACTGATAAGGAAAATTTACCCACTGTTATCCATAAAACAAATGAGCAAGTAGATAATCATACAAATAAAGACCACTGAATACACAGGCAAAAAGAATATAAAGTATTTTTTCCTTTAAGGGAGTAATCAAGGAATCTATAATTAAAAATAAAATGGTTTCTTTTCACCAAGACCTTCAGAAGTCATATAAATCATTTCTTTTTCCATCTCTTCCACACATAAATTAAAAAGGGGAAAATTAATTATGCCATTTCTTCAACTATCTATCAGTTTCTCCACTTTGAATTAAGCAGATATTTAATTAAATCAAATTAATAAAATTATGTAAGGAAAAGAGTTGCTCTGAAACAGTAGAATATGTTACTCCCAAAATGGGCTTAATATTTCAATCAAGCCTTTAACGAGATATCTTTCACAATTCGATTTTTTCTTTAAAACTTCAGCAGACATGAAGATATCTTAATTACTTAATTTAATACTAATAACTAAATAGATTACAATAAATTTGGGCTATATTACAAGTCTGTTTCTTTCCAATCCAAAGTACTATGGCTTTACAAGAAAAATAATCCTTTGCAGTTTTTAAAAATTTTTCAATTAAGCAAAAAGTATTTTCCTTTCTCTAAAGTAATCCAGAACCTGGACTATATTGGTCACTAATGTACTTTTCATCTGGGATACACTGGTGCACTGATCAAATGTGAAATTTGCAGAAGACCATTCTCTATCTACTTTAAAACACTCACATCAATTACTGAAAAATCTCTACAAAATTTAAAAATAATTACAAACTGATCCACTGGCTACTCTAATCTTGGGATTCTATTTTGACTGAGATTCTCTAAGGTTTATTCAGAAAACAGAGTAATTGCACAAACTCGAATGCACAGTTCTCCATCAAGAAAGTCTTCCACAAGAACACGCAGGAACCCACATGAAGTGTGCCTCATGGGCAAGCACCACGAAAGGAGCAATGCTGGGAGAAACACTAGGTGAACACAGAAGTACAGGTAACAAGAAGAAAACAAATGTGCAGATTTACTTGTTCAAGTCAACAACAGTAGCTAAAGTTTATTGATTTCAGTTTCAGCAGCTAAAAATCCATGAAAACATTCTTATGTGATACAGACAATACTATCCCATATTCAAACTTCTATCAAAGTAATAAAATAGGCTAGGATTTTCTCACAGTCATTGCAATTCACTAATCAATTAGTACAATAAAACCTACTTTAAAATGCAATATTATAAAGTGCAAATAGTTTTTGTATTCCATTGTGATGTAGCAGTTTGATTATATGGAATATCTAAGTAAAGAGACTGAAAAAATATAACTGTTAGCTACAAAAATAGATGGACACATTCTCAGCCACTGTCTCTCAAATGTTCCTCTTATATCCACTGTAAAACTATTTCCAACACACTAATCACATCCATTCGGAAGAAACTAAAATTATATGATTTCAAACTATTTTCATTAAAAAAACCCAGTCCTTTAACAACTGCTTTTACTCTTCCATCTAATTATAAGCTCTTAAAGGCCAAATATTCAGTCAGTATACAAAAATAACCATAGCCTTTTATTGAGGATAAGACACCAGAGAGGAGTTCATAAGAAAAATAAAGATGTTCTTTGCCTGCCTCTACCAGCAATACTTTTCAATACAGGAAAATACATTTACTTTTTAAATTTTAAATACATATATGTCGTAGTCTTAATAACTTTGTATCAGAGACTTACTACAATCAAGTCTGTTCACAGCATCATTAAGTTGTTGGACTGCATGGCTAGTATTTCCTTTGAGATACTTCACAGAACAGCCAAGATGTTCAAGAAACTCTCTCTCCAAAAAGCTCTCTCCTAACTCAATACTAAGTAATCTGCACTTATAGCCCCACAACCCTGGCAAGAAATCTTATCCAGAACATTTTTCAGACCAGATAGAAAAGATAAAATTGATTAATATTTGATTCTGACGTCTAAGGACACCATAAGAACAATACATTAAAAGGTTACTCAAATTAGAGGGCTAGCACTTTATTTTTTTCTTTTACCTATGCACCTGTCGTCATACTTTCTATGCAAAGGCTGTTTATTAAATGTAAGCAAAATCCCTGTCTTCCTATTTTGTAACGGTCTGAGCTTTTCCATATTCAATGTATGTTTCAACAAAAAAAAAAAAAAAAAAACAACTCAAATTGATTTCAAGTACAAAGCAGCAGCTATCTCATCCACAAGTAAAAACTACAGCGATGTTCTGCTCTTCCTAAAACAAGCTTGAAGCCATGATTATATTAAAGACACAGATGTGAGGGGATTTTTCAACTTCCAAACAGACATGCAAGCAAAGTATTACAGTTCAGGGGTGCAGGTAAATGAATAAGCAAGAAAACTACGTGACGTTTGTGCAGCGTCCTCTCAAATCCTGCAATCCCTTCTAGAAAGTCTGGGTCTACATGTCCCTCTTCTTTACTCATGTTCTTCTCACATGGCTTGGTCACAGAAACTTTCCATGCCTGTAACGGAAACTTGAGCCAACTTCTTAAATGTATGATTTCTTCATCTCCACTCATCATCCACTTCTGTTTCTGAGAAGCTCCTCATCATGACACCTGTATCTCAAGAAGCAAAACAGGAAACATCACAGGGATGAAGCAATGAAAGATGAATAATAATATGCCTCTGTGTCTTTAATAAAATCCCAACTTTCATTCAAGTTCCTTTTAGGAAATCAGAGTTCCTTTCACAAGGGCAAAGCTTACAAACCTAGTCTGGCAAAACATCGCGTGCCACAAATGGGGTAACCACCGCAATCTCCCAATCTGCACCTCTGATCCTGACATGAGCAGGAGAAATCCTGTACCAGCTAGCCTTACATACTGTGGAAAATATTATCGGGTGCCAAGCTTGCAGAACTAGTCCGCGGCAGCCAGCTCAACTAAAAGAAACTGCTGACCCATCTGCTGACTTACCCGCTACTGAAAACAATGCCAGTTATCTTTACCCAGGACTCATTTATCCAAGTAGAGCTCTAGCTCACAAGTTAGATGAAAAACAAAGATGGAAGTAAGCCTCTCCTCTACTTTTCCCATTGCTCCCTAATCTACACAACTTCCACAGCACACAGTGTTTTTATACACTTATCAGGTACAAGAGAAGACAAAGCTTTCTCTGAATTACAGCAGCTTACCTACAAGGTGACAAAGGCCTAAGGTATTTTCAACCTGCCATAAAATTTGGCATTGAGGTGGAGGGCACTCGCCTCTCTGTTTCTGGCATCCAAAACTTGGGATCAAGCAGGCCCAAAGCCAAGAGCAGCACTGTTTAGAGTCTAACAACAAAACAGCAAAGGGATGACTCATCTGCAAAATGGAGCATAGACGTCTTGTGTCCAAAGATGCAGCTTAAACCATCTGCCTGCCTTACAGTTTTGCCTGAATGCTGAATGAGGGGGTACAGGAGAATCACTTCTGCAGCCTCCCCAGCCATGAAGCCTTCAGGGCAGATAAGCAGGCACCAAAACCATTCTGCCAGCCAGCTCTCAGTGAAACAGAAACACGAAAGCAATTTTATCTCTCCCTTTTAGGGTTAAGGCCACCTTTAAATAAACATTAGCATCAAAGCCTCTTTGTACCAGAAGCAGAGCAGACCCTACATCTTTATCAGCTCCCACCTTAACTTCTCAGAGTTCCACATCCCATCTAAAATCCCTCTTTATTCTGCAAAAACACTTGACAGCAGCATGCTCCATATGCATGAATCAGAAGGACAGCATAGTTCTTCCTCAACTCCTCCCAGTGAAACAGGGCTCATTTTGGTTTTCTTACAGCAATGAGGGACAGCTGTAGGGACAGAATCCCACCAGAGCACAAAGTTTTGGCTTTCCTTCTTGCACATCACCGTCGAGAAGATAACTGAGCTTTAGACAGTCAAAGCAAGAAGCCCTCTGAGAGTGCTCTGGGTATTGTAGAAAAAAACATCTTTTAAGTAACTGGACAGAAATGTATTTGCTGTGCTGGGATTACATGTCAAAGAAAAACACATATTCTCAATTCTGAACTCTTGATTAAGTCCTTACCTTCAAAAGTGCTTAGAAGGCAAACAGTCCTGAAAGCTTGTGCCTCAGTGATCATGCCTGCTACTGAGACATGCGACAGCCTCCTCAGCAAAGGTAACTATCACAAATTTCAAGAGCTTAAAACCTTTCAAAAGCACTAAAGCTGAGGAAGACACAAATATCCAGCTGTCAGGACATCCTATAAAATAGAATTATTTTATAATTTATATACAATCCAATTATTTTATGCCATGGCGATTCTTAATCTTTTATCATGATGATCACTGTATACAAAAAACAGAAACCATCATTTTACTATTCCATAGTCATCGTAACTCCACATTCTCTCTGAGCAGCTGAAATTAACTGAGGACAAGTAACTCAATCTATTATTGACATCCTCACTTGTTAAACAGATGTCCACAGTCAGCATACACACCATACAGACTGCAAGACATTCAGGCTACTCACTGTTGCCTGCAAAAAGAGAACTGTAGGAAAAGGTTAATAACTGTCAAACAGATCTGATGCTGGCTGCCACCTGAAACAACCGAGGAATTTTCAGTTTTCTTTTCAACAGACAATTTACTGGCAGGCTGGTACGTCTAACTTTGATCTTCCTTCCTTCCAACACCAGCAGAAGCTCAGTAACAGAAGTTCTGAAGCTTTGTAGCTCAGTAACAAAACACAGAAACCTCCCAGAATGCTAACTCAATTAAAGTATTTTGGCAAGGAAGCCTTCCCTTTATACCTTGGGGAAAATCTCGAAAGATTAAACAGTGCATGTTTTAAAAGTACACACGCCTCAATTATTTGCTGTAACTCTTCATGCACCTAATTGCTTAGAGAGAAAAAATACTCTACAGTAACTTGCATGCAAGTCTGAAAACGTTCCTTGTTTCCCAAAGAAACAATGGTTATACAACCACAGTGATTGTCCCATGCACAGAAATGCAAACTATCAGGCTAATTTCAACCTAATCTCATGCAAAGCACAGAGATTTCAGAGGTGCTCAATTCCTACAGCAGACTTGCAAAGTAAGAAACCAAGGCACCCCCCTGAGCAACATGTCTGGTTCTCAAACATCAGGGAGACAGCATGTTTTGATTAAATATACCCAAGAACTAACTACAGGGCAGTGAGAAGCTGCTCAGGCCCTGTGCTGTTGGGAAAATCAGGGATGCTAACAGCACCGCTGTGTAATGAAAAGAGAGAAAGAAGGGAAGATGTGTAAGGTACTGCAGTGCCACCAAAGCCAAGAAAGCTGCAGGAAAGTCTTATCTTCACTAGTTCAGGTGCTCACAGAGCTACCTTTGAATCTATGGAGCAACACAGCAATGCTTTATGAGTGCATCACAGCTTCCATCTCTATGTGGGCTGATGCTGACATGTCAGCAGCATTTCTCAGGATTCATTAAAGGCACTCAGACAGCAGCTGTCCTGTTTCACCAATGGGAATCTGGAAAAGCAGACATACAGTGCAGCACAGGTGGCCTCAGAAAACCCTAAAAAAATACATGCTTCTCAAACCCTTTCAACAAGATCCTCCCCAGGCAGGGTAAGCTAAGCACTGGCACGACAGGTCAGACTGCTGGTCCATTTGTTTGAGAATCCTGCCACCTATGATCAGGACCAGATGCTTCAGAAGGTGGAACAGCTCAGGTAGTGAACAATGATGTAATTCCCCCAAAAGGGAAATTCCTTCCTGACCTCATCAATTAGCATGAAGGTTTATGTGCTTAATTTATTTTTAATCCTATTTACAGCAACTCTGGACATTGTCATTACATATATGAATGCCCAAGCCTGCTTGAAATCCGACTAAACTTTTGCCCTTGGTAATATTGTGTGGTGTATTTATGCCTAATGTCATTTAAATATCCCTTTGTTCTTGCACTACAGGAACTAGCATTGCCATTAACCACCACTGTTCCCATTCCAAGAGCTCCAGCCTGCCTTGCACCATAAATTTCCATGCCACACTATGCCCCGTGACAGGACAGGAGCACAATCTGAGCATCTTTAAGGCAACAACTGAGCAACTTCTATCAGATAACTTGCAACATTTCTTTAAGCTACATTTCTGGGATCTGCAGGGAAGTTGGCAGCTCCACCAAGATTTCAGCAGGCCCTACCCTCTTCTAGATCTTGCAAGCTCACTTTTATGATGTTTTCCACTGCAGAGCTGCCACCCTTATAAGAAAGATGTTTTGCTCTGTTGTGCACTTTGAACCTCCCCCTCAAGATTCCGATAAATTTACTTAGAACAGACAACAAGCACATTATCCTCAGCTTTTTAGGGGCTGTACAGGAACCTCTCTGAGCAATGAACTGTCATCTCCAAGCCTGAAAAAAGAACAAAAGGGCCCAACTGTGCAACACCAATCCCATTTTGCTCTTGGCTGATGTTCTTGTGGGCTGCAGGTCCCCCTGTGCAAGAACTTTAGCCTATGTTGCTACTTTTGTTCCTTATGGATGAGCTCATGGCACATTCATCATGATTATTACACCAAGTACTTATTAAAGCTCCAGTGCTCTCTGCTGTTTCTGCTCATACAATGTATGCAACATGCATCAAGGAATAAAGCCACACCTTCATTCAACAAAAGCTTGGTGGAGAAAAAAAATACATATGCAAGCAGCAGACAAGAAAGGGAGACGCTTAAAGCACACTTGACATTCTGGATCCTCTTGTCTCCCCGAGACACAGTCCAGCTTTCAGGCATTACTTGGGCTGCATTTTCTTCTCCAAGTCTTTGAAGCTAAAACTTTGGACTCCACAGGTTCTCTCAAGAAAGGAAAAGAGAAAGGCTGGTATCTCATGGGAAGATGGCCTCCCAAGGAGATGACAGAGTTTTTACAGCATCTGTGAGAAATACCACACAGTCATCACTGTTTTACCACAAATGTTGTGATTATGGGCTTGGAACTGGTGAGTTGTGGTAAGAGAATACTTCTTTGCCTCAACCAAAATGAAAATTACACCATTTCATCTCTGGAACAACCTTCAGGCAAGCAAGAGGGTGAGAGAAAAAGCCTGTTCCAGCTTATGGTCCAAAAACAAATGGAGTTCTTTAATGATCAAAATAGCACTAACAGAACTGGTAACAGGCACCATTTCGTCAACAGTTACCTCATTAAATAATCCAAACACATGCAACTTTTTTCTCTATTTGAGTATCAGAGACTGATTAGTCAATAAAGTGATATGTCTCACAATGGCAGTAAAATTGACCTTTTGCATATTTCTCAAGGGCCCCTCCATCGGTTTCACTACTAATAGTGGTCTTAGAAACTCTGTTTCAGAGCAAGGATCTTGACACTTTCTTTCCAAGAGGCCATAAACGTTTTCCTGTTCTTCTGCTTCACATTGTAAAGACAATATACTGAGCTGGGTACTTGTACAATGCTCTTAGGCAATGCTCAAAGAGTGGTCCAAGCCACAAGGTTCAGAGCACTGCCACACCAGCACCGCCAGGACCTCTGATCAGCCAGCAAGTGGTTTGCCTTCGGCATTCCAGAATGTGCTGAGGTTGAAAGGGAAGACAATAATGATACAGAACAATTCTCCCATCAGCAGTGGCAAAAAGTAATCTCAGAGGCACAGAGTGCAATGCTTTCACCGCTTTGGGATCACTACTGCCTATGAAGTCAAAAAGAAGTTGTATCTTCTGTTTGTCACACACAGAAACAGACTTTGGATAAGGAGACTTTTTTAACAGACTCAATTAAGGTATTCTTGGTTGCTAGAATTTTCAATCTGTTGTGATAAAATTAGCTTTAAATAAATGTACAATACAAGCAGTACATACTTCGCCTAAGAAAAAACCCGCTGGCCACTTAGAGATCATGTGAACTCAGTTATTTAGCTGAGCTAAAAACATCAATTATTCCGAGCCTTATCTGACTGTAGATTCAGATCTGTTTAACAACAGCACTGCCACATATCAAAACGCATGACAGTCCACAGCTCTTTACTAAAGCAAGGAAAAGTTCCTGCAAACAATAGTTGCCTTCACTTAACAGTCATGAAGAAAAGAGGTAAGAGTGAAAAACCTGCACCTCCTCTGCCTCTATCCTTCCGACCTTTCCCTGAAAAGGAAAAGCAACTCTTCCTCTTATGACAGTCCACCCTTCCTTCCATATTACAGCAGAAAGAAATGGGTTGCCTTCAACTATCACTCCCTGATGTCCACCAACAAAAGCTGTAGATGATGATAATCTCACTTTTTCCCCCTGCAAGGTTTTCATCAACCAGTATAAGTTCTGCTCTGTTCTTTCAACCAGTGTCACAGAATCTGGCTCTGTACTGCTTATCACCATCATCCAAGCAACAGCAAAATAGTCATTCAAACATACCCAGTGCTCAGTGCTGGGTAAAGTTCACAGCAGCTGTCTGAGTCCCAGAAAGACATCTGAGAGAAGCGCCATAAATAACGACATCACATGGAGTCTCCCATTGCACAACCCACATACATCTTTCCTGCTCAGGAATTTACGCCTCACACCCTACGTTGTCAGTCAAGAGCATATTACAAACCATGTTTCCAAGATGATCCAGAGGATATTTTGGAAAGTAATACAGCCCTCCTGTTGGCTGGGTCTTTTCAAAATACCTGTTCTACTCCATTACAAAAATGACAAATGTTGCTATTATCAAAACGATGGTCTTTCACAGGAGCGAGCTGTGGATCCACATGAGCATTTTACACATCATGGATGTCCAAAACCAGTTCCAGCAAGTCCGACAGCCTGGCAGAAACTGAAGGGGACTACTCCTTCACAGACTCAGGATCTAGGTTCTTCTTCAGATATGCAAATGTAAAGTATTTTCTTGGACTACAGTTTCAGTACATCCCAAATTTGAACACCCCCCTTTCAAGATTAATTCATTTTACTGCTACGTTAAAACTAAACCAACTTCTCTTAAAACACCTCATTCCTAGGCATCTGCAATGAGAGAATCACTTTTCAAAGCAGTGCCTAGATATAATTGAGAAAGAAGATATGCAGCTATTTTATAAAAATGAGATTTTTTTCCTGGAGTTTTGCCACAAAGTGCCTTTGAGGGTTTGGTTCAGAAATTTCAAAGTTAGTTTATTGTTTTTCATATTGAGAACTAATTCCTTTTAGCAATTCTGTTAATCTTGGAGTTTAAAGTTATTTTTATTAAAGTAACGCCCAGAGTTTAGATATTCCATAAAAAGATCAGGAATTATTTTTATTAAAGTAACACCCAAAGCTTAGACATTCCTCGCAAAAATAAGGCAAAGCACCTTCACTCTTAAAGAGGTTCTTAGTCTTTTCAATGAAAACACAGATTTCACAGTGACAGCTGAGCACTGCAGTTTCATCAGCCATTTTTTATCAGAGACTTGGGGGAAAAGTAACTAAGGCAGATTTTTCTGCCTAAAAAAATCAAAAGGCTCATGCCTTTTGCTCCGAACAGTACATGTGACTTTTTTTTTTATTATTCTCTTCTTGCCCTCTGTTACAGGAGAAGTAGCATCGATTTCCACTCCCTGATGTCAGATTTCTCATGAGACATTTGTGCTGGTTCTGGGCTGTTCTGCCAGCAGTCCGTACCTCTGGTCATCCTCCATGTCTCTCCCTCAGCCAGCAGGGAGTCCCCTTGACCCAGGCAATGCCACTTTCTGGTGGAGCTTGTTAGACTACAAAAAACTGGATCACAGCCCTTAACTCTTATGCCACAACAGATGTGGGGCTGCAAAGTGAAGGATCTTACCTCCATTCCCGAGGGCCTGAAGCACTGAAACCTTCTGCTCTTCAGCAGCAGATCTGTCTCAAGGACAAGACTGAGTGCTGCCTTTTGTTTGATCGCTACATTAATAAACAACACCCAGGTTCCTTACCATGACTAAAACACAGTATTTGGAGGGGAAGGGAAACGCCTTTTGATCACTAGTTCTGATCTGGGGCATAAGCAACCATGACTGAAGACTTTGTCAGCAGAGCCTCCTCCAACTGCTGTTGCTCTTTAGGCATAACAGGCCAAATACATCACGGATTTAACGACACGTTTTTGAACAACGTGCTGCTTCCCTGTTGAAGAAGGCATGCAATGACAATTTTCAGCCTCTTTAAAGCTGAAATGAGGGCTGGGGCAAAATCTTTTCAATTCCTCGGAAAGAGATGTTAAGTTGCAACATCCCCACCTTTCTCCCTGCAGCGTGTATAATTTCAGCTTGCTCAATAGCAGCGGCACTCCTGAGTTCAGGAGGACTTTAAAAGGAGCGATTAAGCTCACGGAAGTAAGTTAACATGAATAAACTGCCCAGGCAACAGGGAAACATTCCAGAGCCCTGTGCTGTCACCAGGCTTTTGGCCAATGCTGCTTAATCATATGTGCAAAACATAAATTACAGAAAGATTCACCGCTGGTTAGAATATTCTCAGTTAATAATTTTGCATTGCACTGAAGAAGCTCCCCTGCAAACTGTCCTCAGACAAAAGCATTGGGATGTTCTCCCAGTTTTCAGAGCTTCTACCGCCATCAGCAGTACCTAGTGGTACAGCAAAGGCTTCCTCTGCTGGTCTTCTCAAAGCATCAGGCAATTTTGGAAGGGAGGCTTGAGAGCAAGTTTAGGACCACGTGAGCATCACTCTGCTGAAATTCCTAAATCCTGTGGCTGGCTATAAGGCACCATGGCAGCTGCTGTAGGATACATTCTCATCTGGGCTTGGCCTGCACATACCAGTTCATACTATCCAGGCACGTAACACTGGACTGAAACTCAAAAAGCTTGTGGCACAGGGGAGGATATTTTCACTACAAGGACCTCAGAGTTTACGACGTCTTCTTTAAACACAGACATACTCATGGCTTAAATATTTAAGACTCTCTTGAGCCTTGTCACAGAATTTATACAGCTCTATCCAAAAATCTTTGATCTTCTGTGCAGCACTGAGTAAAAAACCTAACCAGCCACATTTTGGGTTACGAGGGAGCAGTGACTTTTCCACCACTTAGCAGAAGATTATAGTTTTCACATAAGATTATAGACTCACGGTTGTAATGCCATCTGAAGACTGCATTTCTAAAGATCTGACATTCAGCAGCTCACATGGAGACAACAGAGTGGTCAGATTCCCAAAAACTTTGGAGTTACAATTGAGAGCAACTTGTTAATGATTTTCTGCAGGATCTTACAGATGTGAAGTTTTAACTCCTTAGAAAGCCTTCCCTCACATACTTCATGTGATCGGACACCACTAAATACACACATCATAATAGCTTTTTAAACAGTATTGGGTAAGCTAAAAACAGTTCCCCCTGTACAGCATTCTCAAAAATAAATGTAACTGAAGATAACTTTGGCCCAATTTTTGTTAGGTCATAAACTTTCCCCATCTGAGACATCCAAAATTCTGCATGAACTAAGTTCCAAGAGAGTTTGAGAATCTGCTCCCGTGCATGCCTATAAGCCTGACTTACTAAAAATGGATGCAAAAAAAAAAAAAAAAATAAATCTATTGTCTCTCTACCCTATCTGCCTTTGCTTCTAGAATCATTAATTAACAGGGAAAAAATCAGTGCATACATTTGAGGTAAGATTTCAAAAGCTGACTACGCCTTCTGTCCAACACATTCTTGTACTGCAAGGCTGAAAACATAAACCCCCCCTGCAGAACAGGGTATAGTTTCACTGGAACAGAACTTCCGTGGCTGCACTTGCCAGGAAAACAAACCACGACCTGCCCTTCCCTCACGGCTCACGCAGCATACTTCGAACACCCTAACACATGCAAAAGGCACGGGCCCTGGAAAACTTATTGCTTTTGGTGCTTCTCCTTACATGCTTTTTGCTCTGGATAAGTAAGCTTGAGATGCTCGTGCCACTGCCCCAGGTCCATGAATACAAACGAAGCCGCACGCTGCTCCAGATTTCTAAGCCTTCCACTGTGCTTTCAGCTGAGCTAAGAGGCAAACCGTGGAATTACTATCTGCAGCCCGAACGACGGCTGTGCTGCGTAAGCGGCAAGGCGCGGGCTCATTCTGCCATGCTGCTCCATTGAAGCGAGCGGAGCCGCAGCGGGCGGCTGCGGCGGGCAGCGGCGCCGGCGGAGATGCGCCACTGGAAAGGCTCCGTCCCCTGCCTGCTCGCCCGGGTGGGCAGGGCCGGTGGGAAGGAGGGAGGGCTCAGCTTTCCGGACAGCCACGAGCCCCCGTGCCGGGACATCGCTGCGGCGCCCGCGGCGCGAACCCGGGCACGGGACAGGCGGGGAGCGCTCCCGCGGAGGACGGAGCGGACAGCCCGCCCAGCCCGGCGGCGGCACGCAGTCCTCCCGCGGGAATGCAGCCGGACCCGAATACCCCTACCCCGCCCCCGACCGTGCTTTCTCCTCGGGCGGCCCCTTCCCGCCTCGCCACGGCCCCCGGCGAGGCGCCCCCTCCCCTCCCCTCGGCGCGGACGGGGCGCGGGGGGCGGCGGGGCTCGGGCGGCGCGGCCCCACTCACCGCCCGGCGGGCGCCTCCGGCCTCCGAGCAGCAGCGGCGGCAGCAGCGGCGGCAGCAGCGGGAGCCGGCGCGTCCCGGAGACGGAAGCGCGGGAGGAAGTGAGGTCGCGCCAAGGGGAAACGGCGCCGTTTCCGGGGGGTGGAGGGGGATGCGGCCCGGGGGTTTCCCCCGCGACCGGGGAGATCTGCGGGGCGTGGATCTCTGTACCTCGTAAACCCCGCCGAGTGACGGGGACGCGCTGCGGAGCGGGGTCATCACACGGGCAGAGTAACGTGGGAAGGACACGGCACCCGCAGCCCCGGGGCTCCGCGCCCTCCCTGCTCCCCGTGACCACAATCCCTCGGCCCCGCGGAATGACCCCGCTGTTTTCCGCGGTTACACGCGAGGAAGCTGTGACAGCGGGTCACCCTTCACCCAAAGGAGCCTTTTCATGGGGCAAACCCACTGAGCCTTCTGCCACTCTCAGTTCGGCCCAGGTCACGTTTTCCAGTCCCTACAGACACTGAAGTACAGATCATTTCAATATAGTAAAACTTGGTGCTAAAAGCCAGGTTTCTTAATATCCAAATGAAACCGCAGTGGTGTTTACCACTTCTCCAAGACTTAATATATTTCAGTGCAGAATAGGTGAAAACCTCTGGACATGAACTCCCAGCACTTGAGCTCATTGTTCATCACAGCCCTGTGCTGTTTGTTCATCACTTGGCCAACTGAAGTTGTGTAACCTTAAGAATTACAGCATGATATGTCTTCAAGTAGTTTACATTATTAGATGCTTTTATTAAAAAGTAGTTTCTGCAGAGTCCTTTCATTTAACTGATTTTGAGATTTACCTAGAAAGAAAAAATAATTGCAGTGTGAAGTCTCTTCTGGATAAGCTGTGACTTGCTTACACAGATTTTTACAGACAGTCCCATTCTTTATAGCAATTTGACTAAATTAAGCTAACCACCTTTGCTGTTAACATTAGAGTAGTGGTTTTAAGTGTCTTCTAGACACATAGTTCACTGTGTCCTTCTCAAAGTTTCTCCAGGAAAGGTTCACAGTATTGCACACACAGCTCCCAAATAAACAGAGAGCAGAACTTTTCTGCAGTCCCACCAGCGACGCTCTGGGCTCTCAAAGCTGTTCACCTTCACCAGGCAGTACGGACACAGTGCCTTCACTCACACTTACTGACTGTATTCAGCAAATTCAACAATTCATGATCAAGGAACACAAGGGTTTCCAGGCAGATAGGTACTGCCTTGCTTTCTAGGGTGCTGTTGCCAGAGAAGGTAGGAGCTGATTTCCAAGGTGCCAGCAGAGAGAGAAATAATTTCAGACACTGCTAAGACTGCATTTCCCTACCCTCAGGTTCCTCTGAGCAGGTCTGCCCTGTGCTGTGTACCTTCATGCTGAATGTTCCAGTGGGTACTCACTTTACCTCACAAGGCCTCAGAGAAAAGCTGCTAAGAACCAAGTTTTAGGAACAGTCCCCTTCCTTTCCCCCTTGCCTTCAGCTATGTATCAATTAAAAAGCGTTGAAAATAGCTCCACATTGACTCTTAAAATCAGCACTGGATATATGTCCTGAGTTCCTACAGAACTGTGGGCTTCATTCCACTGAGAGCTGTACGCTTTCAGTCTGTTTTGGTGGCTGCTGCTGCTGTTCATACTTCCTTGCTGAAAAAAAGAAACACCAATCAACACTGATTACACAGTTTATTCTAGATTATTATTACTATTATTATTATGCTATTACATACATGTATATATGTATACATACATATATACATGTATGTATACATACATACATATGTATATGTATACATATGTTTATATATGTGTTCGTATAACTATGACAGCAATCAAGAAACAGATGTAGTATCAGAGAAGGTAATTTCAGCCACACAAGCGGGAAGTTTCAGTCATCATGTGGAACTTCACCTTTAGAGTGTGGCCTCATAAATGCTGAACACGAGAGTCACAGCCAAATGCCAGTAAATCAATGGCAGAGAACTATGATTCCATTCAGGTCCTTTGATTAAAATAAAGAAAATTAAAGGCTATGGCTTCAAAAGTTCTATTACAGATGACCTGAACGACTCAATAGTCAAAAGGCTGATGTCCGCATTTCTCATCTCCTCTGCAATATACAAGCCACAAGCTAACAATTACATTGACTTCAAAATTAATCTGGTTAGTAAGGCAAGGGGACATCAAAGAGTTGTGTGCAGTGCTACAAACACCATCAGAAAATGCCAGCAGGCATTCCACCATAGGAAGAACATCCAATTTTGTTCATGCAGAATGTGTAAGAATCTTTACATCAAGTCTTTGCGTTTCAAAGGTAGTTTCAGATCACTAAGGGTTATTTTTTGCCGTATATTTCCTCTAGGCATGCATGTAGGGCAGATGTGAAGCAAGGTCATGTGTTTTTCTGAACTGGACCACTGGAATATCAGGGCCTCTTTCCTGCCTCCATCCTGACCTTCGGCAGTAAGATGGGAGCAGCAATACTTGTTGGCACAGTAAAATTCTCATTTATTTTCAATTGATGTGGTTGTCTTACTCGTGATTCCACTGCCCTCTAAACTTTTGCAAACCCGTCCACGTTTTGAAAAGGTCCACCCAGACCTTCCCAGCTCTTTCAAAGTGTAACATGGGATTCGGGATTCGTTTTGACATTTGCTTTAGGATAATTGCACAGCCGCTCCCTCGCTCCATCCTTCCTCACGCAGCAGCCCTGCGGCCGAGCCCCTGCCCACATGGCGCCACAGGCCCGGGGGCGTTCCCACTGCCCAGGGCTGGAGGCCACCCCTTTAGGAACGGCCCCCAGTAGCCCAGGGCTGCCCCCTCTTCCCTCCGACTTACCGATGGAGTACATCTCCAGCTGCTGCCGCAGGCGGATCTTCTTCATGCTGTCGTAGAAGTTGGGCTCGGGCGGCGTCTCGGCGGCCGGGGGCAGGGTGAAGATGCGCATGATCCTCCTCTTGTTCCTGCGAGGAGGAGGGGGCACGGCGGTGAGAGGTGTCCCCCTCACGTGGGGGCCCCGCGGGAGCCCCCGCCCCGCCCGGGCCTCCTCTCACCGCCGCGCGTAGACGAGGAGGGCGAGGCTGGCCAGCACCACCAGCAGGTACACGTTGGTGGCCTCGTTCCACGCCTCGTGCACCGAGTAGTCGATGGCGCCGCCGTCGCCCAGCGCCGCCGAGGCGCCGCCGCCGCCGCCCGCCCCGGCAGCCCCCGCCGCCGCCATGGGGAGCGCGGCCGGCAGCGGCGGCCCCGGGAAGTGACGTCAGGCGGGCGCCATGGCGGGGGGGCCCTGAGGGGCGCCGTGAATCGCAGTCGGTGCTGACGATAAACTGTGCCGGGGAGCGTGTTATAAGTGCATGTTTTGGAGTTGGCTTTTCGCATATAACAAGCTGATTGCTTTATGTATAATATGGAAAGGTTGTATTGCATGTTCTTTTATTAATAGAATTTGAAAAATGTGATAGATGAATATTCTTAGATTGTAACAAAGTAGAGATGGGATTGTTGTAACTCCTCAAGTAGATAGAAAACAGGAGGGGCATCTGGAATTCCTGAAGATAAGGAACAATTGAGCCTTGTTGAAGAAGACTGATTTACCACCTTCATCCAGACTCTACGGAGCCCCATAAATAAACTGTATACTTAAGAGGGGGTCTTGAAACCAAAATGAATATTTGAATCATGTATTAGCTCATTTAAATATGTAACACAGAAGTCCTTAAAACAAAGGATATGAAAAGAGACGACCGTGCTGATCTTGTTGGTATCAGCACCTCGGCTGAAAAGAGCTTTGTTGGTTTTTTTTTCTCCTTATTGTCTATTTTATTTTACTTTTATTAAACTTACAAATTTTACATAATAAGTGAATCGTGTTTTTCACAGAGTGGTAATGCCACTGCTTGCCAAAGCGTATATGCAGCAAAAAACTTTGATAGTCGGTGCGCCGGATGTGTGGGACACCACCTGGCACCTGGGCTTGTGCAACTCTGAAATAAATCATAGGATCACAGACCCAGTGAGGTTGGAAAAGAGCTCCGAGACCATCGAGCCCGATCTATGACCGAGCACCGCCTTGTCAACCAGATCACGGCACCAGGTGCCACATCCAGCCTTTCCTTAAACACCTCAGGGAAGGGTGACTCCACCACCTCCCTGAACAGCCCATTCCAGTGTCAAATCACCCTTTCTGTGAAGAAATTCCTCCTAATGTCCAACCTAAACTTACGCTGGTGCAACTTAAGACCAGTCCTCTTGTCCTGTCTTCTTACCATGGGGAGGAGGCCAACCCTCACGTGGCTACAAGCTCTTTTCAGGGAGCTGTAGAGAGGATAAGCAATGTCTCTTTCAGGTGTGTAGTTACTGGCTTGTTGCACGCTGGGTAACAAATCCAATTTTTCTGGACTGTCCATGAGGCCCTGGGGTGCCTTCCCACACTTTCATTTACCCTCCAGCTGCCAGGCCCTGGGGGAGAGGACATGCAGAGGGGACCACTCCTCTCCCAGGGACACGGAGATGTAACAAGGCTTTGGTTTTGCAGTGCCAGCATCCAAGGCAAAGGCACAGATGGGTGAGGAGCCAGGAGAAGTGTGAATTCAGCAGCTCTAGGAGCCTGGCAGGCATGGAGCCATCTGGCTGGGCTGGTGCTCATGCAGCGGCAGTGGAATTATGTGAAATGTAGTTCTACAGTGTGAGGTGTCGAAAAAGAAAGAAGTTCAGATTGTCACGAGCTCTCGCTTTTCACCTACGAACTAGATGTGACAGTTAAAATTTGTCACAATAGAAAAAGCACTTTCTGAAAGATTTTGCACCCCTTTTTTTTTTTTTTTTTGGTTTTGGGGTTGTTATTTGTGTGTGTGTGTGTGTGTGTGTGTGTGTGTGTGTGTGTATGTGTGTGTGTGTGCCAAAATGGGAGTTGCTGGTTATTCCGGTGCTGGAATAACATAGTTTAATTGATGGTCCATATGCTCCTGATGCTAAAAGGCACAATTCTAGGATTATGCTTTGGCAGAGCAAGTGTTTCAGCTCAGAGCCCTGAAACGTTTTCTGAACGGCCTCATGAGGTGCAGGTAAACCAGACTGCTCTAACACTCACATACACTCAAACTTTTTCCCTAATGCCTGATGTGGAGTGTTTGAGCTACATGAGAGGTTAGGTGTGTTTTTTGCTAGGGCTTTCTGCTTCTTTCTATCCACCTCTGCCCCTGCTACTACCTTTTACCATAGCTTCCTTCAGATACTAGAACTGTTACTATTTAGATATCAGCTATATGGTCCATGTCCCTCTGCTTAGCATGTATTTGTGTTATGGTTGCCCGTCTTCACCCTTTATAAGGCAATCAAGGGAAAAACCCAAATATTTTTGGGGCGTTATTTATCTAACCTATGTCAAACATTGAGAATTACACCTCCTATGCCTGGGAAATGCTCTGATCCCTTATGAATGCAGGGAGTTTAGACACCTCATTTGGATGGCACTTGCTTTGTAGATGTCTAATCAGCCTGAGGAAACTCCATCCTTGGGGGAGCTGTATTGTCACTGCAAGATGTTCCAAGTCTTTCTCTTTCCATGGTATGGAACAGATTCATTTTAAGAGGCCTTAGATCAGGACATAAAAGAATATGAGTGAAAATGACAATATAAAAAATAAAAACCTAAGGCACTGGTGTCATGAGAAAAGTTCCTTGCCCCACATGGTGTGGGAAAGGAGGATAGAACAGCAATTAGACATAATTCTAGGTCATTAAATTGGGATGGCACCCATGCACAGAACTGTGGAAACCACTAAGAGAGATTAAAAAAAAGTCACTTATGCAACATGACAAAAGACAGTTAATTAAGCATGGTTTCAGAGGGATTTTAAGCAGTTTCTTGTGAAGTTGAGGTTTTTTGTTTGCTTTTTTTGTATGTTGAACTTTTCTGCTAACGAGCCTGACAAGAAAGCATTACACATCTTTGAAGAAAAGTGGAAAGAACAAATGTAAGTAACTTTAGTGCTCTTTATATTCCATTACTGTCTCTAGACCTCAGCTGAGATCAGGCTCCCTTGTATGAGGAGGAGAGAAACTGTATTTAAGCTGTAACTAAAGGCACATTTTGTATTAATCCCACAGCTTGCTCTGGACAAGCCAGGAAGGGACTGGGGAAATGTCCCTGGGGAAGATGCCCCAGGACTCTGCACGAAGAGGAATCCAAGGTCTGCATCCACAAAGCATGACCTCAGGTCCTGGGATTTTCTCTGCAGCCTCCAGCGCACAGAAACAGACTGCCTCACTAGCATTGCCCAGTTCATTTGATTTAATGAAATGCTTGATTTAAGACTTTGATTATTCACCCACCCCCAACCTACAAGACAGGCAAAGACAGATTTTCTTCTTCCAGATACCCCTCTGAATTTAGTAAATGTGAATCAGTGGTTAGGACAGGGTTAGATCGAGGAGCACAACAGCTGGTGCTGCCCTGAGTGTGACAGCCTTGCAAACCTGAGGAAAAGGGGTGATTTTCCCCTTACTTGACTGTAGAAATAGGAGTTCTGGGTGTGCAGGCCTTCTGCATGACTTCCTTGCTGGTTCAAACAGCAAAGTTGGTTTACTCTTAGGCCTATAGGTTAGCTTGTCTGGTACACTGTTGCTTCCTTTTAGAGCCTGGGCTTTTGTTTCAGTCTTAGGCTCCTAAAGCACATTCATTAGTGGGAATGCAAGCTGCTCTTGAATTCAGTCAGAGCATAGTCTGGCCTTGCAGTTGCAATTTCGTGTGAGAAATTGTGTTACCTGTCCATGTAGGTTTATGTAGCATATTTATTTGTGGCTTGGATGAGGTGGGATGGGATAACCAATGCTTCTGTAGGCTGTTCCTGCATGAGGACAGAATGTTTGTTTTATATTTTCTTATACAAAAGCTGTGTGTAGGGAAAGGACTGTCATTTCGTGCTCTGCCTTTATAGCATCTGACCTACAGGATCTTGACCTATGACCAAAGCCTGCAGGCATCAAACTAATAATATGTAATAATTATGTATGGCACTGGCATCAGCTAAATGATTAATGGAGACCTAAGACAATATGACTCCATTTCAGCATTACAGGCAATAAGCTTGAGGGGTTTCAGTTTGAGTTAGACACAACACCCTACTCTCCCTCCATCCCAGGAATGAGCTCTTAGGCAGAAAATCACTTATAAATCCCAATTTTTACGGAGACTTTGTTCATTCCACAAAGAAATCCAGAGTATACTTGATAAAAGTACTCACTTCAGTCTCATAGATTATCAAGAGAATTGCTGAAAAGTGTCTTCCAGCTCTACAGGGAAAGAATTCACTTTCCAAAAGTCATTAGCATCCAGCAACTACTAGAAATTTGACTGAGAGCTACTGAACGCTATCAGTTTTGAAAATCCAGCTACTGCATATCCAAAATGTGAATGCTGGAAGAGTAAGCTTGGTCTTCTAAAATTATGGCCAAATGATCTCTCTGTGTGTATATATGTATAAATATATAATTTTTAATGCATTTTGAGTTACTCAGAGCTAAATACAATCAAAAATTGCTGAGACATAAATATCTCTGTAATGTAAATATATTTACCATTTAATCCTGATAAATACTGGATTGTAGATTTCTGAACAGAGACTAACAATTATTGGAAATCATGTGGTCATCTCAAGTATACAGTGCCTCAAAATAAAACCACAAAATCCTTTTCCTTTTTTAAAAGTACCATCTAGCATATAATTTATTTGGTTGGACTCTACAAGTATACACATTATATCACGCTAGAAGAACTTGAGAACCACTTTTTTCTTGTTCCCAGGGTCTCTTGACTGTTGGTAAGACGTTACAGTCATAATGATAGAATCGGTTTACAGTTGCATATTCTGCCAAATAGCTCACAAATTATATTTGGCAAACAACACTGCCTCTGTTTCACAAAGATAATGATCTGATGTTTTGTTTATGTGGCAGCAAGGAAAATATTATTTTAGAGCTCGTGACAGAATTTCAAAAACTTTGTGTGGTATTCTAAACTTCTGATACATTTAAAAGTTACCATTCTATTAAATACAGAGTAACACAGATTTTCAACAGATCCTTCAAAAAGAAAAAAAAAAACTAAATTAATGTTCAATTAAATATATTCTGTCCATTTTGTTTCACATTTACCCAGACCTACACAACAGCTGGTGCAGATACTCATTCACTACTTTTTATGTCTGATGGTGTCAAACATACTGCTGAGTTGCCATATGGGCTGCTCACCACTACAGGATTTAGTGTTACAGGGAGTGCCTTCAGGATGTAGTCTGAAATCCATAGCAGAAAACAGGAAATGCTCCATCAGACTTGACCCCCAGAAGCATGCGGCCAAGCAGGCAGTTTGGAAAGGAAAACAGCATAACTTTGACAGTGCTGTTCTTTGGATGGCTCAGAGGAGAAAAGGAAAGGAGTAGTGGGTTTGAACTGAATCTGGGACTCTGCTCTGAGACAGGCAGTTTCCATTCTGTAACCTGTGGTACAAACCTACCTGGCAAGGGCTAAACTTTAGTGGGAGATCGTCCAGGAATTTGTTTTGGCAACAGCATTTGGCCAAGGATAGAGTCAGGAGTGGGCCCTGACACAGCTGACACCCGCAGCCAGACTGTCAGCAGGCTCAGCTAGCACACCCTAAGTGTCCTGGTGTCCCCCACTGCTCACACAGCAGTGTCCCAGCAGAGTTCAGGCTGGGAATTCAATGCTATTGCTTGAGTCTGGGAGACAGCTTCTGCTTTGATTCTTTGTCTGGCAGCTGGGTGGGTGGGTGAAATATGCTGTGGGACTGGTGCAGGGATGGCAGAGGAGGAAGGGAAGGGTAAGGTGGTTACACTAACCTCAGCAGAAGGACTGCCCTGTCCCTTGAAAGGGGACCAAGCCCAGGGCCTTCATCTTGATGATGACAGCTAACAAAAGCCCTGGAATGACTGCGATCATATCTGCCTCAGCACTGGCTGCCTAGGGTGGTTTGGGGACCCACCTCTGAAGTTTGCTGAAGGAGATAAGCATCAGTAGCTGTCCTTCTCCTTGTGTGACCTGCATGTTCGTGCAGTTTCTTTGACTGGACTTTTGGGATGGAAGAACAGTAATACAATGAGAAACATGGCAATGACCAACCCCAGAGAAGCATCTTTTGTGGGAAAGGACAGGGAATGTGTGACACTTGATCTGAGCTTGAGATAAGAACCAGCAGCTGTTACTGAGGTTAGGCAGTGGTCTTAGCAGGGGAGGTCATGGCCACTGGTCATGTCCACAGGGGAGATCATATCCAGCTGCCTGGGGAGTGGGTGAGCAGAGAGAGATTTGCAGGCTCCCAGCTGTGAACATGCCTCTTCCTGCCACTAGACAGACAAGAGCTGCTTGTGCTGAGGCAGCAAAGTTCCTGAATGTTTATCAAAGGCTGTGACTGGTGGTAAAGATTGAAATGCCCAGGAAAGAGAATTGGGAAGAGGGAAAACTACTTCACGTAGGGCTGTCCTGCCTTTCTTCGCCCTCTCTGTGCCTTGCCTCTTTTCTTTAAGGGAAAAGAAGCTGGAAATGTGGGAAGGACTGGATTCATGCCATCTTGAGATTGCAGAAGGAGTTAGCAGGGAAGAATAGAAATGTGCATAGGGTACAAACATCTGATTTTACTGAAAGACTGGAAGGAGGTGACACGCAAACTTGGTTTTAGCAGGTTGACACAGAAGCGGACAGTAAAGTACATAAAGACCATGAGCAAGTTAAAGGGGAAGTGGCATACGTGGCATTTGTGGTTAATAGCTCAGCCCCTGTATCTGTCTTGTTCCTTCAGACTCACTAAAGCAAACACAATGAGATCTTTAAGGGGGTTTTGGACGTTTGCTAGGAAAATACTGGCTGCAAGGCCAGATTCTGCCTATGTCTGGGCTTCAAGAGGCAGCTGCTAATAACTAACGCTAAACTGACCTTCATGCTGCCATCTAGCGTTTCCTCACAGGCAGAAACAACATCCCAAAAAAGAAACTGCAGCTCTATAACGCCGTGTTCAGAAGAAAACTGATTTATTCCTGCTGAGATGCAACACTGGACAACACACAAACCGAAGGAGAGAGAATGGGAAAGAGACATGGGGAAGCCACTGCTTAGGGTGAAATATAGGAAATGGATTTGTAGAGAATTCTTAAAGCTTGACAGAGGGTTGATATAGTATGCATCTGTATGCAAACTGTGAGATAAAAAATGCTAACTTAGAGATGCATGGAATAGGAAAGACATTGTTGAGAGAGAAATGGAATTTTAATATCTGTACCATCTCACCCTTCACATGAGACTGAAAATAGAATAGAAGTTTTTAAAAGGCCTCTTAGTTACCCCATCTCTAGGTCAGATAAAGGAATAATCTAACATGAATGTTTAGGGAGACACCTTTTCCTAAAAAAAATTGTAACTGTTTCATCCAGGAACAGAGAATCATTTCCATGCAAGATAATTATTCTGAACCAGAATTTTTCCTCATTTTTTTTTCCACTCTGTGAAATTAATATGGCAAGGTGCAACAGTACACAACAGGGCCAGAATCCCAGCAGAAGAAGAATCTCTTAACCAAGAGAGACCAGCACAAGATGCTTGTCAGGTTATTTGTCCTTGCTACATTCATAAAAACCCCTCATGGGATGGTTATTTACAGCTATCAGATGATGATTTCCCTTTCAAGTGCACATGATGGCTAACAAAAAGTAAGAAGTTATTGCAGGGGAAACATGCAAAAAATTTGACTCTTGGCCCTTTAAAGCCTTATCCCTGGCTTTTAAGAAAACAGACTGCCCAGAGGGCAAGGAAAGACATAATCAGCAGCTTTTAAAGGGCTCATGGTGGCATTGTATGGTATCAGGAATGATTTTGCTAATTTGCAGGAAAATTTCTCCCATTCATAATAAAATTCTGATACCAGGATTTGAACATTATACATATGAAATGACTGCATGATCTCAGTGCAATCAGAACATGGCTGATTTGTGTGAAGAGGAATAGCAGCACAGAAAAGAACAGAACCAAACTCTTCAAAAAGGAGCAAAAAGGACAGTGTACTTCTCTGCTTACAAATCATCTCTCAGGTCAAAACATGGAAGTTGTCTCTTAGGCCTTTCAAAGATTTAGTCCACAGCACAGAGGTCTTCAGGTGGACAATGGTGGAGTCCATGTTTTTCATTCATATCATTCCTGTTTTTTCAGCAAGAGAACTACATCCCAGACCCCAGTTCCACCAAACAGAGCCTAGTGCTGGATTAAGGCTTCATTGTTCTTCCTCTCCAGCTGTTGGTACCAGGCTGTTGCATCTATGTAGGTTACCTCAAGCTTTTTCCTAACACACCAAACGAGGCTACTCTTTAGCAACCTTTTTTTATGCTTAGTGGACTTTGAATTCAGACCCAATAGAGTTATATGCTCAGAATATAGGGATTTTCTTTTCTAAAGCTTGGGTTTAATGCTCATTGCTGTGGAAGTCAAATTCTCCTTCAGTTATCCTCCTTTCCATCAAACCATGATGACACTAAGCAAGGATAAGTGAATGAAAAGACGCTTTTCAGCTCTCTTCCAAAGCGTTCGGCATTTCTGTGGATTGCAGAGGAGCAAGAGACTTGCATTCGACGGCTTCATCTCTGAAGAGCACATCTGAGAATACCACAGGACAAAGGCTTGAAAACCAAGAACCTGTGTCTGTAACTTCAGAATCTGCACCATCTTCTTGCTTCTAAAAGCGATCCCACACTTGCTGGTGTGGGACACAGGGCCCACAGAGCAACGGCCATATGGCTCCACAAGCAAACTATGCCCCAGCCAGCAGGGAGAGACTGCCAATGAGGTTCTGGCACTGGGGCTCACCAAAATCTGAAGTGAAATGGGGTACTCCTTTCTGAGTGACCACTGCTTTTACTATATGGCAGAGTAGATGAGGGCTTTGTGGATACAACATAGGCCAAAGCCACAGCAATCAGCACAAAGCTTGTGGAGGGGCATGCCATGGTCTCTGCTCTCTAGTCCTCTGCCAACGAGTTAAGGTGGACCAGTATTTTTAGCTCTTTTTCTGTAATTTTTATGATATTTTTTGTGTAAATGTTGCAAAAGACATTTCATTTCTTCTTCTTCATAACTTCATTTCTCTCCCTCCTCCTCTTCCAATGGTAGATTAAACATGCCAATGGAAAGCTTGCACAGCTCTTGGATTGGAGGCATTTTTTTTTTTTTTTTTTAATCAAGAGGTACAAGTTCAGTTCTTCTCAGTTTTGGGGACAGAGATTTTGCCCATCAGGCAAGCTACATAAATAGGAAGGACATCAACTTAAAACATCAGTATGTTGTTTGCCTCATTTGCTATAACATTTCTCTAGTACCAGGCATGGCTGCCTCCCGAATAAGCAGAGTTAAAACTCTCCTGTAGGTGTCTAAGACCTCTTGGGCAGAGGGCCGTTCTGCCGGGTCCTTCTTCTTACATGCTGCATGGATGTCAAACAGATGCAGTCGTACAATGTCACTTCCTTCAACATGGCCCAAGAAAAAATTGGAGACATCTGGGATTTTCCAGATGTCTGTTTTCTCATCATAGGGAGGCATGAGGTCATCGTTGAATGGCACATCTTCTCCATAGGGCCAACGCTGCTCGGGAGCTACAAACTCACCCCGGAGCTCCCTGTGACCACACTTCACCAGCCTGCCAGCACTCCTGTTCACAAGAGGCAAAGCGTCCAAATCGTTCACCAGAACGTGAAAGTCACTTGTTAGGAGATACTGGGAGAGAACCTTGTCCAGGTCATTGGAGTCGCACATCACTAAGGTGCCCAGGGGGCTGCTGTGCAGGTACCGAAGGACACCCACGTAGTCTATAGCGAGCATCAGCCTGCGATGCCAGGTGTTCATGCCCTTGTATTTGGGAATGTGGAGAGTTTCATTCAGGCCTCTCAGGGAACCAAGAGGATGGTACTCGGTGAGGATTGTGAACTGCTGCTCACAGTAGCCAAGCAGCCGGACAACATGCTTGCTCTGAAGGGCCTTCAGCATCTTCAGTCCATGGAGAAAGTCCTCCTTCAGCTCTGAGTTGGTGAGCTGTGAAAGAACCACTTTCTTTTCCTTCCACTCAGAAAGGAAGACCTGAGAACACACAAGAAACACATAAGACACGTGGAGAGCCTTCTTCTATGAACTGCCACCAGCTGCTGCTGACCTCTTCCTGTGACTGGTTAGTCACAACTGCAAATTACAGTCATCAGTTAGCTTTAGGTAGAGCCACGTACCTGTCACAGCAAGCCCTTTCTGACGCCACAATTATATCACGATTTCCTAAGTTTTCTTTGGAATGGACAATGCATATGAATTATTTTACATCACCCAAATAGCCAGTCTGGCCAATCTGCCATGATTGTACCAATCTGTGATTTTGCTTGTGTAGCTGGATGTCGTCTGGTGTCAGAGAGGTGGCCCAGGTCATGCTCTCACACCTGTTGTGTTCACCTTACCAGTAGCCATATGGTCCTGGATGCCTACAGTAATTAGCTGCTGGGAGGATAATCACGACAGCAGTGCTGGCACTAACTAGCCAGCAAACTGTGAAAGCTCTTTATCCAGAGGAGAGAAGAAAGGAAAACCAAACTCACCTTTTTCACAGCACCTTCACCAACACACTTGAGTTTCCTGACTTCCCTATTTATAGCCTCGCAAGAAAGCCACGGGGAACAATTCCTCACCGCGCCGAATTTGAAATGCCCAAAAGGGCAGACGCCAGGGTCCGGCTCGACACGTCCCAGAGGGCTGTAAAACTTGTTGAGGTAGAGGTAGAGAAGGGCATTAAGGAGCAGGACAGCCGCAAGCAGTAACGCCAGCGAGATGGATGGCACCTCTCTGGGAAGAAACTCCCTCCTAACGAAATGCGGTTTCTTTTCCATGGCCGTGCCTTCCGCATCCTCCGTGAAAGACGGAGGCTAAACAGGACCCTCTTCCCAGCCCGGGGATGAACGCCTGTGCGGCTTTTTCAGCGCCGGCCGCCCAGCCGTCCCGCAGGCACCGCGGTCGGGAGCCTGCAGCCTAGGACGAGAGGCCACGCGTGGCGGCGAGACGTGTTAAAGGCGGCTGCCAGCTCGACGCTCGCCGCGCTGCGCATCCTCCCGCCTTTCGGCGCGGGCGGGCGGGCCCGAGCTGCGGGCGGCCGGGCAGGGACGCCTGACCCCGGAAAACAGCGGGAAGCGCGGGGCGGTGGCGGCGGCGGCCCCGCCCCGGGGCGGAGCGCGGCGCGATGGCGGCGGCGGCGGCGGGGCTGGCGGCCGCGATGGCTCTGGCGGCCGCGGTGGCGGCGGCGCTGGGCGCGCTGCTGATGGCGCCCGGCCTCTCGCAGCCCGACGGGCAGGGCGAGCCCGGGCCCCGCGGCGGGGCGGCGCCGGAGCGGCGGCGGTCGGGGCGGATGGACCAGGCGCTGCTGCTCGTCCGCAACGAGCTGCCCGCCCCGGGCCTGAACCTCGCCGCCCTCTCGGGCTCCTGCCACCAGGTGAGGGGCTGTGCCGGGCGGGGGTCACTCCCCAGCCTCCGCTTCTGACAGCTCGGCCCGCGGCGGGGCTGCTCGGCTTCTCCGGCGTCTCCCCGTGGCTTTGTCAGGTCGCTTCGCTTCGGTTTTACCTTTGAGCAGCACGCAGGGAATTCCAGCGGCACGAGATGCTCCAGCCCCGTGGCATCTTTCCTTGTCTTTGCCACCATGCAAGGCAGAACCCCCCTTTCGCTCTCCTTTGGCACTAATGAGCTCCCTTCACCCTCTTCTTCCACAGTGCTTGTATCAGTTCCTGGCGTTTGTCCCACCAAGCAACGAGAGCCTGAGAAAACCAGGCACGGCGTCGGTAATGGTTGACACCCAGCATCCACTCACCCTGCAGCTCAACAGCTCTGTGGGTGACAGAGAACTCTGCAAGTAGGTGGCCCAGCCCCAGGGAATACATGGATAGCCCTATCCTGTATTTTTGTTGGTTTGTTGTTGGGTTTTTTCCTTCCCCTTGGAGCCATGTGCCTCTTCACTGCCTGCTCATCACCTCCTTTTTCCCAACTGTTTAGATCTAGAGCTCAGTCTTCACCCCACTGCTGTAACAGTGGTGTACTTTGGAATTGTGCTGAAATGATCTAGGATCTAGGAGCCAAAATGGTGTTCATTGAGGCAACATGTGCAAGCATCTGGTTTCTCTTGCAGGGAGTCTCTGTCTAGTTCAAGAAGACAAATGATGACAGTGCATGTGTGGTACAGAACTGGTGTTGGGCTAGGGGAGGGTAATGCTTGGAAGAGGCAAGTTTGGTGCTAGATCACAGTGTTGGTCCAAGTTTTTGTCTTGCCTTTCCTAAAGCATTCAGGCTTACAGCCCCCCTAGGTGCTGCAGTGGTACCTGCATGTACTGGGGGTGGCTCACCAAGTTTTGTTTCCTTTATCATTTGCAGGATTCAGTATCATTTTGGAGAGTTTGGCAATTATTCCCTTGTGGTAAAGACCCTAAGTACAAGCACCCAAACTGTTTCTTGTGACCTAATCATCAATGAAGGCCCTATCAACAGCTACCTCCGTATGTAGAGCTCTGTTTTTCCCTTTCATTCTACAGTTTGCATGTCTCTGAGCAGAACCATCTTCCTAAGAAGCCTGTGCAGCCACTCATGTTGTGCTGAAGAGTTGTCATGGGCTTGCTCTTCTTCTTTTTCAACATCCTTGCCTCCTTATGTTTTATACACCCATCTTGAGGCCCTGACCAGGATCAGGCCTCTTCACATGATATACTGTCTGCCCACAACATTTTTGCAGCAGGCAGAAAAATCAGTGGGTATGTGTCCAGAGGAAGATATTAGTTCCTGTTTCCCTGCATGTTTATGTATATACAAAGAACTCTCCCTCTTCTTCCCTCTATCTTCTCTCACAAAATGGGAAACAATTCACAGAGTGTTTGGATTTTTGTTTGTTGTTGCCTTTTAATTTAAAACCTGACCTTTTTCATTTTTGTTCATCTCTTATCCAGGACTGTTTCAAACTCTTGTCTATGTCTGTTCCATTTTTTTCCTTTACATTACGTTATTCTTCAGTCTTTCCAGTTTTCAAACTGGAAATTCAAACGTAAAGAAAAGTTCTCCATGCTTGCTAATTAGGTGTATTGCCCTTTCCCTTTTCTTTTTCATGTTGAGGCTGTTTCTAAATCTCTGCTTTCTTCTTCAGAACATACCACAGCACATCAACTCTTCTCTCACTAGTGTTTTGTGATGCAATGCGGTTTTATTTTGCTCTTTTTATGCCGAGATGTGGAGTCACTGAGCTGCACTTTGAAATTAGCCTGCTTTTGTGTTGGGTAGTTTGGGGGTTTAGTTGTGGGTTTTTATTTTCCTCTGCGATGTGTGTTGCATGGAGAAGGTGGTACGATGATGATCGGGTGAGTTGGGCTTTGTGTTGTGTTTGTGTCGTGCTTGGCCAAGTACAGGTCACTGAATGTTTTTTTGTTAGATCATTTATAGAGTTGTTCTCTCCTCTTTTCATGTAGCTATTCTCTTTGCTTTCCTGGTTTACATGGGGATCCTTGCTATCCTGATTGCTGGACGCCTTCTAATGAAGTAAGTGAACTTCCTCCTTGCACATGCCAGTTTAAGACCACACACCTCAGTGTGGTAATGCTTTGGAGTCCCACTTGCAGCCCTGCTTGCAGATCAGATCCTGTTATCAGGTGCCATGTGCACGTTGTGGCACATGTGGCAAGAAATGCAGAGTGATGCGATTTCACTCGAGGGATATCTCGCAGCCTTGGTAGTTTGTGTGCAGAGCAGCTGATGTTCACTGTAAGCTCACACACACCCTGCTGCACCCTCATGTCCCTTGTTCCTTGTCTAGCTCTGGATCAGTAATCCAAGGCAGTGGGACCAAAGTGCGTGTAACAAATGCAACCTTCTACCCTTTACTGAATGGTGTAAGTCATCCTTGCCTGTAAGCAAGCCGAGAATAAAACCCCCAAACATGAGCTTGTGTCAGTGTACTTCCACAGCTGGACTTAACTGAGATCCTAGGTGCTGGCTGAACTGCAGTATTACCTACGTGAGCTGTAAAACCAGAAATAGGAACTGTCCAATCTTCTGTTTGATGCTGCTAAATAGCTTCTATCAAGGTGGAATTAACTGTAAAGTACTTTTGGCTTTATTTTGTGTTTTAAACTGTTACTCATTTTCAGAATTGATCCAGTCAGAAACTGGGTTTACAAGAAACTGAATCCCAGAGCAACTGATCGTATGATTAACTCCGTGAGTGACCACAGTATCTTTAGTTTGCATTCTGTAGTGTTTTCATCTCTGAGAAACACACACTGTCTGGACATCTGGGGACTTGTTTATTACTAATCACCTTCCCCTTGTCTGTGTTTCCCTTAGCAAATCTTGTATTGATGTCAGATAGGCAATTTTATGTCAGTGGAGAGTGCTAGACTGGGTTTCCATCAAGTGGAGTGGATTCCTGTAAAGCTCTTGCAAATTTTGAACATATAGCTTTGTGCCCTCTTTAGTTCCCTTGAAACCAATGTGAAAATAGTGTCCTCTTCCGACATAGTCAGTCTAAGGGAAATCACAGCCTTCATGGCTGCTTCCAGCACAGCAGGAATTTTAGCAAAAAAATGAACTCAGAATTTCTGTGGCACCTCTAGAATTGATATTTCTGTGTGATCCTCATTTTGTACTAGAATGTAGATAGTTCATCACAGTCTAGGCTTCATATCCAAAAGGTCCAAACCTGTCTAGAATCAAAAGACCTGGAAGTAGAGCTCTACAGCCATTCTTGTAGTTCATCTCTGTCACTGGGATATAGTGATGTCTCCTTCTTTATGCTGTCATTGGGTCTGATCAGAGTGGTTTAGGGAACTCTGTTGCAAAGAAGTCACTCCTGTGTTTAAAAGGATTAATTTTCCACTGGTTTAGCTCTCAGAACAGTCTCTCCGTGGTGGCAGACAAGTGCTGATGGGTTGGGGCACAGGTCCTGTTTGAGAATTGGCAACTGGATCTGCTCAGCTCTGTTGTAAAGCAGTACTCATAGTGTTGGCAAGTCTCTGGCTGATCTGGAGGGGACCCAGCTCTGATGAGTCTCAAGCACAGGCTCATTTCACTGCATTGTTGTTTCTGCCTGGTCAAAGGTTGAATCTGGAGCATCTGCAGACATTATTGCAATGTGGTGAGGCCAGGAAGAGGTTAGAAGTAGACAAAAGGAAGACAGGGAGAATAAAGACAGAGTGTGTGTGAGAGAGTTTGCAGTTTACTGTTCCTTTGTTCCCTAGTCAGCTGGTGCAGCTGCTGACTTGCTCCTCATGTGTCTGGCTTGTTCCCGAAGGAGCTGGGATCCCCGAACACAACGGACTCCATAAACTGTGATCCTGCCCCGCAGTCGTGGGGCACAGGCTCTCGGCAGCGCCTGCGTTCCCTCGACACCTTCCGAGGGTGAGCATAACAGCTTGCTCAAAAGCAGCTCTTCCAAGGGGAATGAGATTTTTCCAGTGGCACTTTGACAATGCATGGCAGTATATGGCAGATGGACAGTTCAAGGCGGTCTGTTTTACTTGGAAGTTAATCGAGACTTTAATTCTCAGATTTTCCAAAATACTTTGTAATTGATCTAATTTGAGGAAATGTTAAAGTTGTAGCAGGGGGTGCAAAAAAACCAATGTATTCAGTGTGAAAGTGCTATGCAAAGGAGTTTGCTTTGGTTCACCACCACCCATGATTTTTGAAACACAGCTTACTGGTTGGTAAAGCTGGAAACCTTGGAAATCTTGCTTTAAAAATAAAATAAATCAAATTTCAGAGTTAGAAATGCATTAGTGGGAGTCGTAATCATTAACTTGTGTTCATAAATATGCATTTCATCCACATGTGATACTTTGTGGTTTTGTTGTCTTTTTAGGCTCTCTCTTGTAATTATGGTGTTTGTTAACTATGGAGGAGGAAAATACTGGTTCTTCAAACACGAGAGTTGGAATGGTAAAGTACAATCGAGACAGTTACTCTGGGTTTTAACTGCAGCAGTGTCTAGAAATGGTTGGTGTTGCAGCTGCTGCCAGGAGCTGTTGCTCAGCCAAAGGATGGGGTGCTGTGCTGGTTTGCCTCAGCAGGGAATCTGCCTGTTGGTTAATGGGAAAAGCAGTGTATGGTCCTCCGTGTCATGCAGTGAGAGGATGGTTTCACATCACAGTCTGTGTGTAAGCTTTTTGTTTGTGATACAGGGTCATATCTTTAACTTTCTGGTATTGCTTAATGACCACAGTCAAGCTGATGTTGCTTAGTGCTGTAAAAACATAATGCCTTGATTGGTAAGCTGATGGGCATGAAGTTAAGCATTGTAATGCCCTTGTGGAGAATAGCAAAAATCCCATCCCTAACATTTTTCCAAGTGCACAGCAATCAGTTCTAACCCTATCCCTGAAGAGTGGCAAATGCAATGAAGCAAGATGATTAGCTCTTTGTAGGTTTTGTTTATAACATGTTTTAGATTTTGAGACATGGATAATTGCTAGCAGCCTGCAATTCCTCTAGAAAATCAACAGTAATATTGTTGAATTTGAGGAGGGTTCAAGGTAAATAACGTGCTCCTTCGTATTTCTCTGTAGGATTAACAGTGGCAGATCTGGTGTTTCCGTGGTAAGTTTTCCTGAAGAATAGTTTTTGTATCAAGTGATTCTTTATCTTAAACATTGCAGGTGGAACTCTGTGTGCCCCTTGCCTCCATGTGGAAATGTATTTGGAGGATGAATTGGTGTTAAACAGTTAATAGCAATCTTCCCCTACAAATATCATAACCCTTGTGAACCAGTAGAAGAGCTAAGTGGTTTTGGTACCCCACATCCTCCTTCTTCCCACTCACAAGGCCCAGGGCCACCCTGCCAGAGGAAGTGCAGTCTCCCTGAGAAGTTCAGTGCCGTGCCACTGTATTAAAAGCTGTCAGTCTGGCAAGATTCAAAGCTAGACTGGTGTGTATCCATAGACAAAAGAGCCAAGTAAATTTTGGATTAAGCTAATATTTCTATAACCAGAGAATAGTCTTATGGGGAAGCAATTATCCCATCTGCCCCCAACATCCTTCTCTACACCAGCTGTGGTTTCTGTTGGAGTGGGGAGCTGGACTTGGACTGTGAATCTAATCTAGAGGGGAGGAGTGGGTCAGTTCTGAACTTGAATCGTAGGTTTGAAGCTGGTGTTTGACTGCTCTGAAGATGCTAATTTAATTTTGGGTAAGGGAATATTTTGATAGCATATGAATTGACAGAAAAAGAGCAGACTGCAATTACAACCCCACCTCAACTGACCACTGAAAAAGGTAGAAGTGTCCCATAGTGCAAGCCCAGTAGCTTGGAAATTCCTAGCAGAGGAAATAAAATCACCCAGTTTGACTCAGTGCATGCATCTCTGTTGGGCCAATGCAGGCCGCTCTGTCAGCTTTAGTGTTTGCTGTTACTCATACATCTTATGAGACACCTGTCAGCTCCATTTCCCATCTGCTCTGTTCTCCAGGTTTGTGTTCATCATGGGGACATCAATAGCATTGGCACTGGGCTCCATGCTGAGGTGGGGAAGTTCCAAGTGGAAGGTGCTTAGAAAAATCCTCTGGAGGAGTTTTGTGCTAATCCTGCTGGGAATCATAGTTGTGAATCCCAATTACTGCCTTGGACCTTGTGAGTGGAGCTTGCTCTCTTCCTTGCATTTCTGTAACTTGTTCCTGCCTCCTTGGCTGGGCTGTTGCAAAAACTGTCAACAGTTTGATGGTATTTTGTGGAGTGCCGTTCAGTTCTGCTCTGATGCAATTCTCTCTGTTAGACTCTTGTGCCAACCACTGTTGATTGTCTTAGTGACTTTCCCATGATTATGATGTACAGAAAATTGGGATGGCAGAGTGGGGAAAATTGGGATGGCAGATACAGTGGATCCACAGGTGCAGTGGATCTCAGCTCTCCCTGAAGCAGGGTCACTTTTGTATTTACAACAGAGCCTGTGTCTGCTCCTCTTTCACATTGCTTGCATGTCTTTCAGTGTCCTGGGATAATCTGCGTATTCCAGGGGTGCTCCAGAGGCTGGGATTCACATACCTGGTGGTTGCTGCTCTTGAACTCCTGTTTACAAGAGCTGACAGTGGGACCTGGGTGAGTTGTGGGGAAATGACAACTGAACTGATACTGGAGCAGGGTTTGGGAGCTTTTGCTCTTGTTTGGGCAAAAAGAACACATGAGAAATGGTAAGAAAACATGTTACACCTTACTTGATGTGTCGTGCAGTGTGACCTGGCAGGGGTCAGTGTTGGGTATGTGCACCCTTCAGTGTCCAGTCTGCATTTTGTTACATCCAGCTTTACTATATTTGAGGATTTCACCAATCCATTCAGATGGTGCTTAAAAAAACAGGCATTCCAAGACACTTTTGATGACTTTTCCACTGCCAAGGAAGCCCAGGGACAGGCATCTCTATGCTGAATCCTGCAGTCTGCATTTTGTCCAGTTAATTTTGGCAAGGTTTCTTCACAGCAGGGGAAAACAATGCTGGGTTTTGGCCTCTCTAGAGTCTGTTTTCCCAAAAGGCTTTTGTTCTACTCATGAATCAAAGTTCCATTTGACATTTTCCAAGTTAAAAAATATTAAGGGCTTTTGTTTTGGTTTGTTTCTCCCCGCTGCCCCAAGTAACTAAGTGGAAATTGCTTGAGAAAAAGAAAGGTTTATTGATAGAATCCAGTTTTGCAATGAGATCTCCCTCTTGTATCTGGGGTACAAGACTGCCTACCAGGAAGTACAGGTTGTCCCCAAGGGCATGGTCTTTTATTTGCCAGCTAACACCCCCTCCCTCCATCTCATGCAGGAAGGACGATTCCCTGCTCTGCAGGATATCCTCCCCTACTGGCCACAGTGGATTTTTATTCTGGTGTTAGAAACAATTTGGCTTTGCCTGACCTTCTTGTTACCTGTGCCAGATTGTCCCAGGTAAGACTGTGCACTTGGACTACTTAATGTGGGGTATCATGTTGGTTCTCTTCTACTGAGTAGAAGGTACATTTTATTAGCCATAGGGAAAGAATGAAGGGAAGAGCTTTCAGGCTAGCAGGATTAGAAGAAGCATCCATCATGTGAACAAAACTTTCTTTACTTTGGTACTAAAGTACCAGGTGTTATACAGGTGATGTCATTCTTCCTTTTTATTTAAAGAAGAGGATTAAAATCTCCCCGAGGTCTGTGTACAGCAGTCTATGATCACTGCAATGCCATCAATTTGTGCCTCTAGCCTGGGAAAACATTGAGCATTTAGTGTGCTGGGTCAGTGGGCCAGGTGCTGTGCAGCTGGACTGTAACCACACTTTGTGCTACAACCTCTCTGCCTCTGTCCTAGGGGCTATCTTGGTCCTGGGGGCATTGGGGACTTTGGAAAGTATCCCAACTGCACTGGAGGAGCAGCAGGTTACATTGACCGTTTGCTTCTTGGAGAAAAGCATATGTATCAGCATCCCTCTTCAGGTGTAAGTAGTTTTTGGTTTGCACTGTGTCAGGAGTGGCTTGGGAATGATACCTGCAGGGGGATTTAAAGGAGTTCAGTGGCTGGGGTGCTCCATAACAGCTGTTTTCTCTCTCAGGTGATTTACCAATCAACGATGCCATATGATCCTGAAGGGATCCTGGGGACCATAAATAGCATTGTTATGGCATTTTTGGGACTGCAGGTACCTCTTTTTCTTTCTGGCTGCATGCTATAATGGAAACTTGGAAGTGGGGAGGCAAATGGGTTTCTTTACTTAAGGCTGCTTCTAACAAAACCTTTTTCAGAGCAGTGCTTTCGTGATGACTTAGCCTGAGGTGAGTGCCAGAGAAGTGGAAGCTAACATGGCAGTAGCTTGCATTAGATACACTGAGACTTCTCAGTTTTTGTAAGGGATGGACACAAGAAGCTTGCAAAATAGCCACCTGATGTTTTAAGGTTGGGCTTATGCTAGGAGTAGTATGTTGGAAAATAAGGCTGAGACACACAAACTTCACAGGTTCATTGTAAGGGTTTCAAAAGTTGCAGGTGTACTTCTTCCCCCTTGCTCATTTTCTGCTTGTCCTGCACTGACAGCCATCCTGCACAGGTGCTGTGTGCTCACCTTCCCTGACAAGAGAGATGCAGGGGTTCACATTGGTGTTACCAACTCCAGAAGCTCACAGCTCACAACTGTTTAAAATACGGCACTTTCTGATGCAGTTTTGAAGCACTGCTGGCTTTTCTGTGAACCAAACTGGAACTCTTGTGCTGGGAAAGGAATGTTACCACAGGTAGCACTGGGTAAAAATTGACTGGAAATATCTGTGAGGCAGAGCTTGGAATAAAAGTCTGACACTGAGGAGTAAATTATCAGGACATATTGCTTAGTGGTTTATGAAAAGAAGCATGTGCTCTGGGCAGGTCAGGGATGCTGTGGAGAAGCTGTTGGGGCTGGCTCTGGTGTTGTTCCTTCATGCAATCCTTACTGAGGGAGAGGGAGCTCAACTTACATTGTGTTGACCTAATAAAGATGCTTGTCCCCTTCCTCAGTTAACATAGTAAGAAAGGGAGAAAAAGTGCACCTCTGCTGCTGATTGGGTTGCATTTACATATTTTCCCCTTGTGTGTCCATTCTTTACAAAGAGTCCTCAGCCTTTCAGCCACTTGGAAATCCCATTTGTGGTCTCTGTCTTAGCACAGGTAGCTGGTGGAAAATACATCTGGCTCTTGAAATGTAATTACATTAATGGACATTAATTATTTTTTTGTATTTAAAAAAAGGCAGGAAAAATTACTTTGTTCTACAAAGACCAGCCCAAACAAATTATGAGTCGCTTCATCATATGGGGCACAGTAATGGTAAGTCTGATAGTTACACAGCTCATTTAAAAAACATGTATTTTAATGCAGTGCAAACATTTCTGAAACATGTTGCAGTGGTTATATAAACTTTACCAACTTTCTATTTCAGGGAGTTATTTCTGCTATCTTGACAAAATGTTCTAAAGAAGAAGGGTTTATTCCCATAAACAAGAACTTATGGTAAGCAAAGAGATGGAACATTTCATATGATTTTGTTGAAGTACTGTTTTAGCTCAGAGAATGTTTTACCTTTTGTACATTGAGATCTGTATCACATAGTTCTCTAAATATTACTCTTTCTGCTGAAAATGTTTGTAGGTCAATATCATATGTGACAACCATGAGCTGCTTTGCCTTCATCCTCTTATTGCTGATATATTACCTTGTGGATGTCAAGAAATGGTGGTCAGGTGCTCCATTTTTATATCCAGGTCAGTAAAATCACATCAGGAGACATATTCCTTATTATTCTTTCTGCACTGATACTATCTTTTTGTTTTCTGTGCTTCCCTTGTCTGTAAGAGAGTAGGGATTTAGAATGAGGTAATCTGAAGGATTCCAGAATTATTAAGTTGAGCAGAACCTTTGCATAGAACTGGGACACTTGAGACCAGATATTTAGGAGAGAGGGACAATCAGTTCTTCAGATGAGAGCTGAAAGCTGCTCTTGACTAATCACTGTTCTGAGTTTGCTATCAAGTCAAGATCCCAGTGAACAGCTGCCTAGTACCGAGCAAAATACCACAGCTGCTCAAAGTTGGTTTTGGAAGGAACTGCTGAGACTTGTGTAACTTAATGGGAAACTCAAAGGCCTGTCAACAGAGTAATACCACTTCTGAAGATGTGGAAGATGAAATCCCCTGGGCAGCTGTGTAGGTTGTGTGTCTGTGATTTTAGATAAGCATGTTTCACAAAGTATCCCACTGTGGTTTGAACCAGTGGGCACACAACGAACATGAGTAGAGAATGTAAAGCCACAGCAGAGGGGACCTTTCAGCAGCTTTGGTCCCTAGTGTCTGGATAGGAAAATAGGCAGGGTGACAGCAGGGTATCATACCTCCTACCAGAAACCGCTGAGCTTTGAAGGGCAGCCTGCATTTGTTTGTAAAGGCAGCAGATCTGACCAGATTGGTTGGCACTTGTCCACCCTGAAAACAGAAACTGTTATTATTGCCCTCATTAATATAATTGCAGCATACTGATTTGGTTGTATTTTCAATTTAGCACAGAGGTTATTTGTATTTTTTTAAATAAATGTTTTGGGAGAGAGAACCCCTCGGACTGTATTTGAAAACAGTGTGTAGCATCTTTGGGCCAAATGCCATTAGCTGTTACTGTCTTGGTGCCACCCTCTTTTATAAGCCTGCCACACTTCTGCCTGCTTGGTTTGAAGCAAACCCATATCTGCTCATTCAGATGGTATAACCTGTGCTTCCTTTCAGGAATGAACTCAATCCTGGTCTACATCGGACACCAAGTGTTTGCAAACTACTTCCCTTTTAAGTGGAAGATGCAAGACAGTCAATCCCACGCAGAGCATCTAACTCAAAACCTCACTGCAACAACGCTGTGGGTCATAATATCATATATACTTTACAGGAGAAGGATATTCTGGAAGATCTGATAGAGGTGGTCACGGTCTAGCAGGCCTAGATTCTGATGAGGCAAGTGGATTAGCCTGAAATATGGTGGATTAGCCTGAAATACTGCCACTCAGGCTGTTTTACTAAAAAGGGATACTAGTTCAAGTTTACAGTGCCATGGAAGTCATCATCAAGACTTTCATGTGACTTAAGGGACAGTATTTTCCTATTTAGCAAAAACTTACTAGTCTATTACAGTTGTTATGTTTCTGTCTTTTGTAAATACTTTACTGATTTCCCTCCTTCATATGGAGAAGCTGAACATATTCTAATAGTTGGGCAGTCTAAGACACCCTGATGGTGTTCCTGAAAGGAACAGCAAGGGATGGATGGTGGTGACTGCAAGGAGTAATCAGAAAGGGCCTGTGGTAACAGTGCCTGCCTGTGACACAGAACCCCCTAACTCAGGTGGTCTGGGGTTTCTGTGCACCCTTGGCACCTCTTGCATGCCTGTCCCCTCTGGATACTGGCACACATTTAACTTGGCCAGTGACTCTCTGGGAAAGCTCTGGGGCACCTCTGTGTCGCAGCCTGCTGGTGCTCTCAGCTGATCATCTTTCACTGTGTTCTTCCCATTTCTTCAACCAAACCCTTAGGTTTAGGATCCTGCTGAAGCCTGAAATCTCTCCTATTATTGGCTTATTAATCAGCAGGCTGCTCCTACAGGTTTAGCAGCCCCTCTGTGCATGTTCTGGGCCTTTGTATAACACACCTCTTGCATGGATGGGGTCCGAGTATCATGTGCTACTCTAGGAGCGCAGAAAGGCCGTTTCCTATTGACTTTGTATAATCACTTGGATATTACAAAATTTCAGTTAAAACAATCCTCTTTCTACATGAATTTGTTTAAGGACCCTGAATCTGAAAACCAGCAATACAGGTAGAATTCTGCTGAGAAGGAAGACCTAACAGACCAATTCAATGTAAGATAACAGTTTTTGGAAAGTCAGGAAATTTGCTCATGCTGTGATTTCCAAACTAGTGCTAATAAAAAATCTGAAATACCTTGCTCTGTTCTCTGTTTATGTGTAAAGATGGGAAGAACTATGACACCCATCTTAGTATAATAACATGGAAAACAACCCCAAAACAAACAGGATATTACAAAGACTTCTTAAACAAGGTTTTATTTATAAAGTTTGATCTATTCACATTAGAAAACCAAGCAGTGAACAAACACTGAGTAGTGTTTGTGTATTGCAGAACCTGTAACTTACAGGAACTTCTTAACCCTCTGAACAAGAGATTTTCCACTACTATGCTGCTTGTTCATACAAAGAAGAGCCTTCCCCTCTCTCCATAAAAGTCACTCCATCAGGATCCAGTCCATTCAAGCAAGAGTCTGCAGCAGCAGTATTTTCTCATTAATGCAGAACCTATGCAAGACCACCATGAGATTCTCCCCACAGCGCGAGACCTGGCGCTCCATGGCCAGACGGAAGTCTTCCTTCACTCCTTTCGTTATACCCCGGGTAACTGTGTGGTGCCTTAAAAGCCATGAAGGAAAGAGAGACAGACAAAATCAAATCATGGTTATCTAGTGAACTACAGTCATTTAAAAGGTACTGCATGTCACTTACTATATATTTACGCTCCGTATCTGAGTTTATTTAATGAGAATCAAAGAGCCTGTGCTATGCTATTTTTTAAAAATCATGTTTAGTAGCTGGCAAGTCTTTCAACAGTTAGAAGCTACAAAAAAGTCTGTACTCTCCCTGCTTTCACTATGACTGCTGAAGGGGGAAATAATGTCAATCTTCTGGATAACAGGAAAATCTATTCTCTTAACCCAGCAAGCAGAGTTCTTGCTTGGGGAATGGAATTTTTTTTCCCTCTCTACCTGTGCTGCCCAGGCCACTTCTTCCCTTGCCTTCCCTTATAGAAGTGAGTCTATAAATGGCTGGGGTTTGAAAGAAGAGTGAAAAGATGAACTTGCTTTCTCTGAAGCACAGGTGCCACCATAACGAGCAGAGGGCATCTTCTACCCATATCAAAGTGCAGGAAGGAGCTTTATAATCCTGTGGGCACTGATAATGCTGTGGCTAGTGAAAGGTACAGTGAGTACTTCACAAAATCCAAATCAAGCCAGGCTGTAAGTCTGTATCAGTAGAAGCCAGCTCTTATGAAGATATTAGACACCAGGCAAGGGGTTATTCTGAGCAAAAGTTCAGGACTTGTTTTCAAACAGAACAAAGGTCCAGCTACTGAGAAAGCTAAAGCAGTGCTGGCTGGGGAAACATGGGATATTGCCCTGTTATTGCCCTGATTATTGCCCATTTTTCTGAACAGTTCCTTGTTCTCACACTGGCCTCAACACCTAAATCTTGTCCTTAAAACAATGTCCTGTAGCACCAAAGCACTATACTTGCACTGGCCCAGAATTGGTTAAGATGAAGACTTCATAACATCTACCTGCAAGCCCTACTTGGGAAGGGGAGAAAAAAAGGCATGCCCTGAAATGAGAACCTTAACACTACTGAAGGAACCAGCATAAATTAATTTAGAGAGAAAAGCATAATGCTAATGCTGAGATGAGTCCTGAGTCATGGGTAAGAAGGGAAGAGCTGGTCCAAACCCAGCAAGCCCACTGAAAGACAGAAAGAAAATAAAAAATAAAGGGTGAGGGCATCTATGCCCATCCAGAGATGCTGGGAACAAGGAAGGGAAACATCTCAGAATTACCCTCTTTACAATACCACCCAACTTTCATGTAAATAAAGAAGTCTGGCATTTGAGAAGAGACTTCTCTGCCAAAACAGTAGAAACCTTTGCAACACATGGAAAAGGCAAAGCCTACTGGGCAATTCTTTGGTAAGCTATGCTAAGTGAAGCAAACCTGCACTGAAAACACTCCAGTATATTCAGAGGCTATAGGATAAGTCCTGTTTTCAGTCTTGATTGCCTTAAACATTGCTGGCAGCTGAGGGCTATGGTCAGTTACAGCCTAAAGAAGAATATGTAACCTAGAGCTACTGAGCAAGCCAGCAGCACTTTGGAAGATGTGTGTTATATTACAGCTGTAAAACAACAGAATTCAGAACAACCTAAACGAAGAAAAGTTGATAAAAATGGATCCAGGAACCAGTTATCTTGAAAATAAAGGGTTATGCTCTTGGCTAATATATGACTGAACATCAGTAGAACTTCTGAGGATTTCTACATTATTAAATTCAATAGTGATTACTAAATTGAGAGGACACGGATACTGGCAACTTATGGCAAAAAGAAAAATAAATGTTATAATAGAACAACATGGTTTGCCAGGCAATGTAGGCACAAATGAAGAAATAATAATAAAAAAAAAGATAATACTGAGTAACAAATTGCTGAAAACCATGGGCAGTAAAACATGTTGACAAAACACAGCACACTATGAGCAGGGTTTTTCCACTTGGTACCTGTCAGCAGTCTGTATGCTGGGCTGTAGCACAGGTATGAATTCCTGCTGCAGTAACCCCATGGGAGGGCTAGAGGTCCTTTAAAAAACAGCAAATAGCAGCATTCAAACACCCAAACACCAACTCCCCCTCTGGTGCAAAATAACTCTCCAAAAAAGGAGTAACAGAAAACCAGGGTGAGCTCACACAGCAGTATGACCACCGAGCAGCCAAAGGGGTGCAGGACTCTAACAGCATCAAACATGCAAATATCCCCAGATTTCATTGCAAGGCTTTTCTACAGTTGTGGACTAAATATATACACATATTTCTGGACAGTTACACCAGGAGAAAGGACAGCAGCAGGTGCAAAACCAATACACAATTGTACTACGATGAACTGTCACAGCTCTTCCAAGGAAGCATGTCAGTCAGAAAAGACTTAATCAGAGGAGCACTGCAGATAGCACAGCTTCCCTCCAGTACTGGCAAGAGCATGTCAGCAAAGTGGGAGAGCCCACAGCTTGGAGTTAAGGGATTGGCTGCTGAGCCCAAGCCGAGTGCATGCACAGCGGGTATCGGCCAGGCTGAGTACATGTGGCGGTATTTGTTAAAGGTTGCCCAAGTATCTTTTCATTAGCCCACAGATGGACTTTTGCACCTTTACGAATTCTAACTGCATATAAAAACAGCTGTTAGAGCATGGCAGAGCACAAATGCCTGCTCAGAGCAACCTCCTATTTATGACCAGGGCCACAGGAACTAACCACCAAAAGCTGTCTCAGCTGAAAGACAATTTGTCTTCTCCAGGAAATAAAGTTTTTATCTCTGTGTGTTATCTAGAACAAGATAATAACCTAACAGATTTGGTCTAGAGCAATACCTCACGTAAGGAGAAGAGAAAGGAGAAATTCGATATATAGGAGACAGGTTTAGCTTCTTAATCTAAGTCTCTTTTAATGTCATCTAAATCTTAGGCACTCAGGTAGTGAGTGCACCCTTCACCCCCAGAGAAGCTACAAAGGGAGCAAAGAAGCAAAACTTGCACTTAGATTCCTGTAATTCTGAGTTAGGTGCCTGCCTACCTTCAGATCTCACAGGTGGGCATTTGGGTTAGCATCTACAGTTGATTAATAGATATGGAGCTTATAAATGTCAAATAAAGATGGCACATTTAACACTCTAATACAACTACAATAACCTGAAATAAAACAGCCACAAAAATTATTCAATCAAATGAGATAATTTTCAAGAGTTCTTGGCATGAGTAAATTCAGTACTTGCAAAAATGGACAAGGGAAACAGAAAATACAAAGGACCAGCAAGATGTTATTGGTCCCAGAGTGGCAGATGTCTGCAAAACGGATTCTGTGCAATTGTGTCTTCACTATTGCTTGCAAGATCTGCAGTCAGAACTAAGCATACTCATGCGCACAGAGTAAAAATTACACTTTCATGATACTTTGTTTCACTTCAAAGCAACCCTCTCTGTCCCCAAGATGAGATGTGATGGGACTATGAGTAAAAGGAAGGACACAGCTTGCAGATCAAGTTTATGCAATTAGGTAGGCTACAATTAGCTTAATTAGAGTAAGATTTATCAAAAAGAGGAGCAAGATATTAAGCAGCAATTTCTTGCACATTGCTCTTTTCCTCTTTAGCCTCACCAGCTAACACTGCCCACACTGACATGAATATCAGATAAACTGTGAAGCTTGGCTTTTCTAGAAGGGAGTTCAAAAGCATTTAATGGTGCTGGATTCAAAGCTCAGAGAACAAATCTTGTTAACACCACAAACAGAATGCACTGGCTTTATCACCAGTTAAAACCAAAACCATGGACCTTCTCATTCCCACAGTGGATGCAAGCAAAGGGAAAGGTTACAAACTGTAACTGTGTATATTTTGCAGGACCCAATTATAAGTCTGCAGACTACCAAGATCTTACTTCATCTTTTGTAAAAGCACACTTCAGTTTGCTTTACTGAGTTCAGAAAAATGAATATCATTCCTTATGAAGTATAAAGTACTTAGATAAAAGTACTGGAAGAAGAATGAGGAATTCACCTGGGGAGAAAATGCCCTGTAAATCATCAAACAAAAAACTGTCCTTATAAAAGACATATAATACCTGCAATACATTTCCCATCCATTAAGATGCAGGATTGCTACATTTATGCTGAGAAAAGATCAGACAAAGAAACAACTGCTTTATCTTTGGCCTGTTGTGTCAAACTCAGAGTCTTTCTGAGCATGAATGAACAGCATCTGAGCTGTCTCTGCTAATTTATGGGAGGATGGTGCAGCAGCTCATCCAACCAGAACTGGTGATAGTTTTGAAAGACGTAAGCAGTCTGCTGACACTGAGCCTACCAACCATCATCCCAGGAAACAGGGCTGCACTGGAACACTTTACCAAAAACCCCAGCTGGGGGAGGCTGTGAGCTAACCCAGGTCACTGGTGGGTGACACCATCCCTGGGCCTCACAGCCAGTCCAGCTAAAAAAATACCTGCAGTACCAGGGGAGAAGACATCATCTCTGACCAGTGGCCTACGCCCTGAACTATCCCTTCCATCAGCTCACTGAGGAAGTGCTTCCAGCCCTACACAGCCACATAAAAGATGCTGTAACAGCTCTTCCAGCTGGACAGGATATTTGACTGTTTTGGCTCAGTAAGCACAAAGAAACAGACTTCTCTTCTACAAGCCTTTCCGTCATTGAGGAAACATCATTGATCAAAAGGAGGTCAAGGCGAGATTTTGTCCTGCTAGAAACACTTCTCACTACCTCCATCCTGACTGGGGGATGAGAACAGAAAGTAACTGTGGCCACGCCAATCAAAAGGAGCCAAGAGAAACAGCGCTGAACTACTGCCATGAAATGGAGACAGCAGGTAAGAAGTTACCAGATGGAGTCTTCAGTGCTAAGCCCTCTTGCTGGTAAAGCTTATTAGTTAACACCATGTGATGCAGCATGCCCTGAAGCTTGTTTTCATACAGCTGGTTACAAGCAGTGAGATATGGCAAGGGTAAGAGTTTGAAAATCTAGAGCTTAAAAGAGAAAACTCTCCGTCACATAATTAAGCAATTGAATTTTTACTTTTCCTTTAATTACACCTAGTATCTCACTTCTGTGTTGGTTAGATCTCTGGAAAATCTATTTACTAGTTAAAATTTGGATCCCATTTTTTGATGTTAGGCACCCATTTTGAAAACTTCAGCCCATTTCTGGTTAGTGAATAACCAGAATACATTGACCCTAAGTGGAATTTCAACAGACTTTAAGCAGTTCCCCTTTTAGGAAGCACAATACCACAAATTCTCATGAACAACCAGGATATTCCAAAACATTCTGCCACTAAAACCTTGCAGCAGATAGTTTTGAGTCAAGACTGAACAAGTAAGAACACCCAGGAAGTTAATCCAAATTATAATTTACTTCAGCATCTTGCAATAAGCTAAGCAGAATAAAATGACCTGCTAATTCTAACAGAAAGGTTATTGGAGTGTTGCTGGAATGTAATCTAATTTATATTTTATACTGAAGCTTTTCATCATTCAGTTGTCTTTCATAAATTTTGTTTACAAAAATAAGCAAAATAGTGCTTTCTGCTCAGCATTTACTCTTCAGCAAAATTAGCAACAACACCTTGCATTGATGCCTAATTATTTGAAGAACTCCTGCAAAGTGCAAGTGTCTACTTGAAAGAACATAATTGTAATCACTTTAATATCAATCACGCTAAAGCAAATGCCACACTCAGAAATGAAGTCCTGTAAAAGTAGGAATTAAAGCTGAAGAACCCCTCAATAGAATACAGATTGGCAGGAGAGTCAGAAAAAGAAACTCACAGCCCTGTTTGAACTCCTTAATTTTAAGCTCAAAGACATGACAAACTATCCAGAAGATAACATGAAAGCAAAGACAACCAGAACATACTCCTTTTTTTTTTTTTGCCAAAAAAACCAGTAAATGCTTTTTTATCCTTACTTGATCAACATTGCTTGATTTGGCAGCAGTTCCAGATGAATTTTCCCTCCTTCCTGTGTTCTTAAATAAGCAAATTCCTCCAACATATCAATATCTGAAGAAAACGTTAAAGATTTGAGTATAGAAATAATGATTGAGAACATTCTTTGTTACACCTCACATCTGAAGCCACACTGCTGAAAGGAGAGTCAAACTGAAAAGCTATGGAAGGACCTCATTATTAAAAGTGATAGAGAAGATCACAGCATGTATTTCTAATCCTCCACAAATTGGTGAGAAATGGCTTTTCAAAGTGAAGAACACATCCGTTAGTTTCTTCTCTTTGTTTCTTCACAGGTAGTCAAGAGGTAAAGAAGGCTAATCTCAAAATTCCCTGGGTTTCACTTCCTTTTTCTGCACTGCAGGTTATGAAAGCAGTGCAAACTGAGGCTGCACCTGAAGCAAGTGCCATCATGGTAGCACATTTATCACCCTTTTTAGTTTTCTATTTTGATCCCTTATTTAGCTGCTTGTTTTGTGGTTTTGGGGTTTTTTTTTTCCTTTTCTTTAACACTACAGCTTATTTAGTTGACTCAGATAGGAGTTAGACCCCCGTGCTTCCTGAGGCCCATGGCTGGATGTCTATTCAGGTTAAACATTAAACTGTCCATTTGTGTGTGTGATGATCAAAATGTATGTCAGCTATCTGAACACATAAATCAGACATGCCTTGCATGAACTTTGACATAGCTCATTAACTTACTCAACCCAAACATGTTACCCACAGAATGCATTTCACAAACAAGAGCCAAAACCATTCAGCTCTGCAACACAGCTACCACTGCCTTTTTTGTTAACAGCCTTGTATGTAATGCCCTGTATTTCTTAATGGAGAGATTGCTGTCACTTCCATGAGCAGCCTGAGCTGCTGCTGTTTTTCAGAATGGAGATGCAATGGCAGTGTACTTAGGGCTACTCTCAAGTGGCAGGGCAGGTGACAGGAAGCATATTTACAGTCAGGGAAAGAGCTGCTGTTGAAACTAATAGTTTTTTCAACACTACAGCACAGGATGTGAAAGACATTCTTGGTTAGAGAAAGGATACTTGTGACATAGTTGAAAAAATTCTCATACTGGAAGTTTCCTTGCTGGCAGATTTTGTTGATAGCTTTCAGGAACAGGTTCTCTCCCCTTGGCCACTCATGCTGAAGCAGAACAACTACGTGGCCCAGTGCCATATCATCTCTGCTGTCTGTGAAAGCTCTGAGCTTCAGGGAAAAAAATTACATTCAGACAATCAGGAAATACCTGTTGCTTTCAAAAACATCTAGGACTTATCTCACCTAGATATGTGCAAATACAGAAGTTCTTTATATTAAGGCAGAATGAAATATACTATCTAAAGTAGATTGGAAGTTTCCATCTAAAATACCAAATCCGCTCAACTGACCTATAAAAGAAGTCTGAACAGAGACAAAAATTTTGAGATCTGTTCTATCTTCTCTGCTCAAAACTAAAACAAATAGAGAAAAAAATTAGAAAACAAACCCTCCGCCATCAACACTCTACTCCCCTCTCCAAAAGAAGACCCTCCCCCAACCCATCTTAAGTCAGAAGGTTTGAAGCACAGCCCTTCAGTCCCAGGACTGGGATACAGCCATGCAGTTTCAGGATACATAAACTAGGCCTTAAGGACAAGAAAGCTCCAACTGATCCTATCTTACCTTGAAACAAGCTAACAATAGATGAAGGCAGTAAGGCATGATAGCTCTACTGGTACACGGCCAAAGCTTCAAATCAGACCCTGCAACAGAACAGTTCTTGAGGGCTCTCACAACAGGTAGGCTGAAAGAAATTGTACTGGAGCAAAACAAATCCAAAATTACCACATCTCAGGTAGGGAAGAAAGCTTTGAATGTCAATTATGACTGATTCAAAATGTGAAGTTAAACATTTGAATTTCTCTTCTTCACTTCTCTTTTCTTGTGGTAGGACTTTGCCACCAATATACTTTAAAAGGTACAAGCAAGAAAACCTCAATACAAAACCAAGAGGGAATAAAGAACTTCTTCCCTTTTCATAATACAGAATGAGAATAATTATATACTCAACCAGAACACATGAACTAAAATTCAGCTGACACTGAGTTTAGGTTAATAGCAACTCCATACCTTTCCTGAATTTTGACTTGACTTTAGGTTGCTCCTCTTGTACTTTACCTCCTTCTTGTATTGGAAGTAAAATACAGCACATGAGGTCAAGCACTTTTTCACATGTTTGCTGTAAAAGAAGGGACACGATCGTGCTAAATTTAAATTAAAGTTCTTAAAAATTCAGCTATGTTAATAACGATTAAAAATTTCAGACACCATAAAAGGAAAAAAATAATCACAAAATTCTTGGCTAGAAATTGAGTTGACTTAATACACAGTACAGTCTGGGTAAGCAAAAAGACCTAGCTGTCACTAAACAACTTCTGACAGCCTACATACATTATTTTAATTGTGAAAAAATGGTATTGGCATTCTTCATTTCAAGAGGATTAGATTAATATAGCTGCAATCAAAAATTATTTTGTTTTGAAGGATTAAGTTTTCAAATGAATTCTTAGAATATTTTAGTAAAATTTGTTCTTTCCATGGTAAAAATAGAAAGGAAAATGGCAATCTGACAGCATGATGGAAATTCAATGAATTTTTAATGCTATTTCCTAGCAAGAGGTCTGTGGGAATATATGATCACATTTCCAGTGAAGAAGTATTAAAGGGGAAGGGACAAAAGCACTTGTCCAGCAGTACTCAGATGACATTAGATCCTAAGAGACAGAGCCTTTAATGCCAGGGCTGACACTGACTGACCTCAGACCACCATGCACTCCTGCAATATTAAAAACACAAAACTGTATTGCAAAAGTAGAGCAAGTTCAGAGGTCAGGCCAGACAATATTGTTCTAGTGTCTCTTATATCATCAGTTAATAACTAACTCTCTTTTTAAGATGATCACAGAATTTCCTTTACTTTTTCTTTCCCCTGCCACATGAAGCCTTTACCTGAAAGAATTCCCCCTCAATTTAAGGAATTAATTCAGTAAAGTTAAAAAATTCAAATTAAGGCTACATTTACAGACAACTCAAACACATGTAGCCATGAAAAATCATAACTAACTCCCAAACCTTCACTATCAGACTATACACATACAGTGTAAATAGGACATGACTGTCCATTAGCAACTCCTTATATATATAAAGAGACCCTGCTGAAAGCAGGCTAACAGGAAAATTCTAATGAAGAAGAGAAATGGGAACCACAGGGCCAGCTGATGAAGGCCCAGAATGCTGTACTCACCCGATACTCTCCAAGGGCAAAGTGGCACGATGCTAACTGGATTAGTGCTCTCTGATTTTCTAAAGATCCTTGTCCTGTAATTTGCTGGGAAGAATGAGAGCCCTGAAGAGCTGCCAAGTGATGTAGGCTGCTAATTGCTTTTTTGTACTGCCCCTTTGAAAAATAATATTAAAAAAAACCTGTTAGGGCGTTTTCAATACAATAGGTAGAGAGATAGAGAAAAAATTCTCTTACAGAAAGCTTTCAAAATGGAGTGTGTCCAAGTAAGAAGCCTTCAAAGTTTTAATCTAAACTAATAATCTCCAGTGATGACTTGTGTACAAGACTGTGGGTCAATCATTTGCAAGGCAGTCAGAAGACAGACAAAATTCTGCTTTAAAAAGCCAGTTTACAAAATCATATTTGTAACCGAATCAAATAATTATATTCTTGAGTTAATCGTTACTTTATTTAACTTTATTTCAAACTAATAAAGTTTGAAATAGCTCTTGTTCAGGCACAAGTAGAAGCAAAAATAAAAGACTCCCAAAGGAAAAATAAAGAACAAGCTTTCTTCTGCAGATGGTATTGGAATGAGCACAGTCAGCCTAATTTTTGTAGAGAAGTACAGATGTTAACTGAGACATGCTAAAACCTTTTACTGTTTGAAAACTCTTCTCTCTGACTGTGTTCCAATATAATGCACTGACAGACTAATAAAATGCACTTATCTTCCATAACACTGTGTATATAACCACTGGTCAAAATGCCAACATAGATTTCTTTTCCACATGCCAAAATTAGCTGGACTCAAATAATAGCTATTGGGACAGGAATATTCAAAGCAGGGTACCAAGCTTGTGGTGCAAACAGTGTAGCATGATCCCCAGCAGAGTCATACTTTAAGGCATAAAAATCAGTGGACACTTTAAGCAAACTGGCTAATCAAAATTCCCATTTACAAGAAGGAAGTAAATCGCTATTTACTAGAAGGAAGAGCAACACAATGGTGGTGTTTTTCCTAGTTTATGCCATGTTTTTTTTTTTACCTGGTAGATGATCATGTCTGTAAGAAAGATTCTTAACCAAAGCCAGGTTTCTGTCTTCCATGACAAACAAATTCTGGTGAACTCTGTGTTAAGTGGTTAGAGAAGAAAAAGTAAAAGGGAATATGAAACGTTTCACAGCTTTGGGTTAAACATCAGTAATATACATAAAAAAGTTGAATTTAAAAACAGAAAAAATGGCACCAAAGCAGTAAGAGGATGAAATCCTTCCCATATAGGATACTCTCTCCCTACACACTCATTTTTTGATTTCACTTCTCTTCACAGTGCCCAACAAACCTAAAAGCAGCTAGGTGGTACTGTTTGCCTGCTTTTTAGAAGAGAATTTTCTTTCAAGATTACCACACCAGCTATTATCAGAAAGGGAGACACAGTAAAAAACATGTTCTTAATCATGAACTAAAGCAGCCATTAGCAGCACGTCCTGGGCACCATCAGCCCTGCTACTGACCAACTGCTCCAAGAGAAGTGGGGGTGAGTAAGCAAAGATGCATCAAGAATGAAATGCAATACAGGAACAAAATATTCAGAAATGCAACAACTGATGAAGCTTCTTACCAGAACTTCTATCAGAAGTACTCAGGACCCAAAGCAATTTCAATTTTAAGGATTCATAATGGCAGGAATTCCATTTTAACAATAAAAAAGTGATTTCTACACAGAGCAATGAAGTCTAAATGCAATTCTAAGTGCAGTTACCTTACCTTTGTCAAGAGATTCCAGAGAATAGAGCAGCTCCCAGCTCTCTCTTGCCAGTTTGAAACTCTCTAATACTTCAATGGAGTTTGCAAGATCAGCCTTGTTCACTGTAATATGGCGACTTCTTGCCTTCCCAGAAGGATCCTCATCATCTGAGCTCTGCTTACAAGTCAGTATAAAACACAAAGATTAACTTCTTCATCTATACTTATTTCAGAGGACTGTAAGGTCACAGAAGTTCCACTGAACACGAGAAAACAACTATGTACACAGATGCCATGGTCCTAGTTTAAGTGGCTTTAAGTGATTTTTCCCTTAGCTTGTTTTAAGGTTAGAATGGCACAGTGTGATGAGCAGGATCCCAAACAAATCTATTCTGTTAAACAAGGTGTACCACGACTGAGCTTCAGCCAGATTATCTGTTGAAGTACACACACACTTCATACTTTATGACTCAGTTTAAGCCCACAGCGGCACAATGCAAAGGAAATCCTTGTATTCCCTTTATAGCAGAGAAATTCTATAAAATAGTGATTTTCTACCATTAAAGCAATAGATATATTGACAATTCCAATCATGAAGAATCAATTACTTTGGAAGTTTACCTGTAGAATCTGATTGCTAAAGCTACCTTTTTAAGTGCCTCTGCTGAACTCCTTCAAGTTAAAGCACTCACAGCAGTACATGTGTCTATAGCAATTGCTGCAAAATTTGTTTTATTCTTGCTGGCTTTAGAAAAAAAAAGTTTGAAAATTGTGGTCATAAACAGCTAATTCAGGGTAGCTTTAAAAATATGTCTTTTACATCTATGTCAAAACCACTGTTGTCTAAATTCCAGTAGCAATGTCATTCTTGTTACAAATTAAAAATTCTACAAAATTTACCATTGTTTTTTCTCTTCCTTCAGCAAGTTTTCTTTTTTTGTGTATGTGTTTGTTACGATCAATATCTGCATCACCATAGATGTTGGGTACATCCTCAAGAAGAACCAGTGGAGTTTGGTTTGGAGCATTTGGACCTGGATATAAAGATAGATTAATTCACAATTTCCCTAAATTGATCCGAAAGGTCTTATGCCTACAGCAACCTGGTTTTTTGTCCTTCACAAGTAATGACTATAATGCTACAGAAAACAATCTTAAATTAAGTCACTTAAATTGCTTAAACTACGCTGGTAAAGCTCTGGTTTCCTCAACACAGCCAAGGTCTGAGTGCATGTACCAGACATCCCCAGAGTCTGATTGAAGCTCCAGAATATTTTTGAATCCCTTTCTTCTGGAGCAGTCACAAGATATACTCAGGCAGCAGGTGTTCTCTGATCAAGCATTATTTGCTTTTATGTAATTACAGTTACTCAACAGATGAACGGCACAAATGGCTCTCAAGTTAACAGCCACAAAGATGGCAAAGCAGAACAATATTCTCAAAACATTTCTCATGAGAAACCAAAGCAATAAGCTGACAGGCATTGACCCCGCAAAGAAGTTTGTGTATTTTATGACAAGATTTCCCTAGTAGGATCACTCAGTGTCAGCTTTGGTGCCACTGATTTTAGTAAACAGAATTAACCCTTTAGTTGACTGCCAGAGCTCATCTTCATGCCCAAAAGATAAAAAAGCCTCATTTTGAAACACAGAAAACAATTTCCATTTTCACTGGTGTCACAGAAGGTTCAGGGGGCTCTGGCACTTTTTATTTCACATCCCAGTGCTTAAGCTTCATTAGACATAAAATAGGAACAATACTTCTTAATCTCAAACAACATTGATATGCGATCACTGCTGAGACAGTTTTCCTTCCAAAAACATTTTCTCCTTCTGCACAATCAAGCTGCATATAGATGTGCAAAGTTCAGTCAAAGAGAAATATAAAGGAAAGAGGAATCTTTAATCTGTTTTCTCTTTCTGAAATCTCTGCCAGGTAAGACAGCAGTACAAACAAGTATTTCCAGTTTGTGCATTTCTTCTATTTGCAGAAAGATATGATACTAGGGCCTCATTCATAACTGCAAAGAAGTAATTTGAGAGTTTAGTAGAAGGACGACTCATTTCATCTCTTGACATAAAAAATAAACTTGTATTAAGCTTTTTCCCATCTATTCACAAGTCATGTGTGTGAGGAGTTCACTACAATAGACGCTCCTGTTAGAAGAAACAGCCAATCTGCTGTAGCTAACAAATAGAGGTCAATAAATACAACCACAATAACCAGGCCAGTAATACCACCATTGAAATTGCACCTACAGCACATTGCAATCACCTCTCCTGTACCACCATGTATTCCACTGTGTCTGAATCTAACCTGTGTGAACTGAAAACAGAGCCAAGACACAACGCAGAAGATTCATGTCTGTTTCTCATGGATGCAAAGTACCACAACTGGCATCTGGAAGAGTTTCACCAATAGAACCTCAAGAGCTGCCTAATTCTGACACCTGAGAAGAAAAAAACTGTTTTTATTTTTTTTACTCATACTGACTTAAATTAATGCCAGCTAAGTGCTTCGCTTTCCAAACAAGTGTTCTCTTCCCAGCACCAGAAGTGCACTGTAGTCTTTATTCCAAAGCCTCCAGTCCTAAAACATAAGAAAATCTGTTGCACCCTTGACTGGGGATGCAGACCTTCTCTTACAGTACTGAAAGTTACACAGGCATACAAAGAGCAGCGTTATGTTCCTCTGTCTGAGCTCTACAATCTAAGCTTACAGAGTTCTTAATTGTTTTCTAGCAGTGAGTGTTATAAATAAACTATCATCAGCCAATCATCAGTCAAAATAGCAACTCCTGCCAAGCCTGGAGGCAGCCTCAAAGTTATGAGAGGTGTGAATTGCCTCATTCATTTCTCAAGTCTCCGGCAAAGCAGATATAAATTATTTAAGAGAAATGCATTGAAAAGCTTTTCCTCAAGAGGCTTCTTGCAAATCCACACACATGAGAAGAGTGTCACAGATCTAATCCTCACAGAAAAGGAGACAGCTTTTTCCTCTACAACCATACATCCAAAATATGTAGGATTCTACATTTCTACAGTAAGCCCTCCAGAGACAAGGAGGAAAAATTTTAATGATAGAAAAGATATGAAAGGCACTGAATACCACTGGACTTCAGTGCTAAAGCAGGAATGAGTAAAGGATGTCTTGGAAATACTTTCCTGATACCAGAAAATGATAGAGGGTACCAGAAAAGTTGCACCAAAGGAACTGTGCTCTGTGACCTCAGTATATTCTTTTTCTGGTGGTTTGAAATGAGAGCTTTGAAATACACAATTGTGCAACTTAGAAAGGAACATTCTCACTAGCTTTTTACTTCCCTTCTTCTTTAACTTGGAATCAAGCAGCTAAAACTACATGAACACCTGAAGTATTCTCCTGCCCACCACAACCCTTCCTTCCTCTGGACAGAACAAAAAACTCAACTCTTAGTTAATTAGTTCCCGTATTTGTTAAAGTGACTCTAAGTTCTTTGCATACAGGTTGCAATGTCATTTGTCCTCTGAGCTTAGCTATGTACTGACATTGTTCAACTGATCACCCAACACTCTGTTCAGTTGTTTAAAACCCATTATTTGTATTGACTTCTTCCTTACACAAATGATCATTTGATCCATGCAACAAAATGTGATGAAACTTATATCCACAACACACAGAATTAAAATTGTAATTTTAACATGAATCAATAATTGTAGAATTAATAAGCACTAATTACCTATGGTGACAATTGTTATTTTTGCAAGGAATTTCCTATCACATGATTAAGAGGTGAAAACCCCTCTCTGTGATGCTGTTTATTTCAGTACGTTCCAAACAAATGGAGCTTAAAAAACTTTCTTCTGCTTCTGGGCCACCCCTGAGAAGTCCAATCAATCCCAAAAGAAGCAATCCAAGGTGTTCCAAGAAATCCGGTATGTCCCAAATGCAGATGCAAGTGGGTAGGAAAATGCACAGGTAATGCACATATGTTAAACATTCAGTTTACAAATTAACCACAAATTGGGAGTAACGTGCAAAACACCTCTCAAAGACTATGCTTAAACTATAAAAAGAAAGACAAGCTGAAAGCTTGTAAATGTCAAGAAATCTTTTCCTATTCAGCTTTTACTTGCTTAATTACAAACTTGTTGTGCGTTCCCAATGCAAACATATCTTCACTTATTTTGACTGAAGGAACGCAGGAAAATGGCAGCTTCAAAGAAACAAAATTAGAGGAGGAAATGAAACATGGTGCTCATGGAAGAGTAGGACTCAACCCTAGGGATGTTTCCCATAACATCTGCTCTGTTACTTTTCTCCTTGCTAGACAATCAACTGCTGCTGGCAAAAGCTGAAACCACAAAGCTAAGAGAGATTGATCTTTGGTCTGATGCACTACACATTTGTTACGAACTACTGTTGGTAAGATTAATGGCTTGAGAGAATTATAACAACACGTAAATGTTGCTTTGTGAGACAACAGTTTCAAAAGACTAATGAGAAAAGATCTTTAAGACACTAGCAATGAAATCACGCAGGGCTCATTACAGCAGCTGAAACGTTAGAAACTAACCTTGGAAGAGTGATGGCTGGATGTTGCTGACATATTGAAAAGCATTTTTAAAGAAGACCAACATTGTGGAATACACTACTTGATTCTTGTATTTAATGTGGGCTTCACTATCAAAGTTACTGATGTATCTGCAGAGATCTTTCATTCGATGCAAAATGTCACCGTAACTTCTGAGGGGGAGAGAGACAACAAGAGTTCAGGATGTTACACAGACTCTGCAACTAAAGCAAAGAATGCATAGTGAATATGAAAAAAATCAGTGTTTCTACTGAATATACATCCCAGCATCAAGTCAGTGGAGCCTGGGAATATATGCTGTATGAAATTTCACAAAACACTTACCATGTTTCTCTTTACTGAAGCACATAGGGTGGGTTACCCCACAGCACTACAGTGCTTATGCAGGAATTTCATCATCAAAAGTTGATTTTAGAGACTAATTTGAAAGTGCTCTCTAGAGCCATGTTTCTGCTTTACATTGTACAGTCTTGAAAGAAAAGCTGCTGTGAACTTACACAAAATGTTGTGTTAAAATTGTTCTTCAATGAGAATTGTTTTTATTAAGAATTAAAAAGCCAAATTCCCCATGAGGGGAAACACCCAGCAAAGTAGAGCTTTCTTACCTTCTTCCCTTATCCATCTGCCACTCACACCTCATTCCCACCACAGACAATATTTTAAACAGCCTCTCCCACGGATCTGTAATCTGGGATGATTTCTCTGTGAGACCATCTATAACGTATTTCTGAGAGCTGCGCTTGCTTGGAGACATAATATCAGAGGAATCTTGTGAACCTAGGAAAACCAGCACATTTTTCTCTCATAACAAAATCAAAAAAACTGATTCATTTTCAAGAAGACATGTAAAAATTATGTTGGAGCTTTCAGGGTAACCATTCTTTACACAGATGGCTAACAGGGAGCAGCAGCTGTTTCTGCCTCTTTGTACAAGAGAGTTGATAGGCTGGATAAGGATGTCTTGGATATTTTGTCCTACTCCTCATGTGCTGAAGCATCATGAGTATCATGACTAAGTAGATGAAGCACCATTTTGGTATTTTGGAATCAAAGAACTAAGAAATACAAAATACTACTATTAATCCTTGTCTGTGGGATACATTACATAAAAACAATACATTTTATTTAGTATCAGTGATACTAAGACACATTCTAAGAAAGCTTGATTTTATAAAAGTCTTCTTACCTTGATACTGACTTTCTGGCTGTGTAGATCTAGTTACGTAATTAATATAAAATTCTGCTGCTTTATTCAGATATTTATATAACAAGCTGGCAGGAAGTCGTACATCGGGATTGTTAATTATCAGAGGAAGGACATCACAAACTAAAATAGAAAGCAAACAAAAAAATCCTTTAGGTTTGTGGGTTTTTTTGTTCTATTTCTCCTAGGTAAGGTTAGTCAATCAGCACTGGGAGCCTTCATCGCTGGCTGACCATACATCAGAAAGAAACTCACATGAACGGCTCTAGGACCAATGTGTACAATATGGTCAGCCTGGATTAACATGGCCTGAGCCTCTTCTGACTAAAGCAGTTTTCTAATCATAGTATCATGAAAGAAGTTTACTGACCTAAGAACCTTGCCATACTAAACAGTTCCATAGTAAAACAAGAACGTTAGTATTTTCTTACCAAATAATTTTCTAAAACAATTCACTGGAGTTTCCTGGTCTTCAATACTTTCAGCGTCTAATAATGTTTCTCCAAGGCCTACCTGTGTGAGCAGAGGTGAAAATCAAACACTGGACCAGTGGTTTTAGAAACTTTTTGAACTGCAATTCAGTAGGGTTGAACAGTAATTCAGTAATAATTCTATGGCAACAGCATGTGCAGGTCTCCAAATACATAGTTTAACTATCCACACTTAATAGCAAGTGAAAAGCAATGTCAGAAGATAGCAAAACAAGACCAAGAACTGTGCATGAAACTGTCAGTAAAGACATGCACAGACAGGTGAAAGCGATATATGACTGATAATCTTTCATTTACAAAACAAAGGATTGTTTTATTTGCTTCCATTTGTATTCTGCCCAATCCCTTCCTGGTGGTAAGCTCAAGATACAGCAGTCTGAACTATTACCCACAATTAAACATGAATAAAAAGACCCACCCTCTCATTATGGCAAAGGAAAACACATTTCAGGAAAATCTCAAAAACTGAGTGCCAACACCCTGAATAATTACTATGAGTTTCTCTTCCCTTCTCTTACCCCATGTTGCACCACAGTCTCTGGGAAACGCCGGAGAAGTAGAAGGAGCATTTCTGCCCTTTCTAATGTGTTAAAGCACTGCTCTGTTGCCTTCAGGAGCATTTCACACTGGACCCGACCAGGAAGGGTCTCAAATAATCCTTAAAAAGAAGAAAACATTTAACTTGTGTCTGAATTGTAAAGATGACTGACAAAACATAAAAGACCATCAACATCACCTTGCTATGCTGAATGAAAAGGGATTTCCACATGCTTTTTGTTTTTAATACACATACCTGAAATAAAAAGTCTGAGTCTTTCAGAGAAGACCAAATAAATATTTATCTGTAATAGTGTTTATTTGGGTGCAAGGAACTTGAATTGACAGGTAAGACTGTTAATAAGTGGAGTACTTAAAATCCTAATACTTAAGCTTTTAACATTTCAAGATGCTTTCATAAACTCTTCATTTATTTTTTTTTACTTACATTCTACCTCTACAATTAATACTTTCATTACTAAAATGTAGTGGTTTTTAAATTTAAACTTCCAGTGAGAGACTTAAAAGAAACTCACGTATTTTCCCTGTACGTTTTATGTACTCACTCTGAAAAATAAACATAGCCCAAGAAAAATCAAATGTTTTCTTAACTGGAATATTCTTAGATCTTCTGAAGCACATATTGAAACAGCAGATTACAGTCTGTCATGTGTAAATCCTGCCTTCAAAACTGCCTGTGGTTGCCAGCAGTGAATGCCAATCCCTTTTAGACACTATTCATTTTTACATCCCTCACTACATAAATAAGAATTCATCCCCTTTTTACAATCATACACTGTTCTCTGCAATCTGTAGGACAATGTTTTAAGTCCCATTCCACTTACTTCCTGTTCAACTGCTCTTCTGTGCGCTTCTTGCTCTGGCAGGGTAAGCCTACCCATAACAGAGACAGAACAATGGGAATCAGCTTGTCATACCCCTTTGTCTTCCTAAGCCTAACACACCAAATGAAATCTCTAAGGCTGAATTGAAGGAAAAAAAACAAACCCTGCAGTCCACAGACAAAGTCAGAAAAACTGACAATTTACTTGCCAAACTAGATAAATCTAAAACTAAAATAAGAGGGGTTATTTTAGATTAGTACAGGATAGAATCCTTACCTCTTAAAAACTGTGTCTGCTTGTCCTGGGAATCATTCCTTAATGCTGATGTTATAACACTGATCTCCCTCCATACAGCAGGTTGGTCTGGAAAACTCACAAACCTGTAACGAAGTTTAAGGCAAGGAATGTACAGTGATGTCAAAAATCTGTCTCAAAGACAAAACCTTCCCATAAAAGTATGTGTTCAGGTAAAACAGAAAATAAAAATTTCGTTTTTACAGTTTATTCCTAATTAATCAGACCTTTTGTGTTTAATTTATCCACAAGGATCTTCAAGAACACTAATTTTATATTTTTGGAAATCCCCACATTTATCTGTCCAGAGAAGGGCAATGCAGCTGGTGGAGAGTCTGGAGCACAAGTCCTGTGAGGAGTGGCTGAGGGAGCTGGGACTGTTTAGCCTGGAGAAAAGGAGTCTGAAGAGTGACTTTATCACTCTCTACAAGTCCCTGAAAGGAGGGTGTAGCCAGGTGAGAGGGTCAGTCTCTTCCCCCAGGCAACCAGTGACAGGACAAGAGGACACGGTCTTAAGATGCACTGGGGGAGGTTTAGGTTGGACCTTAGGAGGAATTTCTTCACAGAAAAGGCAATTAGAATTGGAGTAGGCTGCCCAGGGAGGTGGTGGAGTCACCCTCCCCGAGATATTTAAGGAAAGAATGGATGTAGCACCTGGTGCCATGGTCTGGTTGACAAGGTGATGTTTAGTCATAGTCAGGACTCAGTCATCTCAGAGGTCTTTCCCAACCTGACTCAATGAATGAAGCACCTGGGATGGAGTTGCAGCTCTGATTACTTACATGTCGTAGAGCAGCCTGCCTGCAGATGCTGTCCTTTCAGCATTCCTCTCAATAGTGTACATCTCATACTGCAGGATGCAAGAACAGAACATCAGCTCTCCCAAATACACTTATCAATCACTTTAGTCCTTCCACTCTAAAAAACTCCCCTCGATTTGCCACAGCAGTCTGCATAACAGAAAATTAAAGGACTGCACCATTTGCTGAAGAGATTAAGTGCATTTAGACTACTTAATCACACGTTAATTTAGGCATAAAATTCTGCATGACAATATACTTAATATTATTAACACTAACAACCTTCTAGTATCCAGAGGAGGCTAACAGAGAAGCCAGAGAAGGACTCTTCATCAGGAAGTGCTAGGACAAGCAGTAATAGGTACAAACTGAAGAGGAGAACTTTACATTATATATCATGAAGAAATTCTCTAGTGTGAGAGTGGTGAGACACAGGAACAGGCTGCCCGGAGAAGCTGTGTGTGCCCAAGCTCTGGAAGTGTTCAAGCCCAGGTCGGATAGAGCGGGGAGCAACCCAGCCTAGTGGGAGGTGGCCCTGCCCATGGAAGTGGGGTTGGACTAGATGGATGATCTTTAAAGTCCCTTCCACCCCTTAACACTCCATGGCTCTGAGAACACGCTGGTTTTTTACACAAACTGAAAACCTGGAATAAAAAGAATTCTTTGACAAGGATTAGCACCCAGTCAAATGCAATGCAAGAGCCCAAGGTGCCACAAAAGCCATAATCAGGAGAGGTACTTCAATTAAGAGCAGTAATAGTAAAAGGTTTTGGGTTTTAGCCGCGAAGTCACGGCAGCACCCCGAGGCCCCGCCTCTCCCCGCCCCCATTGGCCCCGCCGCCTGTCAATCAGGCTGGGCCGCAGCGAGCCCGCGCGGGGAGGGCCGCAGGCACCCCGGTACCGAGCGTGTGCGACAGCGGCGGCGCTCACTTGTATGTTGAAGTCGGCGGGGTAGAGGCTCCGCGCCGTGATGAGCCAGGCCTTGGCCGCCCACAGGTCCCCCGGCACCAGCTCCCGGGCCCGCTTCACCAGGAACTCGCAGTCCCCCTGCGCCGACATCTTGCACCCGGCGCGGCCTGGCTCCGCCCCGGCCGCCGGGCGGCGCGCATGCGCCACGGCGCTGCCCGAGCCGGGCTCGGCCGCACTTCCGCCCCAGGCTGGCAGGGCGCGCTCACCGGGCGGCGTCTGGGGAGCGTCTGCTGGGCCGCAGCGAGATAAATCCGCGGGGTGCGCGGCTGTGGAGGGCTGCCCGCATAAAGCTGCGACTCAGAGCCCGCTCTGAAAGCCCAAGGCACTGCTGCCGCCCTGGGCCGGTGCTTCTCTAAAGTTCTTACAGTCCACTACGAAAGTCACCAGAGGCAAATGCGAAGGATAAGCAGGATCTTTCACCAAAGATGTGCATCCGCTTTTCAGCAGCTTGGAACTCAGTCTTGCTTCGTATCATTAGGTTTTAGTGTTAGGACTCTTGATTACTAACATAAACCTTTATGTTACTTACTAGGAATTCTGTTTCTTTCCTTGTCACTTTCTTGTGCTCTCTTCAAGTAGGCTCTTTCTTTCTGATGTTACAACAGACCTTACAGACTTTGCACTTGGGGACTTCCACTGAGCAAATCCATAAATCTACACATCTAAGAGTTAGTGCAACAACCCCTTCAGCAAATAGTTTTAACAGACTTGTAACCTCTCTTACAGGTAAAAGCCAAGCATGTGGGTGGTGGTGGGGTTGGGCTACATCTGTCAGAGTCTGAAGCTTCCTCTCCACTTAAAGTGGCGTTCCTGAGTTCTTGTGCAGATTGTGCTGTTTTGATTTCCACAGTGCAGGACATGCTGAATCTCAACGTTTTAGCCAGACAGTTGGAAGCACACACAGCCTCCTTCCTGCAGGAATACAGGACTCAGCTGAAATGCCTACATGAGCCTTGTTTTTCAGGAAGAGGCTTTGTGCCTTCTATAGCAGGAAAGAGGCAGCATTGACCTCAAGGCAGTGGTGAAGGATGATTTTCCCTGGGAAGATTGTCCTATTTCTTGAGGAAGGCAGATGAGTAACAGAGATAATGCTTGCTGTGGATTCAGGCAGTGTAGCTGATGCAGCACAAGGACAGATACGTGATGTGTGCAAAGTCCATATTGTAGACCTTGGTGGTAGTGCTTCAAATTCCCTCTGTACCACAAAAGCGAGTCTCCATGAGCCAGGAGAGTGTTTGGAAGTGTTAGGTTGGCACTTGGCAGCAACAAAGAGCTTTGAATGTCATTCTCCACCTTCTCCTTTTCTGGGTCAGTATAATCCCAGCAGATAGCATCCGTTCTGGCTTTCCTGGCTTGGTGCCATAGGCTGCTGTCACTTACACATGACCGGTGTATTAACAAGAAGCCCTAAGAGTGCATAGGTTGGGTTTTAGGTGTGGAAGGAAGTGGTCTACGATGTGGCACTGCAAAGGTTGGGATAACTGCTGTTCTAAATGGTGTGGGATTGAATTTACAGCCACTCCTTAGGCCTGGGGAGCAGGAGTTGATGTCTGGCATGGGTAACAAGGAAGCTAAATCTTTGCATAATACTGAAAAGATTTGAAAAGTGTCATCTTAACCTCTTCTGAGTGAGACCTTGGAGAAGACAGTCTTTTTTGAGCTAGCAGTGTGGTGGAGTATACACAAAAACTAGGGATGATGCAAAAGGTTTTGTTATTTTGTAGATTTTTTTAGTCAATTCTGTGTCCTTCACTTTGTGCAGAGGAATTTCTACAGCTGACATTAGTTGTCTGGGCTTTCAGTTACTCAGAATTCTCAGTGTCTTCTTTGTCCCTTGCAGCTGAAAGACACTAAATTGAGATTGGATGACTGGGTGATAGATAAGAAGGGAAAAACAAAAGGAGATTGGGAATCCAAGAGTGGAACGGCAAGGGATGTGTGGGAACCAATACAGCCCTCTCCATGAAGTGATATCCGTTAGTGACCTCATATGAGGCAATATCATTATAAATGCTTATGTTTTTAGCAGATCTGGTAGCTTCTCCCAGAATGAAAGATCTGTGACTCTGAAACTGCAGTTGACAGTTGAATCCAAATTATGGCTTCAAAACACTGAAGTTGGCCACAATCCACTTAATTTCTGTAATAGCCCTAAGGCAGATTTTAATAATTGACCTCATTTTCACAGAATCAAAATGCTTTAGGTTGAAAGGGACATCAGGACATCATCTGGTCCAGCCACCTGCTCAACATGCAAATCAATCTACCTTTATTATACCAAGATAAACAAAAAATCCATTTCAAGAAAAGAGCAACTATTACCAGTTTCCTTCAGCCTGCAGTTTGACAGTGATGAGTGGTGGGGAGTCTGGATTTATAGGGGGAAACATTTAAGTAATCTTAAGAGCAGGTATTATTATTATGAAATTTAAAAAAAACAAACCTGCCTAGCTTTTAGATCTGGGAAACTGAACCAGATTGTAATTATCTTTCACACAGCATAGACAGAATTATTAATCACTCTACTCTCATATGGCCAAATCTATGCCCATATGACTCCAGTTACACTACAGCTGGGGCTTTGGACACAGTGAGTTGTCTGGTGTTGTGAGAACACAATAAAGCAGCACACTGCTTGGTGCCCAAATAGGACCTTGCATTAAATGTACAGGGCTAAAAGCTTAGAAAATGCTGTATTTCACTTCTAAATTGACAATACTTTTTGCAGAAACAGTCTGTCATTTATGGAAACACATTTTAGGAGAGAAGTTCATTTTCACCTGGAAGGATTTCAAGAGAAGCTGTTAAACCAGTAATTTTTCCATATAGAAGTTCACTAAGCAGAGAACACAAATAGAGAGAATTTAACTCCTGTATATACTTTGTTTCCTTCTGCTGCCTTCCCACATATTCAGGCTCATAATGTCCCTGTGGCAACTCTGAAAGATATATAAATAGAAGAGAAATTCTAAATTAACCAGCAGCATATGTTTGTCCCCACTTCTATTTCTGCAATCACGTTGAAAAGTGCATTCCATGGTTTGTATTTTTCCTTTTCTGTTCCTGTCCCTTACCAATGCCATTCTTCTATGCAAGTTCCTTCTGCGCACATGTTGCAGGCATTCATCGCCTTGTCATTTGGAGTGGCACTCATCTCTAAAAATGTTGCTGTCTGCAACCTCTTTTTGGGTTCCCTTTGTAGGCAGTGAGGCCCAGAAGGCAGTTCAGTGGACCAGATGCAGGTTGGAGATGCAGGTTGAACTGTGCTCTAAATGCCTTTGCTTAGGTCTCCATGGCTTGTAAAAGGGATGCAGGGCGGTGTCCTCACCTACAGAGATCTATGTGGCAGTTTCCTGTGTGTGGGGATGAATGTGGCTTTATGTTTAATAGACCAGCTTAACCAGTTTGCTCGGTGTCCTTACTCTGTTCACCATGTGCCCATGGGTTCAGCCTCTGAAGATGTCCTCAGTGACGGAGCCATCATTCCTGGGAGGGACAGTTCACTCATCCCACAGCTGCAGTCTCTGTTGGCTCTCTGAGCTCTCTGCACTACACACAAAGCTAGGCAGCAGCATGTGACTACTGATTTCCTTTAATCAGAGAGCACTGCTGGGGCTACTACCTCCCAATGGAATTGCATTAGAGGTTTTCTCTCTAAGTGCTGTGCCTTTCAGGATTGCTTTCCAACAGCACACTGGTCTAAGTGGGGAAGGGAGCTTTAGCAAGCAGTCAGTCATCAATAGCATCCTGCTCTTAAGCCAAAGTAATGATGGCTAGTTTGAGTGTGCCTGCATTTTCGTGTGCAGGTCTGCTCCCTGAATGCAGGTATGTATATGTGTACAATTGCCCTCACCATGTGCAGCCAAGCCAGGAGAACAGTATGTTTATAGAAACTGTCCTTAAGAGCAATTGCCTCTTGAAGGAGTAGAGCCCGTATAAGAGGAGTGGGACTGTCTCCAGCCAGCCCTGGGAGACGATGCTGAGAGCATATTGAAAAGCTGTCTTCAGCAAAAGCTTGCCAGTTTAACAACTCTGTTCACTGTTCCTATTGCACAGTGGGCTCTTTGACGCAACAGAAAGAGCTGCTTTTTTTTTTTTTTTTTTTTTTTTTTTTTTTTTTTTTTTTTTTTTTTTGCTTCCTCTTAAATCCGCCTGGCCAATTTAAAGCTTGTGGATATTTCTTCCCCCTCGGGGAAAGCTTATATGAGGATTTTCTTTTTTAACAGTTGATTCTGTGAAACCATTTTTTTTCCTTGATTGCTGTTAGAAAATGTTGGAGCTGAACATAAGGCTTTCATTGCAGGTCAGTGACTGAACTCTTGACCAAAGCATTTAACATTTGAGTGTCGCTTTAGTAAGCACTGTAGTTTGGGAGGAAAAAGCAAGCTAGTAGGACTGTGTGAGCCCATGTGTGCCTACTACTGGAATAGGAATCTTTTTACGTCTTCAGTGTCTGAGTTCTGTGTGGATGAATTTACAATCTTTCTTTTTTAGACAAATGTACTGAATTAATATTTTAGTGAGAATTGAGGTAATATCACAGTTAAGTCTATATTATCTAATTCCTGAATGTCTCTACTCCCTTAAAATACGATAAATCATACTGTGAATTTCAAATATAAAGTTATTGTCTTTTTATTTTGCAAGGATTGTCTTTTTAGGTTTTAATCTTTTATTTCTTTTTTCTTCTTTTCTGCACACTTTACTGGGAAGCGTATTATTCCTGGGCACATGCTCTCTGCAGGGAAAATAGTTATTTGCTATTTTTTATTTCTTCTCTAGATTGCTATCAAAGGAACTAAGGAAGGATGTAGGCATATTGTTAATGTCACTCTTCAAGCTGTGTTTGAGGTAAGGCAATTTTTTATCCTTATGTCTGAAATTAAAATATGAAGAAGATGCAGTATTTATTTTCTTCATAGTTACTAAGATTATCCTGTTGCTCTTTGGTTTTCTTATTGATAACATGTGTCACAAAACTGTTCCTTGTCTATGTGACACTTAAAATCCTGTATTTTTATTTCAACAATATCTACTACATATCTGCATGTTCCTATCAGCTTGTGTTCTCTGGATCAATGAAAGATCATTCTTTGTACTTGCTTTGGTTTTGTACTCTGTGCTTATCGCACTGTGTGGGAGTGAGTGGATTTCTTGCCCTGGGTGGGCAATTCTTATGCAAACTTTGTAAAACAGAGTTTCAAATTGTTTCCACTGTGAATCACTTTCCTTGTAAGAGGATGACTTTTATGGTAATGTTTAACTTGAGTAAGAATTGTTTTCAAACACATACAAGGTATTTTTTGTGTATTCTTTTTTAAGAGCAGTCCAAATAAAATAGTTATTCATATCAAGCTGTTTACTTCCTTGTCTACCTAATGTTGTTTCTTAGAGGAAGTATATAGCTTTAAAAGGTTGAATCATTATTTATGAGCATCCGAATAGCTGAAAGGTGTCACTGCAACATTGCCCAATGCAACTGCATTGAAAATGAATTTGTGTGGGAAACCACTGTTGGTGGGTTATGATTAGTGCATGGGGAATTAGAAAATACTACTTCTTGTTCATATTTCTTTCCAAGCAGTTTAAGAGCTTGCCATTCAAGGTATGTTAATTTTTCTTTTCTGTATCAAGGTTACAGTTTTTATAATTCAAGATTTAATTTGCTATAGTTTTCTCATTATTTAAATCAATCCATCTGAATATTTGGGGCATCTCTTACAAGGGGAGTCTGCATCTTTTAAGGCAGACATGCTGTACTGCATGTCCAGAAACACTTTTGATTTAGCAAAATGTTTTAAATCTGTCTAGTTTGGCTCCTCACATCTCTGAAACTGTTTGCTGTTTGAATTCCACCTAGTGTTAGCTCCATTCAGAAGTGTCCTTTAACAGTTTGTCGAAAGGTTTTTTACTTGGGATGGGGTAAGGAATGATAGAGGGTAGAGTTACAAAGTTACAGTAAACTATTTTTAATTTTATAGAACAAAAATATTTACTATAAGCATTTACAATACTTAAATTAATAAATTAATTCTAAGGTGTTTTAAAACCCATTGACGCTTAACTTTCTTTAATCAACATTACACCAATGTGTATTGTGTTATTGTATCTTATTATTTTCTGTCATCTTATTTTTTGGAGTTATAAATTCATATCCTGTCAGAATGCAAATACACACTTTATGTCTGCAACCTGTTTTCTACTGTCAAGAAAAAAATCTCCCTTATTCTCTGTTGTTAAAGTTATCTCCAGTTGAATGTTCCTTAAAAAACTTAAAAAGTATAATAAACTAATGCAGTCTTTGTATAACATGTTTTCTGAACTTTTTCTGAAAAAATTACATAGGATCTCTGATCCACCACCACTGGCAGAGGGTGTATTGGGCTGTCCCTCTTCCCTTCTGATCTCTGGTTTGTGAGGTAGCCAGTCCTGCTTTTCAAAGACAACCCTATTAGAACCCCACCACAATGTGTTGACATTTCTGTGGACATTACTTTGCCAGAAAACATGAATGGGGAAGGAGGATGAGGGGTGTGGGTGGCTTGGTGTGTTCTTTGGGATCTTTGGAGTTGATGAAATATCTTTCTGGATTCCATCCTTCTTGGATTTTCTGCAATATATTACTGGCTTCCATCTCAACAGTTACTGGAAGGTATCTGTTTTTCCCTGATGTTTGTGGTGTCAGCTTTCTATCTGTCGATGTAGCAGAGTTCATGGCTTGCTGTATTTCTCCTTGCATGCCCTGAACTGGGTTCCTGTTACCTGGTTAACTGGATGCTTGTTTTTTTCTTACCCTTGTGACCTGGTCTGTGTCTTGCTATGGCCTTAGTAAGGAAAGGCTAAGGTTTAAACCATGCACAAGTCAAGAGAGGTTAAGAGGAAATGCACTAATAACTTCTGTTTGTAATAGTTAAGATCAGCAATGTACTTAGAAACATTTATGAAAGATATAGACAAAAAAACATAAGGCAAAAATACAGAATCTATTTATACCTAGCTTCTATTTTCTTTGCCTCTGTCCTACTGACTTGATCCTCTTCTGACAAAATTGTCTTGTTTGCGTGTAGCTTACCTTTCAGGTCATATTACTGGAAAAAGCCTGCTCAAAGCCTCCATCAGTTAGTTACCCTCTGGTGAGAGAAAGCTCTGTCACACTGCATCTTTGGCCACACCAGCATACCTCAAGTCATTCTCTGATTCTTGAAGAAACTCTTATTTTTTATTCAGTTGCACTATGAAAGTTTTCAGACAGTGCAGTATTAATCTTTCATCCCAAAACCATTTCATTTGTGTCTATCCAGTTAAGATGTCATCATTGTCCTTAATGATTTCCTTGTTAGAGACTCACAGCTATCTTTATTAATGTGTTACATTCTTATGTGTCAAAACAGGAGTAAATGTCTTTACCTCCCTTTGGGACTTAATTTTCAGAAAAAAATGGTGACCTGTATTCTCTACCAATGAGTAAATTAACATATTCAGTGTTGTGCAGAGCTGTCTTTCTTCTGACATGGAGACAAAGTTGATTGTCAGAAGATAGCAGAGAGCTGTATGGTTTTTTGGTTTTTTTTTAAGGTATCTCACTTTTAGAGTAGTTACAGTTCTGGATTCTGTTCTCAGGTTCATCATCAATAGGTTTGTGTGTTCTAGGCTAAACTGTACTATGCCCTGTTCCATGCCAATGGGAATGTTCTTAAGAGTACATTAGCACTGAACCTTGTTTAAGGATCATCTAGTTCCAACCTCCCTGCCATCGGCAGGGACACCTTCCACTAGATCAGGTTGCATTGCCTTGATAACAGAGAAATGTTACTCAGTCATTTGGACATGGGCATCATCCTCCTAAAGTAACAGAACAGTAATGGAAACTCTACTGAAGTTAAATTCTCAGAAGTTTTTTTTTCCTTTTTCCCCTCCATTGTGTGTCTGACAGTGGTTTGGCAATTTACTGGAACAAGACATGGAACAATATGAACTCCAGCAACCTTGGAACAGTTTGCAGATAACCCCTGGGAATTGTTTCTACTGGAGATGGTTGAGACAGCAAGAAGTTTCTGGCTTGCTATTTCTTAAAATATTTTTATTTTTTATAGCTGAAGCTATAAATAGTTGACAGTTCTTAAATTGAATAATCCCAGCTTCCTTTCCAGGATAAGAAACTGCATCAAGATTCTCAAAGCCAAAAGTCTGCAGCCCAGTATATCTATTAATTATCTGCTTATAATGTTGCTCTCTTATTGTTCCTGTTTTGTGTATGGTGAGAAGACTCACAAGGAATTTTGCCAGTGGGCCAACGGCAGAACCAAGAACTGGGCTTAAATGTCCTGTGATTAGGACAGAGCTACTAGATTATCTTTTCTTATATAGCCATATTTAGAAATTAGAATCACTTGGTTTTCAAACCAGTTGAGTGATCTCTAACGCCTGCTTTACTAACAGATCATTTCTTTTGAAAGTTGGCTTAATAAAGAATTACAGGCCAAAATGTTCAAGCCACAGGAGTGACTGAATGTACAAAGGCCTCCCAGGCACAGGCACCAAGGCAGAGAGCTGCAGAGACTTTGATGTTACCCACACCAGTACTGACAGTTACCGGTTTGTGTTGCACCCGCATCTTTTGCTGGGATGTGAATGGTGAAAGGTAAAGGAGATTTTATGTTTTTTCCACCTGTGCTGCCATTTCTGCTACCAAGGAGATACTTCAACTACATGTGGGAGGGCAGAACATTTCAGTCGTAAAAGTAGGATTCTAGTACTTGTAGAATTTTAAGATTTTTTTTTTCTGCATGTTCCCCTATGAATTGATTTCATAGAAGGCAGTTATGAAAGTGCTGGCCGTAATCATAACAGAGTTAGGCAGAGCTACATGTGCCAGGGATCAATGGTAATCACTCAGGGAACCAAGTGGCTTCCAGTTTTGAAGGGTGCATTGGGCTCATTTTTGTTTTTTAGCTTTTGTAGCCAGTCACCCAGCCCCTGATAGGACAGTTAGATTTCAGCTTGCCCAGACCAGAGTATGTCTATATTTGGGTTCTTTGCATTCATGTATACTACAACTGATATTTTCATTAACATTTAGAATGACCACATATGTACCAACTTCCTTGGCAGAAGGAAACTTGGAGTTTTATTGATTTTGAAAGGAGAAGATTTACTTCAAATAGTCTTTCCCATGTATGCTTTTAATGTGGAGCCAGTATTTTAGAAAAGCATTCCTCTTCAGTTAGAATAGTCTGAAAATATAGGTAACAGTTTTGTAACACCCTTTGTACAGGAAACTTTGTATTATTTTATTTGTGAGAAGGTGTAGCCTCTTGATTTCAGGGAAGAAACTTTAAATAAACTTTGGGAAAACTTGTAAAAAGCTATTAGCAAAATATACAGTGGTGTGTATCATGAATCATGTTACCTGCACTGTTTTTTTTCTCATCATACTATTAAGTAAAAAAAACTATCTGAAGGGAATATGTAACACATCATAATGTTACCTCTAATCCTAGCAAATTTAAACAGAAAATTTTAGATTAATGAAAGTAGTGGTTGCTAGCTTAGAAACTGATACAGAGATTTGTTTGGGCCACAGTGATAGAAAACATGCCACTGACCTTTCAATTTACAGGATAGTGTAAGGTGATTTTATGAGATAAAATTCAGTGGTCAAGTTTTCTGATGCTTAATTGAACCATGTATATAAATCTATGAATTAATAAGCTATTCCAAAAATATAGCAGCTTTCTCTGAAAATTGTTCAGGAAATGAAAAGCACTTATGTAATGTTAAAGGAATGAAAGGAAAATTTCTTAGCATTAGAGGAAGGAAAATAAAACTTCACTCTAAAATACTTAGGAACTAACTACACTAAGAAACCAGATCTCTGCAAATGTAAGGCACATGCAAAACTGTTTTGAGAGTGCTCCTCAGAACTTCTTAAAAGCATTGTCAGGTATTGGTAGCCCTAGTTTTCAGATGGGGACAAAAATTGTTTAGAATTCTATGTGCATGGATGTTTGCATTTGTCCAGTGTGGTTTAGACTTAATTTTTCTTCCTTGCTATTAGATCTGCCTTTTGCTATGATAGCCAAGTAGAAGAAGCTGAAGAAGATTGCTGTTAACATACCTTGTTCGCCAGCAATTCCAGGGAGTGGCAGGAGAGGCAGAACTATATGGGGCACCTGGATGTGCCGTGTAATCCAGCTGCAGGAGCATGTGGGAAGCAGAGCACTTCAATTTCACCAAAGCACCTCTTATACTGCAGTGCTGGCTCGTCCTGGTTAGCACAGGTGGGCAAGTGAGCCACGTCCAAGGAAAATGTAAGCTTTTTTTAGAGATTTTACAGATGCATGTGACAGAGTTTTTCCAGTAAATTCAGGGCTGTAATTTTCTTACTTTCTTTGCAGTTCATCTGCTTGAGTTGGTGAAAATGGGTGTATCTGGTGGTAAAGCTTTTTGGTTTTTCTGGGGTACTTGTCCATTTCTCATACTCCGATTTATTAACTACTACTAAGGTCAAAGATTCAGAGCCCAAGTTAAAAAAAAAAACAAAAAAAAAAAAACAAACCAAAACAAAACTTGTCTGGCAACTACTTAGTAATCTTATAAACCTGTTAAACATCAAGAGCAAAGGTGTAGATCAGAGTTATGAATTAGGATTTAATATAAAATCTCAGGTTTACCTCTTTCCTAGGAGAAAAGAGCCTGTAAAGTGCATTTGAAAAGGCTTTGCATGTCTGTTGGAAACCTCTGGCATTTTACTGAAGTAATCTTCATTTGTTTGCTAACCTCTATCACTGATATCAAGGATTTTTCACTTGTTTAATATTACAGTATGATTTCACTTTCATGCAACTCCAGCATGCCCTTTATGTGGGTCACATATTCCTCGTCCCCCTCTATATTGGTCTAGGATTTCCAATTATTTCCATATTCATGCAGCTCAGTCACTACACAGCCAATTGAAACAGGCAGGCTGCTCAATGTCTTTTCCACTCCAGGAGTAACTTGATCAGGGAGTGACTGCATTATTTTTTCAGAGCTGAACTGTGTGTGCCAGGTGATCTGCAGCGGAGAACACCATCATTATTAAAAGGCTTAGACATTCCATGCCAGTTGTGCTTCTGCGACTTGTAGGGCAGCTAACGGTACTGTCCTGATGTTTTTTCTCATATGCATGATTCAAATGTAGTCAGTTAAAGGAGGTAGAAAAGAGGATGGATGAATCAGGGGACTGTATTTATGCTGTGTGAGATTGAGTTTCAAAGATGTTGGGTCCTGCGAGATCCTTCATCGCTGCCGTGTTTGTTTTACAGAAGTGCTGGTACTCAGCAGATTAAGTTTATTTCTTTAGTTTGCCTCTAAAGTTCCATCCTCGAGTTAAAAAAATCTTACATGGAATTTTGATATTGGTATGTTGCCACATAAATATTTCAGCTTGCATAAAGTGGCAAAGGAGCGATTTGGCTGTGTGGGAAACATCATCAGGGAGTCCTTGCATCCATTATGGTCCTCATCCAGGCTGATTAATGTGCTCAGACAACCAGAGGGAATAGGTAAGCCTTGGCTGTCACAGATACCTTAGATCCATGAGAATTTCCCTCCACTGGGAAGAGATAAATGGATGTCCCTTGCTATCAAAGGGAGTCCAAGGGAAGGGTAAGCTCTTTTCCAGAGTTACCAAGGAAAGAGAGAAGATGTGGGTGAAGCAGATCATAGAGTTTTGGTGTCATAAATAGCTGTGTTGTATCAATTTCTTTCTGCTGGGGACAATTATTTAGATGAACATCAGGTACAGGTGACAACTGCATTTTTCTTTCGAGTCCCTGGGCTGGATTACAAACTTGTGGGTGTGATTTCATGCTGGAAGAATGGCACAGGTAAGGTGAGCATCGCCTTGGGAGTACCACTGCAAAACTGTCCTGAGGTCCCTTTCCAACCTGGTGTTCTATGATTATATGATTGCTCAGTAAGACTTCGCTGCTGCTTCTTTTAGGAGTTGTGCTCCACTTCTATATTGTCTTTCAAAAAAATAGAAATTGAAAAAAATCTATGGATTCAAATAATGAGAGTCAAATTGTGTCCACAGCTCCTCTCAGCTGAGTACGCACCATCGTTAAGGTGATTGGTGATAAAATCATCTGACTCTTAGAGAAGTCTGTCTTACTGAAACTTGAATCTTTACAGTGGTATGTTAAAAGCTTTTATGTAGGTCTAGACTTCTTTAGTTTCTTGTTTCCTCAATGCAGCTGCCACGGGCACCTCCAGTCTGAGCACATTTTCCCCCTCCTATTTGAAGTAACTAGACATATTCCAATTAATATCTATGATAACATATCCATGGAGAGGGAAAAACACCCACCTTCTAGAGGTGATATTATGATCTAGAGGTGAATTCTCATATTTCACCTTGAGATTTTTGGAGAAGTGGTATTCAGCATATTAATAACGATGCTAATTCTTACACTGCTAGGGTTGAATCTGGATTGTCCAGTTCTAGATGCGTTTCAGTTCAACATCTTGTTAAGCTTCTTTGACTGAATTTGCATGATAGTCAGTGAAGAGAAGAAGCTACAGCAAGTGATTTCATCTTAAGTACATATCCACTTCTGTTTATTTTCATCATCTTATCTAAATGCATAATACAGTGGGCATCATCATTACTGTCTTTGCTACAGCTGGAAATATCAAGAAGAAGACAGGGAAATGACTTGCATGGGATCATTTTACCTTCAGGAAAGAGACTTGGCTCATGTATGCTGCTGTCCAGTCCTATAACATAGTGACATATGTATCTGTCATCCAGGAATTGGTCAGGACTATCTTCCAGACCAGTTTCTGGACTCTTTTGCCTTTGGAAAGATATTGGAACCTGCACATGGTGACCTAGAAAGTACAGCAGTGTTTTGGAAAGTTCTGGTGTGCTGCATGCTAGTCACATCAATGCACTGAGAGCTTTTGCTCTTCCTTACAGTGTCCTTTTGTTTTTACTTCCATGGGCTTTCTTCAAGAAAGGGCTTATTTCCCTATGTGAAGGCTGTACTGTACTTTTGCCTGCTGAATGATACAACTTTTGAGCTGTTGCTCCTCAGCTTATGGTACACACTTCCTTTCTCTTCAAACAGATGTGTATGGTCAGTAGTAGTTCAAGGCAAACATTTCAGATCTCTTAGGACTGAAACAACAAAGCATTGAAGTGTGTTTTTGATATGAGGTGAGTAAAGTAGGCAAGAACTATTCACAACCATTTACCAACACTTTTTATATTGCACAGGGCAATTTCCATTCAGCTATGCCTATTTTCTGGCTAAATAATTATTTGTTTTCCTTGGATATTACATCCTTTCTTAATTTTGATCTCTTTTTAATTTTTTATCGTCTTTCATCTTGCTGGTGATCCAGATTAAAATGAAGAATTCACTTGCATTCCTCAAGATTTTATCAAGGTAGAGGAGAAGAATTTTTAAATTGCATTGTTGTTAGAATAGAAAGCAACTATGACTTGAAAACTTATCAGTAGAGAAGATTTGTTGGAATTCACAGAGGAAAAAACAGCTGATGTCTCTGTGTTGTGATACCTATGTCAAAATTAAGGCCTGGTTCTGCATTTGATTCCATATAAGCTGCAGCTAGAATTGGATTTTTGACAGTCTCCCAAGCTAAAACTGAAATGGAACTGCCTTTGTTTTCACAAGTTCTCAAAATAGCTGTTTTAAATTAATCCAGAGGAGGCTGAGGTGATACAGAAGGTAACACAGAAATGAAAATTTCTGTCTTGCCCAGTGTATTATTCATCAAGCCTATCATACCAAACTGGGCTGCAGTATCACCACTCTGATATATTGACACTATTGCCAATACTGCACTTTTGTGTTCTCTTCTATTGAATAATCCTATTTAATGCCCAGAAATTCAATTTATACTGAATTCCGGTAGATCCCATTAATTGAATTTTGACTCCTGCTGAGACAAGACAGCAGTTGTATGTTGTGATTATGTTTCTGCCTTTTTGGTGCTTCATACTTTGTGTCCTCATACCTGCCTCCAGAATACAGTCTCTTATGCTGAATATCTGCTTTGGTCCAAGTTTTCACCAAGTGGACAGCCTCCCTCTTAGGTTGGCCTAAATTGTGATGTACTAACCACAATAACTTCCATCTTTACTCAGGAATTTCAGTATATGCAGTCCTGGCAGCCTGTACTTGATGTCTCTTTCCAGGGTTTGCTTGATTTCTCCTATTTTTCCTCTGCCTTGATGTCTGACTAGTTTGATACGGTTTACATAACTGTATTGTGATGCTAACTGCATTGTCTCTTAGTAATCCAAGGCATGCACACTGACATTTGGTTTTCAGTGGAAGAGTAACTGGAGAAGAGGTCTGGTTTGTCTTCACAAATATATTCAGATGCAACATATATTGTCATACATTATTTGTGCAATGTTAGGCTGAAAAGCTTTTGAGAGATGGAAAATAATAATTCCTATGAAGTGATGTTGGGGTGCTTGGCAAGCAGCAGTGCAGGTATGTGCCATGGACCTGAACTTCCACATGCTGGAAGGATACACAGTGAGGTTGACAGAGATTAAAGAAGTAATGTTGATGACCTATCAGCAGCAGGCAAGTTCCTCTTTAGTTTCTGCAGAGGAATCTGGGTTCAAGCTTTTTAGGGATGTTTATTGTTCTCTGTCCTAGGAGCTCCATTAGAGTCCAGAGTGCTGAGCTGAGGTGTGCTTTTGGTCAGAGAGCAAGCACAAATTTATGCCAGAAATTTCCTCAGAAAATGATTATTCCATATGGCTTGTGGGAGATATCTAGGTTATGCTTTGACCTTGTATTTCAGGCTCTGTTCCTGCTCACCATGGCAATGGGAACATAAATGGGGAAATGCTGGTCATAAATAAGCACTGATACCTCTGATTCAACTGCATCACAGGACAGGTGACTAGGAGTGTCTGAAGTGCAGAGCTGTGGGCCTGGGGAGGGAGGCAGGAAGCCAGATAGCAACACCTGCCTAGGGTCAGAGAGAAGGACTAAGCTTTCTAAGATGAAGATATGTGGGGATGTGTCTTTTCTGACACTTTTATTTTTTTTCCTGCCCTGGTTTTATTAAGTTCCAGTAAACAAATAAAATATGTTCTCTTTTTGATGTAGCTTGGCTGAGTCACTACATTTCATAACAGTCAGAGGTGCCCAGAAAGTTTGTTGTAGCTGGATTCAGGCCCATTGGACTTGCTCAGATAAATACACTTGGTGGAAAGAGGAGTGTTAAGAGCTTTCTAGCCCAGCCTATCTTTGGGAAGAACAAAAGCTGGTAGAGGCTGCAGGGAAAATAAGAGAGCAAATTAAGGGTCCCTGTGCACTCATCACTCCTTCCTGAGAAGAGGCGTGGTTCTCATCCAGGCCCCGCTGAGCTCTCTAAGGCTCTCCTGATTTTCTCTGCAGATATGTATGCCTTGAACATGTGGGAAGTCTTATTGTTTTGTTGGGTTTTTTTTCCCAAACACATTTCAGAATCCAGGCCAGCTGTTACAGCTGCTTCCCTTCAGCAAAACCGCTTCAAACCATGTTGAGGTTTTGTGGCTCTTCGTAGCTGCAAACCTACTCACAGCCAATTTCCTCACATTACAAGGTTCTTTTAGCAACATAGTAATTCTAAGTGGTTCCACAAATGCCCTCATCTCCATTCGTTAACTCCTCACTTCTTTCTTCCAAACTTGTTTTTCTATCCCTTCAGCAAAGTGAGTCCTGTGCTCCAACAAGGGTATATCAGAGCTGATGGAGGAGACTGGAGGAATGCTTGAGGGCAGCACAATCCACAGTTTAACCCAGTCCTTTCTGATTCCTAGGATGAAGGTTTCAGGTTTAAGCAAAGTGTTTGTGCTTTCACAACCGTACGCTTCTTTGCATGCATGTGCTCTGAGCATTAAGCATCAGCAATCAGAGCCTGCAAACAGCCTGATGCATTAGGAAATCTAGACTGTGCTGCTTGTTTACTTTGAGTATAAATATAATCTTGGCAAGTGATCTCCTGCCTTGCATACACAAAGTTTACAAGTTGATTGCTGAGCTTAAATGGCATAGGCTGGGTAATAAATTTCAAAGTTGTGTTTCTGTTCTTTAGTGACCCTGTGCACATGACATGAAGGTGCAAAGCATCCCTGAAGCTCCTTTCAGATATTCAATCAGAGTGTATATGCTAAGCTAATCAGAGGGATTTAACATTTTGATATTGAATAGATGAACTAAGGACTAAAAAAATTATTACTGTAATTTTCAATGAAGTCTGGGCATGGACTGGTGTAAGTAATGGCTCTGGTCAGATGGTCTACTTGCAATGTCCATTAGTAGCAGTTACTACTGCCGTACTGATATTGTGGACTGACAAAATGCTTTACACAGAATCAGTACCAATTGACATTCAGCAGATAATACTGTTCTACACCTTGAAATGGACATTTTTTTTCCTTTAAAATGAAACTGAAACTTCCACAATAAATCATTTTGACCTTGGTAATAATTTAGTTTTTCCATTTAGATGATAGATAGATATTATTTCCATTTTTTTTTCTTCCAAGTAATTTGGGAAATAAGACAAACCCAAAGGGTCCTGATCCCCAATCACAATGGCATTCCAGAATAAAAGGGAAAATGGTTGAGAACATGCCCTCTTATTGGGGGGGGGGGGGGGGGGGAAGTAGCAAAAGTTAACTAAATGCATCCAGCTATAAGGCTCTAAAATAATTTTCATGTTATATCTGCACCTTTGGAATGCATAAAATCAGATATGTGAAAAAGTTTACTTTTCATCACTGCAGCTGATTTGCTTTCAGTAAGAAATACAATTTGTAAATTCTTTCTCATTTGATTTCTTGGTAGTTACTAAAGTCAACTGTTTGACTTCCTCATGTTATCTGACAAGTATTAATAAACTGTAGTGTCAGTGTTCCTGATGTTATGTTCCTTTGAATACAGAGTATTTTGTCAATGGCACAGGTAAGTGTGTCTTAGTTTTCAGTTACAGTAGAACTAGTATTACACCTTACAAATGTTCCTTTTCTAGTATCATGTCATCATTATCTTAATTCCTTGTGGAACTTCCCTTTTTTCAAGGGGAAAAAAAAAATTAGTGACCATCCCAGTAATATCCTTTTTGTGAGATTTTTTTGGTTTTGGTTACATGTTTCTGTATCTCTCTAATGAAATGCAAAGCTGAGCTGTACTTTCACAGTGAACCATCTTCTTTTAGCATCTCCTTTCAAGTAGTCTGCGCACTGTTTTAGTTGTGTGAGAAACCTTACCTAGCTACCTCATTGCTACCCTGGTGAAAAAAGCAGTGTGTCCTTTAGAAAGCCTTCTCAGTGTTCCCAGGAATGGATGCAGTGTGTCTAGCTGAGGTTGATCAGGTGTTTATTACACCAGGAAATGGCCGTGCCAGGGTCTTCAAAATCATACACTTCTGGTGTAGAAAGTATTTAAACTGTACAACTGGGCTGTCTTCTGCAGGTGTGGTGGAAGCATTTTCTCATCATTTTGTGATTTTCTTCTGGTCAGCTTTGCAGACTGAAGTGGATCATGCCTGAAAACTGACCTGTCTAATGAGTATAGCCTGCATCTTGCAATGTTGTGCTGAAGTTGAAGCTGAGGGATGGCTGTTTTTGCCACTGCTTTGGAGCATGAGCAGTTGAACTTTATTTCTTTGCAGGCCATACAATGTGCTGCTAACAAATGTTCTCTTGCCTGATCCTCTAGTGCAATGTGTATTCACAAAAATACTCTTAGATTGAGCTACTCTGGAAAAGGAGGCTACCTAAAAGAAAGTCTTCCCACCAATTACAGCTGGTTGTCTTTAGTTTTTCCCTCTTTGGCTGGACACCAGGGACCCATATCTAGAGGGACTTCCATGTGGAGTTCAACATCTGAGGAAGCCACTTCTCACCTGCTCCTCTTGTCTCTCTCCCAGGCTGGGAATTTTCCTCTGCTTGTGGTAATGGATATAGAAGGCCCATCCTGTAACTGCAGCCTGGGGATTTTGTGTGTAGCTGCACTCCTTAAGCTGCAGTTTTCTGCTCATAAAGGAGAACGTGCTTGGAGGGATAAATTTCATAGGGCATCTCTTCTGGAAGTCCAGAAGGAGTGTGTAGAGCCTCTATCCAGCAAATGGTGCACACATCAAAATAGTCATCCTGTGGGTGTGCCCTTCTTAAAAGGAGGAAGTGCAAAATGATGCTGTGAGATCATGGCAGGGGTATTTACCTCGCATTTGCTCCTCAAATTCCTCTTAGTGCTCCTGTGTGACAGATTCATGTGAAATTCCAGATCTGCCAACAACTGAGGAACCTCACTGTGTAGCTGCAATATGTGCACAGTATTTAGTTGCAGACTCCTGATTTTAAAGGCTAGATGAGATTTCAGAGTTCTATTTTCAAGGTATGTACCATTTTCTTACCCCTTTTCCTTTGGGTTGGTGTCATAGTTTGTACCATATTTAAGGTTTCCAGGCTGATTGCCAGCACTAATGCCTCATTTCAGTAGATCGGCCAAGTTGGTTCTGCCAGGGCCTCTGAAGTGGCCTGCACATCTGTTAGGGAGAAAGAAGAAGCTATGGGCCACCATCTGGTCTTTGATGCCTTGCTGTCATAACAGATTCATTGAGGGCCCAACTGGACCTGACTTCCACTGTGCAAAGTGTTGCACAGCAAGGAACACAATTGTTCTGGAAAGGTTTGCTGTGGGGAAATAGAAAATGGGTAGGAAAAAGAAAAAACACATAGAGAGTATTCAAGGAGTGATAGGAAGTTGTGTAGCTTTCATCTGGAGTAGCCCCCCCTGACTGGGAGCCTGGACATTCCAAAGGGAATGCAGCAAGACCCCATGTAGAGCAGTTGGCTTTAACATCGCTGATAATGACAGCAATATTTGCCTCTGGAAGTTGGGATTAAATTGCTTTATTTCTTTAACCATCTGTTTGAAATAGTTTCTTACCATCTTTCATCCACAAATTACTTTTATATTGACATGCCACATTTTGCTGTTCTAAGAGCTTCTCAAAGCCTTGCTATTTTTAGACTTGTAATAATGGATGTGTGCATGACTCCTCAGCTGGCAACCAGCTTGTTAACTCAGACTAGTGCCTGGTTCTTGCATCTTTTTATATTTCAAGTCAGCTGTACCTTTTGAGGTAGAATATCTGAAATAGAGCAGAAGTAGGTGTATAAAACCAAAGGGGAGGCCAAGAACATCTGATTTTCATTATATTCTTACCTTTTGTGCTGAGTGCATCTTGGGTGTGTTGCTGGAGACACGCTGAACTATTGTGCTGTACAGGTTGGCTGATGTCTTGTAATGCTGTAAAAGTAACTGAAGTTAGAAACAAAATGAATAAACAGAAGGACCCTGGATTAGTCTTACAGGGGAAATGTCAGTGTGTAAAAGCTATAAGGAGGGTTTCCACTCCCTGGCATGTTACCTTAGTTGAGTAATGTTTTTCTGCAGTAATGAACACACTATAATTATGTAAAATAAGTTAATTGGCATTGTGTGATGATGGCTCTTCAGTGAAATAATCATGTGGACCAGGTGGTTTGGGGGAGCAATCGCCCCAGCCATCCATAAACAACTGGCAGACCAGGTGGTTAAGTTGCCCAGGTAAATTCCCTGGGCTCCCATGAGGAATGTGGGTAGATGGAGTCCAGGAGACAATTCAGGAGGTAAGTGCTGGAGACTGCCCTTAGATAATGTAATAAATGAGCTCTTTCAGCATGCATGTCTCTTACAGTAAGCAAGGCAGAGTTCTGCCTACAACTGTGTAAGATAATCAAGTTCTTTGAACTTTCCAGTTTACATGTAATACACTTTTCTTTGTCCTTTTTGACTACAACTTAATAGAATCAGGTGAAGTACTGATCAAGAAGAGTGGCTACTGAAATTGGTTGTCCTCTTTCAGAAGCAGCTAAAAGCAGTATCTAAACATGTAATAACATGTGGCTTCTCTGACAAGGAGATGGAAAAATACCAATTTTGGAGCAATGGAAGTCAAAATCATGGTAAAAATCCAGAGGAGTAATGAAGAAAAGCAACTTTTCCCAAACAGAAGAATTGTTTCTTATGCATATCTGGTACAAAATACTGCTTATGCTTAGGGAACAGATTGATCATCAAAATCACAATTTATAGTATTTCTTTGCTATACAAGATCTTTTTTTCACCTTGCAAAGCACTCGGTATCCTCTACAAGATGCAATGTAAACCATTATATAGATGGCTGATGTCGTCTGCTCTATCAGGCAGTTTTTCTTATCTATATTTTCCTTTAAGAACACAGGGATTTCCCACAGCTTCTTCAGTTTCATTGAGGTTTTTTCATGCTTTCAATGCGAAGTTTGTTGTCAAGGGTATGTGCCACAGGAGAGAATTTAATCACCCAAATCCCTTGTGCATGCACTAACCTAGTGCTTCAAAATTCTCCCTCAATGTGAGTTTTGTTTAAATCAGCTGTGACTTGCTTTTTATCACGTGGTCCACATCCCCACGCTGACACCATTTGCTCATATTTTATTCTTTCCTGTAGGAACTTTCAGCTGCTGTTTTCCAACTAACATGTTCCACCAACAGTTACTTTCCTTCCTCTTTTAGACAAAAGGCTGTTAAATTCTCTTGGTGTTTGTCCTTAAGATGCCAGTCCTGCAAAACTCTGCCTGTTATTTTGACTGCAGTTGGGAAAAGGAGATGCTTTTACATCCACAGGAGAATTTTCTTTTAGGATTTTTCTTTTAGGGATTAATGAACTATTTGTAGTGAGACATTTCACTGCTGTTTCTAACAGCCCTTGTTGAACCCTTGTTCCATGATAACAGAACAACTCAAGAAAAGAAAGTAGTGGAGGCGTAAGGAGTTAAACTGAGATAAGCTGCTACGAGTTGATGCTGAGAATGGTATGATTTTAATATTCCACAGAGAACTGGATTAAAAGGAGAGAAAGGGAGAAAACTGTAAAGGCACAGCAGCAATTTAATCTTTTTGTTTCATTAGTTTACATAGCTGTGCCAGCACACATCCTAGCCAAACTTTGTTAGAATAAAAACCATGCTGTCATTTGAAGTTAGGTGTCCATGTGGAGAGAAGCAAAGACTCAGTAGCACGAAGCTTCATCTCATGAGGAAATTTCTTTTCTTTAAGTATTCTGGTAGGCTGTGAGATTACACTTTTTTCCCTATTCCTGTTTTCTGAAAAACATTGCATCTAAGGAACAAGGATAAGCAGAAAACTGTTTCCTTAAAAAACCCCCGAAAACATCCTTTTGAAAAAATTGTTTGCATCAACTTTGATGCAAAGTTACATCAAACCAAGTCAGATACTTTTGTGGTACAATGAGGAAAAATGCTACAGAATAAGATCATATTGTGTACATTATTTCATAACTTCACATGAAATAGTTTTGCTTCTGATTGAAGCCTGAAGTTCTTTCAAGGGATAGGCTCTTTGGAACTTTTCAGGAAATGCTGAGGTGACTGCAGGGTGTACTTCTCCTGTTTAACAAAAGGGGGAAAAAGGATAGCTTTTGCTGGTAATGGAAACTGGCTTTACTTATGTTGTAAATCAGCTCTGTGTTAGAGAACCAGGATGCCTCTTCTGTGAACTGTTAACATTTAATGTATTTCTAGCTGAATTACTATGTTGAAGAGCTATTGACAGTATGCAATAACTGCAATTAAAATTTCCTTAATAAACCACAGTTTTAATCACAGATACCAATAGAGTCAATGAAAGAAACCCAGATACCAACTGAGTCAGTAGGACCAATGAGAAATTATGTTTATGGCTGTAATTTGGTATATCCGAGAGCTGCAAAATGGAATATCAGACTTCTTGTTTGAATTGAGGTATCTTATAAAGAAATTGGAAGATACATTCCATTTTCAATGTGATTTGAGATCAAAGAGGTGAAAACTTAACCAAAGTATTTGTGAGCAGGTCTCATTAACACTTGAAAATGTGGTTTGGTTTGCCTAACTAAAGGATATAGAAATGTAATGACATTTTTCATAAAATTAAAAAAGTATTTTTTCTTACAGCCATTTGACCAAAAGCAGTTTTCTGTGGACCTGTGTGCATTTTGACACCTTTGAAGATACAAAAACTGACAGGAGGTGGAAATTTGAAGCACTTTGTTAAGTTAAAACAAAGTAGGCATTTTCAGCCTATTGAAATACTTTATTTAAAAATAAATCTATATATATCTATATATGTTTATCCAATGATAAACATCTTCATTCCATTGAAATCAATTGACCTGAATGAAAGTTTGTAGATAGCTGTGTTTTGCAAGATAGTTCTTCAATTTTTGGTTGTCCTCAGGTTTGGGGTTTTTCATTAATTTTCAGAAGAAGAATTTCATGGTCAAGTGGCTAGAAGACGTCAAGTGGCTAGTATATTTAATATACTATATTTCATGGTCAAGTGGCTAGTATATTTAACATACTATTAAATATAAAAAAGCCTTCCTTTCTTTTTATCTCTGCCTAGACCTTTTCTGCAGAGGCTTTGCTGTGATTCATCTTTTTAAGTTCCCATAGTAAAGAATTAGTTGGTTTAATGACGAAGTCAGTGAGATTCAAGTATTATGTGAGCCCCAAATAAAGAAATGAAAAAGATATTTGGAAACTTTTTCTATTTGTTTTACTGAAATAACTGAAAGAGCTTGGGCTTTTCAAAGAATTGCAAGGAGATTGTTTCCTGGTATATCAAGGAAATGCTGGGTCTTTGACCAAAACCACGTATCAAAACAGTGGTGATGAACTAAAGGAGCCCTTGTGGCATGTTGTTTCCGAGTAAGCACTAACCTGGAGGAGGAAGGAAATGGGGGCTGAATCAGGGGCCTGGCCTCTTCCTGTCGATCAGTACAGACCATACTGACAGGGAAATGCAGATCAGTGGAGCTTGGGGGTTGGTACATGAGCTGTGAGAGCTGTAAATGCTGCATGTATTGGTGTTCTGTGTGGAATCTGGGTAGCTTCTCTAATACTGAACCAGGTTGCAATTGTTTTCTGGCTTCCTGATTATTAGTTTGTAGCCTGAAGCTTGATTTCTGTAATGTAAACCACAGATGAAAAGTAATCTTGGTCATCAAAATTAGTCCCTATTCTACCAATTCATGCTCAGCCTAAACCTACCTAATCCTTAACACCCTGACTATCAAAATATTTTTTTTTGTATTGTCTCTTTTGCTCTTAATTATTTTATTTAAAGCTATCTATTGATACTACACTACCCAGAAAATTTCATTTCATGTACAAGGAGCTCAAAATTTAGGGCTCTGCATTAGGATAAGAATAAAACATTAGACTTGTGGGAGCCAGATGTCTCTTCTCAGTTCCCACATGCTGGACTCAGGAGGGCGGAAACCTCTTCCCCTGCCAGCTCTGCTGGAGTTAATGAAGCTCAAGTCCACATCTAGCTTTGTACAGAGCATTCTAGCTGTACCAGGGATTTTTGGCAAGGAGAGGAAGACATAAGTCCAGGTCATATTGGACTGTTCAAACATATTAAAACTCTACTGCTACCTTAGAGGGACCTTGATAGGATAGATACCTCCAGTCACTGTCACTGTACTTTATCACTTCACAGACTTTGTCAAATCAGGGGGCTTTCTTTGCACTGTGCACTTGTAGCTGAAGGGCTGGACTGGCAGCTAAACTTATGAAAGGTTCTAAAGCCTTGACTAAATAAGTCCTAGTTAAATAGTGGAAGAGACACAAACTGCTTTCTACTCTGCAGCTCAGCCTAGCTAGGCTTTCCTGTTTCTGAACACAACTTAGCCATGGATGTTTGTGCATTTTTATCAACAGATTAATGATACTCTTGCTTAATTAGGCATGTGCTAAACCTTCCCTGATTCATGACCTACATCACAGGTGTGCATACACTGGGCTTCAGATTTCACTGAAAGTCTGGCTGTGGTATGTACATCTGGCAGAATCCTTGGGGTTCCTTGCATAGTGACATTAATATGAACTTCGTATAAGAAAATGTTTTAAGTAACAGTCATGAAGAGATGTTTCTAAACCAACAAGCATTCACAAAGTGTCCCCACATTGGTGTAGATCTCTTCAATTTTACAGGCCTTGCTGCTGCTGACCTGAGTTCCTTCCATAAAGCTGCGGTCATCTTCATTCTTAAAAGGAATGACTGTTCATTCCTGTGGTGGCAGTCAATTTTCTTTTGCTTGTGTAAATCACTGAGGGTGCATGTGCAAACATTTCAAAGTGAAATAACAGCATTTTATCCCAATTCAGAATGAAATGGATAAGCAAAATTTATCCCATTATTTGTTTTAATCAGAAAATACTAAAGGATTTTATGTTTTATCCTTATTACTCTGATTCTGAGATATTTCAGAAGCTGGTATAGATTGATGTTAGGTTAAAGGTGAGTCAGTCTATCTGGAAGCTCTCTACATGCAGAGAAATTGTTGAATTAGATCTTAAAATGAAGTAAATTAGAGTAGCATTATTCAGCTGTTCTCTGGCTGCAGCTTGTCCTTGTTTTGCTAGCTAATTTCCTACAAAAAGAAACTGTTCTCAGCATGGTGCTATATTAGGTGTATTAGATGTTGCATAGGGCTCCTGCAGCATCATGTGATTGGAGAAAAATGCTCCTCTTTTACACATCTACAAAACAGAGATGGTACTCACCTAAATGGAATTAAAGTGATGTTCAGAAGATGTTGATCTTCCAGCTAAGTTAGACGTCTCACCTGTCCAGCCCTACCATCAATTTTTAGTTCTGAAAACAATGATAGTTTGCTAATTTGCTCTTAAAAGACCAGGCTGAATTCCAGCTCAACTCAAAAGCATATTTTTCATCTCCATTTTGGCAAAGTTCAAAACATTTTTGGAGCAACTGAATTCCTAAAACTGGTAATGAGAAATAGACCTTTAGAGAAAAAGCCTTGTTATTTCTTTCTTACACTAGCACGGCGGTGGTCTTTGTCAGTCACAGCATCCCTGTAGCAGCAGTGCATGCTTGTCACCTCTTCTCTGCTTTTTCTCTTTGGAGCCTGAAAATGCGTGGATCTGTCATGTCCTTACTGGAGGAGGGACAGAGTGGTGGAAACTTGCAGGGAAGTGCTATGAAGGCTTTTGGAAGTGCCCTATAGTGCCCTGAGCCAACAGCTGCACTGAGGATGTGCAGGTTGCACATCTATAGCAGAGAAGGGTGGTGTGTTTTGGTTGTAAAGTGAAATCTGACTGCCTCATACAAAAAATAGCATTCCTGATAAAGACCCTTGCAATGGCTGGTTATTGATCTCTAGAAAACTGCCAAGTCTTACACAAATAACATTGTTCTGGGGCAGAGAAAACCGTTTTAGGAGTGTTGTTGCAACAACTTGAAGCAATGGGGTTTTTGTCAGAAAAAACAATGGTATTGGGGTGTGGAGATAATTTTAGGTGTTACACTGATTCTTTTCAGATGTGGTTAGAACTTAATTACTGTTTAACCTCTGTGGTGTGTGTTTTTGTTTGTTTGGTTGGTTGGTTTTTGTTTTTTTTTTTTTTTACTTTAAAGCTAGTTTGATTAACAGTGGAGAAAGGAAAGCAATTGTGCTTTCACTCTTGTGTGTGTATGAACATTGATAAACCTCCACACACAGAATAGGTATGCACTGGGAGGACAAAGGGATAAATAAATAAAGCACTCAATACTCCTTTTGAGTGTTTTATTTAAAGCAGAAATAATGATACTATACAAGAAATAATTATTACTGGATATCTACTGTAACAATAATAATAGCTACTGTAAAATTTGAAACAACCCTGGCATGTTTACTGCATATGACAGCAGAAGGCTTTCGGAGTAATCTCGATTTCTGTTCTGGACTGTCTCTGGGAAAGTTGCCTTCATGAGCAGTGAAACCACATGTAAGTAGATGGTCTAACACAAGTACGCATGGACTTCAGAATTCAGCTAAAGTGGCACGGCAGATAAAGTTACTGCTTTACCCTGATAGGAGGAGCCCAATTATATTAGCAGAAATGGGGTCCAGATGCTAACAAAGGCAAAGGTTAGGACTTCTGCACTGGTTTTGTAGTTTCCAGAGTGAGAAGTCTACAGCAGCAGAAGTCTACCTGGAATGTAAGCTGCTTCTTGAATTAAGCAGCTACTTCTCAGTTCCCTTACAAGAGGAAAATATTGCATTTCTAGGACTTTAAAGTTTTAGTTGGATTTAGTTGGATAAAGTTAAAGTTTTGAGGGTTTGCCTTTTAAAAAGAAGAAAGAAGTCAGCTTCTAACAGTTGTTGTAACCTATTTTCAAGATGATTGGACTGTATCTGTTATTTACAGAGGGAAACAGTGTAATTGTCCTTCTATGGGCAGGGTTAGATGTTGAGAATTTCCAAGAGAATGTGTGACAATGTAAATTTTTCTGTTGAAGATGACTCTGGAATCAAAGATTAGGAAATGAAGAATTTTACAGCAAGTTGTCTACTGTCTTCAGCTATAAGCATTTAGGATTTTCATCCTGGATACTATTTCTTACTAACCCTTTATTCGGATTGGAGATTGGAAACCAGACATTAAGACTTTGAGTGATTTGTTTGCGATGTGTGAGTGTCAACCCAAGAGGGAGCAGTGGAATTTTTAACAGGAGAGAATACAAAGGTTAAGAAGGTGCACCCAGTCAGTTTATCAGACAGACTTTTTTCTTTATTCAGCCTTTGGTTTAATTCAGCCCTGAACAAATGAACTGGGGTGTGTAAATTGTTATGTAAGAGTAAATTTTAATCGCTGTGACATGTCCTATTCTGCTGAGTGTCTTGGATTTCTGTTGAGAAGCCAAGGGGGAAAATCTTCTTCCTAACATTTAAAGCAGGCTAATTTGTCTGCAGTGCTATGCACAGTCCTTGTAATTAAGAAGTTCAAGGCAAATTACAAGTGGCTGCAGAATGTCTTTCTCTATTTTTGTAAGCCACTTAAAGTCTGGATGGAACATCTGTTTCCTCCTCCCCACAGCTCATTTCAGAGATTATTATGATTCTAGTGAAATCTCACAGTGACATGTGCTGCTATTCAATGAAGATGTTTGAAACACCTACACAAAACCTAATTGCAGCTTCTGCCACTTACTGCCTCTACTGAAAAAAAAAGAAAATAATAGGAATTTCAAAGTTTTGTGAGCTAAAATGGGAGTTGCCAGTCTGAGTTACACCTACAATAAGAAGTTGTGGCAGAAAATACTTAAAAAACACAAAATCATCTGGCATTGCTCATATCACATATGCTGACAGATCATTGCCTCTGCAAATATGACTGAACTTTTGCCATTCATTTCTGTCCCAACATGAGAACTGCAGAAATTGTGGAGCTCAAAGGGGAGATACATACACAGAGATACTTTGGTTTGAGTTCGTTTCTCCTCCACAGATTCTCAGTGTGGTTTTCGAGAGTCAAAAATTTAGACTTGAAATAGATTGTCATTTTTGTGCTGAGATGAATTTCCTGTATCTCTACAATCCAACAAAAATTCAGATGTTGTTGAGAAACAGTGATGGGTGCATGCCATCTGAAATTTCAAACCAACCAACTCTGTTTTTTGCCTCTCCCTGTGATTGGATGCAGCACCTTCCTCTGTGCAGAAATGTTTAGAGTGATGACAGAATCTGTTTGTGTGTTCAGAGCATTTTTGGCCCCAAGCTCCTTGAAAACAAGTGAAAAGTACCTCTGTGAGCTGGGCTGACCTCTGGCTAGGCTAACAGGTTGAACTGAGGTTGAAGGTGTTTTTGCAAGTGAAGGCTTTTTTAGAATTAATGTCTTTTTCCTCAGCCACCAGACTAATCACTGCATATTTGTTACAGCTTCTCTTTGCAAAGAAACTAATACTACTTGATGCAGCTGACTGCTGTGAAGTACAGAGGCGTTTTTGTCAGTTCCTGGAAAAAAACCTGACATTTCAGTTTGTCCTTTCTTCATTTCAGTTGGTGTGAAACCTTGTTGGTCTGGTGAAATCAACAGAATGGTTGTTAGGAGGAGTTACCATCCCTGGCTTTCTGGTACTTGCCTGTGTAGCTGAGCTGCCTTAGCTGTGACCTCCTTTGGTGTTGATTTAAAGCAATCTGCTTTTTTTGGCACTGACCTGGATTGCAACTCCTTTTAGAAGCATGCCCATGAGATAGTAGTACAGTAACAACTGTGTATTTAAATGTCAGTCACTCTAAGACAATGCCACTGAAGCTACCAGTACAATTTAATAAGAAAGATCCAGAAGGCAAGCAATGAAAGCTTCTTGTCAGGATGCCTCCAGTCATGATGGTAAAATCCCTGTGAAGAAGGTTAAAGTCTCCATGGTCTCAATTCCTTACTATGAAAATGGTGTTTCAAAGGACAAAGTAGCTCTGTTAATTTACTGTCCTGAAATGTTTATAAAGATGCATCTTTGATGGGGGAGATTTCAAACCAGAAATCTATATAGAAAAGAGATAGTACCTTGAAGAGAGAGATACTATATTTTAGTGAAATAGCTATCTATATACACATATATTCTAAGGTCAACATTTGAAGAACTCTTTGCCCAAAACTCAAATCTGTTGCTACTTATAGAAATGAAATAGTGTGTTTATCTAAGCCATTGAGATGTAATTTCAGTTTATACCATGTTAGTACAACTAATCCTTTCACTGATGTTCAGCTTCTGCCAATTCAGTCAATGGACTAATTGTGTGAAGGGAAGCATACAAGCACAGCAGTGTTTTATGTACTACATCTCACCACTTCCTGACCCTGTCTCCCTGCACACTACCTTCATACAGTCTTCTAGCCAGATCTGTTGTACAGTTAGAAATGCCCAGATTAATTTTCCCTGCTTTGACAAGCTCCTTTACATTTCAGAAGGCCAACATTTTTAGTGCATCCATAGGAAGCGTCTCCACTACAGCCTTTCACCACACGAGAGACAGACTGAAGATGTAGGCAGCTGACAAATGTGAAAGCAATGAAGAGGTGTTCTGAGGTTGACAGCGCTTTTCATAGTACACGCATTTTCTGGGAAAGGCATAAGAAGGGAGATAAACAGGCGATGATTTTGGCAAGCTGAGAAGAAGCTGCAGCAGACCAAGATGTTCCAAAGAGAAGATCACATCAAAAAGGTAAGGGCACCAACTTCATCCTGTCCATTTCTCCTGCTGCTTGAATATTATCTTGAAAATCAGAAAGTCTTCCTTGGAAAATGCTGACATTTTCTGGAGAATCCTATAAATTCTATAAAAGTAATTTAGCATTACTTTGAAAAAAATACAGTACTATTATTATGGCTCATTCCAGCCCCCTCAATTCCTGCTTGAAATTGTGGGGTTTTTTTCCCAGAAGCTCTGCAAACTGATAAAATAATAACAGTCCAAACATCAGAAATATCTCTGTGTAACTGCTGCATATGGAGTAATAGTCAGGATAGAGGGGTGGGGGAAGCCACAGAGCAGTTTATAAAAAGTCCTACATAATACTTTGATTTGAGACTAGAAATAACTGAAAATAACTCTGAAAGTCTTATTCTTAGTCAAACTGTTTTTACTTAAGGCTGTGCCAGCAAGGATGTATGCCTAAAAGGACTGTGACTCTCTCTGTCAAAAGAGTGTCATGATGTCATGCATGCATCCAAGGGGAGAGCATCAAGGGGTTAATTTGACTGTATTTGTGTCTAAAAATGCATAATCTGGCATGTTACTCAGCCTTGATCTAAGTTCATAGTCAGATGAGTAAATGATGAAGGTCCTGGCACCAGCATGGGTTTGGGCCAAAGTCAAAGGATTTTGAGAATCCCTCTGGTAATGTTCTCAGCACAATTGTTTTAATGTAGCTTACAGCTAGATCAATAATCAACTTCAATCATCTATATTTTTTTCCCTTTTCTAGATATATTTGAAAAAGTTTTGTTAAAAATTATAATGTTTCCAGTTCTACCTTCTCTGTGGTCTATAATCCTGGGCAGACTGGAAAACACAGTAGTACTGTACATTTTTGCACAGCTTTTCATGATGTTAAAAGAAACAGAAGAGGGTCTTGAAATGTTAAAATAGTGTGCAATGATAACAGTTTCAAAACGGCAACAAAGCTTCTGCTGATTTTGAGTAAAATCGGTCTGAGTGTTCCTGGAAAATATCCTCTTCCTCATTATTTGTTTTTTATGGGAGCATCTGGTAAGATATGTCAAACAATGATAGTTACAGTAATTGGCCTTGATAACAGTGTTTAGTTTTCTGGTTATCAGATTTCTGCTCCAGGTTAGGCTTCATATGTTTGAATGCACCATATTTATCACCTGGTGTTTCGGAAAAAACATACCTGGAATCTAAAATGTGTGTGGTAGCTGTGGGACGGAGTGAAGCCTGAGTGAACGCTCCAAGATTTGAGAACATCTGAAGGGCCATCAATGCTTGGATGAACTGAGCACTTTAGCATCTGGCCACTAGACACTTCCTAGTAATTCTGAAGAGTGGGAGTCTTTGAGGCCTGGACTAGTTTTCCATAGGCAATGGGCCAAGGCATGTTATTAACATGTTATTAACAATACAGGATTTTCCACATAAGGAACTTGGCACCTTTATTGTCTTAGCTCAAGCACTTCACAGCTTTGAGATCTGCTAGAGCAGCTGAGAAACAAGGTAAATTAGAACACTCTAAACAGTCTGGACTGAATGACCAAATTCTAACCTGTCTGTCTTTGTCATTTATCTTTCAGGTCCTCAGGCTCTGTCAGCCACCGTCTGATCACATTGCAGCAACATAGGTGCTGCCATGAGGATCAGGAGGTGTTCTGTCTGCTTCACAACTTGTCTTTGGTCCTGCTGGGTATACACCAGAGAGAGCTCCATATAGAGGCAGAGCACACATTTCAAGAGAGCTGAGAAACCAGTTCCTGCACATACATGCATCTGTGTAAGAGTACTCCAAGACCAGAGGCCTCTGTGGCACTGCATGGATATAAGAACTGTTGCATGTGTGGGGTTAGACTCTGCTTTTTGAGATATGATGTTCCGACGAGGATTTATTCTATTTCTTCCCCGACTTGTAGGCCTGCTGGTGGTGGCCTGTTGCTCAATGTCTATTGTTTATATGTTGACTTGCACACCCAAGGGTGACAACCAGCAGCTTGCCTTGCCCAGGGTGCACAGTCCAACTGTGAAGGAGGGATATGAAGCCATTCTGCAGGAGAGAGAAGAGCAACAACGCAATTACATCATCAGCTTGAAGAAACAAATTGCCCAGTTGAAGGCTGAGCTCCAGGGCAGGACTGAACAGATTAAGAACATGCAGAACCAGTACCCAGACTCCTTGAACATTCAGCTTGACCACAGTAAGCCAGAGAAGGCCCAGGCCAACCTGCTGGCTTTCCTCCGTTCCCAAGTAGACAAAGCAGAGGTGCACAGCGGTGTTAAGCTGTCCACAGAGTATGCGGCGGTGCCCTTTGAGAGCTTCACCCTCCAGAAGGTGTACCAGCTGGAGACAGGGCTGACACGGCACCCAGAGGAGAAACCCGTAAGGAAGGACAAGCGAGATGAGTTGATAGAGGTGATCGAGTTAGCAGTGGGGAGCTTGAACAAGCCAGATGGGGTCAGCAAAGCAAAACCCCGTGTATACACAGCCTCTGACTTTGTTGAAGGTTTGTATGCAGAGAACAGGTTAGAAGGTCCACGCGGTGCTGGGGAGGAGTTCTGGTGTGACTGAGTTGCTGAGGGAGATGGGAGCTGTGTCAGAGCACAGATGTCTGGGATGGTGTTAGAGCTGTGACCTAGTGATGCTCTCTCAGGCACAATTGCAAAATGGCAGCTTTCTTGGAGGACAGGACTTTGTGACAGCAAAGCCTGCCAGTCTCCTGTAGTGACACCAATGGGTGCTCACAGCTCTCTAGTCATGCACTTGCCTCAAAATTGACAAAGCAAGGAGTGACTGGCCAGGCTGCAATCCCAGATCTATTTCCAGTGTTAACATTGGCAACTGCAGTTCAAATCCATGCTGCCATTCTCCTCCGTTCTGTTTGTTGTTTAGTTTATCTTTTTAAAATATGTTTCTACAGTTTATATAGGTGCTGAACAAGCATGTATGACTGCTTGGCACCAACTCTTCCATGCCAGAGGGTGAGGAGATAGGAGATGTTTCCTGCCACACCTTACTCAATATCAATTAAGCTGAGAACCTGCCTTTATGGACAATCAAGAGTCTTTGACTGGGTACCAGGTCTTGTGCTTGGGAACAAGCGCAGAAAGATGTGGGGAAGACATGCACACTACTGCTGGCTCTATGGAGTTTCTTCATGCACTAATGGTCTTGCTGGCTTTTTTATGCCATGGTGAAATACACCAGAGAGAGGAAACCTTTCACTTGACTTGGAGCTCAAGAAACTGGAGGCCAGCTCAGTCTGAGCTCAAGGAACCTTTCTTGTGTCCTCCCTTGCAGGCCAGGTCCTTGCAGGTGCAAGGGAACGAATTCTAATTCTTACTCATCAGTGCAGACTGATTTGTTTGCAAAAGCAGTGATCCATGTATTGAGGCTGGAAACAAAGAGACTTGGCAGAAAATTTCCCTGCCAAATCCCTTTGGAGTTCTCTGTCAGCTCTTGCCACTTTCTTTTCTCCCAACTTCAGTCTCCCAAAAGTGGAAAAAAACTCCTGCCAATCAAAGAACAAATCCATTGCTCTCTGTAACGTCTGTATGTGTAGGGAGGACTGAGTTATCTGTTCCACTTCTGCATTTCAAATATAGTTTGGACTCTGAACTTGTTTTGGAAACAGTGCTGTTCAGGTGCTACTGCCTACACAGTAAGTGAGTAATAAGCTGGATTCTATGTCAGCTTCTGGCAAATTAGTGTAAGTCCAGCAACACAGCAACCATGTGTCTGTTAACCCAGCTGTTTTCATTTTCTGTAACTGCCCTGGACAGCTGGAGACTTCTGGGAGTGCCCAGATTTGCACTGAAAGTAATAGCACTTACCCTCTAAGTGTTTTCCAGCTGCTTTAGCAATAGCACACAAAAGCTGTGTGTCTCTCTTATATTAAATGTGAGGCTACCACTCTTGTCTTAAGGTTGATCAAGCAGAGAGATGTGTTGGAATGAAAATCAGGTAATCAGGGTCAGAGACAGGATTTAAAATCTGAACTGCTGCTGTCAGTATGTGGGATTTGTGTCCTTGTTTCTGCGCAATTCAGAGATGACTTTGACACCAGCTTTACTCAAGTGTGCTGCTGACCTTGAGTCTTGCTAAAACATAGAGTTGTGCACAGTAATCTTGTTTTCTTGGGCCTCCTGTGTGGATTTTTCTTTTCTTGTGGATCACATCTGGCACCTGCTATCACTTTTTCACTACTAGTTCATTGCTAGCATATGCCAACAGGCAGGGGAGTGGTGTTTGCAGAGGGAAATGTTTCTTCAAACACTTCTTACATTTAAAGAGAAATGTTTGTCTCTATGGCTGGAGGATCTTAAAATTAGTGCTGTATCCTCTGCAGTTTCTAGACAGAATTACTTGTGCGTGGAAGTTAGATTATGACCCTAGTACCTTACATCTGAGTTAAACTCCTTCTCAGCAGATTTGCGTTACATGAGATTTGGACAGGATTCTCAGTTCTCCTTCCAGAGTAATAGCTGACACGTAGTGGAATTTTCCATTTTTCCCCCCTTAATTGATGCCAAGAGAGCCACACCTCCTCCCTGGAGCTCGAGATGTATCCATCTGGTTGCTGCTCTGCTTAGCTTCTTTCTTGACAGAGGCACTTGGGCTGTTCAGCTGCTATAATGCTCCCCTCTCCCCCTTATTCCTCCCACTTACGTACCAAGTTCACTAGCTTTCTGCCAAGGGGATTCAGTAAGAAACAGCATGGGAAAAAAATCAGAAATTTCTGTGTGTTATAAGCAAGCAAATGACTGCTCTGTTTCCAGTAGAAAGCCAGTTGCTCAGAAAGCAGGATAACAGGTCTGGTCATTAATTTATGTAAATAGCAGCAGGGCTGAATAGATCTGAGAGTCGTTCATTTTCTCAGAGATGGAAATAATAATTTGGAGACTCTGACAAGCCTTGGTAGTGTGTTCCATAAGTGAATGGAATATTCTTTCCTAATATGAACAGTTCCAGAAAATCCCTGGATTGCTTAAGAAATGCCCTGCCATAACACCTTCAAATATGCTGGATCATAAGTTTTCCTACTTGAAGTATGTTGCTGTCTAGTGACTGGAATTTTAATCAAGGTCTCAGAGGCAAATGAAAAAGGAGTAGCTTTGCTTTTTCAAATGGGCAGCTACTGTTAGTGGTCTCTCTGATGGAATTTTGCCATGGAACCTTATTGGGAGAAAGGAACGATGCTTTTCATCAAAGGATAAGATGCTGTATTTTACTGCACATGAAGTGGGAAGACCACTGTAATACTCAGTTAAAATGGGGACAACAAATTCTAATAAATCCTCATAGTGGCTCCTACATCATCTAACAGAAGGGAACTAATGAGCACGAGTCCAGAGAGTGTTTCTAGTGACACTAGGAGACTTGAAGCCTCTAGTCTGTGGAACTGAGGCTAGAATTGTCATCCACTCAAGAGTATCTTGTTAAGAATGCATGGCTGTTTGCTAGTTACATGTTTCATGTAGATCCATGTAGGTGACATTTGTTTGCCTGCCCTGCTGAGTAGACACCAGGTATTTTGCATTTCTTTGGAGAGCCCTGGGAATTGCTGCTCTGAAGACTGAACACTTACTGCTCCTTCATCAGTTTTTCAGGCCAGGCCATTTTTGCTTCTCACTTGTTCCTTTCCTTCATCTTAGGGCCATTCTGTCTGCTGACAGAGAGCTCCAGTTTACTTTTTTACATTGGGTTTCTAAAGGCTTTGACTTTTCTCCCTGCCTCTGCAAGGAATGGTGCATATTCAAAACATATCTGCTGTAATGGAAGCAATAGATGATCAATTAACCAATTTTTCATCCATATTGAATATCTAGCCTTTCTAAGGCTTTCATTTCAGAAACAATCTTTTAAGGAAAAGGGGATTTTGTTCACTTTTTTGAGACTTTTTTTCCTCTCATAGTTCATATCTTGGAATTGAGGCTGTTTGACACATCTTCCTGCATCACGTAGAAAGTCCTGGTGGCACAAATAAAGTAGAGCCTTTGGAAATGGAAAAAATTTGTAAAAGGCAGGATGTTCTGCTGGGTGAGTTGCCAGAGTGACTCAAGACATTCAGACTCATTTCCAAGGCTCATTGCCTGTCCTTGGGCAAATCACTTTTTTCTCTACTTCTAAAACAAGATATTTTAAAAGGAAAGAACATGCTTAAAAATGGAAAACAAATAGCTTTAATATGCATCAAGAATAGTCATATTTAATTAGAGGCATTAAACTTGGATACAATTCTCTTCAATATAAAACAATAAGATCATAAATTCTTGGATTACCATTTTGCACAAGGAGACCTTGCCTTCACCTAAGCTGCTTGTTTTCAGCTGCAGTAGTACTAAACAAGAACAAAACTACTGAATTAGAAGCATCCTCTGTGTATAGCCCTAGGAGGGACCCCAGTCAGGTCACAACTTGCATTCTTCTTTAAGGTACATCTTATTTGGCAAGGCTTCCTTTATTGTGTAGTACATCTCTCCAGGGAAGTGGTATTTGTGGGGTCATTGTTTCTTGACTGGGGTAGGTAGAAGAGAATGTAAAAACAAAAGCTGAGATGTTGTGTAGTAGATACTATTAGTTTTGTTAATTTAATTTAGGTCTCTTTATTATTAAAAATGTCAGTTCACAATGTCAAACATGAAACACTTCCATCAATTTATCTCTAAAGAGAATGCAAATCAGATTTAATTTAGAATTTTGTTTAGCTGAATGTTGAAAGGGTGCCTTTCTAACACAAACTTCTTTGGTAAAACCTGTGTTCAAAAACTGCCTGAGTAAATGAGTGCACCCAACAATGCACTCAGATCATCAGCAAGCTTTCTGTAAGGATAAATGGATGAGCCGAATTCAAAGGCCCATATTTCTATTCTCTGGCCACCAGGAGGAGGAAATCAAGGGACTATTAGGTCACTATTCAGATGAACTCCAGTTCAGTAACAGATGTAGTTCATGGTCTGCATCTTGGGCAGATTTTATGAAAAAAGCTAGGAGGAGTCAAGGGCAGTAAAAGATTAGCAGTGAAAGATTTATGGAGCTGCTATCTCCCTAGATTCATTTGCTATGCTAGAAGGAGAATTGGAGCATTTGTTGAATCAGCTTATATTAAAAATAAGACATGAAGTGAATAACAGATCAGTAAATCTGCATATATTATTAACCAGCTGAAGTGTTCATTAAGAATAAAACACTTGGAGAATGATAGTGAAGATAAGACAGTCCACAGAACTCTCTCCAGATAAAATCACACCTCATTAGTCTTTTGGTTATACCAGTGTAAAAGCTGCAATACAAGATGAAGAGATTATGTCACTTTGAAGAAAACTTTGACCTAGACCTTCCAAGAAACACAGACAGAGCTGACAGTCTATGGGTCAGATGCCCAGCAATGTTACACATCAGGGAATAACCAAGATTTAAAAGAAAAAAAAAAAAAGGAAGCCTCATTTTGGTCTTGTTTTTCATAACCAGAAGAAGCTATGCTTCCTAGCCAGATGGAGAAGAGAAGAAGTTAAGAGTAGTTTTTTCAAGACATTTGTGCTTGTCTCATAACTTCTGCAAGAGATGGAAGGCATTGCAATTATACTCTTGTACTGATTAAGTTGTTAAGATGTTTATAGTGGCTTAATGAGTGGTTAGAATTAGCATCAATTTTTCTTTCTTAAACCTAATAGATTTGCCAGTGAAAAAGCTTTATTTCAGTACACACTGTAGGGACTGGCGTATCATTTAGAGTGGGTAAAATCTATAGCCTTTTTGCCAACTTGATCTCATTTAGGATATTAGAGTATTTCAGTGGGGCATGATCAAGGCTTTTATAGCTCATGCTGGCCCTCAGCATGAACCAGATCAATTACACCCATCAAGTATGTTAAAAGTTCCTTCCATATAGGAAAGAAATACATGATTGTATGAATTAAGTATCCTGGTCTAGCCTCTGACAAACTCTAGAGTCATCCTTGCAGATCATTACTTGACCAGGAGTGGGCATTCATAAAGAAAACAGCAGTCCCTTGAGCGTTGAGTAACAGGAGAGTTTTGTCTTGACTGGCAGTGAGTGAAGTTGATGGCTGGGGCCTGGTTGCATAGTTTTATCAGGGGACTTTCTAGAAAACCTCCCAGTGCTCATCAGGAAATTGTCTTTCTGGGAGATGGCCTAATCCCTCCTGCTGCAGAGAGGCAGACTGCCTTTGCAGTCCCTCTGCATCCCATTACCATGCATGTCTGCAGCGTGCAATTGGAGCAGTCTGAAAAATAAGGACAGTATGTCTGCTGAGTTATACTGAGAGTGAGCAGTTGGTGACCTTCAGGGGTTTGTGACTCAGCCAAGCCTTGGAATGTGCCTGCAAGAATACCAAACAGCTCCTGCAACCCAGGGCTGTGTCCCTGCTCAGTGATGGCCGACTCCAAATGATGGTGGACTGTGTACTGGTTTAAAAGTAAATATCTCATTGCCTCTGCTGCATTTTTAGCTTAGGTGTAGGAACTTGAGACTTTCTCCCTTTTTTCCCCCCAGGAGCCCAACTTTAATCCAAAAATCTCTTCATTTTTGTTTTAATGCAGGGATCTACCGCACAGAAAAAAATAAAGGCACATTGTATGAGTTGACTTTCAAAGGAGATGCAAAACATCAATTCAAGAAGATTGTCTTATTCCGGCCATTTGGTCCTGTAATGAAAGTGAAAAATGAAAATGTCAATATGGCTGACACACTTATTAATGTCATTGTGCCATTGGCCAAGAGAGCCAGCAAATTTCGGCAATTCATGCAGAATTTCAGGTGGGTTTCCTTCAATGCTGCCTTTACTTTTTCTTACTTGGAGTTATCAAGACCTCACTCACTACAACTTTTACATAACAGTTCATTGTGCAACTAAGTGATTTTTGAGATTACAGACTAAAAGGCATTTGGTTGCTTCATGCATTGTGATTAGCAGTAAAGGCAATTACATTCCAGTCATCAGGGTTTCTGATTTGCATGTACCTGACTTAAGAGTCTCAATCTGTTTGTTGGGCACATACAATTGTGGCAAAGGGAGAATTTTATGCAGTGGTTGCAAAGGAGCATTTCTGAGGAAAAGGGGAACCAGTGCTCCTGGACACTTTGCTAGGCTCCATTAGATAAAATATTAAGACAACAAAAGGCAAGAAGGAAATGTATTTGAACTTTCAGCATAGTTACTCTTAAATTATTATTTTTCTGTACAGACATGATGTTCAAAGGGAGAACTTACTTGAAATGTAACTTTAAGTAGCTGCCCAGAAAAGACTGTTATCAAAAGATACTGACTCTTACAATGGGATGTTTTGTCTAATTACACCCATCTAAAAATAGGCTTCTTGTCTAAATGAGCCTTCTGATTAGTATTCTGATTATCTTGTTTTAGACTGGGAGAAATCACCCTCTGGGCATGCTGATTTCTCTGCTGATTATAGATGAACTCTCACTAACTTGGTAAAGGAAGTGGGGCATGGTTTCAGCACTTGTTCCGATTGGTCTTACCCTTGAGCTATGCTTTTGATCTCTGCTTAATACTTAGGTTTTAGCTAATGCCAAAGATCTGAACTCTGGAATATCTGTTATAAAAACTCAGGGTTATGAGGTAGGGTATTATAAAAATCCCCCTTCTCATATTCTCCTGTGTGCTGAAGTTTTTGCCTGCCTGATTATTCTTCCTGGGGATGGATGGCCACTTGTAACAGTGTCCTATTAATATAACAAATGCTGCTTAGAGAGCTTGTACCTAATGTGCCTGAGAGATAGACTTCTGTCTCTTCTAAGGGAGAAAGGGAGCCACTTTGTCAGGACAAGAATATCAGTCAGTGAATCACGTCCCCAGGAATGCCTCCGAGGTTCACCCTACTCTGCCCTCCCCAGCTGCTGTAGGTTATTGAAGGAAACTAACTTCTGGGACAAGTCACAAATCTGTCTCTTTCCTTCAGGGAAATGGGGATTCAGCAGGATGGGAGAATTCACCTCACTGTAGTTTACTTTGGAAAGGAACAAATGAATGAAGTCAAATCAATACTTGAAAATACCTCTAAGTAAGTACCTGAACATCTGGTGCATGCTGTTCATATACAGTGATCCCACGTGAAGTGGAGACTGGATAATTCAGAATTCATAGTTGTGCCGAAAGGTTCTAAAGAACATTGCAGAAAATAGCTTTCTTTTTGTATCAAATAAAAATGGCGTTATCCAGAGAGTCCCATAGAGTGGTCTTTAGAACTGCAGAGCAGATTTTAGTTCAGTTTACCTCAGTGCAACTGTGTGGGTTTTTTTTTCTTCCCCCCAACCCCGCCACACACACACACTGGTAACTCTTTAGTTCTTTGAAAGTGGCTTTAACTGTTAGGACTGAAAGCTGACCTCCAGGAGCAGGTGGAAGACAATTTCACTAGAGCACCGAGGAACTGGATACTTTTGGCCAGTTCTGCTCTGTTGAGTTTGATTACATAGATGTGTTTGTCAAGATCATGTGGCACTGCAGCCTTTTGCTTGTCTTCTCCATGTAGGAAGAAGACTCTTGTATAGATACAGTAATGTAACCACAGATAATTGAAATTTGCATACTGGAGATACTTTTGTTAATCTAAACCTTGTTGGGATTTTTGTGAGATCTGCCCAAAGAAAGTCAGGAATGCTAGTGTGTGAGTACACAGGTCAAGCTCTGAACGTAGATAGACCTAGCGAAAATCTCCTCAAGAATCAAACAGGACATCTCTTCCCTCCAACTTCTCTCAGAACTGTGATACTACAGATTTCTATGTTAATCCTTTTTTATGGGGTTCCCACCCCTGACTTGTATTAAGAGCTGGATGGGCAGGGTAAGTTGCTGAATATTTTCCTTCTAGGTCAGCCAACTTCAAGAACTTTACCTTCATCCAGTTGAATGAAGAGTTTTCCAGGGGCAAAGGATTAGATGTTGGTGCTCGATTTTGGAAAGGAAACAATGTTGTTCTCTTTTTTTGCGATGTGGACATATACTTCACAGCTGAATTCTTGAACTCCTGTAGATTGAACACACAGCCAGGTACTGCTTCTCATGAAGTGCATTGTATTTTTACAGGTTCTGTAAAATCCCTCACTGGAGTATTCTTGCCTTTGAATTGGTAATGAAGCTACTGTAAATCAGTTGTAACAGTTCCTGCTCCCATTGTGATAGAATCTCTTGCCTTCAGCACCTGTGCTTTCTGGAACAGGATATTTTTATTAATTATATCCTCACAATCACATTCTCGTGGAAAGAACATAGGCTCAGTGCAAAACTTGTGTGACCTAGCCTGGATTTGGTCAGGCCTGGACTGTACCTTGTAAAAGACAAGTGTGCTTTATACAGCTTTTTTTAAAAAAATAATCCATTGTCATTTCCAGGGAAGAAGGTATTTTATCCTGTTCTCTTCAGCCAGTATAACCCCAGTATAATTTATGGTCACCATGATTCCATCCCATCTTTAGAACAGCAGCTGGTAAGTACATACTTCTCTGAATGCCTGCTTTTATTTGAACAAAGCAATTTTTAAAGGTATATGTGCTCTTGGATAGCATTTCCCTATTCTTTGTGCACAGTGATCACCACAGAGACAAAATTAACAATAACCCTCACCTTACTGTGAGTTCTGCAGGTAAGTTTCACTGGGAAGTACATTGGTGCCATTTATTTTAAACCTTTTGGAAGCTTTTACATGGAAACTAAGAATTTTAAAACAAGCAGACATTTTAAAAATGTCTGCTTCTCTGCTAGAAGGAATTTCCTAACTAGAGAATAATTCCTCCATGATGTGCCATCTTGGGGTGACAGTCCTTGGCTTGCTCTGATTTCTTCTTATCACTGAATACTATTTGCATTTGAAGACCTAACATTTGTAAGAAGCAGAGCTGTCCTCAGATCAGTAGTAAAAAGAGAATTCCAGGGGCTGTCACAATTTTTCCCCCACTTACTTGAACACCTTACAGTGGCCTTTCCCATCCCACAGTCCATGACTGAACTGCCTGTGAGCAGACAGTGTGTTTCTAAAGTGCCCCGGAGTCAAATCACATGCTTGGAGCTGTCACTTTATTCTGGCACTGATACAACACAGCACATCTCACCTGCTTATTTTTGATGTGAGAACAAAGCAATATTTTTAAAAACATTGCCATAAGGCCTATGATTAAGACATGTATGAGTCTCCTGGAAGAAGAGGGAGCTGTTGTGAGGAAGATGGGAGGTTCACATGCATGTTAGTGGCCAGGCCATTGCTTGGCACTGCTGCAGACACTGTTCTCCATTCTCTTGTGCGCTGGTGTTGCACAGCTGTTGAACCTAAAGGCCTGATAGAAGGGAGTCTTGCTTCTCTCCAGAGTCAGTGGGTCACAGTCCTCTGCCCACTAGTCCTGCTAAGTGCCTGAATTTTCAAATTGTAACATAAGCCAGCTATGCAGCTTCATTCAGTTCCTCTGGGCTGGGTCCTAACCTGCCATATCTGCCTCTCTTACTGCCAGGCACTGCACTTACTAGGGCTCATCCTGTCCCAGGCTGGATGCTGTCCCCAGAGCATCCCAGCTTCTATTGTTGTTCTGGGTAGGAAGGGATTAGGGGTGATGTGAGCCCAGGGACAGTCACAGTTGAAAAAGATCACTTGGGATCTGAGTCCAGTCTTCTGTCATCACTACCCCACCTTGTACAGTTCCTCTATAAAAATGAAGAATGAGAGTTTGAAAAATCCATCCAAAATACTTCAAAGTTTTTTTTTCTTTTTGTCTGCTGCTCTCTGTGTTATGAGACATATAGCCAGAAAGCCATTTATTGAAGAATCTGGAAAATCCCTTGTACTGTTTTTTTCTCAGAAGAAACTTGTTCTGATTGTACCATGGGATTTTCTCTCTCTGCTCAAAGCATGTCAGGGATGCTCAAGCTTGTAAGAATTTTGCTTAGGGAATGAAATAGAGGTTAGCTTTCAAGCTAGCATAAATTCCAGAAAGTACATTGTCAGGATTGTGAAAATATTTATAGCTAATATTTGAATCATAAAATGTGATGCTTATGTCAGAAAAGCTTCTTGATTTAAAGAAGTACAGCAAATCACATTTTTATGTATATTTTTATATTTTTAGTCCACTTTAGTTGCCAAGCATAAGACCATAAACAAGACAGTGTTAGCTCTCTGTCCTGGAACTTGGGCTGTTGAGGAGAAAAAAAAATCCTTCAGAAATCTTCAATAGAATTTGATTTGTGCATTAGCCACTTGCCCTAATGGGAAATAATAATGCTAATGCACATGAGTAGCTTGCTGTAAGGGCATCATGATGGAGACTTCTTGTTGCAGTGCAGGCCTGACAGATGCAATCTTGTTTCCTTTTAATTCACTTCTGCAGTGACTTGGCTTTTTCAAGGAAAGGAGAAATGAGAAATGAAATGTATAGCAGTTTGAGCACTAAAAAAAAAAAAAAAAAAAAAAAAAGGCATTTGAAGTGACAAGAGTTATGAACAAAAAGAAGATGCATGAACAAGAAATCAGGAGAGAAAATTTTGGAAGAGCATTTCTTCATATAGGAAATACTGGGATTTGTAAATCAAGAAATGGAATTTCTCTTTCCTCATCCTCTGAAATTGTGTCACAAGGGAAGTCAAGGTTTTCCAAATCAGCTGCTAAGGGATAGGTTTCTAACCAGACATTCAAGAGTGTGAAGCACTGCTGACTTGCTCAGAGGATTTAAATGCCTGTCCCAGTCCCTTGAAGCTCTTGGATGTCTCACCAGATTGGGTTAGGTCATTCACATGCATGAACCTTAGAGATCTGTGCTTGGATATCTGCTTTTCAAAATTATAGCCATGGTTTCTCAGTGCTCTGATTTTCTACTGTAATACATAATGTTTTCATTGTCCGTCTCAGGAAGGCAGATCATTCATTTTTACAAAGGCTTTTATGGGACATACATCACTTCTGGAGTTCAATTTTAGGTGGATATAGCAGTCCTGTAATGGAAAATTATTCTTGCTATTCAAAATCAACGGAATCAAAAAGCTGTCGTCTGTGTGATCAGATTAGAACCCCTGTTTCCTTCTAAAGCTTTTGTGGTCCTCAGTGCAGATGCTATCATCTGCTGTGACAGCAGAATCTGGCTTCCCTGGTTGACCAATATGTTTCTTACATTGGGTGTGAATCCCACAGAAACTAAAAATTTTGGAGGATGCTTTACCTGCAAAGAAGTAAACTCCAGAGGAGTGATATTGTTCCACTTGGTCTACAACAGCAGGAGTGGAGTAAAACCTGATTGTTCTGGATCAGGGGCATTATCCATGATAATAGCTAAGAACACAGCTGTTTGGGGAGAGCAGATCTATCCAATGAGTATCTACAAAAATGGGTTCAGGACCAGCAGTGGATTCACATGGGGAAGAATAAAAGGGCACTTGCTCCTATTTCTGACCACATTCAGGTCAGAATGATCACTCTGAAGGCATTTCTGTTTCTATGTAAACATTCTTTTCCCTCCAATGCAGATTATTAAAAAAGAAACTGGATTTTGGAGAGACTTTGGTTTTGGGATGACTTGCCAGTACAGATCTGATTTTATCAACATAGGTAAGAAAAATACACTCCAATAAACCTGCCTTTTTGCTAAAACATAGAAAATGATGATCAGCCTCCCTTTCCTTTGCCAGGATGTGTCACTAATTTGCAGCATTGCTGTGGTTAGACATCCAGGGTTTTCCTAGGTGCCATAGAATTACCAGAATCTCCGCACTGCTTACAAATAAAATTACAAATGAAGAACTTTTGTCTGATAGTGAAAGATTTGAAGATGAGCAGCTTGATGTTCACATAAAGTATGTGTGTGTTTTAAAGGGCTAACTGGAGCCAGAAAACAGCTGCAGTGCAATTAATTAGCATCAAGTTTGCTAACAGATTTCTAGTTTTATTTTGAATTTTGTTTGTGTCAGGTGGCTTTGACCTGGACATTAAAGGCTGGGGTGGTGAAGATGTGCACCTGTACCGCAAGTACCTTCACAGCAACCTCATGGTGATCCGAACGCCTGTCAGGGGTCTCTTCCATCTGTGGCATGAAAAGCAGTGTCTGGACGAGCTGACTCCAGAGCAGTACAAAATGTGCATGCAGTCCAAGGCCATGAATGAGGCGTCTCATGGCCAGCTTGGGATGCTTGTTTTCAAGCAAGAGATTGAAACACACTTACATAGACAGAAATTGAGCAGTAAGAGGACGTGAATTCAGAAAGGGAGGTTAAAAGCCTCTGAACTGGACTTTAAGGTGTTTCGGAAAAGAGGTTTTAACCAGAAAAGTTGGGATGAGACTGAAAGAGAATGGACATCCTAGCAGGACGGCAGCAAAAGAAGAGGGAAAGCATCTGTCCTTGCTAGTTTTGTTTTTATTCTAGTGATGCTTTTAAGTACTCCATTATCCTGACTGTTCAGCACTTGCTTCTGGGGAAGACTTGAACACTTGATGAGATTCAAGGTCACATCACAGAGACAATGAACATTATGTGCTATTATGTGACCAGTGCGGTATTCACACTAACAAATGGATGTGCTTTTCCTTCGAAATATTTGTAAGATGTGTACAGTTATTTAAAGGATTGATCTTTTGGTGGGCCAACAATTAGGAGTTATTTTCTATATCTAACTTGACATATTTAAAAAGGGCTATTTTTCGATAAGTACAGAGACTCCTGCTCTGAGAAGGACATCTGATTCTTACCCATGGTAAAGATGGAGTGACCAAAAATACTTTTCCTTTAACGGGCTGGGATGGGACAACAGCAGCAGTGCATTAGCAGGCCAATTCTCAGATCATTCAGAGAAGGAGGTTTCTCAGAAAGTGCTTTCTAAACTTAAGAAAGAGAAAACCTTACCGGTCAAGTGTGATAGTTGAAACTGTTGGTTCGCCCCTGTGGACAGAGGACCAAAAGCAATGAGCCACATCTGTATCATGTGAATCAGATTGTGTATTTCTGCTTTAGAATGCTGTATGTATTTCAAGATTTATTTTTAAATGAAATTTGTTTGGCTTGGGAATTATTTTGCCACACTTAGGTTTTCTACTTCTAGCCATAGTAGGCAATAGTACAGCCGTCCAATGCTTGGAAAATGCTCTGCAGATCTGTGTTCCTGTGGATGGGAACTGGGTTCAGATAAGTGATTTTTCTACACAACCTAGGCACTGGAATGCAGAAGCTTTATCATGCTGAAGAAAAGGAAATACATATCAACTTGCTGATTTATCAGGAGGCTTTAAAATCCAAATGCCAGATACCAACAGTGATGAACATTTTCTGACTTGATACCAAAGTATTTCTCCTAAACCAAATACAGAGTCTTGCCCAGAGTATAGAAGGCTTTTTGTAATTAACAAAATAAATTTTTGTGATGAACTACTGGACCCTGCAAATTCTCTTATGATAATTATAGGTACCAATTGTCAAAATTAATCATCTTCTTAATAGTTTTTGTTGCAATTGCCTAAAACTGCTGAAAATCTGAGTTACTGCTCTTTTAAAGCATTTTCTTTTAATGCTGACTGCTATTTACCACTTTAATATATGCTAACCAACAAAAACTGCATGGGCTTGTCAATCCCATTTGCTTACCTAAATGCTGTTTCTCTGAGCAGTCTCTTTGTTTTATGGATTCAGATTAATTTAAGACAGTCTGAGCCAGATCCTAATTTGGTTTTTGGCTTGTAAAAGCTGGGGGGAAGAATGGTAGCACTGAACAATGAATGAACCACTCCTTGTTGTGCGGCTGTGCAGTAGGAAGAGCGCTATGAACCTCTTTTGAAAGCACTGCATGCAGACAGAGACCATGCTGCTGTAAGTACCTTTTCCTTGGGCAGGTTTATATGTGTTTGTCTTTCATTGGTGCAAAGGATCTGCATTGCACTTGCCTTGCAAATCACCAACACCAACACCAATCCAAAACACTGCAAAAGTACAAAAAAAAAAAAAAAAAAAAAAAAATAGAAACTTTGTATATGTTAAAATCTCAACTCCCAAATACATTACTTACCATAGAAACTTCATCAATCACTCAAGTAGATCCTCCAAAGAACTGTTTTGTTCCCAGAACATGTGATAAATTATTTATGAAGAGCTTTGTATTGATAAAGTAACTTTACAAACATTATGCAATAGGAGGAGACAGGTATGGCTTGTTGAGTGCATATAAAAGTTTGGTAATGCAGCTGCTCCAAGGCAAAAGTTGTTCCTACAGTTCCACTTAAACCTGAATTTGAAACTGGGTGTTGTGTACTATGAAAGTTTCGTAATCATAGCCTACCTCAAGCCTCACCTGAACTATTTTCATGATGGTTTTATTCAGTCTTCCCTGAGTCGCACTTATAGAGCAGGACTAGACCAGATGATCTCCAGAGGTCCCTTCAAACCTCTGTTAGTCTTCAGTTCTAAGCACTGGGCAGTTGTAAATTCAGCACTTCATTACTTGGGGTAGTTTTGCAAGTACATCATCCAGATCCTGTCAGAGTTTCATAACTTATGTTTTTAAACAGCACCTTTATGATTTTCATGTATGTCCTTTTCCACAGAGATGCTGTTCCTCTTGCCAAGAATAACACTGTCTGTGCAGTTTCTGTTCCTTGGCCACAGAAGCCAGTTCGGCAAGAGCTGAGATGATATCAGTGGTGGAGAGATCCAGCTTACAGTCATTGGCCACATCAGTGATGTGCAGGCCAATCTAATCACAGCAGAGATCTGGCAGGGCTGTCTTAGAAGTGGAGACTACACTGACAGGAGAGGTGAAGAACAGCATGAGAAAGGGAAGCTGCTGTTACTTACGTTTCTGTCAGGCAAGTGGAGCTCTAACAGGTCTTCCAGCCCACTTAGAAAAATGTGAAATCCAAAGAGAGCAGCCAACAGAACAGCAGATTTTGTTATGAAGGTCTCTACCTTCCTTGTCCCCAAAGCAGCTTGTGATCTTTCTCAGAATGACAATTGATTTGATTTGGGTTGAGGAGGGACTAGAGATGGTCTGGTGCTGGTGGGGGAGGCCATCTGCAGACTCCTTGCTTTATTTTCTGATGACTGCAGCATGCTCTGGCTAAAGGCATTGAGCAAAACTAATTTCCATGTTCCTCCAGGATTCATGATCTCTCCAGCATGCAATTTTCAATTTGACTTCTTTTGTAATCCTTGCACAGCATCCCTTAAAGAAGGGAAGATTCTCCCTTCTTCAGAGAAACTCCCAAAGGCATGTAATCACCCTTGATTCTCAACTGCTGCAAGACATCCTTGCTCCACAGACTTTCAGGGTAACTGGATTTTGGAGCAATAAAACAAGCCAGTCTTGAGGGGATCTGTTCTAGCAAAGTAGCTGCCTTTGCAATCAGTGCAGTAATCTAAATGTTCATATTTCTTGCCTCACAGCAGAAAAGTGGGTCTTTGAGAAACTGAGGCTTGATTCACACATGTGGGATGATGTGAACATGGAGAGTGGTTTTCCCTGGGCTGTACTGAGACAATATTTGCAAATAAGTAGTTTACTATAAAGGCAGTGAATCTACTGGTCCACTTGTCAGCAGATTAAACCCTGAGGAGTTTTATTAAAGATCTTAGAGCTAAAATTGATTGTGTCCTGCTATGTCCGTGCCAGATCAGTCTGCATCTTATTTTGCAAGTTAACATCCTGCATCTCAAAATGCCTTTTTAGGGCTTACTTTTCCTGTCTTTACCAGCCTATAGGCCTGCAAAACACTTCATATTTTGTCTCCAGTGAGAAATCAGCAATAGCACATTCCTCACATGAAAAGAGATATTTTTCTGAAAGACCTTTCATTTTGATGATATTTTAAAAAGAAACAGTTCATAAAGAGAGAAGGAGGGATGTTTCCCCCCCAACAAATAATCCAACACCCTTTCTTATTATTGATGCAGATTATATTGAAATTGTCTCTTTGATACATGCAATACATTGCTCAAGAATCTCATTAAGTCATTTGCAGTGGCAAAGTGTCTTTACACTCAGAATCTCAGTTTACATTAAGGCTTTATTTCTAGCAAGTGACACCTGCTGTAACTGGAGTGCAGTTATCCCCTCTTTCCTGAAATGGAAACCGCCTGTCAGCATAGTTGTAAATGTTAGGATGAGATGATTACAATTTCTTTAAATCTGTATTCTGCAAAACCCAAATTAATGTTAGACTGAAAGTTTTGACTGCTTCTTCAGGTTGAGTAGAGTAGCCCTGATCTAACAGAAAAAAGGGAACAGGTAAAACAGGTAAACAACTGAAACAAGATCAACTCTTGTTCACTACTTGAGGATTGTGCCTCTAAAAAATGATGTTTACAGATTCACATCACAACCCTCAGCCAAAGAGTTTGTCATGTGCAACAACATGAGGGAACCTGGATGAATACTAATTTATTATGTGATTCTGTCTAGGCTCTCCCCCAGTCCTCTGAATGATGTATTTAAAGAGCATAGTAACAGATAAGAAGAGAGAATATTATGTTGAAAGAACATGTTCTATGATGAGGTTTACACCAGATGCATCTCAGTAATTGGGACACAACTTGCAGTAAGTAGCTCCATTTTGGAAAATAGCACTCTTTACTGGCAAAAACTCTTCTGTAAACTGTATTAATACTGATATAGGCATTCCTTCTTACAATTTTAGGCTCTATACATGCGGTAGTCATTCATACAAATGCCTCTGTTCTGTCTCCTTTCCTTTTAAAAAAAAGGATAATCCCTCTCAATGCAGAAAGGCCTGTGTGGGAGTTAAATACAGGTTAAAAGAGTGAGGATCTATATTCAGAGGCTAGAGGAGTTTGAAAAATGCATTCTTCATGGAAATCTCTTGTCACAGAGAGCACCTTTCACTGAAAGGCACTCAGGTTTTGCTTGGATGTTTGGCTGAACATCCTTCCAAGGACACAGCATTTTATAGAATTAAGCTTCACATTATGCAAATTACATATCAAGATCGATTCACCTCTCCAAGTTGTTCTCTGCCTTCAGGAAGGTATAATTTCATTCAACTGTAGGTATTAATCTATTTCCCAGATGGCACACAGCCTTGCATTCAAGAAAAGGCAGCTTGAATACAGAAGTCCCTTAAGAAACCTACAAAAATCCACTGAAACTCCATGGCAGTATCTCCCTGTTCAGCTGGTTACTTCATCAACTCATTCTCTCCATCTTGTGGAATGTATCCAGGTGCTTTGCAGCTTGCTGGGCTGATGCATCCTGTAGCACACAACAGCACTTATACTCCTCCTGCTTTGTTGTGAAGGATACAAAATAGAGGCACTTATGGTTTCAGGTAAGTGTCAGCAGCTCTATTTCCAAGTTCAGTTCCAAGTTCTTTGTGAATACAAGTCTGGGGCTGCCCAGCGACATGGGGAGGTTTACTCAAAGAGAGAGATGTAATCTGGGTCTTGGTCCTCTTGGCCACATGGGTAAAGCAACAGCTCCTTTCCCAAGGAAGTGATGGGTTCATCCTGTTAATATAGGATATGATCAAACACCAGCTTTGCAACAGACCCTGCCTGTCACAACTTCACGAGGTGGACAGCAGTCTTCCTGCCTCTGTTATGGTGTGGATATGTTCTCACCACTGTGTGATACAGCTCAACTCACTGGAGAACTCGGGGAAGGGCACTCTGCCCTCTGTCTTCATAACACAATGTGCTCTGTGCCATAACTCAGTGACACAACTATGGCAGTTCTAGGAAAGAGCTGTGCTCATCCCTGAGGAAACTACAGCTTCTCTGACATGGAGTGGTGCCCTGCCTAGAAACTGCTGGAGCCAGGACTGTGCAGCATGCAGGTAAAGCAGGACCAGGGATTGTGGACTGTGCTTCTGGCTGTGTTTGTGGGAGGGACAAGGATAGATTCTGGAGAGAGCACACACCCTCTGCTTAGGCAAGTCCTATTCTAAGCAAGGAATTCCCTGATAGTACAGTCTCTGCTTCCAATCTCATTCTCCATGCTAGCAACAGATGCATGGTGGGGATTGTCTTCTTTCATGGTCACCTGGTGGGTGATAAGCAGAACCCAGTGGGACACTGGCAGAGTGGGTTCATCTGCCCACATGTGCTATAGTGCGGGGGGTCTTCAGGATTCTTTGCAGACTGTGGGCTTGGCTCTATATTTGATGTAGCTATGCACAGCCAGGCTTTAAATACTTCAGCTCTGGTACAAATAGCTGTGTAGTTCCTGCTTTTAATACTTTCAGCCTGAACTGTGAAAATCATGCAAGAAGCAAGTTCAGGCAGTCCAGGCAGAGTTCCATAGAGCAAATGAGCATAGCTATCATTCTCATGTCCAGTTTTGTTTGGTCATGTCTGTATTAAGCTAGGCACTTATTTAAAAGAAACAGGAATTTTAAATGAACCTATGAGAAAAATTATTGTCCTGTCCCTGGGCAGATCTTACAGTAAACAAATGAATAATCCATCTGGCTGTCCTTGAAACCCATGTAACTGCAGTCAGTGCTGGTAAACACCGCTGCTATTGTTGCAAGAGCCTGCCAATCTTCCTCCTTCCCTTCTATTTTTTACGTTTGCTCAGTACCACCCCTTGCCTGCTTTGAGATTATAAAGATACCTTGCTCTCTTTCATGCTGATGCTGAAGGTAAGTAGAATTTTGGGTTTACCCAACTTGCCAGTGCCCCTTAACAATGGAAAGAACACAAAAGAAAGGTGTTTGCATGTGTATGCTGTCACCTCTCATCAACATTTCTATTAAGTAGCTTGTAAGTAACTTGGGCCCTGCATGCAAGGTGTTCTGTGTGCTTGAGGGTGAGTGTCAAATTTAAGATATCTGAGATGTATTAAGTCACCTGGGGTATACCAGTCAGGCTGACACACCCTTCTGGAGCAGCACACAAGATACCCAGCAGCAGTTAAAATGGGTCTAGTTACCAACTTCAAAACAACGGAATCTATTTTTTCTTATTTTGAGTGTCTTGAGGCAATTAAACAGTTAATGAATACATTGCTAGGCGATTACCTTGTGGTAGTCTACAAGGTCAGCCAGCGTTGAATGTTGCAGCTGATCCACTCCAAGGAAGCTGTAGGAATCACTGGAGGCATCAATGAGGAAATGTTTACATCCTTCCATAGACCGATAGGAGAGCACGTAGCCTTTGATTTTCTCACTGACCCGGATCAGAAAACTCCCTGGTACTGTTTTATTCAGAAGCTCTTCTGCTTTCTTAGAGGTTAGGATACCTGTTCAAAACCAAAACACAAAACTGAAGGGAGAAAAGTATTTGTGAAGTACTCGACAGAACAGTTCTCACAAGAAATCTGCTCTAAAACCAGTCCATGGCACTTCCATCCTTTTCATTGTTTTCTTGCCCAGTAGCCCAAGAAGAAGAGTGGTGCCATGGCTAGTAACAGGCCATGGCCAACTGCTCTTTGTTAACTGTTCTACATTTGGCCAAAAATGAATGACAAATGTGGAGAGCTCGAAAGGACTGTTGCTGTGTTATGAGAGAGAATGGCATTGCAGTTGTTGTATGTTGATTCCAGTATAGGAGCTTTAGTCCCAAGCCCAGCATGTGTTAGCAGCTGTGTTAGCAGAAAAAACTCCTTTAACACTTGGGTTGGGGTGGAAATTCCCAGGACTCACCATGGAACCAAGGTGCTATTGTGTCTGTGGTTTTCAGATAGCCAGCTCGGAGAGGGAATTGCTCCTCTTTGAACCACTTGATGATGCTTTCTTCTGTGGAATTGGAGATTGTCCTCCGGACGCCCTCTTTCCTGTTAGAAAAGACCTCTGGTTTGTGCATCAGATTCAAATGACAAGTTTTGAGCCCCTGTGCAGGACTTACATTTTGCTTAGGATTTTAAGACCAGCCCTAAACAGGCAGCATACACCAGTTCAGCTGTATGGAATATGGTTTTCAGTGGACATCTGGCATCATAGGGGCTTTGTGTGCTGCAGGCTTAGGACACTGCACTAACTAAAACCTGTTACCCTCCAGGAATAAACACCTGAAGGCCTCACCACATCCCAGGCTGCAATATAGCCTAGGCTCTGTATTTTTCCCTGCTGGGTGTCTCTTCCACACAAGGGGAAGAGCTTAACTATTTGCTTCTCAGCCATCCCATGCTAGACCAAAAGAGTCTCCTCCCTTCTCTCTTCCACAGTGCACAGGGGCTTCCTTACCTAATTGCTCTCCCATTTGCTGTTGCAGGAGGTGGAAGTTTAGGCTTGGGGGGGAGAGGTGGGTATTGAAGTGGTCGCCGATCTCCTGCTGTGGCACCCTTGGAAATATCTGCCTGCTTCCCTCTGTGGATGCCCTGCAGTGAAAGTCTCCTGTAGTCATCTCTGGCTTGCCGTGCAAGGGAGCGTCTCTTCTCATCTGCTGCCTTGGATTTCCGCACTGGAACAAAAAAGGAGTCCTACAGGAGCGAACAAGCAGCAAGTTTAAAGCTTGCTACCCTTTGGCCATCTTCCTGCTTGATGAAATGGAAGAATAACTCATTTCACAAACTGAAATATTCACTCAGTTGTGAGACCATTTGCGATGTATCTCCCACATGTTAAGTGGCACAGTTTTTATTCCATTAAAAGATTAAAACCATTTTTTTTTCTGGGACAAGATTAAAAAAAGTGTGGTTTTTTTCTCAGTACTAGGTCCCTTTGTACGCAGGGATTTCTTAGTTTTGTTTCAGATGCTGACTCCTGATTCAGACATGTATTTCTGTAGTGCCTTTTATATAAACTGGTGGGGGGAGGGCAGGGCTTATGGAGTTGAAGCTGCTGAAATTACCCCAAATCAATCATTTTAAGGGTTTGAAAGTGCTAATCAATTTTGGAAGGTGGGAAGGAGCCTTGCTGAAACTATTATGGAAAGTGGAGGACTTGACTGTGTTTTTTGTTTGTTTTTTTTTGTTTTTTTTCCTGTAAAACTGCCTCAATTGTCTAGGTCCATCTCACCCTGGAGTCTGTACAAGTAACCAGCTCTCCAGTCAGCATCTTTTTATGATCAGTCAGAAAAATAAAACCCCTAGACTGAAGTGGAAACAATTGGTGGTACAGCATTGCCATCTACTGAGCAGCAGGGGGGGGAACTGGAAGAAAAGTGCATTAGGTTCTCCTTCAGGAAGCATTTGGCAGCAGTGATGGATGCTACTGCAAGTCTCATACTGTTTGCCATTTTACTTTCCATCATTGGGATACATTACATGAGACGGTGCAGCAGGGCTTTACTTAGGTGGGATCATGCTTGAATGGCAGGGAAGCCCTTTTTGATTAGTCCCTATTACCCATTATCCTTGTCCTCAAGAGCAATGTTACTGCAAAGTCCTACAAAAGGCCAGCTTCTAGTTTAAAATTAATTGTACTGGCTATACTCAGGTGGTTTCTATTTGTTGCTTGTTTTAAAATAGTGTCAGTTGGAAAAGTTTTCCATTACCCTGCCCAGCTCTAGTATCAATTCTGCGTGGACTCAGAAATATTTCTGATAATACAGTGCTGTATTTCTTGGCAAAACTTTCCAGCCTCTGATCTATTATTCAGTTCTAGTATGACAAAAGAGGGTTGAGATGACCCCACAGAGCCCTAAGATTTCTCAAGCCTTATAGGAAAAGGTAATTTCAAGATCTTACAGAATTCTTGCCATTCCGGCTCGTTCTCATCCGATTTCTGCAGCGTTCTCTGGCTTTCTGTGCTGGAGTGGCTCTGTGGTATTGGTTCCTGGGGATGTGTGATCTCTTCTGATTTTTTCCTCTGTGCTTCCTTCATCTATGAAAGAAACAGTATGTTCAGCTTTGTCTCAGGCAAGCTTTAACCCTGCTTTTTAGCTTGCCTTGAAATACTGGGAACTCCATTCTTTACCAATTGAATTCCTCCAATTGCAACAACATAGAGACCCTCCGTCTTTACTGCAGGTGACAATTGAGGCAGGAACGGAAAACAGGCCACCAAAAATCATCAGGAGCATCTCCCTGTGCTACTCCCCAATCTGCCAGCCTGGCCTGCTTTGTATCATCTCCAAATCCTCACACCATACATGAGGAGCATGGCAATACTGGATAAAACTGGTCCAAAAGGTGAGAACAGTCTTGGCTTACATGAGGCTCTGAAGCTGACTGGGACTCTAGGATAAAGCACTGACCCCACTCAATGTGTTAGAAGCATCATAGGTTGCCACTTACCTGTTGGAAACTATGCTTCCTCATATGGCAATCTGCCAGCATCTGGTGAACATTTCTGGTTCCCCTCTGAGCAGAGCAAAAGAGTGGTGAGAAATAAATGTGACATTAGGACAATTGCTCTTTTTGTGGCGCACTAGGTGTTTAATGCAAAAGCAGTGATGTGACATTTGTTAACAGATTTTGCCAGCCTGCTCTGACAAACACTGGGGGGATTTCCCATCATATTTGGCCGAACATACCACAGGACAAGAACTCAGGGGTGTCAGGATTGCCATAAGCATGCCTAGATTTGCTAAGCAATGCTCACAGGTGCTTCCAGGGAGCAGTCCTTTTCTTTCCTTCCTCTCAAGTAATCCCTTGTAGAACCTCCTGTCTACCTGCCTGTGCATGTTTGCAGCTGTGGCTGCGTTGCTGCAAACTCCTACTTGACAAACTGATCCAACTAGCTGGATATTTCATGTTCTCTCTTCCCTGAAAACCAGCCCAGCCAGCATTCCCTAGCTGAGATCTGCCTCTGCAGACCAACTGTTAGGTTTGGCTTACAGTAAACACCCACCCACCTCCCCATCAGACCCTGACTGCCTTCCACAGCACAACAAGTGCTGAGTTAACTGTACTATTCTGCTTACCAAGATCACACTTCCTTTTAGCTCCATCACCTACTTGGCTAATATTTAATATGAACGTCTTTACAATTTCCCTCTCCTCAAGAGGAAACTGGGAACCTAAAATGTGTGTGAAACAGCATTTTTTCGTAGATCAGCCCTACTCCCTGCAGCATGATACCTGGATCTCTTAGGTTAAATGGGAACTAGATCTCAGAGAAAACATTTTAATGTAGGAGGTGGGAAAAAGCCTCTCTCCAGGCCTAGAAAATATAACAGGGGACTTCAGTCTGGAGCCCTCCTTCTAACAGCAAAAGCCCCAGAAACCTGGGAAAATTTACTAATAATATAATGACAGAAAAGAAAGGAAAATACACAACCCCCATCTATTTCCATGTGCAAGACTTTGAAAGGGGGCTGGATTTTTGGTGATGGCTTGTTGGTGTTTTTGTTTTTGTTTTTGTTTTTTTTTTTTTTTGGTTTTGTTTTGGTTTGTTGGGGTTTTTTTTGGTCAGCTTTGACCAAAAAAATAGCTTTAGCTATTGCTAAAGCTTTAGCTTTGACTAATAAATTCCTTTGGAAAAAAAAATATCTCACATAGTTGCTCAACTTTAGCAAACAGTGCAGAGAAAAGCCCCATGTGACTCAGAGGCTTTTGATAAAAGAGACAGTCACTCCAAATTCCATTCACTATTTTGGTGGCAGTAGGAGAGTATTTTGCCCAAACCAAACCTTCTGTTATCATACTTTTTATACAATAAAAGACTATACACTCATACAAGTTCATTCAAGGCCGAATGAAAACTACAGAGTGAGATTGGACTTCTCCCATTAAATTGGCAGTGTGTCCTGTTCCTTTTGTTCAACTGTGGTTGCATGAGTAGTTAATTTAACTCTTCTTTTTTTCCTTTCTCCGCAAATGGCTTCTTGTAGCCAGTTAAAAAGCACAAATGTATTCATTGCTGGAAAAAATATTTCTCTAATGAAACACCACAGGAAAGCAGACACTATTACTGCATTTGGAACTGTCCTGTGTTATCAAGGTCATAAGCAATTTTCTGTATTAGGAAAACAAAACAAACAAAAAAACAAGAACCACATAAAATATGCAAGTCCGATAATTCTGGTAAAATTATCTTCATTTGGTCTTCTATAAAAGTAATTTTTTTGTCTGAAGGCTGTGACCTTCCATTTAAAGATCCTAGGATAATCTCTCTGGTCTTGCCCCAAAAGCCATCCAAACCAGCCACAGTGCAGAAGGAAAAGTACTGCACCACTTGTTTTACCCAGAAAGAACGAAAGCAAAGGAATTCAGAGTAATTTATCCATTGGTGCAGAGCAGATCTATCCCAGCTGAGAATACCACATGGACCTCCCAAGTCTTAAGGAAGGATGTAACAACACGGCTTCTTCTCTTCTGTAGAAGAAAAGCTCTAACAGATAGATGGTTTTCCCCTCAGATTGGTATTTACAGCAACCAGGATTTGCTGCACTTCCTAGACCTCAAAATACACGTTTCTTATATTACGGGGAAATGGAAAACTACCTTTGTGAGCTCCTGGCTTCTTTCTGTTGTATCAATATCAGTCATTCTTCTCCCGTGTTCCTCCTTTTTCTCTGCAGTGTTTTTTTTATTCCCATGAAGACCTGTCTCAGCCAGAAGTCCTGTCTGTGGGTGTAGGGACCATGTTGCACAAGAGTCAGTCTCTCTGAAATGCAAGAGAGAGAGGACTTAGGAGGGAGTCACTTTCTGATGTCTGAGCATCTCATGAGGAGGCTGCACGTGAGCAGAGCAGAGCTGCAATGAAGCCACATGTGCATAGGCAGCTGTATCTCCAAATCAGGCAGGTGAGTAATAAATTAATGACTCGTGGTGAGTAACTGTTGTCCGGCTGTACCCGGGCACCTGCCGGTGAATCAGAGCGATCCAAGCCTGTCACCTGCTGCAGTGACAACATCAACATTTCCTGTGGTCTGCAGAGGGTCCCATGCAGGACCCATGTCACAGGAGGCTCAGTGAGCCGGGGCAAGTCTCAGGCTGCAGCCAGTCTCTGCCAGCATTGTGTGTCTTCTCAGAAAGCCAGCCTTTGCCTGTGCCTTTTGCCAGCAAGGCTAGCCACAGCCCCTACAGACAAAACTCCAGCTCATGTGTCCCTAGACAAAAGCCTTCTCCTCCATATCAGCCCACCAAGTCCTTCAGCCAAAGGGTGCTTACCTGCCCTCCTGGCTTTGCTCGCTCGCTAAGCGCTTTGCTCTTTGTGCCTGGATCTCTTCGCAGATGGCTGCATAGGATTTGTCTGAAGGATGCTCGCCCATCACCCAGACCCACACTTCATTGTCAGCGCCGAGTTTCCATGTCACTGACTTCCTGCTGGCTGGAAAAGAAACAATTCTTTGGCAAATGCTGTTTGTTGGGTAGCTCTTTGCAGGGTTTGTGTTGCACCTGCTGTGCCCTACCAGCTGCTGTTGGTGACACAGCCACCCCCCCACACACCCCCCCCAAAGCAACTGTACATGAAGAAACCTCAACTGGGATGCAGCCCACCCTTGCCAATTTTATCATACCCTTGAGCCAGGTCAGTGAAGGAGGCATTTCTGACTCTGGGAGCAAAGGAGAAGAATCACCACTGTTTCTTTTCTTGCTTTAATTCCTGACCACTGTCCTCCCCAAACTGTGTGAGGGTGAGTTACCTGCAAATAGAGCACGTGGGGGAGATCTGGGAGAGAAGAGCTATTTTCCTAGCAGCCAGCATGCTGTGTAATCCTGACAAGGAAACTTCAGATGTAAAATCTCAGTGGGAACTGCCCATCAGATCTGGTGCCTCAGGAGAGATATTCAAATCCATGGTTATGTTAAAGACAGATTCAGAGGCACCAGTTAGTGGGAAACTTAATGAGATGCATCTCCTGGGGGCAAATAAATCCCGTCTTCCCAGCTAGGGGAGTTGAGCAATTTGGTCAAGGACAGAATGTCTGGGCAAGGGAGTAAAAACCATTGTGCACCTGGCCAAAACTGCCCCCTTGCAGGTGGATTTAGTTATGTTTGGAAATAAGCCTATGCCATGTCCTTTGGAGAAGAAATTGCTATAAGGATACATTACTTCCTATTTCTAGGAAGCAGTTGACTAGGCCAGATATGTGCCAGAGGGTGAAGCAGCCAGGAGACGGAGACTTACCTTTTCTTGGCGGTGGCTTCTTTACTGAAATCTTTTCTGCAGCAGCTTCTCTTTCCTCCCACCGTCTGATCTGCTCCTGCCTCATCTTGAAGAAGAGGATCTGCTTCTGCTCCTCGCTGAGTTCTGCCAGCAGCTCCGGATCGATGTACATGTCTGATAATATCTGTTTCAGCATGGCTGCAGGTTTCACTTACGCACGTTCGGGGTGATGATCTTTAGGGATCAGATCCTCTTCCTGGCTCCAACAAGAGTGAGTGCCTGCCCGTCTGAGACTGAAGTAGGAATGCAGGCGTGCCAGAGCAATTATACTTCTGTCTCTTTCCTTTTTTTTTTTTTTTAGCTCAGACTTCCTGTACAGACCAAAAAAAGTAAATAAGTAGCTTAAAACCTGCTGTTAAGATTCCTTGGAATAAGAGGTGAGCTCAGCTCTCATGCAGCCCCTGCCCACTCTGCAGGGAGAGCTGGCCAGAAGGGGCGAGGCCTGGAGTGGGGAGGTTGTGTTGATACTCTGATAAACCCAGCTGATAGTGTATCAAAGAGAGAGAGCACTGCCTGTTAGTCATCAGAGGTGCAGCTTGGCTGTGCCCAAGCAAACATTGCTGGGCAGGGAATCAATGAACCCATGACTAGCTGGCTCCTCCTCCTTCCAAACAGGAAAACTTTGATGATCAAAAGCCCAGCCTGCTTCATTTTACTAAAGAAAGACAGGGAGGACTTTTGACTGTGCTTTTGAGGTGGGAGTGGGAATTTTGGGGTGCTCCCATCCATCAAAGTCAGCCTCCCAACAAGTCGAGGGAGCACAAGGAGTGCAGCTGGTTTGAAGAAAGGCGATTTGAGTAGCCAGTGTCTGAGACAGCTCCTGTTCTGACACATCTTGCTGATGCACCTGCCCACATGGTGACCCTGGCATGGGACAATCCCTGTCTGACAGGATGAAATTGATGGGGAGAAGGGGCATCCCTATTCCTGGCCAGGATACTGGCTCGTGTCCAGTGCATGTTGGTGAGGTACTTAACACCTGCACAGCCTTGCTTTGTGCTCATGGATTTACAGTTACAACAGAGATTTCACTGAAAATTTGGAAGTTCTCCTGTCACTTGGGAAGGTGACAAATGAGAAAGTAGAAATTCAGACTAAAGACCTTGAAAACAACTATTTTCCTTGTCATATCTGGATGAACTTGCAGATCAGGAGATTGGTTGGCAGTGCTTTTGGTGACATGGAGAGGCTGACAGCCACATACTAAGTGTAACACCAGGGCAGGGTGGCTGACTGGCCAGAGGTGGCAGGGACCTTCTGGAAAATCTCTTGGGGAATGTTGCCATTGGACCACAAAGAAATTTAAAGCAGTGGGATTGTTCATGTCCTGCACAAATCCTGGGAGTCTAAGGAACAAGCATGCTAGAACATAGCACAGTAGGTGGGAGACAGCGGGTTATGGAGAGAATAATGTGGAAATACAAAAGGCACAGACATGGCAGAAAGACCTGTGCCAGGGTGAAGTGGAACTATGTATTAAACAAAGTTAATGGGGTCAAATCAAATTAGCCATCTTACAGGAGAGAGACTGGACTTCTAAGAACCCAAATGTTGGAAGAAAAGTGCTGGGAGCACCTTCAGCTTCACAGTATGACTGCTTGGCTTCTGACAAGTAAAATAACAAAGAAGGAGGTAGTAGACAAGCCAGCAAGTGCAATACTGAAGCTTTCCAAGGAGCACACACAGAGCACAAAGTTATTTAGATGAAATGGCACAGCACAAAGCAGCCTTTATAAAGTCAGACTGTCAGAACAGTATCTGCTGTGTTGGTCCACCTCCCTCCATCTTGCACCCATGCTGGGAGCAAGCAGTCTGCCCCAAGCATCCCCCTGCTTCTGAATATGGCTTGCCTTAAAATAGCCAAAGAGAGAGCTGGCTGGAGCCCCACTGCAGTGAAGTCTCCATGCACTTTCAGCAGGAGGAACTTGAAAGGAGCTTGGAGCAGGGGGAGGAGCTGTAGGCAGGAAGACATTGCTCCTCAAGGACCTCAAGGCAGCAACAGAGCAGATCATAGTCCCATCAATGCATTGTCTGCAGCAGAGACCAGGAGCAAGAGTCCTGCAGATGGTGCAGTGACCAGGAATTGGTGTTAAGTCTTCTCATTTCTATTTTGTTTCTCTGATTTTGTAATACTTTCCCCTATTAAAAATGTTAACTTCATTCTAGTAGGAAACATGAAGCTGCTGTTCCAAATTAGTATGGATTTTGTTTAAACAAATTATTTTCTTGATTTAAAAAAAGGTTTTCAGGGGAGGTGATCTGACTTGAGCAATGCTTTCTGAATACCAGCCTGATTCTTTTCAGCTCAGCAGCCAAAGGGTCTAGAGCTGTCCTTGAGCCATGGAGGTGGCAGCTATAGAGAGGGAAGAGCTTCCTGGGACATGACACATGAGAATCCATCAGCAGAATGCATGCAGCAGCATGTCCATGCTGCTCTGGCTTCTCAGGAATGAGAATGGCTTTGCTATGGTATTTACTTGGGAGGACACAATGTGCTCTGCCATATGCCGTGATGGCAAACTGGTGTCTCCTTCCATGCCTGGGGACACAGTGTGTTGGCAAGATGGAAGGGAGCTCAGCAAACAAGTTTCACAGTACTGATGCATTTTTGCAGAGTTGGATCTCCTTGTAACCTTGGTTGTAAGAGGAGATTTATAATGCTGTATCCCAAAACTACCCTTTAAAGCACCAGCTATTTTAACACTGGGAAATGACATAAGCACCTTGAGAGGTTTGTGATATTTCTGCTTTAGCAGTCACTTCATTAAAGATCTAGGAGCTGGAAATCCTTGTAATCAGTCATATACTGTTCCCAAAGTCTGAATCAAAGCCATGTTACTGACACCTGGCTGGAAGTGGTTTTGCAGATGCTGTTCCAGCTGTAATCAGTATATTTACAGCTCAAACTTAGTGAAGCCAAAGACTGCAGTAATGGCAGAGGGACCTCCAAGCAGGTAACTTGCAGGAAACCTCTGGTAGAGGTCCTGTTAAACTTTCTACTGTTTGCATTTTTTTCATGGGAGTGGTAGGTGGGGGTTCATTTTGTGGAGGAATAGATATGGGAGTCACCAAAAATAGCAAAAAATAAGTGAGGGGATGCGGGATGCCAAACCAGGGCTTTGGGGCTCTGCCACCCATATAAGATACTCAACCTGAAAACCATAAGGGTAAACAATTCAAAGGCTAAATGATCCTTCAAAATGCAAAGTCACACAGCATTTAAACGTCCTACTGGAGGGCAGCCTCTGCTCTGTGCTCCTGTTAATCATCTACCACGAACAGGGGAAACAAGTCTATGAATACACATGAAAGTGCCGTAGCTTTGAGAAGAACTGGCACGAGCTCCTGCTCATGTGTGCAGCGGGTGACACTTTGGACACCACAGACTCACGAGACACTCCCACCTGGCCATACCAGTCCTGGTCCTCACCATCAGTGCTGCCAGCAGAGGGAAAGTTTCTCCAAGAAAACAATAGACAGACACAGACGATCATAAAAATGGTTTTCACGAAGAAATCAAACAGGACAGTGTATATGTGCTCCTTTTCAGGGAGGCAGCTTATCCAACCTGCTGCACATATCTCCACTGTAAATGTGACAGTAACTGTAAACTAAAAATAACCCAAGAAACCCAACTGTGAGGAGGAAAGAGAACACAAGAAAGGCTGCTTCAGGGTACAGGCTGATGACTGAAGAGGATTTCTATTGTCATAAACTAGTTTTCTCCTTAAAAGGCAGATAAGAGCACTTTGTTCAGTAAGTGGTGGAACTATACGATTTTGAGTCAAGAGCTTCTCCTTGGAGCTGATTATTTGTTTAGTGAGAAGTGGCTTCAGAGACACCATTGGGAATTCTTTTCCCTGATCAAGAGGCTGGACTGTGAGAATGCAACTGAATTTCCTTTCACTTGCCAAACTAAGCCTTACAGCACTAGGAGGCTCAGGTTTTTCTGGATTTCTCCAGTTCCAACCACTCCAATGCCCTCAGCTCTCTGCCAGACTTTGTGAAGGCATTTCTGATTTTTTTCAGAAGTGAAGTAAAGCAGAATTGCAAAACACATTTGAAATCAGTGCAGCCAAAAGTAATCACCTCACCAGCCTTGCTCTGAGTACACAAACCCTCACGGGTTAACTGTTACACATTGGTTCATAACATGCATTTTGTGTCAGAAAACAATTATGTTAGCAGCTGCACCACCAAGGTTAGTACCAAAATATCCTTCTGTGCTTTGGGGTTTGGCTGTTCATTTATTTGTTTTGTTCTTGTTCATTTGGGGCTTTTTTTATATCACCATCCTTTTCTAAATAGGGAAGTGATTAATTCCTCTCTTTCTGTTTAATTTTGCTCCAGCCTACTGGTTTTTTGTTTGTTTGTTTTTAATTTGAGACAGAAGGAAAACTTCTAGTTTGAGTATAACAGAAGGAAAACACAACTGCACAAGCACAGCTCCCAAAAGACAGAACCAGACCTGTTTGTGTCTTAGAATTATAGAATGGCTTGGGTTGGAAGGCACCTCAAACATCATCTAGTTCCAAACCCCTTGCCATAATAGGGCCACTACACCAGGTTTCTCAAAGAACCACCCAACTTGGTCTTGAACACTCCAGGGATGTTCCAGTGCCTCAACACCTTCACAGGGAAGAATTTCTTCCTGATACATAATCTCTACCTGCCTTCTGTCATTCTCCCTTGCCCTATCACTCCAAGGCCTTGTCCAAAGCCCCTCTTCAGCTGTCTTGTAGCCTCTTTATATACTGGATTCTGCATAAAGCTCACATATAATGCTTGAAAGAACAAAACCAATGAAGGTTGGTTCAACAAAACCACCACAACATAAACTACCTTGAAATTACCTATAGCTGATCTGAGTTACCCTGTAGGTCCCTAACATTACTGGAGGGGGCAGCAGTTATCTTGTAGCAGGTATGAATGGATAGCAATGGCAAGAAGGAAAAATAATTTGATACAGCAGCAGCCACTGAACAGTCCGAGGCCACAGGGCTCTGCTTTCAAGGCAAATGTATCTTCCCTGCTAGAACAATGTGCAAACATTTCTTGGATCATCTTCCTATATCAAAATTACTGAGGGAATTAACAGTGTGGTGAACAGAGTGAGCGCTTCTATGGGTTAACATACAGGATCAGATACTGGACCAAAGTCAGCCACTGTAAAAAAAGGAGATTTCTCTTACCACGACACTTAATTTGATTTGATTTACTGTTCTGCGCAGAAAGAGGTGCTGGGTGGTAAATCCCAGAACCAGCACCCCAAGGCACAATCTTGAGCTATTAAGTCTTACTTAAGTCACTACTTGGCTTAAGTTATTGGCTCATCCTTTCTCTACTTCAACTTAAAGCCATTGTGTCCCAAGAAATCACAGCCCATGCCCAGTGAGTGCTGGTCTTTTTGTAGGGGGAGGTGCCTGAGCTGCGGTGTGGTTCTTACTATTACAAGGAGCAGAAGTTCATCAGTAGGGCGAGTTCTCACTACAGAACCAGTCAAAACTGGGGTTTTTTTAGCTCACCATTACACATCCTGGATAAGAAGGATATTATCTTTCTGTGTTTTCCCCCTTCAAGCACTTAGGCCATCAATTTTCTTCCACATTCCTGTGATTATTGTTTCCATTACTTAACCACTTTGTTCTTTACCTTGTTTGATACTTCACTCCAGTTATTCATCAAGGTGATGAGAGGAAAGCTAATGTCTTTACAAACAATTTGATGGGTGACAGTATTGGTGTTAACCTCTTTGAAATGGGTCTTAGTGTCTGTACTAACTTTGGGCAGCAGGTTTGTTGCAGAGACCAGACAGCTTGGCTCCTGAAACAAACAAGCTGGTCTGCACAAGCCTGAACTTCTGGACTTTGGGGTAAAATAGTAGGTACAAGGTGGGGGTTAAAGTGTGGTAGGCGGGAAGGGAAGGTTGTACCTTCCTATTGCCTCAGCCAATGGGGGAAGGAAGAGGGCAACTTGAGGCTGGGAGTTTAGGGTAGAGGCTGAGCCCTCCAGAACCTCGAAAGAGAAAACTCCGCGGGCTTGTGCCTCGGTGGACTCTCTCCCTTTATTCGAATAAAGTTGTAGGACTCCTCTGTCTCCTTTATGGACATAAACTTCTGGCGTTTGTGGATTTTCCTGACTGTGGGAACCGGTATGGGGGCACCTGTGGGGAATCCCACTGGAGGGTCCACTGAAGGTCCGCTTGCATTATTCCAAGAAGCTTAGTCCATCTTTAGACAACGTACAATTATGTCCGTTCATATTTAAGTTATGATCGTGACTGATTTGTGGCCCTGTCAAAAGCCAAGACCATTTGAAAAATCACAAGCAGTAATGAGCCAGAGCAGAAATTAACTGGAGCCACAGAAACAGAACATGGAAACAAAGTGGAGCTGCAAATAAGCTGGAGCCGAAATGAAGCTGGGGAAGGTGAAACCAAATTGGAGCCTAAAACACGCTTGGAGGCATGAACAAACTCTGTGAGCTGAACCTGAGACAAACTAGGGGCAGAAACAAATCACCTGAAGCTGCAAATGAGACGAAGCAGAAACTAGAGAGAGCCTTCTCCCAGCAGGAGACGCAACTGGAGTCACAAAGGAACTGCAGCCGCCAGCGCCCCGCAGCATCTCTGTGCGGGCTGCGCCGGGTGGGCGCTGGCAGGGCCGTGCTGAGGGCAGGCAGCAGCAGCATCGCCCTCGCTGCAGGCATCCCGGCGCCTTCCGGGGGGATCCACACACGGCGCGGGTCGCTCGGGCACGAATGGCTCCGGCAGCGGCCAGTTCGAGCTATTCTGCCGGGTTACAGCAGAGCCAGCGCGGGGCCAAAGGGTTCGTCCTGCCGGCAGTGGCTCTGGAAAAGAGCTGGGGAGAAGAAACCAGGTGAGGTCTGGTGGCAGGAGGGGTCACGCCGGAGGGGGTGAGCTGCAGCTGCTCCCCGAGACGGGACGCCGGGCAGGGCCCCTCAGGCTCCCGCGGCCCTGGCGCCCCCTGGCGGCCGCGGCGGGGACTGTACGGGCGCGCGGCCCGTCCCGCAGCGGGCGCCGCCTGGCGGCCCCGGCGCGACACCGCAGCCCCGGGGGCGGCACCGGGACCCCCCCGCCCGCAGCAGGGAGGGGCAGCTCTGGGCTCTGTGCAGCAAGGCTGCACAAGGGTAAGGCTGGCCATCCACGCCCGGGGGGCAGCACCAGACAGACAGCTCCGGGAGGGACACTGTTAGGAAAATGATTCCACGATGAGAGGTTTATGTCCCAAAAGGAGACAGAGGAGTCGTGTGACTTTATTCAAATAAAGGGAGAGGCCATCGGGTCTCTCAGATTGATGGGGGAGGCAGCCCCCATTTTTATCCTAAGTTCCTGGCTGCATTACCCTCTTCCTCTTCCCCATGGGCTGAGGTAAGCAGAAGGTACAGACTTCCTGAATCACCTAGTCTATGGCCCCTGCTAATACAACCCCCCCCCCCCTTTTGTTATATAAAAGAGAGAAAAAAATAAAGTTGTTCATAATTCTATTAAGTCTTTGTTCTTTTTCTCTAGGTTCAGGAATTTAACACGGCCTTGGCTAAGCAACAGTCTGTGTTGATTAGCAACATTTTCTAGAACTAACAGTTCCTTCTGATACTTCCCTATCTATAAGTTCCTGGACGTATCTACAATTCACACAGTCTGTTTGTAAAGACACATTCATCTTGTTCCATTCCATCCGGACACCATGCCTGGGATGGACACCATAGCTGGAATATGGACACTGTAGTTTGAATATGGACACCATAGCTGGGATATCACATCCCCAAACATGCCCTGAACACAGCAGAAAGACCTCCTGCCCTTCCACCCTCACCTTCAACCCACAAATAACCAGTCACAGTCATAAAGAACTGGTGAAAAACTAGCTTTGCCACTGAAGTCACTTGAAGCACAAACCAAGTTTTCCATGGTTGGAAAGGTCTCATGGAAGAGTCTCATGTCTCCACCCAGACATGTCCCTCTCCATGGTCCCTCTGGCCATGGGCCCCCCATGGGTGCTTGTCTTGAGTGTGGCAGCCACACTCCTCCGTATGCCCCACTCAAGACAAGCACCTTTCCATGCTGGCCCTGGCCATGTCCCCCTGAACCACCTCAAGCCACATTTACCCCCACATCCTCTCCCAGCCGTGTCCACCCCATGCTCAGGGACACACACTCCCTCCCACATTTAGATCCCATAACTGCTGTGCTGCCGCTTTGAGCCACAGACCCCGTGCTGCATTCCCAGTGTACAAGTACCAGGATGGCCACATCAGGGGACCCCTCCCGTCTTATTTCAAGCAATTTGCCCTGCTCTAAGCCGGTTGTGGTTTACGTTGGGGTGAGGGGGGGCCTCACCCCAACCCCGGAGCCAGGCTTTGGGCACTGTGAGCTGGGGAGGGTGGGGAGTGTTTTTTACACACTCCGCTAACTCCTTCGGGAGAGAGAACAACCCCTGCTCCTGACCTGTACACGCACCACAATGCGGCTGCGGAGGATGTGCGGGAAAAGGGAGAGCGGCTGGCAGGGGCGAGGGCTGGGGGGATGGGAGTTTCCCTGGGGGGCTGAGAGCTCCCCCAGGACAAGCACTGACCCCACAGAGAGCTGTCCCTGCGCGGGGGGTGGCAGCAGCGATGCCCCGCGGGGGCAGCGGCTGACCTAGACCCCAGGCAGGCAGCACGGTCGGGGCTCGGAGCTCTGCCCCGCTCCCGGTGCCGGCAGATCCCGATGCCGGAGCAGCGTGGCCATGCCCACGGAAAGCCCTCCCGGGGAGGGGAGCAGGGAGCAGGGAGCAGAGCAGGGCTGGATGTGGAGGGGTTGCCAGGACTCCCTCCGCGGCACGGAGCCTCAGCCTAGGCCGAGCCCCGCGGCCTTGCCCCGCCCACCGCCCCTTGCCCGCCAATCAGCTCTCGCTGCCCCCGAGCTTTGGCCAATCTTGTCCCGCTACCTGCACGCCCGGGCGCCCCCGCCCGCCCACAGCGAGGGCCGCCCCGTTCCGGGCCGGCGGCGCCGCTTCCGGCGCGCCGGGACCGCGGCCGTGTGGCCGCCATGGTGCGGGCCTTCGTGCTGCTGGCGCCGGGCGGGCCCGCCGGCCACGCCCCCTGCCGCGTGCTGTACGCGCGCACCTTCGGGACCCCCCCCGGGACCGCCCCCGGGGGCTCCCGGCAGCGCCTCCGCCGCAAGGAGCAGCTGCTGGTCGTGGCCAGGTACAGCCGGCACTTCCGCCTCCGCGGGGACCCCCTTCCTGCGGGTGCTGGCCTCGGTGGGACACCCGGCACCGTGTGCCCTCCATCTCCTGAACCCTCGGGACTTGTTACACCTCATCCCTCTCCCTGGGATCCCCACAGCCGTCATATACCTTTTGTTTGATCGGAGAGCTCTTGGGTTTTGCCTGACCCCCAGGGCTGGGACACCCCTTGACTGTGGGACACTTCCATTCCTGAGGGGAGCCTGTGGCAGCCGCCTTTTCGGGGGACAGGGCTCAACGAGAACCCCAGGAGCATGCCCCCCCATTCATGGGACCCACCCTTTCTGGGGATGCTGGGCGCGGCAGGACCCCTGGGACCCTGTTCCCCCAATAGAAGGGTCACTGTCCCTGGATGACGTGGGGGTCCTTAACATGAGGGTCCCCATTTTCTCTTCCAGGCAAGTGGCCTCCCAGTGTCAACTGCTTCAGTCGTCCTTGGGGCGCCCGTCCTCCCCACAGCTTCCCCAGCTGCCCGATGAGTCGATGTCACTCCAAGATGCTCCAGGGGGTCTTTTCCAGTTGCCCCCTGGAGACCCATTCCCTGAGCGGGTGACGGTAGTCTGGTTGTCAGTGTTGGCCCTCGCCTTCGCCTTGGTTTGCGAACCCCAAGAGAATCTGTCGTTGGCTGAGATCACCCTGAGGCGCCTGGCTCCCCGCCTGCTCCTCTCCCTGCGCCTCCTCGGCCCCGGTGCTGATGTCCTGCTCCGTCCTGATGCTGCTGATGGCCTCCTGGACCGTCTCCTGCCCCATGGGCAGATGCTTTTTCTCAATGAACGTTTCCTCCAGGCAATAGACCGAGAGCTGGGTATCAAAGCATCCCGCTGAACTACAGATGACATTCCTGCCTACCACCCCCAGATATTTTGGGGGGATGAGAGACAAGGGAGGGATCTGAGATGGTTGCCAAGCTCCAGTGGGATGGATGAGAAACATAGTTCAGGAATAAAGAGCAACATGCCAGCTAAGAGCGGGGTTTTAATCCATTTATCTGCCAACACCATCATGGGAGAGCTAATAACCAACGCCATAAATCCACCTGGAGCTGGGACAGTGCCAAGTTCCTGTGCTGTTTACCTGCACTGCATTCCTGCACCACTCCACGTGCACATGACAGCAAGTGGAGGCTGCACGTGGCCATGAATGGATGCCCATAAAAGAGGGACCTTGGGTTGTGGTTATCCTAGCTGGGCACTGTGGGGCAGGCAGGGGGTCCCTGGCAGGGGAGACATGGCTCTGGGATGGGACCTTGGCAGGGTACATACCAAGGGTGTGCATCTGGCCATGGGGCATTGGGGTCTCTCTGTGGGGGGATTAAATAAATAGGCAGTGGGGCAGGATGTGCTGCTTGGGGCCAGGGGTCCTGTATGACACCCTAGAGGCTGCAGCAGCTGGCACCCACCTCCCCAGCTCTGCAGAATGCAGTGGGGAGCAGAGTCCTACCCTAGCATCTTCTAGGTGCTGGGAAATCCAGGGAGCCAGGAGCTGGCATACACAGCTCTTCCACCAGTGTGCTGGGAACAGGCTGGGCACTGCCAGGCCATGCAGAGGGGCTGCCATGGGGCCAGACCCTAAAGTGCTTTCCCTTGTAACTGCACCAGTAAAGCTGGAGCACCTAAGGAAGGGTGCTGGGCACTGGGCTTCAGCCATGATGGGTCTCTGGCTGTGCCAGGGGATCTCACTGTGCACTGGAGGTGTGGGAGCATTGGAGCCCACTGTGGCATCCCACCCTTAAGGGGAAGGGAGCACCATACTCACCTCTCCATGTGGTAGCAGCTGTCACATACTGCACCCACAACTGGCTTGAATACAACCAAAAGCCAAAGAGATGTTTAAAGTGTTTAAATGTTGTTAGCAATTAATTGTTGATGAGAATCAACTGGAATCTGAATGTATGGGCCATTATTTTGTATTAAATGATAGGATTCCAGATGCTGGATTTCAGTATCACCTGGTTTATGGCCAAAATTCTCTTGCAAATCAGCCACCTGAATTGGATCAAATGAGATAGTTATTTGTGTGTGATTTTCCTCTCCACCCTGAGATCTTGTAGATTCAGGGGGAGTTGAAGAAGATAAAGAATCATCTTCTCCCGATTCTCTGTCATGGGGATCGCCCTATATGTTTCCATCCCATGTAAGTCTGCTAGACTTTTCCTGGAACTTTGATATCTCAGTCACTATATATGGCACTGTTTTGGTAGCAGTTTGCTGACCCTGTCCATCATCTGTATTTCAATTTTAAGTAAGGTCATAATGTTTCCTCTTCATCAGATGAGAATGTTACATGTATTTTTTTTTTTTTTCTGTCAGGGTAACAGACTCATTTACTGTCTTCCAACTCCCTTATTGGATACAGAAAGTCAGAGTTGTGAGACTGTATTTCTGCAAATGGTCCAGATGCTATGTCCTGCACTGGTGCTTCCTTTCCCAGAGACCCCACTGACCTGGCCTGGGCCAGACACCACTTGGCTTCTGCTTCTCCTTGATCTCCTCCTGGAGCAAGAGCAGTGCCTGCTCCATCATGGTGGGTTCCTGTACTGCACAACCTGCTGGATTAGATCATCCAAGATGGAGCAGATCACCTTATTCATCCCTTTCCTACAAGAGGCATCAAAGAAGCACCCAGGAAGGCAGAGAGGGAGGCACCCCCTGCTTGCAGCACCCTCAGCCAGGTCCTGGCCAGTCTGGTCCCCAGGACAAGCAGGGACACTGCAGGACACTGCAGGACAACATAGTGCTCATGAAGCAGGTGGGGAGAGAGAGGCAGAGCCCCCTCCAAACTGTCCCAGGCCCCAGCTGCTGGCACTTTGAATCTCCTTCACATCCTCTGTGCTCCATAGCCTAGCTGAGCTGGCTCTCATTAACCATTACAGCTTGGGTGTGGCAGGAGGGTGGAGGTGCCAGGGCTCCTGGGCACCAGAGCACACAGAATCCTGAGAAATACAGCTGCAGCAGGGACCCTGGGTGGCAGAGCTGTGCAAACCCCTGGCACTCATGAAAGGGGCTGTAGCTGAGGGAGAGGTGCAGACAGATGGGAGAAAAGGTGATGCTGGGCTCCATTCCCAACCCCTCATGGCTTGGGCTTGGTGCATGGCCATCATCTACATTAGGGCAGTACCCTACCAGGGATCAGGGCATGCTCCTGTGGCATTGGCAGTATCTCTGCCACGTGTGATCTGGGCTGGACTTTGCCTAATGGGGCACTGCCCCAGGCACAGTCCTGGCACAGGATCCAGTATTTCCCCAGGCGCAGTCCTGGCACAGGAGCCAGTCCCAGGGTTGTGGAGACTGCCAGCAGGGAAGACAGCCAGTGCTGTGTGGACCCACTGTCAGCCATGGAGCAGGAAGATGTAATCAGGCAGGAGCTGGGAAGCCTCCATGGCATCCCCCTCTACAAGAGCTTCATCGAGGGCTGGCCACAGGTGAAGGCTTTCCAAGCTCGTCCAGACGACCTGCTCATCTCCACCTACCCCAAATCGGGTGAGTGGTCCTGGGGAAGCGTGCAGGGGGGATGGGGTGACACCAGACTTTGCAATGCTGTCCCTGTGTTGCAGGCACAACGTGGCTGAGCGAGATCATGGACATGATCTACCACGATGGCGATGCGGAGAAGTGCCGACGGGATGCCATCTACAACCGCGTGCCTTTCCTGGAATTGAAGGTCTCCGAGGGTCCCAGTGGTGAGCTTCCCTAGCCCGGCTGTCTGGCTTGGGTGGAGAGGGAACAGAGCCAGTGTGGGGGTGAGGGTGCTGGGGCTCACACCTCTAAGCCCCCTGTGTCACAGGCGTTGAGCAGCTGGAGGACACCCCATCCCCGCGGCTGGTAAAGACCCATCTCCCGGTCCAGCTCCTCCCAACCTCCTTCTGGGAGAAGGACTGCAAGGTAACATGAGCGATGCCCCCTGTCTCTCCCCATCTGGGTTGGTGGGGAGGAGGCACCACTCTGTACCTCCCAAACACATCCTTGGCTCTCTCCAGATTATCTACATGGCCCGCAACCCCAAAGATGTTGTCATCTCCTACTACTACTTCCACCAGATGGCCAAGATACACTCTGATCCTGGCACGAAGGCCGAGTTCTTGGAGAACTTCATGGCTGGCAAAGGTGTGGGCTGAGCCACAGGATGCCCTGTGGGAAAAATGCTGCTGGGAAGGACATTCCCTGCTACTCACCTTTTCAGTTAATCCCTTGACCATATCCCACAGTGCCCTATGGGTCCTGGTATGACCACGTGCGCGGATGGTGGGAGAAGAAGCGGGAGAAGAAGATACTCTACCTCTTCTATGAGGACATGAAGAAGGTGAGGGTGGGATGGAGGGGAAGGAGCTCTGGCTGCCCCCAAGCTTTTTTGGCATCCTCCTCATGTCAATCACCCTGCAGGACCCACGGCGGGAGGTGCAGAAGATCTTGCAGTTCCTGGGCAAGGAGTTGGCAGAGGGAACAGTGGAGAGGATCCTGCACCATACCTCCTTCCAGGAGATGAAGAAGAACCCTGCTGCCAACTATGAGACCATGCCCTCCATCTTCATGGATCACAGCCGCTCCCCCTTCCTCCGGAAAGGTGGGGTTCGGCTGATGGTGGTGGATTTGGGAGGGATGTCCCTGGATTGTATTTCAGCCCCTGTCTGTGGCTACAAAATATTTCACGTGTGTGAGGATTTACTTAGTTATTTTCTTGTTCCCAGGGATCTCTGGAGACTGGAAAAACCACTTCACCGTGGCCCAGAATGAGCTCTTCGACCAGCACTACCAGGAGCACATGGCAGGCTCTGACCTCCACTTCCAGATGGAAGTGTAAGGGGCTCATCTCCCTTCCCAGGAGGACTGTGCTTCTCCTTGCTCTCCCAGTGGGGAGGGTGGATCCAGATGGAGATCCTTGCACTAATTCACTTTTCTCCCTGCAATAAATTGTGATAAATGCAAGTTGAGTCATTGCCTGCAGGGAAAATGAGGGTGGGGCCTGAACCCCCTGAATTCTAGGCAGTGTCTGGGAACACCTTCATGGTTATCAGAAGGGAAGGTGGGCACACAGTGGATTTTTAGCTAGTGATGGTCAGGCATCACCAGGAGTGGGCATCCTCCCAGAAACCACCACTGGCCCTGGTCAACTTGGACTGCCCCAGGCTACCAAGGTGCCTGGAGGGAACAAAGATCAGTGAGTGGAAAATCCCCAGAGCACCAGTGAATCCAGTGCTGCCGCAGCCCTTGTGTGCACAGGAGCTTTCATGACTTTGGGCGGGTGGTGGTGAGGCTCTCCTTGGCCCAGCTGGAGCTTGGCAGCCCATGGTCTGTGGAACAAAGGTGAAGGGAAACAGCTCCCTGGTAGCATGTGGCCAGGCTCAGCAACATCACTGTCCTTGCTGGATAGAGAAAACACCCCGCAACCTTCAACCTGGCTGCACCTTGCACTTGCTCTGGGATGTCTGGAGCAAACCAGTCCCTGTCCCACTGGGGACAAGGGTGTGATTTGGAGTCCCAAATTCCCCGTTTCTGGTCAGTTCTTGAGATTCCAAGATTGCAGCTTCTTGGCAAGACAGCCTCATGGGGTTGTTCTACCCCCAAGGAGATGCAGCCCACATCTAACTGCTAAAGAGCAGCAGTGCTGTGAAGGGACCTGCCTCACAGAAAGAAATCCTTTTCATACATTCATTTAAATGCCACTGGAGATGTCTTCCAGTGGAAGATGTGCTTCCCCAGCTCCTGGCTTTGCCTGCCCTGTTTGCACATGCAGCCAGTTTTGCTGGCATATGAACAGCAAAACACCTGAACGCGTGTCATGGCATGCCTCATCTCACCAGGAACTTGGCCCTGGTGACAAATCAGGGATTTTTTTCTCAAGGCTGCCAACAGCTGAGCTGCTGGCCCTGCCAGCTGCTCTCCTGCCCTTCCCACTCTCTCCTGGCTAAGGTAAGGAAGAACATTTCACCACCATCGGCACCTTTAAACACTTTTCCCAGAAGCACTTATGCTTTGCAACCCTTCAAACTTTGGACCCGTATTTGAGTGGAGTAGGGGTACGACCAAAGCCTGAACTCCACATCCTGCTCGCAAGCCCCACGTCGGTGTGAGGAGCTGGGGACTCCACGCAGGTGACTCTTGGACTAGGACAGGGTGATGTTCAGTCTCCCGGGATGTGGATTGGGGTTTACTCCCTGTGTTTACCTCTGCGGGTGGAGGGGGAAGCTGTGATTTCCACTCCCGCTGCCCGTGTGCGTCCGACGGGTGCTGAGCACGGACAGCTCATCACAGGCAACTGGGACCGTCCTCATCCCCGCTCGCCCCTTCCCTGCACTCCTCCCACCGCAGCACCGGGACCAAGTCTTGCTCCAGGCTCCTGTCCCAGCGCTGTCGCCCGCCTCCCTGCGCCTCCATCTTCCGTGCCGGGGAAGGACATTAACAAATCCCGCCCCGCAAGCGGCAGGGGAAGTTTTGCTTCCTCCCTGCCTGAGCACCCGGGGAAGACGCAAGTAACCGGGGGGCTTTTGCCACGGGCGATTCGGGGTGCCCTGGCTTCATAAGCGGGGGGCTGCGGGGGTGGGTACGGAGCCTCTGTGTCCCCGCAAGTCCCCAGGAGGTGGGAGCAAGACAACCAAGCCTCTCTCCAAAAATCACAGCTTGGGAGTTTTGCAGCTGGCATGTCCAGCGTTTCTATCCTGGTTGGTGGGTGGAAAGGCTTCCTAGGGAGAGAGTCCTGTGAGTTCTGCTGCTCGTTCCTGTCTCTGTCAAACCCTCACTCAAACCCCTTGAACGCAAGGCTTCTCGTACTGCCGTACAAAGGAGAGACAGGGAGGAAAAAGCAAAGAGAAAGCAGCCTGCAACTCCAGCCAGGAATGCCCCTGAGAGTTTTTACATCCAGGGACAGCGCTGTCAGCCTGGTACCAGCAGCTGCCCACTGCCTGTCTGACCTGAGCTGCCCAGAGCTGGCCATGCCCTTCCACTCTCCCTGCACTGCCACTTTGGTTCCAAAATCCCCACAGAAAACAGCTGCGACCTCCTGTGATGCAAACAGGGCGTGGTTTCCTTCCTATGGCCAGAATGGCTGGGTTCAGCGGAGATTTTGGGGCCCTGTGATGCTCCTCGCTGCCAGCCAGCCGTGCCACATGTCCCTGTCCCCAGCAGGATGGCCGATCCGGACCCCTACCTGCGGCAGCCCTGGCTCACAGTGCATGACATCCCCATGGTGAATGCCTTCGCCCTCAACTGGGAACGGGTTGACAATTTCCAGAGCCGCCCTGACGACATCGTGGTGGTCACCTTCCCCAAATCTGGTGAGCATCCCCAGGCACCAGAGAGGGGCTGTGCTCAGGAAGGGAGATCAGCCCTGCAGATGCCTGGGCTGGGACCGGGGGCATGCCAAAAAGCAACACTGGTAGATGGTGACCCTCTCGTGCCCGAGATGGGGCTCCAGTGGGAATAGCATCAGCTGGACACCCAATGTCTCACTGCCAGGCACCACCTGGGTCAGTGAGATTGTGGACATGGTCCTGAAAGGCGGTGATCCGGAAAAATGCAAGAAGGATGACATTACAACGCGGGTGCCCATGATGGAGTGTGCTGCGCCTGGGAAGTTGCCAGCAGGTAGCAGGGTGGCAGAGGGTGGTGGATGTGGACAGATTTGGTTTTGTATGGGAGGGCACCAGAGTGGGATCACTTCTGGGGGAAATCCTTACAGGCACAGAGCAGCTGGAGGCTATGCCATCCCCACGCATCATCAAGACCCACATCCCAGCTCACATCTTGCCCAAATCCTTCTGGGAAAACCGCTGCAAGGTAACAGGCTGGAATGAAGATACTGGGAGGGATCCAGCAGACGTAAGGGGGCTGCCTGGCCCTTTGGGACTTGGCAAGTCCCCACATGCCACCAAGCTTTCTGCAGATGATCTATGTGGGGCGCAATGCCAAGGACGTGGCTGTCTCCTACTACCACTTTGACTTGATGAACAAATTCCACCCGCACCCCGGGACATGGGCCCAGTACCTGGAGGAGTTCATGGCGGGCAGAGGTAGGACAGAGCACCCCTGGGTGCATGCAGGGGGCCCTGCAGGGACCTGCCACCCACTGGCTGCTCTCCCCATGCAGTGGCGTATGGTTCCTGGTACAACCATGTCAAGGGCTACTGGGAGCGCAGGAAGGATCACCCCATCCTCTACCTGTTCTATGAGGACTTGAAGGAGGTGAAGGGGCGGGGTGGATGGAGGTGTGGGGTCTGGGGGTGGCAGGAGGGGTGAGTGTTGGTCTGTGTCACACAGGACCTCCGCCGGGAGATTGCCAAGGTGGCCCAGTTCCTGGGGCAGAAGCTGTCAGAGGCGGCGCTGGACACCATCGCTCGACACACGTCCTTCGAGACCATGCGGGACAACCCTGCCACCAACTACAGCAAGATGCCCTCTGAAATCATGGATCACAGCGTGTCCCCCTTCATGCGCAAAGGTGAGTGGCTCTGGGGGCCTCTGGTGCCCTGTCAGCCCCGGCCCCTGCTGAGCCCCATCTCACCCGGCCACAGGCACCACTGGAGACTGGAAGAATTACTTCACCGTGGCCCAGAGCGAGCGCTTTGACCAGGACTACGCGCAGAAGATGTCAGGCACCGACCTGTGCTTCCGCACTCAGATCTGAGGAGGCATCGCCGGATGCCCCCCAACTCCACCCTATGCTGCAGTGGCATGGCTGCTGTTCCTTCCTCTCCCCGGGATTGTGGGAGAGAAATAAAATGTGCTCCCTGACCCTGCCATGGTGTGCTCACTGCCCTGAGCCTCTGCTGATCCCAACCCAGCTGTCCCCCTGGGGCTGCTGTCCTCTTCTTGGGCTGGGGACAAGCCGGTGTCACCCCTCCGCCACTCTGGTGGGGGGATTTCCAGCAGCAGCTCATAGGATTGCAGAAGGTTTTGGCAAATGTGTGTATGGGTGGGTTGGGCAGTGAGAGGTGTTCTCCCCACCCTTACGCATTGGGATGTGGCCTGGGACCTGTGGGGGAGGGCAGGACTGGTGTGGCTGGAGATGTCCACTGTAGCTCTGCTTGCAGGTCAGTGGCTGCTGGTTTCTCCCTGCACTCGCTCCTCCCTCCCTGCAGCTGCTGGGCTGGCAAACATTACTGCCCTCAGCGCCCTGCCTCTTTCCTTCTCCTTCCTGTAATAACCGCTGCGAGGTCCCGAGTCTCCCTGTCCTCCGCTGTCACCCTCCTGGTGTCACCGTCCCGGCATCACTCTCCTGGCGCAGAGCAGCAGGTCTTAGGTGAGACGGGTGTCCTGGGGTGCCCTGTGAGTGCTCTGCCCATGCTCACACAGAACTGCATGCTTGCAGGGTCCAGGGTGGTGGGTTTGGGGCGTTTAGGGTTTGTGTACAATCAGCACCTCTAAACCTTCCCTGACCTGTGATCTCCTGCAATAACTCCAGGGACCCAGTTCCCTGCTCCCCTGGGCTGCTGAGGCTGGCAAAGAGGTGCTGTTCTAGTCTCGTCCCCTAGGTCTGGGTGATGCTGGCACACTGTGGGCACCCTTGCCCTTTCTGGGGCTCTGGGTGTGCTCCTGTCCCCGCAGTTGGAACCCCTGTTCCCAGCAGTGTGTGCAGCGATGGCCGCGGTGACCTCTGCTCTGTGCTCTGTTGCTATCACTGCCGCTCCCTGCGCAGGCACCGTGCCGGGTGACTGGGCTGCCCTGGCTGGTGGCCGCCCTGAGAGGGTGGCGGGGGGGCCTTCCCTCATCAGCCAGCCCTGCCACGTGTCCCTGTCCCCAGCAGGATGACCAGTCCAGACCCCTATCTGCGTCAGCCCTGGCTCACAGTGCACGGCATCCCCATGGTGAATGCCTTCGCCCACAACTGGGAACGGGTTGACACCTTCCAGAGCCGCCCTGAAGACATCGTGGTGGTCACCTTCCCCAAATCTGGTGAGCATCCCCAAGGCCACTGAATGTGCTGGTGCTGGATGGGCAAGAGTGTTGTTCAGCTGAGACCCACTGCCTGGGGGCATGCAGCACATTTAGGGGGTGTCAGGACAGACTTGTGTAGGATTTCCCTTTTCCCCCATGGCATCTGGTTGAGGTCTGAGGGATTGTCTGTGCTGAGACACCCAATGCTTCCCTGGCTGCTCCCCTTGACAGATTTCTTTCCCCAGGCACCACCTGGGTCAGCGAGATTGTGGACATGATCCTGCAAGGTGGAGATCCTGAGAAGTGCAAGAGGGACATTATCAGCAAGAGAGTGCCCATGCTGGAGTTCTCTGCCCCCGGGAAGCTGGCAGCAGGTAGTGAGGTGCAGGGCCACCCTAGAGGTGCTGAGTCCCAAGGGTCTTTGCCAAGGGCCCACTGAGGAAGTGCTCTGTGATCCCCCAGGAACAGATCTGCTGACCACCATGCCTTCACCCCGTGTGGTGAAGACTCATCTGCCAGCACATATCCTGCCTAAATCCTTCTGGGAAAACCGCTGCAAGGTAACCTCCAGCACTGGTCCTTACCCTGGGGGGAAATGCAGCTCCCTGTTCCCCTGAGACAGGACTTCCCACTGCTCCCTTCAGCATCCTAAGTGGTAATGGGAGTTCTAGGAGCTGGAGCATCCTCCCTGTTGGGGGTCCTGGGGCTGCCCCTCATACCTCCATGGCCCATCTGCAGATGATCTATGTGGGGCGCAATGCCAAGGACGTGGCTGTCTCCTTCTACCACTTTGACTTGATGAACAAGTTGCTGCCGCATCCTGGGACATGGGCCCAGTACCTGGAGGAGTTTATGGCGGGCAGAGGTAGGACAGGGCACCCCTGGGTGCATGCAGGGGGCCCTGCAGGGACCTGCCACCCACTGGCTGCTCTCCCCATGCAGTGGCGTATGGTTCCTGGTACAACCATGTCAAGGGCTACTGGGAGCGCAGGAAGGATCACCCCATCCTCTACCTGTTCTATGAGGACTTGAAGGAGGTGAAGGGGCGGGGTGGATGGAGGTGTGGGGTCTGGGGGTGGCAGGAGGGGTGAGTGTTGGTCTGTGTCACACAGGACCTCCGCCGGGAGATTGCCAAGGTGGCCCAGTTCCTGGGGCAGAAGCTGTCAGAGGCGGCGCTGGACACCATCGCTCGACACACATCCTTCGAGACCATGCGGGACAACCCTGCCACCAACTACAGCAAGGTGCCCTCTGAAATCATGGATCACAGCGTGTCCCCCTTCATGCGCAAAGGTGAGTGGCTCTGGGGGCCTCTGGTGCCCTGTCAGCCCCAGCCCCTGCTGAGCCCCATCTCACCCGGCCACAGGCACCACTGGAGACTGGAAGAATTACTTCACCGTGGCCCAGAGCGAGCGCTTTGACCAGGACTACGCGCAGAAGATGTCAGGCACCGACCTGTGCTTCCGCACTCAGATCTGAGGAGGCATCGCTGGACAGCCCCCAGATCCACCCTATGCTGCAGTGGCATGGCTGCTATTCCTTCCTCTCCCTGGGATTGTGGGAGAGAAATAAAATGTGCTCCCTGACCCTGCCATGGTGTGCTCACTGCCCTGAGCCTCTGCTGATCCCAACCCAGCTGTCCCCCTGGGGCTGCTGTCCTCTTCTTGGGCTGGGGACAAGCCGGTGTCACCCCTCCGCCACTCTGGTGGGGGGATTTCCAGCAGCAGCTCATAGGATTGCAGAAGGTTTTGGCAAATGTGTGTATGGGTGGGTTGGGCAGTGAGAGGTGTTCTCCCCACCCTTACGCATTGGATGTGGCCTGGGACCTGTGGGGGAGGGCAGGACTGGTGTGGCTGGAGATGTCCACTGTAGCTCTGCCTGCAGGTCAGTGGCTGCTGGTTTCTCCCTGCACTCGCTCCTCCCTCTCTGCAGCCACAGCATTGGCAAACATTCCTGCCCTCGCCTCCCTGTCTCTCCCGGTAAAAACTGCTGCCGTCACCCTCCCATTGTCACCCTTCTGGTGTCACTGTCCCAGCGTCACTCTCCCGGCGCAGAGCAGCAGGTCTTAGGTGAGGCGGGTGTTCCTGGGTGCTCTGCCCATGCTCAGCTGCATAGATCTGCATGTATGGGGGTCCAGGGTGGTGGATTTGGGGTACTTTGGGGTGCAATCAGCACCCCTAAACCTTCCTCTGATTTGGGGTCTGCTGCAATAACCCCAGGGACCCAGTTCCCTGCTCCTCTGGGGTGCTGAGGCAAGGGGAGAGATGCTTGCTCTGGGTGATGCTGGCACACCGTGGGCACCCTTGCCCTTTCTGGGGCTCTGGGTGTGCTCCTGTCCCCGCTGCTGGGACCCCTGTCCCCAGCGGTGGCTGCAGCGATGGCCGCGGTGACCTCTGCTCTGTGCTCTGGTGCTATCACTGCTGCTCCCCGGGCAGGAATGGTGCCAGGTGACAAAGCTGCCATGGCCATTGTAGCCTGCCTGGTCTTTGCCGAGTTCCTTCCTGCCCCAGTAGCAAACTCCCACTAAAACAAACTATTGGCAGCATGACTGGGAAAGCCAGGGGGAAAGGCTTGCCGTGGTAGCACAAACAGCTAACATGCATGAAAATCTGCAATGGAGAAAGCAACTTCTGCTTTTTGGGCTGGTAAGCCCTTAGATGGGTCCCATCACGGATTTGCAGATTTGCCCATCACTATAGCACACAGGTTTCCCTGGGAGGTTGGACAAATGTTGGCAAGACAGGAGTGTGCCACTCTGCATGGAGCTTGGGTAAATCTGCTGCTGCTCCTCACTGTAGAGCTGACAAAGATAGGGTGCAGCACCTATTCTTCCACCAACAATGCAGATTCCTCGCAGGGACACCAAGCTTGGCCTGAACCTTCTCTCATTTCTTTAATGTTTTGGCTTTGCAGAGTAGAAATAGCTCCCAGGTCAGCCACCCTGATGGCTGTTGTTTACCTGGCAAGGTGCCCCTGAAGCATTTCTTCAGCAGTGATGAGAGTTTGTAGAATCTTAAACTGAATCAAAAAATCCAAGTGCAATGCTATAAACCTAGCCCTTGTTTTTTTTCATCCTGTGGTAAGGTACAATGATAAAATTTATTCAAGAAAGATGGTCATGGTGAGGCTATTCCATCTCATTAACTTTTGCTGGAGTCTCCCTATAGCCCGGGCATTACAAGCCTTTTACTGAGTACACGCACATGTGACTTTGCAAACTTGCCCAATCCTGTCACTTCTGCATATAGGGGTGAGCCAACTTTGAAATTTTTCCAATCTAGTATCCTCCCTCCCCCTTGCCAACCACCCCCCCCCCCCAAAAAAAGAAAACAAAATAGTGAAGACTTTTAACTCTGCTTTCGGAGCAGAGGCTGCTTCATTGCATTAAGTGAAAGGGAAAGCGCAGAATCATTTGGTGCTTCATCAAGGCAAAAACTTCTCTTTTCCACCCTGGCCCTGAATTTCTGATGTCCTGGCTGGCATCGAGGTTTGCTAGAAATCAAAGTGCCATGCACACTGCAACCCCCAGCCAGCACAATGGTGAAGAGACCCGTGTGTGGAAAACATCAGTTTGCATTGCCTAACTTTTGCATGAGGGCCTTAGCCTTGAAAAGCCTGTTGTTTTTTAACAAGACTGGAGGTTGCATCACTGTCTGCAGCACTTCTGTTAGTAATGTTAGATGTGTGAAATACAGGCACTTAACACCATCTACTTTCTTCTGCCCCACTTCTCTCTCATTTGCTGGATTTTGTTCTTTAATCCTCTCAAAATGTTTATCTTCTCTGATCTGAGTAATCTGAGTATCATCTTTAGAGCTGGCTATGGAAACAAGAAATTTAACTCTTTGGTTCCCCTAGCAATTGCTCTCATTTGCTGTGGAGGAATTTGATACTATGGGGCTGGAAACAAGTTTCCATCTAAGTTTTTATCCAGGGAAGTGGTCTGAAGGAATTCAAGAAGCTTTTGGACAATGCTCTCAGGGACATGGTGTGACTCTTGGGACTGTCCTGCGCAGGGCCAGGAGTTGGACTTCAATTGTCCTGTGGTTCCCTTCCAGCTCATGATGTTCTACGATTCTGTGATCTGCTGTAGCCCATATGAACATGGCTTTTCAATAGTTGCTGGAAAAACTTAAGTTTCTCATAGGATGTTACAAAATAGGCTAAATTAGCCTGAAAAAAATCGTACTCTGGATACAAAGATCTGTGGAGAGACTGTAGTGAGATTCCTGGCTCAGGAAGGAATCTTCCAAAGGCCAAATTATGGTTGAAACATGCTGGCTAGTCCTGGTTCTGAAGATTTAGAAAAAGCCCTGTTGAATATTATGGACAATACTTAAAAATCACTGAGATGCACCTTTAGATTCCTATATTTTCAGGTTATTAAGCAATTAGATCTCCAGAATCAAGGGCCACAGAGACAACAAAAGTAACACACCAACTTTTGGGAACTTGCACAGACAGCACCAACTTTTGAAAACCTCTGCAAACAAGCCACAAGATTCACTCTTTGTTCCTGTTGACAGTTTATAAACATATCTACTACGTAACAAACAATATTGTTTTTCCACCTGGGACCCTAAAGGGAGTAAAAAAGTCTTTTTAGCAGTCAGACACTATATTTCTTATCTCTAGGATATAAAGTCCTCCTAAGAACCTGGCTCTGTAATAACGTTATAGTATATGCTGGCAAGGGAGAGGCCATCTCAACCATTAAATTCCCAGAGCATAACAAAACAGTGAATAAACACAGAATACATGCCTTGTTGCCACTATTCCGTATTTTATTACTTCCTCCTTTTGAAAAGTCCAGTTCAGAGGGTAACTTACTTAAGCTCCTTCTGCCTGATAACCAATCCTGATGGAGCAGCCCAGGCACAGAGGAGGGGAGCATCAAGGAAAAGCAGCAAACTGGTGTAGCAAATCGCACCTTGCAACTCAGAGCACAGTGATTATGTACCTTGGAAGACTCTGCTAGGTAAGAGTTTTTTGCGGCATGGCATTTGCTCCCCAAATTGTGTTGGATTGAGTATCATTATATTGATTGCGTATCATTACATGTGTGGGTTTAGTTGTCATTTTGGCTCCGGGTGGTTAAAGAACTGCTTCCAGGTGTTTATATTCACGAGCCAACTTTCGAAGTGAGAGCTATCCCAGATGATGTAGGTTTTGCTCTTTAGCACCTTTAAGGCCTAGAAGAGGTGCAGACCCATGTTTGGACACCTGAACCAAGCCCACAACATGACCAGGTTGGTGGTGATGTTGCTACAGGCAGTAGCAATGGACTCACCGTGTTAAAAGTTGTCTGGGAGCAGTTGGAAACTACTGGTGACCTATTAGGACAAATTGCATGTTATTATTGGAATTATCATCAACCAAATGAAGGATTTGTTGACTTCTCTCAGCGTAAGAAATATCAGCATTTTTAGCATCTCCCTGTGAAAAAGGATGCCACTTCCAGTGTGGCTTCTCATTCCTTGGCCTGCCTCTGGCACTGCTAGTTCATGGAAAAAAATGTTTTGAGTCTGAGGGCTGGCATCTGGGGGACTGACTCCTTTGACAGCAGTGAGAATTGCAGTCATCCTCCTAACAGGAGAATAGAACTCCCTCGGTGGGAAACTAACAGGGTACAAGGCAGAAAGGGAAAAATGAATCACCAAACATTTTTTTTTTTCCTTTTCAGGGCTTAGATGAAACACAGGTTATAAAGGCACTACCTGTGCAACAGCCAAGTCTCACTTCTGCTAAGAGTGTTAGTGAAGAGCCATCAAACACAACACAGAGGTGCAGCACTTGCAACTGGAAGGGAAAATTCCCAGATTATCCAGCCCTTGACTCTGCCATGGCCATGAAAACCACCGGCTCAAAGAAATACCTCCAGCTGCTCCTTTTTCAGGCTGTTCTTCTAGGGCCTGTCTTCTGTGGGAAGATACTGGTTTGGCCAACAGAAGGCAGCCACTGGCTGAACATGAATGTAATTATACAGGAGCTCATCCGCCGTGGGCACAGCTTTACCATCCTGGTATCCAATGCTACCCTCTACATTGAACCCAGGCCTAAGGCCACCGAGAAGTTTGAGACCTATTATGTGCCCTTCAAGAAAGATGTTCCTGAGAACCTGATTAATGGAATAGTGGATCTATGGCTCAACCACAGGCCAACTATCTTGACCTTCTGGCAGTTTTACAAGGAGCTGGGAAGGCTGTCCGTAGACTGGCAGGAGATGAACAAGATGATGTGCGATGGAGTGCTGAACAACCAAGACCTGATGGCTCGTCTGCAGGGCTCTGGCTTTGACCTGCTGCTGTCAGACCCTGTGACCCCCTGTGGGGAACTCCTGGCTGTCAAGCTGGGCATTCCCTTTGTCTACTCGCTACGTTTCTCCCCAGCCTTCACCTTGGAAAGGCACTGTGGCAAGGTCCCAACCCCACCATCCTACACACCTGCAGCCCTGTCTGAGCTCACTGACCACATGTCTTTTGGGGAAAGAGTAAAAAACTTTGTGTCTTACCACCTGCAAGACTACGTTTTCCAGAGCTACTGGGGACATTGGGATGTCTACTACAGTAAGGCCTTAGGTAAGCCTTCTGATACTTCACTTCTCATTATATAGTCTGTCCTCATGACCTGCTGAGCTTGGAACCCACCAGGGTTGCAAAGTCAAGAGAGATGTCAGCAAGAGTTTGTCATTATGTCCCTAAAAAGGGGCTGAGCCACTAGCTGTCAGGGCGCTGTGCTGCTATGCCATTGCACTGAGACAGGATCAGGGTCATCCCAATTGATGGATTTGATTTTTGTCATAATTTTAGTGTGGAGTTTGATATGACTTCCACACCATACAGGGCGCTCAGCAAGGGTGACTGCTTGCACAGAAAGCAGCCAAGAACAGAGACATTTTCCTTATCCAGAGGACCATAACAAGGAGGGGGGAGCTGGTGAATTACAAGCCAGCCTCGTCACCCTCAGTAGCAATATTTAAGTGCATTGTGGCTTTGTAATAGACACTTCACTTATGTCACTGGTCATATAAAACCAATTCTCTCTGCACAAAACAAGTTTTATTTAGAACATACCCTCCCACCCACAAAGCAAACAGTGAAAACAACACATCTTTCTCTGCAGGCTTTTCTTCTGGACTGTTTTGAGTGATCATGTAGAAAAATATCTTTATTATTAATCACATATTGTTTCTACTACCTTCCCACCGAGCTCTTCAAAAAGACCTCTTGCAAATCTCTCAGGGTTCAATTGCCTGCAAATACCTGTGTGATGCAAGACTCCACAAGTACACCAAGCTGGTGTCAGTGTGTACAGTACATAAGGTATCTTAGCTTGGCTCCTCACAGTCCAGCTGTTTCCATGACCCACATTTTTGTCTCAGAAAGGGTCCTCTAGGAAGCATGAAAACTATACCAAAAGCCTCGGATGACAACATTGTCAGGAAACCATTGTGTAACAGCACTGGGCAGAAGCTCTGTAATAATGATTTTCAGCAAAGAAAAGAGAACTTACTCTTAAGAGAGTTAATTTCTTAACTGCACATCAGGAGGGACCATATAAATAAAATTGTTAAATGGATTTTATGGTTCAATTTATAGTGCATAATTGGCACAGTGGCAGGCAGGAAACTTGTACTATCTCCTCTTGGTCTCCCATGGTTCTCTGTAAGAGGCAAGTTCACATGAGGATGATCTTACTCTGATACTGGAGTAATTTGCTGTGTAGTTTTATCCACTTTGAGATGCAACTCTTTAGCTGCAGCCCCAGATCACCACTTCAAGTGTGTTCTAAAGGGATGCTTAGTGGCTTTATAAAGCAAAGAGGTGCACACAGAGTCAGTGAACATCTTTGCTGCCTACACAGTTATGTTTCAAAGAGCCAGAAGAATGAAAGTCACCTCTTCTACCAAACAAGTAACACAGAGACTGTATTTGGTTGGGCAGGAGGGATAGAATTACCAACAGGATACAATCCTTGCTGGACTGAGCCCCCCAGGGCTGACAGCTCTCCCTGCTGCTCCAGAGGAATCACGTCTTCCAGCTTCAGCAAGCTGTTTACCACCAGAGGGTGCCAGCTGGTGCCAGTCACCTTTTTTGTGCCCTAAGAAAACGTGTTATTAAACATGCTATTTATTCAGTACAGGATCTCACACTGCGTACCTTTGGCTCCCTGCCCTCGGGGTCAAGGCAGTATCCTGCATGCCCAGCCCAGTTCGGGAGCGCCACTGCTCCTGGTGAAGGAAGGCCACGGCGGCATTGCCACACAGAGCAGGCTATGGCGGGGAAGGAGGTGGCAGTGCTGTCGCTGCTGGCCGTGCTGGGCTGGGGGTCTGGGGGGAGGGTGTTGGTCTGGCCGGCTGACAACAGCCACTGGCTGAACATGGAGCACATACTACAGGAGCTTGTGGTCCGGGGCCACGAGGTGACCGTGCTGCTGCCTTCATGCTTCCTCATCCTCAATCCCACACAGCCCTCACCCTTCCAGTTTGAGGTGATTGAGACGCCAGTCACCAAAAAGGAGATGACTGACTTAATGGATGAAATGTTTTACTTTTTTTTTTACGAGGAGAGAGAGCTACCTGTCTGGAAAGGTTCTTACAAGATAGCTCAAAAGATGTTGCAAATGAAGAACATAACCAAAATCATTTGTGATGGAGTTGTGAAGAATGAGGCCCTGATGGAAAGACTGAGGGCATCCGCCTTTGATGTCCTTTTGATAGACCCACTGTTTCCCAGTGGGGAGCTGGTTGCTGAGAAGCTGGGTATCCCCTTTGTGTACACCTTCCGGTTCTCCATGGGCAACACGGTGGAGCGGCTCTGTGGAACACTCCCAGCACCTCCTTCCTACGTACCAACCACCCTAACCGGCCTAACAGATAGGATGACTTTCTGGCAAAGGCTAAAAAACGTCCTTAGCTACACTCTGCAGGATTTCATATTTCATTATGTTATCTGGGCCAACTGGGATCAATACTACAGTGAAGTCTTAGGTAAGGCTGCTCTTTTTCCCAAAATTACATCTGCTGTATACACAGGAGTAAATACCAAGAGATGAGAGGTTAAGGAACAAATCAGGAGCAAGACAGCCCCAAATTCACTCTCCTTCCTTCAAAATTCCTGCATCAAGTCAAACAATCCAGGCAAGTACAAACATTGCCTGTTAATCCTGACCTGCTGCAGTGGTAGAGCTAAGTCAGTACAGGTACTTCCAGGATATGTAAAGCAGTGCTAAAGCACTTGAAACGGGGCTCATTAGTCATATTCATAGATGAATCATGACAAACACTAAGAACAGTAAAATACTGTATAGCCACCAAACACTAGTACTTTTTCCCCCATAACACACTTCTTACTTGCTACCTTGTCTCAAAATTAGAGAAGGTATCCTCCTCTGGACCTTTAAAAACCTGGGAGATCAGATGAGCCCCAATTCAGAGGGATAAGATGCCCTCTGCAGAGACATGGTTCTTTGCTTTTCTTAAAGCATCTAAAAAACTATTAGATTACAGTTATATTTATTTGTAAGTGGTTTTTAATTTTTTTTTAAAAAATAATAATTGTATAATTGTTTTCCCATTTTTGCTCTGGGTGATTATAGTAATGCTTAAAATGAAACAGGCCAAACATATGCACTGCTGGTGGGGAGATAAAATGAGTATTTCAATACAAGACTTTAAAGTGTTGTTATTTATATTTCACTAGTAAGGTGTAATTCTGTTGAGAGAACTAAGTTGTTAAGGTATCCTCTCAGAGTACCTAGCTGTGTATTTGTGTTGCTTATCATGTTATGATGACAGAGACTAGAAAATCTTGTGCTGGCTGAAGCATGGTTCAGTGTCTGCTGTGTAAGCCTCAGAGCTGTTTGGATCTTGCAGTGTCTTTCTTTTTTTATTGTGAGTTGTGGGGTTTAGCATTTAAGGCTCTGTGTGCAATACCTGTTTTGTTAGCTTGCATGGGCTGCGCAATGGATTTGTGCTGAAAAGAGTTTTGATAACACAGGGATGTTTTAATTACTGATGAGCAATGCTTATAGAGTGTGAAGGCCTTTTCTACCTCTTACCCCACCCCACCAGTGAGGGGGCTGGGGATGCTCCCAAGAAGTTGGGAGGGGACACAGCTGGGACAGCTGACCCTGACTCACCCAAGGGATACCCCAGCCCATGATGATTTTGTGCTCAGCAGAATAAAAGAAATGGGGGAAAACCTTGTCAAGGCTGCTGTTTCTCAGGAACTCACTGGGCACTGGCTAGTAGTGAGAAACTGTTCCTTTTGCATCGCTTGCTTTTCTTGCTCTTTTTTTCTTTGTTCCTTTTTTCCCCCCTTAAGTTGTCTCAGTCTCAATCCATGAGTTTTCTAACTTCTGCCCTTCCTCTTCTCCTCCTTCTGTGGGAGATTTAGAGTCCTAGCTACCTATCAAGACTAAACCACAGCACAGGTAAAAGGCTTCTGGTCTTCACATGCTGCAAAATGCACTTTGTGTGCAGATAGGAGCTGCTGTAATTTTGAAGTCAGCTGTGGCTCTGCAGGCACTCCAGAACGGGATTTGCTGCTTGCCCAGTCCTCCCATGAGTGTTGTTTTGTGTTACGACATTCCCTCTTGACAGATTTGCCAGTCTTGTCACGTTTGCCAGTCTAATCACCAAACAGATGTCACTTTTAATTGGTCGGCTCTACAGTGTTTGCACAGTGAAGCAGTGAACTACTTGCAGTTTGGTCAGACCAGAGTTGTACGTGGAATGCTGAGATGTTGGGGCCAAAGTTCCCCTGGCTGCTCTGGGCCTACACATGCTGCTGCAGCATCAGTTTTTGTGGGAGGGTGGTGGTCTGGCCCACTGATGCCAGTCACTGGATCAATGTGAAAGTGCTTCTGCAAGAGCTCGTTCTCCGGGGTCATGAAGTGACTGTGCTGGTGCCCTCAAGCAATCTGCTCATCAACTACCAGGACACCTCCTCCCCTTTCACTTTTGAGGTCCTGCAAGTCCCCTTTAGCCAGGAGACCCTGGATGCCTCCATGGAGGACTTCCTCAATTTCTGGATGAATGAAGCTGCTAATCTCTTCCCCTGGGAGATCATGTGGGCGATAAAAGAGCAACTGGAGGTCTTCACCAACATGTCCAAGCAGACCTGTGACACCTTGGTGATGAACTCTCACCTGATAGCAAAGCTGCAGCAGGCCAAGTTTGATGTTCTGATCGCTGACCCCCTGTCTGTATGTGGGGAGCTTGTAGCAGAAATCCTACAGATCCCTTTCGTCTACAGCTTCCGCTTCTCTGACGGGAATGTGGTAGAGCGGCTGTGTGGTGGGCTCCCGTCCCCACCTTCCTATGTGCCCGCTAGCACAATGGGGCTGACACACCAGATGTCCTTTATGGAAAGACTACGGAATTTCCTCTTTTACATTTGCACGGATTTATTTTTCATGAAGTTTTGGCGAGATGAATGGGATGGGTACTACAGTAATGTCTTAGGTAAGGCAGCTGTTGAGTGGTTTCTTTTCTTGCAGAGGTCGTGCCTTTTGAATGCTTTGGGAACACCATGCTGTTGTCTCAAAATACTCCTTCTCAAAGGCCAGCAGAGGTGCCAATCCTGAAGTATCTTGCAACTGCATAGTGCAGGATGCTGAGTCTGAGTTCAATTCTCAGCAGTGAATGCTGTCACCTTTCCCTTTCATCCACCATTCAGAGGTCGAAATAATCTCCTTAAACTACACACATACCTAAAAATTTTGCTCCAACACAGTACAACATAGTACAACAACATAGTACATAGGCATGATTCAATATTTAATAAAGAAACCTTTTAGTTCAATGGACTTTGAATCTTGTCCAGGGTATCTAAGTTTAGGCAGATAATGAGTGAACAGCAAACACAAGGGCATCTCTTATGTTGCTGATCAATCTTTTCCTGAATTTGCAAAGAATGCCTTTGTGTTCTGAAAACTATTCCCTCTTCCCTGGATTGAATTTTTAATACCACATAAAGACTTAATTACACATTTATATCACTCTACTTGTACTGCAAATTTGATTTTCACTTCAGCAACTTTGTAACTTACTCATTGCTCTTTAATTTAAATATAAAGGAAAAATTACTGGTGTAGATTATTATACTGATTTTTATCTTGCTGCATATTTAGCTTGATTCCTGCTTGCACTAGACTGCCTTTGGAAAACTAGTTATCAATACTTCTAACCCTTTTACTCTCCAGTTTCACATGTTGCAAAGACAACTTGCAACATGTACCTAAGAATATATCTTTTTCCAAATGGTAAATTATAAAACATCAGATTACCATTAGATTTTTTTTTCAGATGAATTTCTAGAAATACTGGATTTTGCATACAATGACATTGAAAGTATCTATGGAGTTGGTCAATTCAGCCAACCCAGTCCTCAAGAAAACTAGAGATGTCTGTACCTGTCTTCTATTGTTGTCTGAGCACCCACTAAATGAGTCACCATTTGAAAAATGCTACAGAACTTTGTTTACAAACTTTCCTCCTCTCTGACAGGTGATCATCACTTTGTGATTCATTCATTTTGTATTTGGAACTAAATTTTCTGTGATTTTTCTCTTCCCCAAGTGTTCTCTGTGGTTTTACTACAAGCACAGGTAACAATTAAGCACTACAAGGATTGTACTTCTATATTAGATACTAAATGCTTCTCACTTGTATTTCTCTAAAGTAATCATGAAGGTTCAAAATTCTTGTAAGGATTGTACTGCTTTGCTCATGGCCACATGCTAAAGCTGAACACATGACAGGGCAAGGAATAGATCCAGATTTGTGGATGTTTTCATTTTATGCATGGTTTGATAAACTACACTGATTGGGAGTGCCAAAAGACAAAGGTAAGGCTCCTGTTTCACAATCTAGAGCAAACAAGGTCACTCCCGTGCATGTTGTAAACCTCTTGTACCTTGTCCACAGGAAAGCCCACAACCCTGTGTGAGACGATGGGGAAAGCAGAGATTTGGTTGATCAGAACATACTGGGATTTTGAATTTCCACGCCCTTTCCTGCCCAACTTTGAGTTTGTTGGAGGACTTCATTGCCAGCCTGCAAAACCATTACCAAAGGTATCCCAACTCCTTTCTGCCATTGACTGGTTTGTTACAAAGACTGTTTCTCTCCCTGATAACCACGCAAGCCATGTCCTGAGAAAGCTCATTCTTAAAGAAGATGCTCTGGTGCTGCTGGGGAGCAAGGAACTATTTAGCATCCATACATACTTGTCCAAACTAAGGGCTGGTTTACAGTCTGCTGTCTTAAAAGAGGACAGCTGATGTCAGCACAGGGTAATAGAGCGTCTGTTTTAGGAAAAATAGGTGCTACCTCAGGGTACTTAAATGTAATATTTAATTCTAAGACACAGACTTGTAGCCCATGATAACATTGAAATACCTGATGCCAGAGGGCACTGTGGCAAGACAAATTCTTTAGGTAAAACAGCATCAAAACTTGCAGAAATAGATGAGTGATAAACACTTTTTCTATTGTACCTTAGTTTAAGACATCTTAAAGGGAGTAAAACACTGAGCATCTCCAGCCTATGCTTTGCTGTGAATATTCAGGTGGAATTTGAAACTCCCAAATATTGAAGATGACAACATGACAAGCTCTGGTGTAGATTATCATTCCTGTAGGAGCCTTGGTAGATACAGGCCATCTTCAGTTCAAGTTGTCTATTAAAAGAAACCTTCTAACTCTCTTCCCACTCCCCTGTAGCATGGGTTGAGTTTAGGGAAAATGGATAACCATCCTCTTTTGCATGTTACTGTTCCAGTTCACATGACACTAACTAATAAAAGGAACAGGAAAACCTATTGGTCTGATCTGTAGAAAATGTTTTGAACAATGTGGTACATTGTAAGAAATGAGCATGGTCTGACTAGCAAAGTGACGGCAGCAACTTGGTGAATCTGTGATCAGGATGTTGAAACACCCTCTCAGGTTTCAGCAGAGAAATATATAATGAACTATATAATCCACTATATAATGCAAAGTACTTGTTCCAGGAAAATCCAGAACCATGACCATGCTAGGGAGAATTTCACAGAGTGTGGCCTGCTCATGATAATGCCAGGACTCATTCCTGCTGTTGAAATGTATACTGAAACTTGCTTTCAAAAAGACAAAGAATCTGTCACCTGTCTCAACTTGTCCTGCTCATCGTTGGGGAGAAACTGACTGTTTTCCACAGGGCCAGGTCTGCCTTTGTCAAGGCCTTCTGTCAGGAGGTGCTCACACCACCATCATTTCCTAAAGAAGCTGAGAAGATTATGCTCTCTATTCACAGAAATCTGTGTAATCTGCATTGTGTAATTACTCCTGGTATGTTTTCTGCCTCTCCTAGGAAATGGAAGAATTTGTTCAGAGCTCAGGGGAACATGGTGTCATTGTATTCACTCTTGGGTCGATGGTCCACAACCTAAGTGATGAAAAAAGTAATGTGATCGCCAAAGCCCTCAGCCAGCTTCCACAAAAGGTGAATTTCTTTTCAAGCCTAAAACAAGTTGCCCTGTTGCCTTGTTTTTTTCACTCCCATTGCTCTCAGTAATCCTTTTATGTCTGGAATGGCCTGTTCTTTACCTGCATCCCTGATGGATATGATTCAGCCAGGAAGCTGGGCTCTCCCAGAGAGACAGATTGCTGGGTTACTTCATGGGGAGTTCTGCTGTTTCACCTCCTCTGAACTAAATGACATGGGAGTCTGTCTATAGGGCAAAAAAATCACTCCATGCATTTTTTATAATTAGCACATAATAACCCATCAAAGAGTTCAACTGGACCCAAAGCTATTTGAATTACTGGGAAAAGGTATGTGGGTTTGAGATAAAGCTCTAAATTACATGTAATAAATACAGAAAGGCACATCACATGTACCATGTTTATCTTATTCTTCCTTTGTTCAAGGTCCTCTGGCGGTACAAAGGGAAAAAACCAGAAACCCTGGGCTCCAACACCAGGATTTATGACTGGATACCACAAAATGACCTGCTTGGTGAGACTGATTCTATTTGGGATAGATTGCACCCTTGGAAAAACTGTTTCCTTTGTTTTTCCACTAGAATGGTTAATTCAGGCAACAGAACCATGCAACGTTTGTGGATGCACTTCGTTTCACAGCCCAAAGTGCAGAACTTTGCTCTTGGAAGCCTTAGTTTCCTAAAAGGCTCCGACTTAAGAGAGCTTGGTGGCAGTTGTCTGGAAGGGCTCAAAAGCACCTGTAGGCAGGAGTAAACACTGAAGTAGAGATATACTCTGGAGTTGGACTTGGCATCTGCAGTTCACCTCCGGGGCTCATTCTTCAAAATGCTTGACCTAAGCAAGGCTGAAGCACAGGGCTGCTCTGAACCTGACACCATGTGAAAACTACAACTGCACAATAGCGGAAGGGCCAAAGTAACAGCGTAGTCTGGAGGGACATGCTGATTCACATGTTGTGTTAAAATACATATGACTGTGTGAAAGCTAAGCATGCAAGCTCTGCTGCTGATTCAGAAGTCAGGGTTGTTCCCTTCTCTATCAGTGTACTGGCTCCTCTATGCAGTGCTCACATCCCAATGAATGCAGTCTGCCACTTGTAACATGCACCTCCTCCTTCCCTGTTCCAGGCCATCCCTTGACTAAGGCCTTTATTACACATGGTGGGACCAATGGGCTCTATGAAGCCATCTACCATGGGATCCCAATGGTTGGGATTCCTATGTTTGCTGACCAGCACGACAACATTGCTCACATGGTAGCAAAAGGAGCTGCAGTTCAGGTGGATTTCAACACGATGAAGACGCAGGACCTGGTTGATGCACTGAACACAGTCATTTACAATTCCACGTGAGTTTTGTTCCTGCCTTACAGCAGGCTGAGGTTATTAAACTCCTGGGCTGCTGATGTGAGAAATTCTGCTGGCTCTTCTGGGAATGGAAAATGCAGAGTAGCTGAAGTTTGTATTTCAGGTGAAAACCATCTTTCCTTTCTGAGAATCAGCATTTCTCAAAAAGGAGAGATCAATAATTTGGTTTTCCTTATACCACATTTTATGAGTGCTTTTAGAAAAATAGTTCTTGGAAAGTTCAGAGGAGCTTTTGAGAGTTCTCTGCTGGTGTAAATCCTCTGGAGGGTCTGCATGCCAATTCTAGTTTTATTAGGTCTTAACTGCCTTTAGTCATAAGTTCTTTCTCTTACCCCCGACTTAGCAGTATCCTTAGGTTACTGTACCTATCAGTCAGGACTTGGAGGAGAAGGAAGTCCAGCAAGGGACTGGGCTGGGCTTAGCAGTGGCCTTATCCTCTTGTTAAGGATAAGGCCACTGACAAAGGGATTGGAAAAATGCAGAAGTCCTCAATCTTTAGCAGCAATTCCTGTCCAGTGTGAAGGACAGGTATTCCTTCAAGGAAGAACCTGCAAATTCCTGAAGCAAACAGACCAGCACTGAAGGAGGTATCTAGTATCTGAGGGAGTCAGCCATGGTGGACGTGATCTGTAACAACCTGGATGGCAGCTGGTACATGTGGCATTTCCCTTAGTTTCACTACTGAGCCATGACACCATAGGGTCTGGGATCCCCTTGGGTCACAGTGGGGTCAGCTTTCCTTGCTGTGTCCCAATTCCTTGTGCAGCCCCAGCCTCCTCGCTGGTGGGGTGGTGTGAGAGCCAGAAAAGGCCTTGACTCGGTATAAGCTCAGCGGTAAGGAAAACATTCCTATTTTATCAATATTGCTTCCAGCACAAATCCAAAAAATACCCCACACCAGCTACTATGAAGAAAGTTAACTCCATCCCAGTGCAAAAATAACACACTATTATATTGGAGCAGAAATGGTGCAAATGTTTCCATGTTAATTTTTTTAAAGGAGTATCTGGAATAATTTTGAATAACTTTTTTTTTTGCAAAATACTGGCTTTCTCTATTACTATTCTTAACCCAATTTTATGCCTACAGGAATAAACAATACCAGTTTCAAATATATTTAAATAAGACTGATGAAAGTAAAAGCAGGGCTTACTTTCCTCAAGAGGACTGCCAGGTGCTAATTGGTTTGTTTCAAGAATAAGTGAAAAATCTCTTTGTTATTTTTCTCCCCCCCCAGCTATAAGGAAAATGCTCTAAAGTTATCCAAGATACAGCATGACCAGCCTGTTAAGCCTCTGGACAGAGCTGTCTTCTGGATTGAATTTGTCATGCGTCACAAAGGAGCAAAGCACTTGAGACCAGCTGCTCACCATCTCACCTGGTACCAGTACCACTCCCTGGATGTTCTGGCATTCTTGTTCACCTGTACAGCCACTATTGTCTTCATTCTTTTCAAGTGCTGCCTATGTTGCTGTAGAAGATGTGGCAGAATTGCAAAGAGGAAGAAAGAATAGACACCTTGTTCCCAGCAGCAGTTTTCTTCTCCTAGGCTGATTAAGCAAGGCATTTATGCACACTCTTTGGTGAACAAGTTTATTGGGATATGCTTTAAGCTGGGTATATCATGAATGCACCACAACAAAGCTGTTGTGGGGCAGAGCTGCTTGCTTAGCCAGCAAATTCTTTCTGGTCTAAATAAAATTGATCTATAATTGCTTTATCCCTTGGGACCATGCTAGCTGATCACACAAGGTCCCTGCCCTGCTAATTGTTGCTCTCAGTTTTCAAATACCTCAAATATTTTGAAATGTTTCATAAATTCAGCTTTCCCCAGTGTGGTACTGTGGGTCTGCAACTAGGCTCCTTATCCTCACTCTGTCCTCTCTAGTATCAAGCAGGTTTGATCACTGATTCACAACCAAAACGCCTCCTCTTCTGTCAGAAAAGCTCTCTCCAGACTGGACAGTGAATCCAAGATTATGGGCTCCTAAAAAGCACCCATCTAAAGGGTCACAATCATGAAAACTGGGAGCTGCAAGTGGCAAATGCCCTGGCCACTTGGGGGCTGAGGGGAGACTAGAATCCCAAGAGCATCAAGAAAAATCTCTTTCCCATTCAGTTTGGAATTCCTACTGCACAGGCCATCATTCTAACTGCAACACTGCAGAGGTGTGAAAACCACCTCTGTCAGGAACTTGCCCATCTTAACCCCCAAATGCCTCTGAGCCATGCTACCTGATAAATGCAGGGAAACATCTAGAGAGGGAACTTGCACGGTGATAACATTCCAGGTAGGAACAGTGCAATAGCCACTTGCCTTGCCTGAAAAGTTGGAGAGAAAATAGTGCTGCACTTGGGTCAGATAGGAGAGGTAGTAAATGTAGTACTTCTTCAGGTGTTAAAGTTGCCTATAAAACGAAGTAACCCCGCCCTCTGCACCCCTCTGCTAGCTCAGTTCTGGGGGGCTTTGGGCGAGAATCACTTCAGGATAGGGGAAGAGACCCAAAAGAGGCTCCTTACCTAGGAGTGTTCCAAGACTTTATTCTTGAAGGGAATTCCAGGGGCAAAGAGGATGAACAAGGAAGAACATGGGTTTATGCAGACCCTCTGTCTGAGGACAGATAGCTGGCACTGAGCCAATTGGTCAGAGATAGGGGGAGAAGGTAGAGTCAAACCACACAGTTACAGCTTTAGGGCTCCTTTTGGGGTAAACCTTCCCCAGAGGGATACAATAGTAAAATGCTGCTAGTCCAGGCCTGCTGTTCTAGGTAAGGTTATTTCACTGCTGTGCCACCTTACTCAAGAAAAAAACTGCTAGAATTTTAATTGGTATTTTTAAACACTCTGGAATTGTTTTCAAACAGAACATGATTATTTGTTTACATAATAAAATTCCTTACACCACATCAACATTTTTTTATTAGCACTGTCATGTTTCAACATCTGCTTAAACCTCTTCATACCACAACATGCACAAAAATCCAACCATTTCCAAACTAAAGAGAGGTCACATGAAGACTACTGCATCTCATGTACTGTTCCTGTTGTCATGATGGATCATAACCGGGAATATGTACAGTGAATAGAAACGGGCATGACACTAAGGATCCCAGATCAGAAAGGGGCTGCTCTAACTGTTCAGAGAGCCAGGTGAGTGCCTAGACACAGCTCCACCAAGCTGGATCACTATGAGCCCCTGTTACCCAGTTGCTGAGATGTCAGTCTGGATGGCAGAAGCCTCCCAGCACACTGCAAAGGTCTTGGTCAGACAGCATAGATGGGAAAAGCTGGACAAAGTTGCTGCACTGTCACTGTGTGTAAGGAGGTGCTTCATTTCTGTAATCTATTCAGAGAAATTTGGTTTATCTAGTATTGAGTTTTAAAAGTAAACAATCAAAAAAACCCCCCCAAAAAGCTCAAACAAAACCAACACCCCCTCTTCATTTTGGAGTCTGTAAATAATGCAGAGAAAAATATCAAAGTATAAGGGTGGTCGATAACGCATTTTTCCAATTAGGCACAGAATGGATTCTAAATCTGACAGACTGATCTAATCCTCCAGCTAGTAGGCAATACCTCTCTGTGCCCACTAAACTGTTGAGGAGCCCAAACACATATTCAGCCTCTTGTACTGCTTAAAGGATGCAAACGTACTAGTACAGTGGAGGTCTAACTTTTTGTTTAACATATAATAGATGTTTACTGATTAAAATAAACAGAGCACGAATTGTTGCCAGATCAAAAAACCACATTTCCACAAACGCCACACAGTGGCCAGTCCTATTTTGCCGTTTATAAAAATAACTGCAGCACCCAGCAGGGTAGAGCTGGACGTGGTTTAAAGCACAGTCTGGATTTGTTATCTGAGAAGACACTGGAGGAAGTTTATGAAGAAGTCCACCAAGGCAGTGCTACTCTTACAAGTCTTGGAAAGTTGGAAATTGCTGGATAAACTGAAGAACTTTAACTACAAGTTTTACCTTGTTTTCCCCCCTCACAGTTTTAACATTGGCCATTTAAGATATTTGCTAAAATTTTTGGTTAAAATATTTGCTATTTAAGAGAAGTAACAAGTGATCACTATAGGGAACACATGTGCAGCCTTGTGGATCTTGCAGGACTAACACATTCCTGAGACTCGTATGTTGTGGCTGAGGACAGCTTCTCAACAGCTTGAAGGTCATGTGCTTAAGTTGAACACACAGGGCCTTAATAACTCTGATGAGCTGCAGGAGTTATTGGCTACATCACTAAGGAAACAGAAATGCAATTACCTTTTATATCAGCAGTCCTTTTCCTAAGTTCAGGCTTCAGATAGATTTTACTTACCACAAAGAACATTTGAACTATTTCTGAAAATAGATCTTTTCCTAGAACTGCTGGCATCTAGCAAAGCTGTCAAGCTTAGAAAACCAAGAAATCCAACACCGAGTTTTAAACATTTCAATAGTTACCAATTTATTTTTATAAAAAAAAAAAAAGGTAGCAATGTAGAATACAGCAATATTTTCTGGTTCCACACACGCAGGTTGTGAACATTCCAAGCAATGTGTACATTTTGGGAAGAGACTAGACAAGAGAATTGACCAAAATGTTACTGAACACAGGAAGATTTTTAAAAAAGGCTAAAAATCAGGTATCAATAGTGTCTTCTTAATATTGCTTTCCTTACCGAAGACTGAAAAAAAACCACTTGACTTCACAGATAGGGTTAAAAATGGGGGGGAAAGGGGGAAAAAAAGGCTGCTACAACACTGCCATACCGTCAAAAAAAGAAAAAGAAATCATACTTCAATATTTGCATACTTGATAGCAGCATTCTCCCATCGAACCATATGAAACTACAGGAAGAAAACATCAAAGCAAAAAAAAAAAAAGAAAAAAAAGAAAAAGGCAGTTATCCATCAGTATTCAAAAACCTAGAATGAAGTCACTAAGTAGATGAACACTTATTGAGAATTAATCAATATCTACATTCTTAGCTGCTTCCAACTCTGTTCCAATAGAAACATGAAGTTGAGTGTCAGCTTTGTGTATTTTATTTTTGGCCTATTTGAGTTTTTCCAGTTCATAGTTCACTGCATGCTTGGAATAGAGAGGGTCATTATAAATCCTTCTACACAATGAACTTTAAGTAGACAGCTGAAAATAAAAGGTACTACTTGTAAACACACAAAAAAATACAAGCTTTTTTTGTTTCAAGTGAGCACTGGTTCCAGATAGATTATCTTCGGTATCTACCTCTTTCACCTCTGTCTCTGTCCCGGTCACAAATCCTCTCTCTCTCCCTTTCCCGATCACGGCCTCTGTCCCGTTCTCTGTCTCTCCGATTATCTCGAGGCCGGTCGCGCTCCCGCTCTCGGTCCCTCTCCCGGGGCCGGCTCCTCCGACCGCTGACAACGGCTTGTGTGCGGCGAAGGAAGTCGTCTACTCTCATATCATAGTCGTGCTGTGATGAAAGGACAGCTCTGCTATTTTCTTTCCCAGATTAGAATTCCCTCCCTTATCTATAGGGCTGTCTGTAACTCTTCAGAAAGTCCAGTATTTAAAAAAAGACAAACCCAACCAAACAAATATCCAGCATCCATGTGCAGGATCTGGGGTTCAAATGCCAGACACCAGCCAAGACATCTGATAGCTAAGGAGCCTTTCAAGCCAGCTAACAGAAATTTAATAAACTGTGCTGTTTTCTGATGTGCCTGTAAGAAGTTTTTAAACAAAATTCCGCTGATAAAGTAATTTGTTGTCCATGAGCACAAGCAAATTTACAGGCATATCCTTATTCGAACCGGGCTTCAGCATGAAAACGTTCAGAGGTGGACAGGCTGGAAGCCAATTTAAGCATACACTTCAGTTTAAGAGTCTGAGAATTTTTCATTTCTACTTCACCAGGGAGAGAAAGGCCTTTCACGTTTGCTGGAAGTATGCAGTCAATCTAAACAACTGATCTTTCCAAGGAACTCTAATGCACGTCATAAACACGCCATTTATCGCAGCCAACAAAGCTCCGGCTAGGCTACCCCTGGACCCCAGATTCCTACTCCAGCCTGCAGACTTGCATCCCCTCTGTGTGGACACTTACTACTCGTTTGTCTCTGTATCTTGCTTCATGGGGTACAGGATGATGTCCTGAGTATGGAGGGTGAGCTTGAGGTGGAGGTGCATGGTGCTGATAGTAAGGGTGGTGTGGTGGTTGCTCCATACCTGGATATGGTGGCTACAAGAAAGTTACAGGAAGTTTGTTGAAGCAAAGGAATGCACACAAGGAGTGCATCATTCAGATGGAAAACAGCATCTAAATAAACCAGATCACAGCCTCCTAACTGAACAGCAGTCTACTTTCCATCAGGCTGGCGTGCTTTACTACCTCTCTACCACTGCTTGGAGAAGTCTAGTAAACACCCTCCCCACGGCCCCATATCCCTTCTTTCCTTATTTATCTGCCTTAACACGACACCGTACATAAAACTTCTGCCACTTAAATATGGTAGTTTTGGTTTGGGGTTTTTTAAACCTTTGCATATAAAATGTGAATTCTGTCCAAACCAATCAGCTCTTACAGAAACAAGTCATACTCATTCCTTATGAATACGTTTCTATTCTAAATTTAAAAAAAATGACTTTGCAAGAAAAATTATTTGACAAAATGCTAGCAGATTTTTTTTGTTGTTGTTTTTTAAACAAGACATATTTTGGCTGATTTCTTCCATTTTTTCAATCAGTAAGATCTTCCTTTGCCATAGTGCCAAAGCATCTTTGCTTGCATTTTTGTTACAAAGAAAGTAAATGGAAGCACTGGATTCTAGGACAACTACTTGGACTTCATGCAAAGAGGGGAAGAGAAAAATAAAAGGGGATTTCTGGAGGCTTAGCTGTGTTTGAAAAATTCTTTTCCTCCCCATCTGACAAGCCTGTTTACTTCCTTCAGCTGTAAAGAGTTGTGTTTCAGCCGAGAAAAATGAGAAGCTATAGGAGCATCTCTACATCTGCCATGCTTTTTGCTCATTGCCAGTACAAACAGGAGCCAAAAGACTCATTACAGTTATGCAAAATCAGGCCAAACTTACTAAATATAACCAAAATAACCTCCCTATGACTACTTCTCCTGACATGAAGGCAAAACCACAACTTGTACAAGTGAACTATCTACTTTGTTGTAGATATGTACACTCATGTATCTGCTCATCTGACTGGGGAAAAAAAGTGCATTTCAGTGGAGGCTGTAATAGAGGAAGACTTATTTTAATTAGGTTGTGCAGCACGTTTTGCTCATTTCCTGCAGCATGCTTCATTGCCATAGCCAAAAGCAAGCCACTGCACAACGCTAGAACCCAGCAGCCCATTCCACGAGCCTCTTCAGCAAGTCCACCTGTTTGATGCATTTGCTGTTCGAGAGCCAATGACCATGAACATTTAGCAGAATACAGCATGTGATCACACCCCTCCTGTCAAGGATAAAGGAGGGTTCTGCTGTTTCCTCAGAGCTTACCAAGAATGCCAGACTACAGTTGAGAGTAAATTTCAAAATATTTGCTTATCAGTATTTTTCTCCTAAAATTTTACACTGTTAGAGCAAAGATACATTTTAGGAAAAGCAAAGAGTTGAGAGCACACTGAATATGCCAGGCTCTGTTAGGGGGGAAAGAAAAAGAAGCTGTATGCTAAGGAGAAAAGTTGAATTCAACAAGACACAAACCATTCCTTGCCATGGTGGTGGTGGTCCCATGTTGTGGAACTCCCTCACGTAATCATTGTAGGACTAAAATGAAAGACAGTAGTATTAAAATTTGTGTTGAGTGTTCTTTGGAAGTGCAGAAAGCTGAATATAAAGTTCCCCAAAAATTTGCATGCAACAACTTACCCCATTTAAAAATACATCTCGTCGAACTCCTGAAAATCGTCTGTTGGGAATAAAAATTTGTAGAACTAAATCCAACTTATCCATACAGACAAGTTACCAGGGCATAAAATGAATAACATGAACACACCTTACCTGTCTACTTCGGGATATCTGGGATCCTTTATATACCCTGTTCGAACATCAAGCAGTATTAATTCAATTCACCATCTCATCTTAACAATCTTAAAAATTATATTCATTAGAAAGTGTCCGTTCATTTTGTGCCAGCTACAAAATTATGGCTACCTGCCATCACCCTCACTTTAAAAATAACTCATGAAAACTTACAGCTTCTAATAGACAATGCAGACAAGTAATATAATGTAATAACAAAAAAGTGACATTGATAAACCCATAAGAATTTGCACACAGTACCAAAAAATATGCAAGAGGGAAACCATGCAAATAAAGACTTGAAATTTAGTCAAATTAATTAGGAATGCACATGAATGCAGTTAGCACGTGGCTGTTACTACTTCCTAACTGTGTATTCGGTAGAATGTGTTCATCTGGGCAACCCTTCAAGCTCATTTCCTTATATGTTTTGGATACAATGCCACACAGAAAATTAAAAACAAACTAAAAAGTATCTGGAAAAGCCCCACAAGGCAAAGAATTTTTACAGCTTCAGTAAATCCCTTTAAAGAGCTCAGCAGAATGGTAAAAAACACCAGCCATGCTTGCGCTAAAATAAAATAGTGCTTCTGAGCATAACTCTTTTTAAAAAATCTTGTTCTGTTTTTTAAACAATTGCCTTAGAAAGATGCAGAGCAGCAACAACGCTTTTTGCATTAAAAAAATGTAGACTTTGGAGACAAACTGGACAGATAAAGGCATATTCATAACAGGTTTAGAAATCTACAACTGAAATAGTGGAATGCGCTTTTCTAAGAGATGTGAAGCACAATTTGGTAGACTAAAAGTGACAATTTCTTAATAGCTGCTTTCTGAAGAAGAAGAAGAAAAAAAGCTGCACTACCACTGCAAACATTTCTTTCTAGGGAACAAACTTCCCTTCACCATTAGGTCCTCTTGTACAATGCAGTGCAACATGCCCCTCCTTAACTCATGTCAAGCTTGTAAAAAAAATTCTGTCTGAAAACATAACTGAATGTCTACCATCATCTCCACACAAAGGCCGCTTGTCAGGCAGTCTGAGCTGACATTCCCAAGTAGACATTTCTCAAACATTCTCATTTGATGATTAGCATCTTGATCTATTCTCGTGCCCATATAAACACAGCATTTGCGAGGATCGTTCACAACAATGTACACAATTCAAGGCTCTTAGAAAGGGCTCAGCCTAGGTTAACTCAGCTCTCAAACCAGTGAAACAGCGTCACTGACTTCTGTGAGAGGTGGGTTAAAGCAGCAGGCAGCACTTAGAACAAGTCACATTTTTATATCCCAGCTATATCAGTATTTTATTTTTGAATTAACAAGGATATGCTAAAAGAGAAAACACTTGTGAATTGGTGCACACAAATCTTCATAGTAAGATATTAACCTGGTCTTTGGTGAAACTCAGGGGGATAGTCAATCCTTGGTTTCTTTCTGCTGTTATGAATATCATAATCTTCTGGTCGACGCCTACACAAATTAGATATCAAAGATTAAACAAGGTTGCTTGGAGCATTCGTCACAGCAGAATAACTCACAGGAATAGTCTGAGCTGCCCAGGATATCAACGTAATCATCTGATCAACTCTATTTGCTTCAAAATATTCTATTGCTTTAAATCTGAACTGAAAGAATCAGAAATAGCTCAATTACATACACTCCACTGTTACTCTCTGTCTACAGGAATTCTGGTAGTTAAGGAAGGATCTATACCCAACTGTACCTTCATACCAAACAAAGAGGAACAAATTTGTCTAAACCAAACTCAAACTTAGGCATTAACATTACACTTTCCACATTACATTTTGAAACAAGCTATTGGACAACAAAAAATTTCACAGAACATTGCAGTCAGAGGGTATGAAGACTACTGCATTTGATAGCTATATGGTAAAGAATGATTTAAAAGATCTACTTCCATAACATTTATATATAAAACTCTGCATGCTTTGTGAAATTGCAACTTTAACTGTGACTTTCCTAGCTGAATAGCCAATGATATTATTTCTAATAATTTCTGTTCTAAGCAATTTACTAGTAACGCACTGGTGCATTTTACAATTTAATAATGCTCAAGCTTCCTAATAATTAAAATAATTAGGGCTCTTTTCTATAAAAATGGCTATTTGATGGAAGAGATGTTAAGAACTCTGCTCTTCCTTATAAAGTTACATTCCAGTTGCTGTTAGGCTCAAAAAAGAGCTGACAACTGGCTGCTTATTTTGCTCCAAGGTACATAAACATTACTGTACTGGGAGACTCCAGTCCTAATGTAACAGTGTTTCTAAAAACAAAGCAGCTACAAAACCATTCCCTTCCCACACCCCTCCCCCTCCCCAACAGTATAATTCCTTATGACAAGGCATTAACACTTTCTTAAATTGCTTAATTACTGTGCAACTTGCTGGCTGAGTAACAAGCTTATATATAGCTTTTAGATTTATAAATAGTGACTTCTCCCTCCCTTCCCCAACTTCAGTCTTTAAAGCCCACCATACCCAGTTACTAAGCTTTTTAAAATGGAAGCAGATTCTTTAGTATGAGCAAAAAGCCCAAAAACCAAAGCAGTTGCATCTACAGCAAATTCAAAGAAAATAAAAGCTGGTGTAAAGAATAAACATACCGCTTTCTTGTAGTTTTGAGAGTGCATTTACGACCGGTATAAAATATGATAGAAACAGTTCATATAGTAGTCCAACTACTGACTTTAAGCTGTAAGCCACATACATAAATGGAGGCCCTGGCAGGCTTGAGAAGGTGTGGTGGTGTTATATGTATAGTTTGCAGTCCATTGCAAAACCTTCACTTGTATATACTTTATTGCACTGGAAACCTCTTAGCTTAACTCCAAAAGCCATCTTGGTGTTCAGTCCTTTAAAGCCAAAAATAGGGGGGCGCTGCCAGGTTTCCTCCTACCTACTCGTTACAGTGTCCTTTCTTTTAAAGCTCAAGGAAATGGGGACTCTTGTTGGGGCTCTGTACCTACCACAGGACGTTTCCACAAAAAGGAAACTTAACCAAAGGTTTCAGCCCAAACCATACATCAGTCTGTATGCAAAGTGGCTACCACGGGGAAAAGGTGTTTGGCAGAAGGGCTAGTATCAGTTCTTTGCAAAGACTTCTCCAATTCTGTAACAAGTTATACCCCCTTTTTTTCTGGAAAATGATGTTAAGTTCATATAGCAGTGATCAATAACCATGTCGATCCTCTAAAAATACTTTAAGTCCACAGGTACTGCCAGCATCTGGAAAGGTTGTATATACAGACACAGCAACAGCCATTCTTTTTGGTTTGTTGCCGGGTCTCCAAGGGCCACTTGATCCCTTTTGGAAAGAACCTACTGTTTTCAGAAGCTCAGCAAGATGTGTGAATTCAGTGGTTACATGTTAGAGAATATTTGGCAATAGGATTAACACATCACGGTGACACAATTTGAAACAGTCCAAATAATGCTCCTCTTGAATATCAAAATAACTTAAATATTTTATCCTCAAAATGAGGCGGCATCTTCTGCAAAATTCTAAGTGATCCTTATAAAAGTCCCATATTTGATAAGGCTTATCCAGAGACACACCTGAAAGAAAAGGCTTTTACAAGATATTAACACATTTTTGGCATATAAATATTTCCTCCTCTCCATCTAGCCTGCTCATAATCAAGCCAAGCTTACCTACAGCTAGCATTACACGTTGCATTAGCTCAATGATCTAGTCTAAACTAGAGACAGAACTTTAAGAGCTTTTTTCTGCAAAAGCAAAGATCCCCATTTTCCTCTTGAAAAATGACAGACCGGGGAACCATGTGAAATCCTCAATGAAGCCACAAACTTGTCCATGCAGCTTGATTTGAGGATTTTCTCTCTTCTTTATCGCAGGGAAAGCTTTGACGAATCACATTCCTCCATCACGTTATTCTGACACATGTGCCTATTATCAGTCCAAAGAACGTTTCTAACCTTCCCACGTCCCGAACGGGGTCTCGACGGGATGGGCGTCCTCTTGATCGGGGCTGTGAGTGCATTCTTCTCTTGTGCCTCATTTTATGAATGACTTGATACAAGTCAATACTTTCATCAGGAGGGAAGAGAAGACAAAGTTGGGTTCCACATTCCGGCTCAATTTCCTAGAATTAGTTAGAAGTTCAGTAGTGGTTCATAAACTGAAGCAATGAAACTCTCCCCAAATACACACTGACAACATATATTTAAGGAAATAAAAAAAGGATACTTCAAAGAGATTTCAGTATCACTAGAGACAGCAAAACGCACTTACATTACCTTTCACTCTTTAGGCACTACTTAGAATTTTCATAAAATAGTCCAACACTTTGGGTAACCATATCTTCCCATGAGACATACAGGCCACATCACTGTTTTGCTATAGAATCAGAGAACTGTTTTTCATCACAAAGAAAATTATCACCTATTACAGAAAGAAAAGTGACATAGGTAGGAAAAAATATTCCGTCCCAGGTTCACATATAAAGCCGTGGCCTGACGAAGTTGACTACTACCCCTCAGTATGAGTTCTTCATTGTATGGTAGACAGGTCCATGAAAATACCAACTCAATGTCTGACTGCAGTCAAAACAATGAGTTTGTGTGTTCAGGGCTATTAGGAAAGGAACATGGAATAAGAAAGTCATTGTATCACACTGGAAGTTCATATTCCACCCACACCTTAAATACTGGGTGCAGCTGTGACCCTGCATCTCCAAAAATAGTGGGATAATAGAAACAGAAGAGCTTCAAATCAGGGCACGAAGAATAACTGAATGCATGCAACAATTCCTACATGTAATGACTGAGCAGGCTGGATCTCTCCAGTCTAGATTAAAAGAGAAATATGCAGTAAAAGGGGAACAAGATGGAGATAATGGGACCGCTGAACACCACAAATTGTCTGGAGGAGAAAGGGACAGACACCAACTTGCTGACTCTCTCTTCCAGTACAAGAACTTGAGCCATAAATCTATCAAGAGCCCCAGGTGCAAAACAATCCCAAAAAGTGCTTCTTCAAACTGATGACTGCAGGCCTGCAGAACACTTTCCCGAATGATGTCCTAAAGGCAGAATTTCAGTGTACACATCCTCAGAAGAGAGATCCATTCAGAGTTGTGCAAATATAAATGGATAAATGACAACCAGTTTTCAACTTCAGGAAATAACCAGACTTGAAAAGCAGGGAGAGCAAGCATCAGAGCAGATGCTTGTCCAGAACATAACAGTACAGTAATTTGATGAAAAAAGCTGAAACCCACGTCCAGATTGCAGGTCTGTTGTGGACAAAACAGTAAAAAAATTACTTCCTTGACCATTTAACAGAAGCTAAGTTAACTGGTTTTTTTGTTTTTTTTTTGATGTTCACACTAGACTAAAAACAAGACCAAAATGGTTGTTTTTCTCCTGCTACACAACAAAGCAAACGTATCTGTGGGGAAAACAATGCAGCACGGAGTTGACATTTTCCATACAGTGTGGAGATTACTTCCCACCTTGTCTCAATAAAGCACAACCCGTTATTTTACCCACAGCTTGGGTATGTGAGGACAGCAGCAACATACCTGCACTCTGGTATGTCTGACAAGACAAAGAGCCAGCCGCACTTAAAATTTGCTTAGCATATATTCTATAATGGGAGTCTATGCCTTAAACAATACAGTATACATAGAAGAATGCAATTCAGAGCACAACTGGAAATACCAGAACATTTTCTTAAAACCTGATGCTATATGGTTTGCACACCATTCAATGCAAGGCACATTACATTTCCAATTCAAAATATCAAAGTTATGAAGCAAACACTGTTTATCATGAAGATGACAACAGAATTGGCACTGTATTGTTTCCTTTCCTTTCTTCCACAATGGTATTAGAAAGCAGCAGAGTGCCTTTGCCACAGCACTCTACTGCAAGTAACTGCTCTAAAAACACTCCTAATCTCTTGCACATTCAAAGCTGGGAGCAAGCACTAGAGGATGTCAGTTACAGAAAAAAAATAAGAATTAACAAACCTGTCCATCGCGTCCAATCTTTACTGGCTTATGTTCGTTCCAAGGATTGGTCAGGTGAGCAGACTTAGTGAACGGCAATTCCCGCCTAAATATGCAAGTGGCACCATTTATAGTTTTGCCTCCATTTTTTTATTTAGAAAATAATTAAAAATGTATACAGCAGGAGATTACATATAAAATAATCCTGTTAGTCTTTGTAGTGTCAGGTCTTTGAACATATTCTTACGTTCTACACATTAGTAACTGAAGATTGCACTTTGACTTATTCCAGTAGTAACTAATACAGTCCGTACTATGACGGGCTCTCCTTTTAAAGAAAGTATTTTGGTCTTTGTGCAATACTCAGATTGTGCTTGTTTATTATCTCACCATCTGAATACATCTGACCAGCCTCTACATGTGGTAGCTCTCGGCACCTACTGAAATAAATCCCTGAGCACTGACCTAACTGTGAAACAAGAAGTGCTCTGAGCTGGAGGTGGGAGTCAGTAGCTTCAAGAAGACCTTTCCAGCACAGATTTTTCTCTAATTCAAAGTCTCACTTTTCCTGTGTTTAGTCTTTCTGGCAGTCCACAGTACTTGTACAACCATGCAATGTGTTTCACGGGACTGCTGTAACTTTTTTCCTTGACATAGATTTAAAATCTTTTCTGTAAGAACATAATTTTACACTATACGTTTAACTCAGCTAAATCAGTGAACGTAATGCTGACAATCTGTGCATTATGCAGTACTTGCACTATTTCATGTGTCGTTTTAGAACAGTAGTATTTTCTTTGTTCAGTCAGATCAAGACAGATTTGTCCTTACATGGATTTTTTTTTCTTTTTCATCCACAGCTGTCAATTCAAGTGAGCAGTGAGGATAGATCTCTGGTTGAATCAAGTTTCAGAAGGATGCTGTCAGCACTTGAGTAACATGCAGAAATGGGATTATAATCCCTTGTTACTAACAGCAACATAAATGCACAATTATTTACCTGCAAATCCAGTCAATTTTAAAGACACCTCCCAACATTTTTGCATTCATTCCTGCAGGCAGCACCCAATGTATAGGTGATCCTCCATGATGGGACTCTGAACATAATCTTGCAAACCCTAAGAGATTTTATATGAATTGTAACAAGGATACAACAGAAAGGATATTGCACATAAAACTCACTTTCACTCACCTTGATAACAGCTCATTTTTCCTTACCTTGGAATTTGCCACTCTCTCTTACAGAAAATATCAAAATAACACTCCTTGCTGACCTAAATGCAGCATTAAGCTTCTTTTCATTTACTGGAAGTGTTGACCATACTCCCTAAAACAGAAAACACCAACCCCATCACCAAAACATAAGAGTTTATCTCAAATGATTTAGCTAACAAATATATAATGTAGATGAAGAAAACAAGACCAAAATAGTATACCGGAATAGAAGATAATAGACAGAAAAAGGTATTGCTAAATTAATCTCCTTCAAGAAATATTTTAGCCTGCCTTGTGCTAAAACTTTTAAAACGCTGGCTTTTCAATCTTTTTTTGAATACTGAAGATGCATCTATAAAGACTTCCACTGTAATTATAATGATGGGCAGATAACTTAAAAACATTAAGGATGAAAGTTACCACGTTTCAGGTGACTTAGGGAATTTATGTATTATATAACACACAGAAATTATGAAAAACTAACAGAATATATAGAAAAAGGTGGGCAGGTAGACTTGAGTATAGTATTGCAGATTTGTTGAGGACAGTTTGCAGACTTTAGAACTCTTTCAGTGAAACACCAGCAACATGAAAGACACCACAGTAACACTTAAAACTGACAAGACAAATCACTTTGTTTAGCCTTACTCATCTCCTCCTACTACTAAGTAGTATCTTTTCCCTTTCAACAGCCATTAAGCAGCCACACACAATAAAACCCAACCTGTTTTAAGGTACCAATGGAGCTAAGATATAGAGCAACAGTTTATTGAATTACTCCTCCATCCACCTTCCTCTGAGACAAACAAGCTTCAGCCTCAGAATGGGATCTACATACCAAAGTCAATGTTCCTTCCTTTGCATTTTTTTAAGTGAAGGTAAGTATTCACATCCTATTCTGAACTCAGATCAATGTTTGTCTGATTCTGGTAATTCATTATAGCCACCAGAAAACTGTTTGGAGTTTTTGCTAGCTTTCAGTCAGATTATATGGCTTTTGGCTGCTTGTAAAGCCCTGCTGTGAACTGAACAAAAGCACCACAAAAGCGAGTTTCATGGAAGCCCAACGTCAAAGCATTGATGCCTCTACACTGACAGACAAAGCATCCACTCCAATAACTTCAGGAACAAGGATACTACTGCAGCTCCATACATGGATGGAGCACAAAAAAGGATAGACTCCTTTACAGAGCTAAAGCAAAAACACCAGTCAGAATGGTGTTCACCTACAAAGCTGGAAGGAGGAGTGAGAACCAAACATGCCCAGGACTTTCAGATTTGTTTAATCATTTTAATGCTATTTTCACCCCGATTTAAAAAATCTTCATTAACAGAATCACCTACTTTGTGTATATTGTGTAACAGCAAATCAAGTATTTTCTCTATAACCTGTTCCAAAGAACACATGCCAATACACAACCACCGCAGTGGTGCAATGGACACCTAGTGCAATTCCTCAACAGCTGAAATCCAGTGCTCTGGAATCCCTCCCAAAGAACTCAATCACATCAGCACTGACTGCCAGGCACACATTTCCACACAACCCTCTGAACCTACTCAGAGTACAGCAATATGAACAGAGGTGCTGATGGAGGGGAGGAAAAAACCACCCCAGCATTCCTGACACAGGTTGGCTTGGGATGTTATCAAACAGACCCCAAGGCCCCTTTTTATCCTATCCTTGCCAAGATAAATGGCCAATGGTCATTGGACCACTGTAGGTTACGGTGGAAGCAGAAGAACCAAGCAAGGCACAGCAGCTTTTGTTGCTGCATCTACCAAGATCCAATCGATAAAGAAAATAACACATCCAACCACACACTCTTCTAAACTGAGGTGCGTGTGTCTGAAAACAAAGGGATCACTTCAAAGGAAGTTCAACGTACCTTTGCCTTAGCAAGCGATACATTTTCATGGTTATTACTCTTGATGAGAAAGAATCTTGCATCTTGGAGAATGTATTTAAGTTTACTTGTTTGGTCTGAAAAGAAAACAAAGTATCAAATAAGCTGAACAGTAAATACTTACCAAACATGATGCTTTGAATAGAGATAGTTGTTTGCTTCCTTCAAAATACACAGCATCCCACCCATTTCCTATCTATGTATTATCACAGTCAACCACCCAACTTCAAGTCAAAGCTGCAGAGCACAAAATGCCAGGGGAAACCAAACCAAAACTAAAACTTAGATATCCAAGTAAAGAAAAAAGTAAAACAAAATCAGCATGATTCAGTGATGTTCCGATATGTAGGACTTATTTCCTTGCTTAAGGATCTTCGCATAAATGATGGGTAACACTTGCAACAAGCACAAACTGTTCAACAGAGAATGCTAAATGCTGCTCCTCTTTGCAGTTTTAAGCACTTCCTTTTTAAATCTGCTGCCTCTGCAAAGAGCAAAGTGACTGAACTTTTTGCATATCACTCTCAAAACATGCAAAAGTAGCTCAAGATTCAATTATCATGCTCAGAACAACGACGTGCTCAAATTGATTTATATCAGAACATCACTACTTACAGGTAATTTAATCAACAGAGACAATGGCTTGCTATGGGGCATGCATTAAAAATTCAAATTTAAATGATACCTTTTTGGACAGCACGAACGGAAGATGATAATTTCTCATGCTTCTTTTCTGAACCTGTGTTTAGCCAAAGTACATTTGTTCAGATTGAGCCTTAATAGAGATAATATACAATTTCTACAGCCTTGTCCCATACAATTTTCATTCATGACAAAAAATTATGCAAATTATGCTTTCTGGCGCGCACCCACACACACAAAAAATACTATTCAATGTGCACGAGTGTTTTGTTTTGGTTTTTTTTTGGTTTCTGTTTTGGGTTGTTTGATTTAGGGTTTTTTTTTTTTAAATAGTATTTGAACAATTTCTTACTCAGAAAACTAGTCACTGAATCATCATCTTCCAAGTTTGAAAAAAAAAAAAAAAAAAAAGTGAAATTTCCACTTAAGCAACAGAATAGCATTAAAGTAACAGGAAAGCCTATTTCCCCCCAAGGGTATCCACACACAACATGCTAGAAGTCAATTACGAATTATACAAAGCTACATACCCCATAAATCTCTACAGCCAGTTATATTTATTTTAGATTACACATTAAGATTTGATGCAAGTCACAGTGATAAGCAACGAAAGGGAAGAATACCTGCATATGATTCTGATGCAGAACTTCCACTTCTGTCAAAAACAATTGGAGAGATACCTCTAGCTCTCTTCCTCTCCTTCTTTTTCTCATCTAAAAGAAATGATAAAAAATAAAAGCCATATTTTAAACACAGGCAAAGTTGAGATTAAAATGTAATGAGACATGAAAATCTCATCAGTAAAAGTGAAGTTACCATTTGGCTTGCACATTAAAATTGTGGTTGTTGCCACAAAACTACCATGCACAAAAGAAGCAAATGCTAGTTACTCAAGCTTTTCATTCACAAAAGGAAGATGAACGGCACAAATCTAATAAATCTGTGCAATGTTTAGAGACAGAATTTATTATTATTATATTTTTAGTAAGGGTGGGTTAGCACTTCTTTCCAGCCTTCACCCAAATGTGCAACATCTAGCACAAACTGTTAGCGATAGTGGTATCAGCTCATTTGCTCAGCATAAAAAAATGCTAAGAGACAGGAAAACAAAACACTGTGGCACACAGGCAATTATTTCCACTCTTAAGAAAGTGTCTTGTTACACCACAGAGCTTTTCAGAACAGTTATTACAGCTTCACTTGTCTTTAGGTTACACCTTGCTGTCTCTAATTCCAAACAGCAGAGCTGAGCTAAAAAAGGCAGCATATTAAGCAGGATGACCACCTATGGAGACTTCAGACAAGGAAGATACAATAGGAATCTTAACAGGATTGCAAGCTGCTTTCCTAGAAAAAACAAACAACGAACAGCCAAACCCAAAAGTATTTACGTCATTAGCACTTCACATCTGTAAGTTAGGACCAGCTACAATACACAAATACAAAACAACTGTTTCTAGTTTCTGCTTAAAACATTTATTTCATTCGAAATTTGCCCTAATAGCTAATAATTTCAACCATAACTCAATTAGGTTTAGATTTCCTATGATGAACACAGCCTCTATTTAAGATCCAGCTATCCTTCCCCAGGGTTAGGTTTTACTACACCAGTCTACCCGGTCACTCATCTAGATGGATGCCAAAAAGCTCAACACTAAATTAAAATTAATTATGTGGAAAACGAAGCCATTAGATACCCAAGAAAATACTAATTTTAGTGTTTCAAAGCATTGAACAGCAACGCCAAAGCAGTCAAGAACACAGTGAATCCTCAACACAGTCATCTGGATTTTGTTTTCACAAAACAATTGTTAATCACAATTTTGTTTTACCACTTTCCAGTACATTTTTTCCTTGCCTAAGGTATTTCATAATTAACATCTTCCTGACTTCTGCAACCAGAAGGGCTTACTTTCGACACGGTCAGGAAGCGGTTATTTTTAAAATTAAGCCAAACTTTCAGTGGCAAGGTATTTCACATTAGCATGCAAGATGCTACCTACCTGATGCATCTGAACCAGACCCAGATCTGACTGACCCATCTGTGAAAGAGGCAGATTCAGAATCAGAATCGCTGGCTTCACTCCGCGTGTCATAGTCATTTCCTTCCTTCTGATCCCTCTCGTCCTGTTCATACTCTTCTTCATCTTCCTCCCCATCTTCTTCCACCTCCTCATCCTCCTCCCCTTCATCATCTTCCTCTTCTTCCATTCCTTCCTCCTCGTTCTCTGTGTTGCCTTGTTCAGAGGAACCACTACTGCCAGTCTCGTGATCTGAACAATATTCCTCAGAGTTCACCTCTTCTTTAGAAGAATGGCTAGATCTGCTTGGTCTTCTATCCACATCATGCCTGATTCTCTGATGTTTAAAGAAAAAGTGAATCAGCAGTCATATAACATTGCCAGGATGCACACACAGTCCTAAGAGAACGTGCCTTACAAAAGTCTCATAAAACTGCTTTATTTATAAGGCAGCAAGAATACTTAATACCTCTGAAGCTTCCGGTGTAGAAGACTTTGCCCTTCTGTCACTATCCCTCTTCCTCATGTAAGATTTTTCTGGTTGTCCTTTATAAGGTTCCCTGGAACTGCTTGACATTCGCATCTTTCGATCACCGTCTGGGCGCTTGTTTCTGTCAGATCTCTGATACTCCTCAGCCTTGTATTCTGACACTGGCTTTCCTTTTGTACTCACTATTCTCTTGTTATTGCTAACTGATGAACTGGGAGGCTTTGGCATCATCTGCCTGGAGGAATGCACAGAAGGTTTTTGCCTCTTGCTTTCAGCATTTTCCATCCTGTCAGTTTTTCTTTTTGATCCTTAAATAGAAAGAAATATCAAGTTCAGTGTTATTTCAGATATCAAAACAAAAACTGTACGGAGGCTCCTACTTTCTCTATTTTAGGCTATTACCCTGCTGCAGTCATAAAGAGCATCCTCCAGCTGTAGGCTTTGTAGCAACACTCAAAACTGCTTCTTAGGAAGAGCTCATGTTCTAAAACCTATATTTTACTTCACAAGACGTACATATTTCTTAGATTTTACACATGGAAATGCTAAACTAAATGCTTATGGGGTTGGCCTAAAGCCAAATCAAGAACTAAGCTGAATTCAGACTTTGCAATCCCTTTGCTCCACCTCCATCTCACTTCATTGAGCCAAAAAGGACAGTCATTTTCTACCAGCAAATGAATTCAGAACAAGCCAGACTCAGCAACTGCTTTTGAGACAAAAGGAAATGGATTTGACTGTTTGCTTGGAGGGTCAGGTGAAAAAGAACATGTCCATAAAACAAAGACTTTTGGAACTCATTCACTCCTTGAATCAAGTTATAAAATCCACTACTTCAAAGACTAACTGTAATAAGACTGACATTTTTTACCACTTATGTTCCTGCAGGACATCCACTACCAAAGTCACATACCCTTTTTCTCACTTTTGTCTTGCTCACTGTCGGGGTTATACAACTCATCATCCTGGTCAGGAGCATCAGTCAAAATGTCATCCAGAACATTCAGTTCACCATCTGAAAATACACAAAAAAAGTCAAAACCAACCAATTGAAGTCTGGATATGTAAACTACAGAACCAGTATTTACAGACCCAAACATTTCCTGTGGGGCTACAGATCTGCAACAAAGCAAAAATTGACATCATCTTGATTTATTTCCACACTTTCATTTGGCATCATCTAAGGCATCAAAAGATCAAGCAGAGCAAATAAAAGAATTAAAATATGTCACAACATGCATTTAGACCTCTAAAAAGGTCCAAGCTGGATCCTCATGTCACAAAAGCTTTGCAGGAAAGCTGACCTACAAACGAAAGCTGAACATAAAAGCCTGTATAAAATTTTAGAAGAAGGGAGACCAGGAGATAGCCTGAGTGCCATTAGTAAAGAGGAGGGACCCTTATCCCTGCAAAATTCTGAAACTTGCATGTTGAATTCTCTCTCTTCCACTACTTTTGTTGTCATTGCTGTGTTAGAAGGGTGGGCTTCGTCGTTCACTTACAAATAGAAAAAACACAATGGGGAAAGCAATACTTACTTGCTGCATCATTAACCCTGAGCTGTTCTGAAAAAACAGCCCACAACTTGATTAAAAGGGCAAGCGTTAAAAAAAATTCATGCCAGAAGTAGTAAATGACCACACCTGCTCACAAAACTTTTAAAATCTGTCACCATTTCACTTTGCCTGAAACCAAAGGGGGTATATGGTCATTCTATTAGAAGAAGGAGTCACAAGTTTGAGGGTAGCAGGCCCAAGCACTCAAAAAAGCTAGAATGAACTGAAAAGGAAAAAAATAAAAGAGGTACTAATTTTGGAATCTCTCCAAAATTGATTGCACTGCATTTTCTGTGCTCAGGAAAAAGAAACCAGAGCAAACCCCAAGGATTCAGCTAGTTTACAATATCCGTAGCAGACGCAGGTAAGGACCCCTGTACTGCATGAAACTGGGGTAATACAGCAAATGAAGTCCTCCAGAGCTTGGCAGCTTGTCTATCTCAAAATATTGTGCTGAGCCACAAAAGAAAAAAACCCAAACATAATCCACGTTATCTATATATATACACACATATAAATAGTATTATAATTGTCTCTCTACTACATACTATCAAATGTGAAGTCAGCATGTGCGCTAACTTTCCTGCTGGCACTTCTCCACATTTTCAGTGGTAGGGGAATACAGAAGTGATCCCTGGACTGCTCAGCTGGTGTCTCTAGTGCAAAGGAAACGGTGCAGAGAGAAGTGGATCAAACAAACCTTTCCCCGGCAGTTCACAGTTTGCAGGCATTTAAATGTAACACAAACGTGCATCACAATTCTCTTGGGAACAGCCCTTTTGTTTGTAGACACCTATACATCCACAGCAAATATTCTTGCTGTGACTGATAAGTATATGAGAGTCAGACTCATGGCTGTGCAACTGCCAAACATGGGATGCAACTTCCTGGCTTGCCTTCTGCTTGCCCACAGGAAGCTTGGCAAGTCTAGAGCACAAGGGTTTTTTACTAAACAGTAATAAAAAAGAAGTGCACTGGACTTAGAAAATTAAACATATCATCCATCTCAAATCACATACACTGAACCTTAGATTTGTTTCCCTCTTGGTAAGACAACAACATACTTGAGTAAACCGTTTAACCTACCTACTGCAGCAGCATTCAAAGGTGCTAAAAGACTCCTGTATCAACTCATTCAGAAGTAAATGAGAAGGAAAAATTAACAGGAAAGGCAAGTCTGGTACACACACTCTCCTAAATCCCTTCCAGGTCAGATGGGCCTCGTTTGCAGCTAGAACCTTAAAAAGGGTGCAGGAGACAGGAGCAGGATGAGTTACCCTATTCCCCTCTATAGGTACATTGACCTGATTTGTTTAGAAACACATTTCCAGATTTATTTAGCAGCCTGCTTCCCGTCTCTCACTTGCACTGCATACACTGCTCAAATGACTAGCACAAGATAATTCCTCTCACTGCACTGCCACTGTCAGCATCCAAAATGAAGAACAAAATTATCTCAGAGGGGTATCAGGAAAAACACAAAAGCAGAAACAGAAAAGTGGGAGGGAGGGACCAAGTGAGTTGTTTCTGTGACAGATACTCCCAACAGGGCTCTCTTGACACTTGTCTTTTGCGGGATCCTTCCATGAACAAATTTAACTCACCCAAAATAACAGGAAGGTAGCCCAGGAAGTAATTTCCTCTGCTGACCAGGAGAATTAGAACTATTGGAAGGGTCCAAGCAAAAAATCCGAGTTGGCACACGAAAGAAATAAGACCCTGTGATTTCAAACCAAACAGGACTGCAAGCCTTATTTCTACTTTTTTTAAAGTAGTAAAACAGCATATCTCTTCCAATGGAAGCACTTACAGCAGAAATCAGTTCAGCTGCAAATGTGCATCAACACCTGCTGTTCAGTCAAAATAACCCCTTTCATATGAGAAATAACTAAAAACTAATTAAAGTAAAAATATAACTTGACCACTTGGCAGTGATTAACAAATACATAAAAATAAAATTCAAGCCCCACTGGATAAATAGTTATACAAACAGGAATCTATAGCTGACAACACCAAACATTTCAAATTCACAGCTCATCCACAGTGGGCGATCAGATCTGTTTCAACACAATCTGATCATATCCTAGTCCACCAGTCTTACAATAATACAATTAAGGATCAAGCATCACTAATAATTTTATTTATTAGTTGTAACAAATTCTGCTGGGAATTTTCCACGTCATACAGTTTCACAATAAATATTAGACAGTAAACCTTTACCACTCTGACAAAGCCATTTTGTGGACACATATCCTGCAAAAGGTTTTACAGGAAGCATTATTCTCCACAGAAATCCAAAGGAAAGCAACTCAAACCACAATACACTAGTGATACTTTGCCCTTTTTATAACTCTGCAACTCTCTGCACTAACCACCAAACGGTAATTTGCTACACCTAACTTCGGTTTTGCTTCCTAAAGAGGCTATTTTGTGAGGACTGATTATTATAATCTCAGATAACACGCGGATCACTTCAGCTTCCGTGAATAGCGGTAGTTAGTTATAAGAGCTGCGATTCTATTATTCGACACTAATTACCCCAGATAATTATTATTCCTGAGTAATGACTCTGAAATCGTCCGATTCCTCTAACTCAAATTTACTTACCCACGGTCCCAGAAATCACAGCCGACTGCAGAAAGCCGAGCAACAATCGTCAAAATAAGATTCCAACCAGTTTTTGCTTACTAAAGTAACTACCTCCCACCACAGAAAATCGTGCAAAAACCCCCAAAACCAAAACGGCCTATCGATCCAAGCAGAAACAAAAAGCCGCAATAAAAAATAGCAAGTACTTTCTGCGAAAAGACAACCTACAGTAACTCCCCGTCGATAACGTAAAACTTACGGCCCACGAACTTCTCCCTCTTCCCGCTGCTCGAGTCACCTTGCCCCGAGCCCGCTACCGCCGGGACACCAAGGTATGAGGGGCCCTATTACCTCCTGCTCCCCAACAAAACACAGGGGGCGCTTCTGCAAAAAAAATCATCCCCGAAGGGTCACTCCTGACCCCACCGCCCCTCCGCTCCCCTGGAGGAGACGTTCGTCTCCCGGGCTGAAGGCCCAGCACCAGCTTCCAAGGTGGCCCCGGGGAACGCTCGGGCGGGGGCCCGATCCCCGCCCAAGCCTTCCCCTCTCCCCGGGGCCTAACCCTTGCCCCCCTCTCTACCGCCACGTACCCTTCTCCTCCCGGCTATCCGTCGCCATCCCGCCGCCGCGACGAGCGCCTAAGATGGAGGCTCCCTCTTCCTGCACGTAGCGCTTCCCTCTTCCCACAGGGCGCCGCTTTGTTTACGCGCTCCGCGTCAGAGCGCGCCGCGGGCGGGCGGGGGCAGCGCATGCGCCGCGCGGGGCGCTGAGGGCGCAGCCGCCATGTCAGGCCCTGGCGGGCCCTGGGCAGTGCTTCTCTGGCAGGGCAAGGAGGTTTCTCTGCTCTCAGAGGTGTGAGAAATTCGCATTTCTCGGCGTCTCCGTGCTGTTGTGACAGCTGTGCATGGTGTTGGAGCTCTTTCTGAGAGTCTTCAGTGGGGCAAAGTTAACAATACTTACTTAACCCTTGGTGTTTGGCGTTACTGTTCCCTGGTTTTCTCGGTTTTTTTACCTTCTCCCCCCACCCCCGCTTTCTCAGTGCTTCTTTCTTTCTCCTGGTAATCAGGCTAGTGCAGAGGAGGGTTACCAAGCTGATGAGGAGGCTGGAGCACCTTTCCTGTGAGGAAAGGCTGAAAGCATTGGGATTGCTCAGCCTAGAGAAGACTTTAGGGTAACCTAATTGTAGTCTTCCAGTACTTGAACAGAGTAGTCTACAAAAGAGATTATGAGAGACTTCTTACAAGGATATGTAGGTTGAGGACAAGGGGGAATGACTTCAAAGTGAGAGTAGGTTTAGGTTATATCTCAGGAAGAATTTTTTTCTTTTTTTTTTTTTTTTACTATGAGAGTGGTGAGGCCCTGGCACAGGCTGCCCAGAGAAGCTGTGTGTGCCCCATCCCTGGAAGCGTTGAAGGGCAGGTTGGATGGAGCCCTGAGCAACCTGACCTAGTGGAAGGTATCCCTGGCCGTGGTAGAGGGGTTGGAACTGCATGGCCTTTAAGGTCACTTCCAACCCAAACTATTCTGTGATTACATGAAATATCAAATAGTTGTGCTTTATCCATTCACACTGTTTTTTTAAAATAAATTTCAGTTTAGAGCATCACTCTTTTCTACCGTAATGTAGGTGAAAAACTTACCACCTCATCTTAGTTGCCCTTTTGGGCAGCTTAGGAAGAAGCTTGGGCACTAAGTTGCATTTTCTAGGTTATCAGTATGTACAATACAACCAGGAGATCAGGCCACACCATGGATTTAGGAAAGGTAGGTCCTTCTTGACTAACATGGTCTTCTTTTATGACCAGGTGACTTGCCCATTGGATGGGGGAAAGGTTGTGGATTTGTCTACATGGACTTCAGTAAGGCCTTTGGTGCTGTGTCTCACAGTATTCTCCTGGAGAAGCTGGCAGCCCATGGCTTTCCCAAAGGAACAGGAGGCTCAGGGGAGACCTTGTTGCCCTCTACAACTACATGAAAGAAGGTTGCTATGCAGTGGGGGTTGGCCCCTTCTCCAGGCAAGTATCAGCAGGATGAGAGGAAATGGCCTCATGCTGTACCAGGGGTGGTTCAGGATGGATACTGGGAAGAATTTTTTTACAGGAAGGTTAGTTAAGCCTTGGAATGGGCTGCCCAGGGAAGTGGTACAGTTACCATCCCTAGAGGCATTCAAAAAATGACTGGTTATGGCACTTAGTGCTACAGTGTAGCTGATGTGGTGTAATTGGTCAAAGGAGGGGGAGGTCTTTCCCAACCTAATGATTTCATGATTCTATGATTAGGGCTGTGTGTAATTTGCAATTATAAAATAAGGCTTGTTTTGTCTACTATGGTAATCTATATATGCTACTGTTATAAAAGCTCTACCTGCTTTTTTTTTTCTTCTTCTTTAAGTGGAGTAGAAGCATAGCAAAGTGAGTAATGCTGTAGACTATGGGTTAATTTTTGTTTTAAGGCTGCAGGTATTCACTAGAGTGGCTTGATAGGTGCAGCTTGTCAGCTAATTGCCTTGAATTCCCCCCTCCAAAACAATGCAGTTCCAGGAATCTTCACTCCTGATATTCAGTGTGTTTGCCTGTGCTCCCAGAGTGGACAGGTTGTGCCTGATCAGCACAGCAGCTGTTGGTTAGCTCTGTTCCTTTCCAGTGATGGGCACTCTGTAGCACTGCTTGGTGTTGTCCGTCTCATTTCAAAGCTGTTCAAAGCTGTCTGAACAGAGGATGAAAGCATGCCCTGAAGAACAAAAGTATTTCTGCAGAGAGAGATGATGAAAGATGGAATTATGTGATGAGGTGAAAATTATCAGGTGGCTCTGAAGTTTTACAGAACTGAATAAAGGTACCTATTCTTCAACTTTGTATTGGCTTCTTGATTTGATGAAAGGTGATTATTACTGTGCTACAGCTTGAACTCATTCCTCATTTATCCCATTTATCTGTTCTCTGGAGTGTTAAATAGGCAGGACTTGACACTAGTAGTTTTACTGACATTTAACTTCTGATTCTGTAGCCAAACTCTGAAGCAGTTCTTGTGTGTCTGTTCTGATCACATCGATCATCACTTGGGTAAGGTGCTTGTGGAGTGACCTTGCAGTGTCTGTTATGCACACAACAAGTTTATTTAATATGTGCTATTTATAAGCAATACCTGCATTTTCTAATTTTACTAGAAATTACTGTGTGGTATCAACTTTACTCCCTGCTTTATTACCTATGGAAAAAAGGTCTGTTTGCATATAATGCACTAGATGGTGCTGTCAGCACGAGTTAAAAGGAAGGGCACTTCTGCAGGGCTGCTGCTGGTGTCAGGTTTTTTTTAACTTCTCTTTGAATCTGCAGGTGCACCATGACAGCTTTGGAGAATACTGTACTTCAAAGCCCATTCCCTTTTGGTGGGTTTCATGCCTTTCACATGGGACGAAGTTCAAATATTGGTAGCATGAGTCCAACACCTTTACTGTAGTATATTGTTATTGTTATAACTATATTGTTAGTGGTGCTGGTTTTCTGCAAGTGAGCATAGCTGCTGATGCTTTTTTAATGGATATAATGGCACTTATGTAGACTAAACCATTTCCAGAGGTCCCTTTCAGCCTTAAACATTTGTATGTTTTTTATTGGTGTGCTTTGGTTCAATAATTATAGGGTAAGAGAGACTCAGTGCAGCAAACAGCTGGTAGCTGTGGCTTCCTGTGTAGATTACAATATAGCAAATAGCTATGGAAGGGAGGGAAAAGTGGTGCTAAACTTGGCAGTGAGTTTCCTTTTAGATCTTGCTGTGTTAGAGATTTGATAGATACAGTTATTTAAAGGGACAGCTAATTGCTTTGCCCTAACCTGTTTTAAAAGGATGTTGAAGAATTCCCTTGGTGTCTGCCAAATGCCTTTCAAAACCAGATCACTACTGCTTGGAAATTATCTTTGAAATGGTCTTTATAACATCTTAGTGTTAGCCAATTTGTCCTTCTTTTTTGTGCAAGTAACTGGCAATGGACATTCTCTGAAGACTCTACTAAGATGGGCCACTGCTGAGAAGTGACTTAGGTAACTGAGAATATCTGTGTTCCACATAGAAGACAATCTTGGGGTTGCTTTTATGTCCAGGCCTTTTGCTATCTATCGAGGAAGGGCCTGAGTGGGAATGGTCACTGATTGCTTGAGGTGTATTTTTGGAAATTACTTTTTTGTAGACCTGTCGAGATCTGTATAGCTTAGAACGTGGAGAGCCAAGGTGAGGTGGGACTATGACTTTTGTAATCAGTGTGTCTAAGATTAAAATGCACGTGTCCACTGTTTAGAATTTGTGTTCCAGACTGGAGGATAAGCCTTGTTACTGCTCCTGCTCTTATCCAAAGGCAGACTTTTGTGATGCAGGTTAGCAGGGAGTCATCCATGTAGCTTCAGCCTGGTATTTAAGTCTCTACTGATACACCCATACATTTTGCTGGTGTTAGCATGTGTGTGATTCCCATAAAGCCTGATACCTTCCAGAATGTATGAGCGCTAATTCTTGTCATCTGCCTATAACCCCAAGACAGTAAGGTGCAGGTTATAATAAAATTCCCTCTGCTTTGCTCTTATTCATTTATGCCTAAAAGCCTTTCAAAAGCCACTCTGTGATGCCTGCAAGTATTTTGGCTATGTCAGCCCATGGAAGATGTTTACAGTTAAAGTTGTGATTTTTCAAGAAAGCTTCAGAGAGTCCTGACAAACACTTGATGTAGATTTTTATGACATTTAATTTGATTTAATTCCTGATTTGCACTTGAAGTAAGCTGCAGGAGGTGCTGGTGAAGAAGTAAAACTGGTGCTGTGTGCTTCTTGTTCCTGTGCCTTGGTGCACTGGCAGCTTCCTGTTTACAAGGTAACTGCTGAATGCTGGACTGAGTGTGTGTGTCAAGGTCACGTACTTCAGGCCAGGGAGTTTATTGGATCACGGAGTAACTGCTGTGTAAACAGGAAACTCCCAATAAGGATTACTCAAAAAATTATTTTTAATTAGTAAGTTAATAAGTTGGAGTTGGGAGGGGGGAAAGGGAAACTTAAGTTCTTGGAAGCCAACAACATTTTTCCCTGTCTCCCAAAAGATATTGATTTGACTGCTTTTCCCATAGTTTTTTCTGTTTGTGTTTGTTGCCTATTTTTTCCCCTGGTCAGGCTTCTTCCTCCTCTCCCTCTGCCTTCAGGTGGTGTGATTCTCATGCTGGTAGTGTTAAGGGCGATATCTATTTGTTTTCACTGGATTTCAAGGAGGTCGAGCATTTTATGAATAGATAAATAAAACCTGAGAAATGCTTTTGGAAGTGCATGTTGTGAGACAGACTGACCTTGAAGAGTTGAGTAGTCACTTCAGTGACAAGCAAGTTAGGACAAAGCTGAGTTTGTTGAATGGTTCCATTGATTTTGGTTTTGTGGGGAGACCTGAAGAATCTGCATTTTTTAATCATCACTGCAATTTTCCCTTCTTTGAGCACTTCTGCTTTAGAGACTGGACAGTTTCTCTGTCCTTTGTCTTTTCAAATCCCGTGAAGTAAGGTTAAATGATACAGCTGAAGTGGTCTGTGTTTCTGCTGCAGGTTATGATGACCTTCTCTTCTATCTCGTCTGCTTTCGGTTGTGCTGCCTCCAGTTCTCATAGTCATCACTGACCTGATTTAAATTGCTTATCTGAAATAAAAGTTTCATTTTTCTTTCATGGGTGACTTTCCAGAACACGAGTTGAAATAGCTTTTCAAGAGGCAGGGTGAACAGAGAGAAAAGGCAACTGTCCCCTTTTGGCAGCCTTGAGTAGTGCTTAGATGGGCTCAGTCCAGCTGCAACCCTGTTTAGCTTTGTGGGTTGTCTAGGTCAGTCCCCTACTGAATCAGGAGGTGGCAGCATCTTGTGTTTGGTGCACATTTTAATTCCAGATCAATATGAATTGTTTTATTTTCTTTGCTGCAGTGAAGGAGTCTGCAGTGGTTATGGCTGGAGGAAAGGAAATGCAGGATCCCCTTGAGATCACTGTCATGAAAGTGCTGCTTGGAATCCTAGACTTTGTGTGGAGGTATCAGGATTTGTTCAGATGATATTTCAAGTGGTAAATTTTTGCTCCTTGCACTGTCTGCTTCCCTGGGAAATGAGAGGCCATGAGGTTGCAATTAAGGTCATCCCTGAGATGTGTTTCTGAGATCCGGTTGATATTTGCATTTGCTGAGTTCAGCTGGGCCTTTACAGAACTGTGAGAGCTGTCTGAACTTTAGAGTAGCCACAAGATCCTAACCAAATGCCTGAAGTTAAGCATGGCCTTATGGTCCTTACTAAATCCTTTTGCAGTTACTCTTTACTGGCAGTGAGCCCTATACTTGGAGCTCAGCTTACATGCTCTCCTGCACTGAAGGGGTGGGGTGTGTATTTGGTAATCTCTACTCACTCCCCTCTGCTGTGATTTATAGTTGCGGAAAGTACAGCTCTCTTCTTAGCTGTCACCTCGCTGGAAGTGTATGAACAATTACTGTGTGGTACAAACTGTCTAGCCCAATTAGACAGGGGTTTAAAGAACAAGCTTGACAAGACTAGGTGTCTACGTGGTACTATAGTAGACCCTATCATTAGCTAGATAGCCCTACCTTAACTTATCCTGAAATAGATGAATAGCACCCTTATGCAAACCGAGGAATTCTTTGGGTAACAAAAATAGTGTCCAGGGCTCTCCACACAGTATTCACACCCATGGGCAGTAGCACAAATTAAAGCTATACAAAATGGACAGATAGCTTTCAACAACATCATGGAGAGAACACGTGTCACGTTTCCCTGTCTTGTGCCAGTGTATTTTTCTCTATTCTGTCTTGAGGAAGAAATATGGACGGTTTTAGTTTCTAAAACTACAGATTTTTAAGAAAGAATTAAAGAAAGGCTGTTGTCCTGTGCTGTTTACCAGACTGTAAAGGTCACCTTTTCTCACTGTCGTAGCCAAGCACAGCAAGGCTTCAGTGTGCTGACAGTTCTGAACACCTTCTGCTGTGCTTCTCTCTGCAGAAGGCTGTTCAGGGTTGAAGGTCTGATTAAAGACTGAATGTAATCATTGGGATAATGTTTTGGAAGTCATCTTCAGAGAAAGAAGAAAACTTGTATTTGATGAGTTTGTAGGGGGTTTTCTGTTAATAAGTGGTTCTTTGGGAATCCTAAACAAATTAAAACCCAGTTACCTGTATGAGTTTAGCAGAGTTTCTGGTGTCTAACAAGATGGTGTTCTCAATAAGGGCAATAGCATCTTTTCCTGCTCTGCTCCCCACCCCTTCCTCCAGCTTTTAAAATGTCAAAGCCCATTGAATTTGTCGGGAGACACTGCCTGCAGCAATGTTCTGTCTTTGAGAAATCAGGTTCAGAGTAGCAGTTGCTCAGAGGTTTAGACTATTAGAAGCAATATCCAAGGGGAATTGAAGGGCAGGAAGCAGCTAAGAAAAAAAATGCAATCCATCTCATAATTGTAGAAATGCTTTTTTGGTATGCATATCTGGTTTTGAGTAGAGGTTATTTATGTTTCCTTCTCTTGACCCCAAAACTATGAAACTACATCAATAGGACCAAATGTTATGTTTGTTCATTTAAAAAAAAAAGACAGCGTGTAAATAGACATTAGCAATTTCATTAAGAGATACTGTCTCATTCTGCACATGTAAGTGTGTGGATGGTCAAGTTGAGACATACATTTTACACATTTTACTGTGACAAGAAATTCATTTGCTCCCAATATTGTTCCCTTTTGCATCTGCAATCTTTATGGTCAGACTTTTGGTTACTAAGACAAATGTCTTGGTTCAAATTGCAAAAGCTATGCTGCTTTGCAAAGTGGCTTTACTGTGTTTGATTGCAGATGGCTGCAGCGTGCATCACTGTCAGGAGATAAGCTGGTAATAGCCATTTGTGTTTGTGATGGCTTTTGCTTCTGTGATGGCAATAGTTTTTCCTATTATTTGTACTCATGAAGCAGGTTGCCCTGTTCTTAACCTCTCATTCCCCCACCAAAGGAGATGTTAAGGTTGTGACTGTGTGTTGTCATTACAGTGCAGGTTTTGGCTTGTCTCTTGCTATTGTACTGTCATTGTCTTCTAGCTGAATCACTGCTGTTATCTGGTATCACACCCTATTTTTAAGCCACAATGCTTTTCTGTTTCTGGGGCTGCTGGAATACTCATGCTTCATAGGATTGGATTTTAGACTTGCTCATTTAGAGCATAGACTTTCCTGTTTCAATTATCTTAAGTTTTGGAATTTTTTTCCGTGTGAGTTTGATTGTTTATCAAATTGCTTGATTGTTCATCTGTGTTACCCTCATTGGATACTTAGAATCATGAGTCAGATAGCAAAACTATTGGGTTTCATAGGTCAACAGTAGAGCTATAATAGAAGCTAGGGCTCAAAGGGTATTGCTGGGTCTTCCAATTCCTCTTCCAACTCATAAATTATCAACTACAGTTTAAGTGCTCTTGGCTGTTTCTTTTCTTACAGAAGCTTTAAAATATCTGTAACTGAAGCTTAGAAGATCAGGTTGGACAATTATTAAGAGTTCAGACTCCATAAGAGTGGGTATTCTGTTGCCTTTAAATTTTAGAAGTAGGATTCATGCTTTGGTGCTTTGCCTCACAGTAAATGTTAAAGAAATGAAAGTAAATTACCAGGAAGTGTCTTGTCAGTAGACAAGTGGTAAGAGGTGAAACGTTGGAAGGAAATGATTAGACTCTGAATCAGTGATCAGAATCAGTATTGACAAGATTGCATGTGTTTGAAGCCTCAGTCTTATGTAGTAGGTTTCAATGTAGCACCAAAAAAGTTGAAGCTCAAAGAATTGTACATCTTTCTCAGGAAATTGTCCATAAGTTGGATTCAAGAAATGTTCCTTATTTGAGATGGCACTTCTCAGCCTGTACATATGTTCCTCTTAAATTTTAAATTATGTCCTAAAGGGCTTCTGCACATCTGGAGCCTTTAAGTGTCTTCCATTTATGCATATGCCTCCCACACCTTCCCCCAAGAAACCCCCCACTATTTAAAATTAGGATACAATGTGACCCCTCTCCTTGTATGGCGTGTGCTGTGGGTACAGTGCTTTGGCTGGATAATGCGCGTGCGCTAACCCTTAATGACTGAGTCCTGCTGCTGGAGGCTGAGGTGCCAGTTGCATAGCAAGGCTTTCTGTGGGGCTTGATAAGTCTCGATGAAACACAGTGATTGTCAGGGAGACAGCACATGTGCCAGAGGTAGCAGGAGGGGCCTTAGGCAACTCCTGTGCCTTCACAGGTTTGCCTCGGAGAGGAGTTATTATGGGAGCAGGTCATGAAATGCAATAGATTTGAGATGACGGCAACAGTTGTTCAGTCCTTACGAACTTAACTTGACCTTTCAAGTGTTTTCTGGGAGCATCTACTCACTGAACATCTCCATATAGCTCTGTACTGATACATATGGAATGTGGCTTATCCTTTTCTTCTCAACCTTGGTTCTCTATCTGTTGTTATTGGACTAATCTGCTTCTGCAGCTCATCACAGCTGTACTCTGAACTTTCGTTTTTTCTGTCTCCCTTCTGCTCCTCCTCTGCCACCTGGCTTTCTCTGCAAGGCACCGACATGTTCTGCTGCAAAGCAAGGCAACTGAGTACAGATTACCTTCTCTGACCCAGGTGTAGAAATTCTTCCATGCTGAGATGTTTTTTCAGACACAGCTTGCTCCACAATTATTCAGATGAGTCATAATACATGGGTCTTATTTAATCTGTGGGGTGGTTTTGAATTTGTCAGCACCGTTGGCTCACTCATTTGCTTTTTTCTGACATAGGATTTAATGTTTCATTTTGAGCCTATTTGTAGGGTTTTGTACTTTGACTTTGTATCTTTTTTTTTTTTTTTTCGCCCCCAGAAGTACTTTGCATTTTTCTGAAATGAGTTAAGGCAAGCCTGAGGATTTTCTGTTCACATCTCCTAAAGTGAAAGCAGATGCAGAAATACGTAGTGCCACTGTGCTGACTTTATCTGCCTTATCTTTGTCCTGGTAGTTTAGAACCCGTTCAACCAGCTGGCTTCTGATGTATTGAATAACCTGCATGGGGTTTTTTGTTGTTGTTTTCTGCTCCTGAAATCCCTAGCTATCACAGTAAATTTTCAATTCACCTGTAGTTTTTCTTTTCCAGAACCCCAAGTTATCCTAAATTTTCTTTAATCTTACCTGCATGACTCCTTGTTCCTTGGTTTGTAAGGATTAATTCTGTCTTTTGGGATTCTGAAAGGAGCTGATCCTGGTTAGCAATTAATAACCAGCTGATGGCTCAGGTCCACCCAGCAAGATGAGGGAGAGAATCAGAAGAGAAAATGCAAGAACAAACTCTTGGGTCAAGATGAAGACAGTATAAATGAAGGACAAGTGTGTATGTGTGCGGACATCAAGTGACACAAAGGCAGTAACTCGCCACCTTCTACAAGAAGTGGGATGCCCAGCCAGTCTCTAAGCAACAATTACTTCAGAAAATGTGACCCCCAGAGTTTTTTGCCAAACATGGTGTTATGTGATGAGGTATCCCTTTAATCAGTTTGGGTCAGCTGTCCTGTCAGTGACTCCTCACAATCTTCTGCCTACCTTTTAGCCTACTAGCTTGGCAGAGAGTGGAAAAGTGGAGTGGGAAACAGAGGTGGTCTTGTTGCTGTGCAAGCACTGTTCAGCAATAGCTGAAATATTGGTGGGTTATCAATACTATTTTGATCACAAATCCAAAACACAGCACCATATGGGCTGCTGTGAAGAAAATTCATCCCAATCACACCAAGTATATTCTCCTGTGGAAGTAGTCTCTACAATCAGTTGAACAGTTTTAATTGCCTCCTGTTTTATTTTATAGCCTACTAACTGCTGCTTTGAAGTTCTTTTTAAATTTGTATCATGTAGCAACATGTTAGTAATTCTTCCAAGTATTGAGGTAGAAATCATAATTACGTGTGTATGATAGGTTAATTATCTTAATTATGGCTTCCTTGGGTATTATAGTTGCTTCAAATGTGGATATATTAGATAAGAACTTGACAATCCAAAGAACAGACAAAAATTTACTTTGCTTTGGGAACAAAAATAACTTTGCTCTGGGAACAAAAATGTTTGTGGTTTGAGGTTTTTTCCCCTCATTCTGACAATGCTAGATTACTTAAGTTTTAAAGCTTCTATATTTTTTAAAAAAACTAAACTTAAACTGACTTTTTTCAAGCTGTTCTCTAGGGTAAAATAATTTTTTAAAATTCAGTTTCTGAATTACTTCAAATTAACCAATTCAATTTATTCTGCTTTTCATGGCTATAATTTTGAGAGGTGGCGACAGGTTATTTTGTTCAACCTCAGTAAACATCTAGTCTTAGGTCTGACAAGGTGGCTGTGACACTGAGGAAGCCAGGAACCTTCAGATTTGGTTCCTTATCATTGTTGTGTCCTCATCTTGGAAGGCTGTATGATAGCTGTCCCTCTTTGGAAAAGACCTTCCTAGATTTTGTGGGCCCATTGGGTCTTAGCTGCCCTTTTGCTGTGGGAAAGTGTGTGGGCCCTATCTTGTGGCACAGCCACCTTACAAGTGCTTTTGGGATTGTTTGTGAACGGGACAGGTTTGAATTCCCATGTTACGAAGCAGATCACATCATACCTGGGTGGTTTAATTTGGTCAGTTAATTAAAAATTCTTAAGTGCATGAAATTAGATTGTGTATGGAAATATGGGCAGTATCAAGGCAACCCAAACAATGTGAAGTCTGGCTTTCTCAAAAGAAAGAAGGGAACACTACAAGGTCATGAAACCTACTGTCTGGGATGTAATTTCTACTTGATTGGTAAGTGGCAAAAGGGATGCCAGAGCCCTGGGAGCCTACACCTGATGGGGGGATGCTACGGACTTGGGGAGCAGGTGACCATGCCTCTTGTGACAGACAGAGCAACTTGGAGGAGAGATTGTATAGTGTTTGCTACAATCCAGAAACCCACTGGAGTGACCAAAATCAAACCTGCCAAAGAGGACAAGTCTCTTTGGAGAGACCTGCCTGTACATGTTTTGGATTTTTTTTTTTTTAGATTTTGTTTAGGCACTTTGCTTTTCCTGCTTAAAAAGTTAATTTTAGCTTGTAGTAAAATTTTCCTTTTTAAGTTGAAAAGTTTTTTAAATTTCTGCAGAGCTTGCCACTCCAGAGATGTCTTGACAGATGCAGCTAGGAAGGTCAGCCCAGCAGGTGAGAGCTACTACAGATGGCTGTGTGCAGGGAGGCTGCTTGGCAGCTCCAGCTGGCCTGGGCTGCACAGACACTGCCTTTTTGACTACCTGCTGGCAAGGAATGGTGTGTTGTGATGGCTTTCCCATCTGCTGTTGCATGGGAGAGTAGGATGTGGCTTTCTTCTGAGTGAGAAACTAGGCACTATCAGCAGATTAACAGTCTAGGGGCTTTCTGCTGGTTTCTGGCATCAGAGGCTTTAGCCATTAAGCAAGAGCTCTATGCCTGTCCTAGCTCCTGCTGTCTGCTCGTCTGGATTGCCAGCACTGCTCACGGAGCCAAAGTCAGCTTTTTTTGCTACTTTCTCAAGATATCTGCTGTTGCAGCAAGGCCGAGCAGCTTGGGTCTGTATGGATCTTTGTCTGACTGGCTTTTGGTTAGTGTTGTTGGCTGTGTCATTGGTCACCACCCCTAAGAGTTCCCTTGTTATCTAGGAGCCCTGAGTTCAAACACCAGACATTCATCAGTACAGGTGTAAACATCATCTCCCTTTCATATGTTGGTATGGAACTACTGAGGGTAAGTACAGAGGAAATGTGGTGGCAGAAGACTTTTTTTCTCCATAAGAAACCAGGCTTTGATATTTTTTCTGGGTCTGATACTAGTCTGATACAGATCGAAAATCAGATCTGCTATTTCACTTGTAGTTCAAAAGGGAAATGGAAATATTGGAAGTGAATATAGACCTGATGATCAGGTTGCCTGCCGTGGGAGATACTGTAAGGATGTGCTTATTGCATGTTCTTTCTCTTTTACTCCACCACTTTGTAATGTAGTCCTCTAAGTGCAACTTGGGCCAGAACAATTGTACCTCACAGTGATCCCGGTTGAATTAATGCAGTAGGTCATGTCTTCGAGGACAATGTCAGTTGTGCAGAAGGTTATGTCTTTGGGAGATCTTTGTTTTTATGACCCATTTGCTGATTGCTTTGATATGTGCTAAGGGAGGACTTCTACAGCATTGCCACAGCTGGAGACAAATTCCCTCCAGTTACATACGAGTAATACTGATGTCAGCCTAGAACTGCCCTGTTATTTGATGCTGGATAGTCAACTGCTTTATGCTTTTCATAAACATTACACTGCTGTGAGATATTCATAAACATCTCTTGCAGCAAGGTAGTAATTGGATAATGTGTGAAAACCCGCTGTAAATTCATTGCTTTTAAAGTCACTAAATGCCTGTAGCATTTGCATTGTTTGATAATTTTACAAGTGCTGGAACTTAAACCTGGCCCTGCAGGTGCTTAAGTCATGTCTCTAGTGTGATATCTCTGCCTGTGTGTCATGCTGTCGTAAGGAGCAAAGATTAGAGACAGGTGCTTCCTTTTTTTTTTTTTTTTTTGAGAAAGGCTGAGGCTTCTTCTGCTATAGGTGCTTAGAAATGTTGGCAGAGATACCAGAAAATAGAGTGATTAAAACTATCCTACTCCATGGTCCCCTGTTGTTTTGGAGGCATGTTTGCTTGCTTTTCACCTTGCAAAGTGTCTTGGTTTAGGGGAAATTTGGGAGGACACTAGGGAAACTGCTGAGCTTTTCAGGCCTTGGGTTTGTCAATTCATTCCCTCTTGATGCTTACCTAAGAACATGACAAATGTTGATGCCTGTCCAGCTTCTGCTCTTGTGTTTATTGTCATGTGCTGGTGGTCTCTGATTTGCTAGCTGCCTTTTGTGTGGGGAAGTAGCATCTTGAGAACCAGCTCAAGTTGTAATTTTGTAACTGCTGTCACACATCTCCAGGATGGGGGCTTCTGTTCTCCTCTTCCTCACCCTCTACTCTGTAGGAGTTATTTTTGCATGTTTGGTTGAAATTACCTGACCTTAGCAAATACTAATGAAAGAATGAATAAATTCTGTTCTGCTGAACACAGAAGACAAACTACTTCTAAAGAAGGACTTCAGAGTACAGACCTCACCAGGCTGGTGTGAAGAATTTCCTTGACTTTTTGTTTTGAATGCATCTTCTGTCGGTACTCCTTTAACAGTCTGGTAGTTTATTGGTCCTAAGGACTTTCTACCCAACACGCTGAAAGAGGATTTATCAGCCAGTTTGTCTAGACCAAACTGTTCATTGAATCTTTCCATGACTCTTTGTTATATTGGCATTTTAGAACCAGAGTTTGCTATTTTGCCATCTGTCTTTGGAGATATCATCAGTTTTTTGAAGGGCATCTTAATAGACTCCCTTCCTCTGCTCTGTTGTCGTCTCTTTTCCCCCCTTGCTTCTAAAGCATTTTTTTGTCACAAGAGGATAAACTTGGCCCAGGCTTCCAGTATGGTGACCTGAAACAGCCTTCATATTTCTTATAGGTGTTTAATCCATTTAGTTGTCAAGACCTGATGGGAGTCACTAAGAATAGGTCCAACACGCCCACACTGCTGTTGCTTGGAGGACCGGATGTGTGGCAGACATCCTGCAGGTAGCATTAAATTGGATGAACTGCATTCTGGAAGAAGTCTGACCAGCTAAACTCAGTATGGCAGTGATATGTAGACAGACAGTGATACTGGGGCACAGTAGTGAAGCAGCAATTAGATATGTCTAAATACCAACAGCTTTAAAAGCCTTAGTTTATTGATAAGATGTATCTGAATTGCCTAGCTATCTGCATAGTATAAAGCTCTACAGTCCAGACAGATCATCTCCCTGTTCCAGGTGTTCAGTACTAGTGCACAGGAGTCCTGGAAAGAGACTGGCAGCCAGAGCCACTTCCAGTCAGAGACTAATTCAGCTGTGAGGGCTATATGATCTAACAATAAGTGTTGGTGTTTTCCCAGCTGGAGCCAAGTGGCTACTTGTTCACGGTGGATTTTCATTGTTTGGCTCGTCTTTCTTGAAAGAGAATGAAGAACTGAAGAGAACCACCCTTTTTTATTAAATATGTATAGGTATAATATATATAATGGCTTAGTAACATGCCATTGTAAGCAGCAAATTGATTCTGGTTTTCCTTTCCATATAGGAGTTGGTTCAAGTTTTAGGTGGTCAGAATCTAGGTCCTAGTGAAGCATCTTTCATATTTTGATTCAGCATTTCACTTTCAGCAGACTTTTTCTTAACCCCTGCCTTAGATGTTTGTTCAGGCAGTAGGAGCTAGTCCTCTCCATCCCAGAAGTGCAACTGAATGTAGCTCATAATCAAGCTGTCATTTTAAAACCTGCAGTCTACAGAGGAAAATAGTGCAGTTGAAGTAAAGAGGTGGAGGTAGGGGGAAGGTCAAAGAAGACTCGTTTTCAAGATGGAAAGATGGAGACCTTCATCTGAAATACAGAGCAGTGCAGCATATGCTATTCCAGTCATGAATAATGGTTAGAACACAGCAAGCTGCTTTGCTTAACAGTTAGGAATGTCTAATGAAGACCTAGTAGCATAAATGATATAAATGAGTCTTCACTCCTCACACAATTAAGTTTTCCATGTTATTGGCAAACATTACACTTGCAGCAGAATAGCACGAGCTTAGATTTCTTCAAACTGATTATATTTAGATTTTTGTCTTGCCTGGGTAGAGTGTGTGGGAGAATTTTGCTTGTCAGGTTTTTATCTTGCATCTTGTGGCTAGTGACAGACTGCTTCTTGCTGTTACAGCAGCAGCTCCACCTCTTTCCAACATCAATTAGGAGAGGTTACATACAAATTAAGTAAACTAGTCCTGGGGCTATTTGTGAGGATGACCACAATGATACAGGGCATGAAGGGGAGGCAGAGGGGGAAAAGGGATTCATGGTTAAAAGGTTTCTTATGCTCTCTTTTAATTTTTTTTTCTGCTGTATTTTCTGTCAGGATAGGGGAAGGAGATAATACTTAACTAATAGTGCTGTGAAGGTGCCGCACCCCAGTGCTCCAGGAAGGATGGATAGGGACGCCGGAAAAAGGGGTGACTTCTGGATTGCTTTTGTTCAGCTTGGTACAACTCAGCTGAGTCATGTTGTTTCTTTCCCATCACAGGACAAAGCAACATTATATTGGCTTAACATGTTGTAAATCAGATGGAAGTAAGTTCGAGTCACCCTGCAGATGGCAGCTGACTAGTGAATGCAGTTCAGCAGGTAATTGGTCGCTAGGTAATATGCAGTGACTTGGCTGATAGCAGGCATCTCTGCTCAGCCTCAGCTTCTTGCAGGACCACCTCACAAAACTTGTGCCTTGTGATCGTAACTGCCAGCATAGTGGGTTAAATACATGGCTTTGGAAGGCAAGCTTGTGTCTTCAAACATAGAACTCTCAAAGATGTAGAGCTTGCCATTTCTTTCAAAAATCCTTGGAGCTGTTTGGTTGGATAATTAGAAATATTTGCTTATTGTTGCCTACCAGGTACAAACTGTTGTTTTTGGTGCAAAATTAAGTCCAAATGACTTCAGCAATGTCTCCCACAGGTTATTCAGTGTAAGAATCTTGGATTATTTAAAGTATAAATAGCACTTTCTGACCTGGTCATGTCTGGGAATTGACTTTCCTCCATCAGCACTGAACTTGCAGGGAGAATAGTGGAAGTGTGTTATAGTGCCAGTGTAATGGAGATTTCTGGCCCTGGAAAGAATCAAACCCCCTAGGGGGTTTGATTCAGTTGTCATCATATTGGCTACTAACACTATCTGAGACACCTTGCAGTATGTGAAATGTCCTCCTGGGTCTGGCAGATAGGACTTGGTCAGACCCTCACCTTTCCTGAGCAGCAGTTGGAGCCTGCGTGTGACAGAGTCAGCACAGGCACAGAACTGCCAGCTGTTGGCTCCTTTGGCCTTGAAGAAAGAGGCAGACGAGCTAGTCCAGCAGCACCTGACTGCTAGGCCAAGGGGATGGGGAACAGATGCTTGTGAATGTCAGCTGCTAGTAGTTTTGCCCACAAGTGTGTCAGTGTTTGAAGCACAGCTTATAGTAAGAGAGCTTCTCCCTCCCTCTGCAGCTGGATATGTTGGAAGTTTGTTCTCCTTTTCAAATGTATTAGCACTCATTCTGGTCTTCTGGTGGCAAAAAGAACTTCAGTTATAGGTGTCTTTGTTGAGCATAACAACTTTGAAAAGACTTCAACTTTTTTTTGTTGAAGTCTTCCTTCTTGACAGCCCAGGTTTTGCTGACTTGTGGGAATGTCATGGATGGGTGAACATCTTGAGTACATGCTCATCATCTCCAGCATAAGATTTAGGGTTGCCAAGCACTTTACAAGGGTTTGGCCTGGGAAATTTCAGGAGTATTTGAATTAAAATACTGTTTACAATGGATGAGCACTAGTCTGTGCGAAGTCAGATGCCAAGCTCTTGTGGAGTCACCATCATTGCAAAAGCATTTGTTTTGTGAACTATGTCACTGTGAGCAAGACTACCTTCCCAAATTAAAAAATTTGCAAACTTCTAGACTTTTGCATTCTGTTAGTGCTAACAGCCATGTTCAATGAGCTTTGGATCAAGCACAGAGGCCGTTTGCATGGCTTCAAGTTGTAACAATATTGGCTGTCTTTACATTGTTTACATTGTGGAAGGAAGAAGATTTCCTGTTATTTATTAACAGCTTAGCTAATATTAGCAACTAAGTCATACAGCTCTTGGCTAGAACTGTCTTGCAACACTTGTTCATACAAAGTATTTTTTCTAGCACTGGGTGCAAGACCAATTTTTAATTAATATTATGCACTGGCCCTGACAAATCTTTTATGTTCACCATGAGACTCTGAGCGTAAAAGTGGACAGGGCTTCACAGATGTTGCTATTGATCAGCTGAGTGGGAGGCCATGTGCTGGCCTGAGCTCACCTTGCAGCGAAATTGCCTTGCTCTGTGTACCAACCTACAGGGAAGCCACTCTTTTAGAAAGGCAGTGAACAGATGAAGGGTGAAAAGTCACCCTTTGTGCATGTTTTCCTCGCATGAGCAGAACCATAGTTAGTCTGGCAAAGGTCAGAGCACTTCTTTCTGCAGCTCAGCAATGAAAATAGCTGGACGAGCAAAGACAGCTCATATATGGAGTGGTTTCTTCCTGTCCTGTGGCTTCAAGCTATCAGCTGTGTGGTGAAAGAGAGTTTACATGATTAGAAACCATACAGTTGGTTTTCTTTAAACATCATGTATCCATTTCTGTTCCCTTCCAAATGGTTCTTTTCCTCTGCTTCTTTCACTCAAGTCCAGAGAATGTGGGGAAAAAAGGTTTAGTCAGGTTGGAGCTGGCTACTTAAGGATGAGCTATCATTCAGGAGTACCAGTGAGATGCTCCCCTCCATCTTGCTGACTTGTCCCTGTACAGTAACAGAACAGGAGCTGGTTTATCACTGCCAAAACTTCTCCCCTTGTAGTTGCTGTGTGCTGGAGCATGCTGCCCTGGTTCCCTGAACAGATGCTACCTGTCTGTGTTTGCATAGCAGAGATGATTGGGTGAGATGAAGGCTTCTCCCACTTAGGTCCAAGAGCTTCATTTCTCCCCAAGTAAGGGAGGTACAGTCTATTTGTAGTATGCAGACACAGCCTGAAAAACACAGCTGTCACCAGCACTGTTTGATTCCATGTCCCCACCCAAATGCTTTGTGAGCCCAGCTCCCTGCATCAGCACTCTCTTTTTTAAGCAACCCAAACCAAGGCCTGGCCCACCCAGTTTCAGCAGGCAGGAAGGATAAAACATTCTGAGAACTCTGCCTGGCTGCAGCGAGATCACATGTGATCATGTGAGATCCTGACGTGCTGAGCACAAAGAGGTTGCTGTGTTTTTTGTCGCAGCCCTGTTATAGCTAAGCATTCCAGATATATGTTTCCTGCTTTAGTGTAAGTATGTGCACTACTGGCACCAGGGTGGAGGCTGTCCTCATATCTAAAAGAATGGAGGGGAAAGGAATCCTAAATAATGCTGTGTTCCACCTAGTAAAACTCTTGAAGTGAAGACTCTTGGTGTTTGCAGTGGAAGGTTGCTGGTTGTAGAAAGATTTTCCCACCACTGTGTGCACTGTATTTGGTACTGAGTGTTACAGGGTACTCAAGGCATGGTCTGTACCTTTTGTTTCTTGGAGGTGATAAAGCTCCAGGCTTACTAGAGAAGTCATCTGTGATTGCTGCTGGGACACCTTCAGAGTGGGAGGGAATTTGGATCAGTCTGCCAGAATAAACCTTCTCTGAGTACTGGAGCTGGAGGCATAGGCAGTTGAATACAGCCAGGGCATGGTCTAGTGCACCTCTGCATATCATGGACTGCAGCAATGAAATGCAGCTGGTCATGGATTGTGTCCCTCATGTGTTGGTGGTTACTTGTATGGTGTCTTTGCTCCATATTCCCTGAGTCTGGTATCTCCAGAGTGGGACTGTGACATGGCCTTCGGTGTGGTAGGAAGATTTCTGAATCCATGCACTGCAGGATCCACTGAGTTATTATTGAAGATATGTTCCTTTTTTTCTGTCCAGGAGTTCTAACATTGGTATTTCTTTATTTGTTGCTATAGCCTTTAATTTTCCTTCTCCTTTCTGGGAGAATGAGAATAATATAAATTTCTGAATTTTGTTCCCCCTCTGTTTAGCTGAGTTTAGTTCTTTGTCATTTGTAGCAGCCTCAGCCTACATATGGAAGTGCTTCAAGGTTTAATTTCTGGTATTTTTGATTCTCATCTTACAGATGAGAATCTCACCACCACTTTCCCTTTGATTTAGGATCTAGAGCTGTGCTCTAAATCACTTCCATTTCCTTGTGTCTCCTTCTTCATACAGACTAATGACAACCTGGAAGTATTTTTGTCCTTTCTTGAAGAGGTTGTTAATTTCATTGTTCACAATAGGAATAAGTTAATTAAATATCTCTTCTTCTTAATACTAGCTTTGTAAAACAATTATGTTAAATAGAACACACAAATACCAAATTACTTTGCTTTTTGGAGTCATCTTTCATCCCTTAGAGATGTATATAAATCCAAAAACAAATTCTAAGGAGTGATATTTTTGTTAATCACCCTTCTCTCCTTTTTTATTTTGCCTTTAACTAGATTTGCAACTTAGTCTCCAAGCATGTGTTACTGCCTGTACGTGAATAGTCATCCCTGAAGTCATGGGAAGAAATCTTCAGCTAGTGAGTCTTAGCACAGCTCTGTACTGGGTAACACACTGAAGGTGATTTGAGTCATCCATAGACCTGCACCATTGGTTTCTATTCTTGCACAAAGTCCTACCCAGGCAAGTCATCACAGCAGCAGCTGTGATTGTTCTTGCTTCTCTGTGTTTCAGGGACTGCCCAAGGAGAGGTTAAATAGTATGGACTTCACACCTCAACAGCATTTGCAGGGGAAAACGAGAGCTGTCCTGGCAAACATGATGGGGAGGAGTCACAAAGGTTGCTGAAGCAATTCTTGTGACACATTAGTAGAGCAGGATCTTGTTAATGGATTAGTGCTTAAGACAATTCCTCAGCATTCTGCAAGTCAGGGCAGTTCTGGATAATGTTCATTTCTCAATTAGGGAAGAGATTGACAAGGCAGCAGGAGGCTCCAAAAAGAAAATTTTCTACACAGTAATTTAATAAGGAGGAGAGTTTTTTTAGGATTATCCTAAGTGAGAGATTGATTAAATGCTGCTTGATTCAGAGCCTTAGGTGAAACTGTATGGTTTGCTCTTAGGGGCACAAAGGAAACAAAACAAAATGGAAAAAAGGTGAAGGTTCGCAAACGTAAAAAATGACTTCAGTATTCACTGGCTTTGGATCTCTCTCCATCCGTTTACAATGCATATGAGTTCAATTAAGTTCATACTACAGCAGTAGAAAAGGACACCTGAAGATTTAAGTTTGGTAGTGCTATAAGCTCTGCTATAAGTAATATCCAGCTTGTACACAAGCTGTTCCCACTGGTTGCTGCTGAGCAAAATCCTGGCTATTCTGTAGCTTGTACTGATACAGTTTCTAGCAAAGCAACCTATCCTGTTAGTGTTTTGTTAGGGACAAGTCAAAGCAGTGTTCTAAAAGGAGGAAGTTATCAAATGCCTTTTCAAAGGCTGAAACAGCACTTACCTTTGTTTGCTTATGGCTTGCTTACTGTGTCCTTTATGCAAGAATAGAGAATGAAGTCATAGGATGTGGGATTGTTTAGGTGACACTAAATGTATCAGAGCATTTGTGGATGAGACAGGAGAGTGAGCTCTTTATGGGAAACCTCCAAGCTCTGTGCAAGCCCTGTAGGAAACTTTGGGGCGTAAAATGAAGCTGTGAACCTGCTCTGGAATCAGTCACATGTCTACCCCATTCATGGATTTCCTTCTTTTTCTGTAACAACCAAACCAGGGTTAAGTGACATATATGCCTTGCTGCCATAGGGTGTTCCTGCTCAAACATCACTAAATTTCTTTTAAAGTCTAGCTTTGTGTTAATTTTTTTTCAGCTTCAGTTCCTGCAGTTACTGTGCTTGAAGACTATTTAGATTCTCATGTTCAAAGGGACTTGACATCAGCAAGATGATCTGGTTTGGACATGTCAAGTAGACCAAGATTCAGACTAGAGCAGATTCCCAACTTAGATTGAAGGTTTCAAGTTCCAAGCATATTTTGATTTGAATTAAACAGACTATTAATAAAATAAACTTGGCAGCAAATTCTCTGGCACTGGTAATCAATCACAAGCCTACAGTGGTGCAACCAGTGAAAATGCAAAATGTGGGTGAAGGCCCTTATGTATTGAAAACTTCTCTTGTCTCTCTTTGCAATGAAAGATATTCCCTCAATAAAATGAGAAAGGAAAGGTTTAGCAGTTATTGTTTGTGTGGGTCTGATAAAGGATATTCCTTTCGTGAAAGTACACTCAAGCTAAGGAACAGGGGAAGTTGGAAAGTGTGTTGGGTGTATACTGTTCTTTTTTTCTCATACAGAAGTTTGAATATGCCTTTCCTGAATACTTTAAAATAACTACTTTAAAATACAGTTTTGTTTAATATTTAAAATATTGCTAATATGCTATTCTGCAACTAAGATACTTGTGTGCAACTATGAGAAAAAGCATAAGCTATGGAATTTGGACTTACATTTGTAATAGGTAACAAGAGAGCTGTGTTGTAAACTTTTGTGTCATTAGTTATACAGGTCTTACCTTTTCCATTCCAATTTTCCCATGCTGTAGGCAGCCTTGCTTTCTTGCTTGCTTGCTTTCTTGCTTTCTTTCCCAAATGTGGCTGTAGACCACAATTGTGATGCAGTTGCAGAGTCCTGTGCTGAGGACTGAACTCTCTAAACTTGTGGCTACAAAGGTGTGGTGAGGTGTGTGCCTCGAGTTGTAATTGTGTTGACGTTTTTCTTGAAGGAGAAGAAATTTGTCAGGCAGGAGCCTCTGTAAATGCAAATATTCTTTCAGGACTTTTCTATTCTAATGTTCATTTAGAATTCTTACGAATAAGGAGGGTTTTATTTCCTTGGCAGGTGTCTTGATAACTGGCCAGCTTTGGAGAGGGAAAGATGAAAAACATGCTTGGCTCATCAATCACTAATATATTAATGTCATCTCAGTGTCCCCACGTGAAAGAAAAAGTAACTTTCTGCCTTGACTTCAGGTAAGTGCCTGTTGTATACCATATCTCACCTGCCAAACTTTAGGAGTATCTAAGAAAATGACAGTGTATGTCTGAAATTAATTTCAAAAGAGTGGCAAATTTTGGTCATGTGCAAGACATGAGGTGCTTTGCTTTAAGCTCTCTCAGATCAGAAACTCTGCCCAGCTAAACTGGTGGGCCACAGCTCCTTTCTGGAGCCTGATGTGTCATCAGATGCAGACCATACATAGAGGGCAAACAGGAATGCCTGTTGCTGCAGAGCACAAGCCTGTCTCTTCCTGGAGCCTAATGCACTGTCAGGTGCACCTGACAGTGCTGAGAACATAATGCCTATAGCTTCTTGCCAGGCAGGGTAAATGATCCTTGTAGGACTCTTCCAACTGAACTATTCTGATGAGAAGTGTGCCGTGGTTCCTCAGGTGTCTAAAAGAAAAGACACCAGTAGGTCCTTCCTGTGGCTTCTGGTCCAGGTAGGTGGGTGAGATCACATTTTGCCCAGAACACAGATGGGGAAAACATCGATTCCAAGGTATCATTTGTTCTATCAAAGGATTAACAGTACTTTGTTATTGTTATGAAGGAATGCCTGGCAGCTAAATGAACTAGATCCTTTTGGACTAATCAGTGGAGGGCACCTAGAGAATATGAAATAGAGCAGTCAGATTATGGTCCTTCCTGAGAGTGTTTTTTAAACTTCCAGTGATCTGAGTCAGGAAATTCTTGGATCAAAAAGCTGAATCTTTAATGTTTAAGAATTTAATGTTTAAGAGCTCTATGTGGCATTTTCTTCCGGAAAACTGCTTATCTCATTTGAATGTGCAAAACATTTGACATTTTACATACCTTTCAGCAAAGAGTCACATACCTGAGCTCTTTATTATATGTCAGTATTTTCTTGTGCTTAAGTTGGCCATTTTTGTTTGAAGTCCCCTAGTTATTGTATGAGATGAAACAGTGAACAGTGGTTTTCTTTTCACTTTCACTACTCCACAGATAGTCTCTAGACCTCTATCCCATTCTGTTTCTTTGTCAGGTTGCACAATCCTGTTTATTTGGGCTTTCCATGCATAGAAGCTGCTGTATTCCTTTGATGAGCTGTACTGCTCCTTTCAGGACCTTTTACTATTCCCCTGTATAAGCTTTGAGATGGGCAAGTGGACCAGAATTTAATGCAATATTCAGGATGCGGGCATAACGTGGATTAATATTGGGATATAACTGTTTACTTTTACTTTTCTGTTCTCTTTTCAAGTAGTTTCTATCATTCCTTTTGCTTTTGGGTCTTCTGATGGTGGGTTGTTTGTTTGTGATGTGTTTGTTTGTTTGTTTGTTTGTTGTTTTTGACTTCCCCTGAGTTGGTATTCTCATAGGAGACTCTGCCTCAGTCTTTTTCTGAAAGGAATCATGACTAAACTCTTGACCTAGGGAGTAGGGTGAGGACTGGCTTTTTTAAAAGTATGTCACTTTATACTTTTTAATTCCAAAGTGCATCAGTTGTTTTATTATATAGTGTCTCAATATTCTAAGATGTTTCTGCAGCATGCTGTAGTGTTTCTGTGTACTGTGATAACTAGACAGGTACTGTATGATTATCATCTCAGTATTTCTTTTTCCCAGACCATTTATGAATATAGCAGATTCCTATGAGATAGTGAGTTGGCTTCAGAAAAAGCATTATCATTAGTGTATTTTCTTTACTGGTTGCAAATAGATTTGTTGCTTTTTTGATGCCATCATGTTTAGCTTTAGTCTTCCTCAGGGCATTTTTTTTCTTTTTTCCTTTGCCAGGCAGGATGCATTTGCTCTGAGACTAACATGATATCTTGAAATAGTCTCTCTGTCTCCAGAGAATGTGCACTTTAAGGTTTCTCTTTTGGGGGAGGGGGTTATAATTTTGTATTATTTCTGTCTTTGAAATACAGCATGTCAGTAGTTGATCTGCTTTTTAGTGTCTGTAGAAATGCTGAATCTGGTGCTGATATAGTTCAGACAGAAAGATGATAAACCAATTGTTTATACTAGTCAGGACTGAATCAAGAGTTGCTTCCAGTTTTGTGGATTTCCTAGTTACCTGTTCCTTGAAAAGTTATGTACAGCATCCAGAAATCCAGTATTATCTGTGTGATCAATGTAAAATGTTTCACATTTTACTTCAGAGTAATTAAAATAATTGGAATTTTAGTTTCTTGAATTTCCACATTCCATTGCATTTCTGCCACCATGTTTCCTTCATACATGCAGTGTCCAAGTCTTTTTTTAGGGTAAGCAACCCATCAACGATTTATAGAACTCTGTGGAACATGGAAACCCTTGTTTTGTCTTTCTGTCACTGTATCCTATTCATATCGGGAACTTTTAAAATCTTTTTTTTACTATGTTACTTTTGTGTAACTTCAGTCGCATTCTTCACTTGAGGTTGCAGTGTCTACCACAGGATTTACAATAAGATACATTGTTTCCTGTAGATGTGCACCAGCCTGCTTTCTACTTGTCACTTTGAAGCTTATGTACAGCCTTCCTGATGTGAAGTGCAGATCCTGGTTCCCTCTCGCTTTAAGTAGAAATTTGTTCATCCTTTTCTGGGTTTTATCTGCTCTAGAAGCTCCCCAGTCCATGGCGAACCTGAGCCTCACTTCCTCCATTGCTACAGCCAATCATTGAAACTTTGCCTCCTCACCAGCTGGATTCTGGTGGGGGTCTTGATCTTTGGCGTTTTATGTTCAACCCCCAGAATCTTTCTTCTTTCTTTTATGTGTTACCCAAATGGGCTACAACCTCTGCCTCCTTCCCAGCATTTCCTAACTTTTCCAGGCTTTTAAAAAAAGTGTTGCAGTGTAGCACCAAAGGGCACAGAAGAAGACTGTCTCTGGAATCAGGAGCCAAACCTGTTTGCTACCTGGCAATGGAACCACTCGTGCCTATTACCTGTCCCTTTTTCTCATATGAGCTTTTTGCTGAGGGAGTTATTGCCAGTAAAAGAAGAAACTCAGACACCTTTTATAGAGAGGGGATCATTGACCAGGATCATTTAGCAGTTGCCATAAAATTGGGCCTGGAGAAGCTTTTCAGTGCCCTAAGAAAGCACCCTCAGTTTAACATCTTTCTTTAAGCAGCCATAGTTCATAGTTTTTTGTGGGTTGGTTTTTTGTTTGTTTGTTTGGTTGGGTTTTTGTTTGTTTGTTTGTTTTTCCCCTGCAGGTGAGACTATGCAAGGATTGCCAGAAGGGCTCTGTGTGGTACATCCTTCCACCTATGGCACAATCAAGTCACAAGGCAGAGTCCTATGTCTGAGGATCATGGAGTGCCTGGAATGAATGTCTTTGCATCACCTACACACAGGTCAGGTAATCATGTGACACTTGATACTTTACCCTGGAAATTGTCACCCTCTAGCTAGGCTTCTGACTGCATTTCTCTTGCACATCTGGACTGACTCAGGTGTTCCTATATGGGATGGCAATGCAGCTTCCAGTTAAAGAATTGAGAAGCAATTACATTAAATGTGTCATTAACAACTGTATTCGTCATCTTTTGTAACAAATTATGCTGAGACATTGAATCCAAATTAAGAGACACTGAGGCTTATCTTTAGCTTATGCTTTATTTGAAAGAAGCTGGCATTCTCCAAAAGGCAGTCTTCCTGTTACTTGGCTATGGATGTAAGGTGGAAGGAAGAGCTCCAGCCATGTAAGGTGTATTTGCGTCAGCGTGTTACTAAGCTGGTGATCCCTGAGCTGTAGAGGGGTCAAACAGAGGTCATTAAGGTGGAGGAAAGGAGTCCCTAGAGGTTAGAAAGTTTATTGCAGTAAAGCACAGAAAGTGTGTGCCACTCGTTTCTGTCAGGCTATGTGGTCACATACATCTTCTAGTAAGTTTAGTGGTACTGAGAGAACTTAAAATTGAAGGCTCAGAAATGCTACTTTAAGTCAGAGTTTGAGCTTGTGTTGATTGTTTGCCAGCTAACTTGCTGTCACTAGCACAAGTAGAACTTCTTATTTAGACAACCTGAAAATATATGACAAATGTTTATGACATAAAAGAATTTTTCCAGGACAGAAATGTGTGTGTAGGTAGGTGACGGCAATTAAATTTATCATCTAAGGAGTTTAAGAAGAATGAAAAAATCTAATTTGGCTGTTGTTATGAGGATAAATTCTTTTCTGGCCAAATGACCAATTTCAAGGAAGTTCCGGGGACTTAAGAGGCACATATCATTGATTCTGCATCAGGTTGTCAGTTCCATACTTAGCTGAGGACTGAATATTGTCTCTTGAACATGCAAATGTTGTGCACTGGTCCTTCCCACAATTTCTGATTTGTTCTTAATTATACCAAAGAAGGAAATAAACTCTGCGTCCTTGCAAAATTTTCATGGCTCTTCTGATTTGGGGTGTTGCAGGGTGTAGCTAATGCTCTGAAAAGGCTTCAGGATTCCTGGATGAAAGGTGTGATGAAAGAAGTGTATTGTTATTGTTTTAGGGGAGGAATCATGCTACTGGGTAAGCCTCTGTCACTGGGACTTGCTGGACTTGTTTGTTCTGACTTGCCTATGACTCCTTTCTTTCTTAATTCAGGAGATAAAGCCTCAAGTCTATGCTGTGATGCTGCACAGTGTGTTGTGTTGTTCGAGACGGTGGATCTCCCAGACAGAAGAGCTTGCTGACCTCTCAGTGGTACTCAGAGGTGAGTGCCACAAGCTTCTGGCTTGCTTCTTGGTATTTTGGGCAGCATGGCTACATCACGTGTAGATTTATAGGGCAATTTGAGCTTCGACTGAGGGTGTGGGGAGAATGGCACTAGTTCTGTGCTTGCTTCTGATTTGATCTGCCTTTCATGCATCAGTAATACGTCTGATATTTCAGCCTTTCTCCTCACTCAAAATGCATTTGTTTTCTGAGAATTCTCCAGCTCATCTACAACACAGTATGGCAAATCGAGGAGATTTGAGAGCAGGTGGAGAGTCATCTCATGCCACCCTGACTGACCTACTGCTTGTGCTAGATGGTTAGAATGTGTTGCAGGCACAATTGCTGGACCAGAGGACGAGCGGAGTACAGTTGGTAAATGTAGCTTCTCGTGCTCTTGATTATTTTCATGGACTTTGTATGCAGCCAGTGAAGTGTTAATCTGTGCAGAATCAGCTTGGAAACACACCAAATCTGGCACCTGACCATTTCGCCCGCCCTGCGTTGGAATGAAAATCAAACTGAAAATCCACAGAGAATATAACTGCTTCTCTGGTGTCTTGCTTTTGGAGTAGATGTCAAGAAATCAAAGGGCAAAAGGAGGCAGGCAGAGCTATTTTTGAGGGCTGGAAAGCAGAGATCTACTGCTATAATCTGCACCTGCCAAACTAACAACAAGATACTTGTCTATGACCAACAGAACTGGAAGGGGAAATCTGAGAGGTAAAGATGGTATAAAAGTTACAGAAAGTTATCGTAAACTGATTGCAGTCAGTGGTCATGTACTTAACATTTTCTTTACACTGTGATGGCCTCTCAGTGTTCATGCAGATTGTAAGTCTTTATGTAGTGAGTAGTCCTCCTGCTTCTACTGAAATAGTTTCAGAACATGAGAGTTTTTCTCAAGACGTTGGCTGTGGCAGTCAACTGTAGACAGACAAATAAGTGATAAAGGATATCTCAGTCCTTGGCATTAGAGTCACATCCCACAGACTGTTGTAGTGGTATGGGAGGCTGCCTCTAACCCAAACATTAAAGAGCTCAAAACTTCCAAACAATCATGTGCAAAATGGATGAGAGACTAAGGGACAGCAAACCTTTTGTGCTGATTGTAGAGATGATTGGATAACCAGGGAAGCCTGTATGAGCAGCATTTTGGCATCATGGATATAGTTGCTGGGAAACTCTGAGTTAAGACGTCCCAAAGACTGAATGCTGCCCTTGAATCTTGGAGCAAATGACAAGAGCTGTGTTTGGAGCGATTGTCTTTACCCAGCTGGAGTGTGCTCTGGAGAAGCAGCAAGACCTTGGTAAAATTGGATGGTTAAGGGGAGGAGCTCAATTAGTAAGTGGCAAATACATTACTGATGCTTTATCTGACTGCAGAGGGGTGGCATGCAGCACCTACTGTTTTTGTGGGCTGTTCAAGGGTGTGGGGAGATCAAGCTGATTCAGTATGACGCATAGAAAAACGCACACTTCATTTCCCTCAGCAGATACCTTCAATGTTTGGAAGTCTTTCATTGTATCAGAATGCTTTAGGAGATACCAAACATTGAGTAATTGAAGCTGGTACATAACTGACCTCATCCAGACAAGGGTCTGGCGGTACTTAGGCAGGAACTAGCTTCTTCTGCTTCAGTTCTCAAAATAGCTTTGGTTTTTGTCCCATTCTTTTAGAAGTGCGTGTCCCGAGTATGCCACAAGAGCACGGGAGAAGTGCTAGGTTGGTGTGGTTGTTTGTGGTAAAGGTGGGAGTGAAATTAGCAGGTCTTGCTTTGTGGCCTTGTTCTTTTTCTGTAGGCTTCCTGGACTAAACCAGATGTATCTCATTTGCTGCCATTCCCAACCAGCCTGCCAAGGTAGATAGCTCCAGGGACCTCGTCTGGATTTTCAGATCACACTCACCAGGCCAGCAGATTAGTCTGTTCAGTTGTCTTGTGAAAGGTCCTATTTCTAGGAAGAGTATTGTAGGCATGTACCTGAATCCATCAACTGAGAAAACTGGTCATGACTATAAATGTGGTGAGACCCTCCTCATCAGATGTGCCACCCAAACTCTGCCACTGGCTCTTCTGAGAATACTGGATTATCAGTTGGCAGGGGTATAATAAAAAATGTAATAATAAATGTATTACAGGAGGACAGCAGCAGATCACATGGAAGAGGTTGTGTTTTTTTTTTCTATGTGGAACATGGCAAACCACTTTCAGTAAAGAGATGGTACAAGAAAACGTGGTTTGAATTAATCTAAACGTAAATCTAGTTTGGGATGCTATAAGGTCTTAGCTTAAGAAGTCAAAAAATATCAAGGGCAGATCTGTAAAGCAGAACAGGGTAGCTGTTCCCTGCTTATCCAGCAGTTGAGTGATTAGGGCCACATGATAAAGTTACACTTTCTTCGCTTGTCCAAACAGATGCTTTCTGATCAGTTTGCTGGTAGTGCTCTTGCTGAGGCTTTTGATAACACACAGTAACTCAACCAGAAGAGATGGATAATCTCAATAAAGTGAATCAAATCCTGTCAGGCAGAGGTGGGAGTTGAACTTGCATCACTTGCACTGTGAATGAATATAGTAACCTTTTAGGGAGTTTGGTACAGGATGAGAGAGGAAAACTGGCATGTCACCTGTGTATTGTGCTTGTTTTTCACTTTTGGGCAAATGTTCCAAATTCAAAAGTAAATAATTCATTTGGGGTTGATTAGAAGTCCAACCTGAAATTCTATGTGCTTTGTCATTGGTTTCACAAGGGAGACCAATTTTAGCTCTGTAAAATTTCAGTATAACACTTCTTCATAATATGCCAATAACCATTAATGTAGCTTTATTTCTTGCTGTATTTCACTTGTTAAAGTATCTTGTATCGAGGTTTGATTAAAATATCTTTCTAAACACAACTTTAGTGCATTTAAAATACTTAATTATATGAAAACATATATATTTTCAAAGTAATTAATTTGGATTTTTTTTCAGTACAGAATAACTTTTTAGTGATCAGAGTCTTTGTCTCAGAGCCAAGGTATGTAAACTAGGAGATTTAATAGTTTGCTCTTCCTGACCCAAATTAGCTGTGATACGAACTGGAGAGGTGCTGCTGTCTCCATGGATTATCCTGGGCCCCTTGGGAATGACGCATATTTTAAATGAGAACACGGATTGCTGGAGGAGGTTTAATGTTCACTGATAGTATTGCCAAGATAAGCAGGTCTGTACTGAACTAAAGGATCTAAACTTCTCACTAATTCACTGCAGACTGAAAGCTGCCAGAGATAGACCATGAAGAGGTGGTTTTAAGAGGAGAGAGGACTTGGCCTTTAAGATCTCCCAGTGGAGTCTGTGTCTGATCTCGTTAGAGTTTGCTCCTGTGGAATTTGAGTTATCTCATTCATGCTAGAGGGTGAATGCATTGGTGTTACCTGAATTCCCCTATCGGCCCTGCTAAGAGTTAATTCGCAGCTTACTGGTGTTTGGGCAATAAAAGAAGTCAAAGCCTGTGATATAAGGAAACAGGAAATGTGAGGCTGTACAAAACAGCAGATTCTAGAAGGCATCGCACAAACAGCTGTGGTATTCAGGGTCTTCTGAGGAGAACACCTATCTATTAAGCAGTTCTCTGCCACAGGAAGAAAGTAAGGATGCATCCATTCTTTGGAAGGCTTTCATCAGCACAGCAGAGCATCAGTACTTCTCTGGCCACTGAGTGTTGCTGGGTGGAGCAGAATTTTCTTGGTTACTAGAGTGCGGAGAAGACCACGTCTAATTCCTAAACAGGGGGATCCACCTGCCACTAAATTATGTAACTATGGAACTGGATGTCCCAAGCACAGGAATCCCCATTGAGGTGGTTATTCTGGTAGAACACAACAGTCCTGCCCTCTGTGGCACCATAGGAAAAAAGGCTAGGGGAGTGAAGAGCTGGTTGGAAGTGTAATGTATACATAATGAAAATATTGAGTGGATATAACCTGATAGTTACTGATAGTTCTTTCAGTAGCTATCCTAGCCTCTGCCTCAGCAGAGCTAGGCATACCTAGTTGTGAGATAGAACAGAAAACAAAAAACCAACAAAACATGAGGGCTGCTGAGCTGGGTCCTGCACACAGACATTACAGTTGAAGGATACTGGTAACTGTGGGGGTTGATGAGTCTCCGTGCTTCCATTGCAAAAGTTTTTTTTCCCTACTCTGTTGCACTTAGCAAGATGGAAGTCAAAACCATCCTGCTGAAGGGAGGAAACTGTTTTGGTTTTGAAGAGATATTTCCACTTTCATTTGTATATCCTATATACAAATTAATTATCTGTATGTGGATGTTGGTTGACACCTTGAGGATGTTGGTGGATGAGAAGCTCAACATGACCCGGCAATGTGCACTCATAGCCCAGAAAGCCAACTCCGACCTGGGCTGCATCAAAAGAACTGTGGCCAGCAGTTTGAGGGAGGTGATTCTACTCTGCTCTTGCAGAGTACTGGAGTACTCATCCAGCTCTGGATAAGCCCAACATAAGAAGGACACAGACTTTTTGGAGCAAGGCCAGAGAAGGGTTGTGAAGATAATCAGAGGGCTGGAACAGTTCTCCTGTGAAGACAGACTGAGAGAATTGTGCTGTTCAGCCTGGAGAAGAGGAGGCTCCTGGGAGATACTATGAAGAAATTCTTCATTGTAAAGGTGATGAGACACTTGAACAGGTTGCCCAGAAAGTTGTGGATGCCCCATCCCTGGCTGGAAGTGTTCGTGGCCACATTGGGTGGGGCTCTGAGCAATCTTGTCAAGTGCAGGGTGTCCCTGCCTATGGCAAGGGTGTTAGAACTAGATGATTTTTAAGAGTCCATTCCAACCCAAACCATTCTATGCTTCTATTATGAATGCTTTAAACTTTTTTCTTAAAGAATTTTAAGTGAAATCAGTATCAGAAATGGCGTAGGGTTTTATTCCTTACCTCCCATGTTTCCGTTTCCCTCAGCACTACAGCACTTCCTAAGGTTTCTGTTTCCCTCTGCAAGTCTGTGTGACCTGTGGAGAATGAACAGTTCTGAAATGTTGGAGAAGAAAGGGGTCTGTGCTGCCAGTGTTTGTGGCTGTAGCTGGTATTTGCTACAAAAAGGAAATAGAGACAGATGGCTGGAAGGACAGTGCTGCCTGTGAGAGCATGGGTCTCACAGGCAAGGAGATGCTCAGGGTTTTTTTAATTTTAAGTTTTATAGCTTTGACATAGAGCCATGTTTTGAGGAAGTCTATCTGAATACAGTTCACAAAATACAGCAGTTGTGCTCCAAGAGTAGAGTTGCCTCAGTATCTGCAAAATCAGCCATATAATGCCAGTGCTGTGCTGTGTTCTCTGCCAGTGCAGTGCTGAGAGCAGTGGAGGGATGATGCTCCAATTGCCATTCAGGTGGAAGTCCATTGGAGTGGGGACAGCTGAAGGATAGGGAACAGTCTGATTGAGATGGATGGGAGGGGCTCAGGCTGGAAGCAAAACCTCTCCAGTGAGGAGAACAAAGTGAAATGCAAAAGCTGCCTCTTTCAAGCGTGAGATGTTGCTACTAAGGAGGGGCAGAGGCATGTTGCCATAGTGGGCTGTTCTGATTAGCCAAGAGGCTTGCACTCAAGGGGAATAACTGACTGCCCATGGGGTATGTTGCAATTCCCTGGGACTGGGAAAGGCTGTGAGATGGGTATGGGAGTGTTCCATGGATGGCTGCAATGTATTGAGGAAACTGAGGCAGAACAGTTCCACTGGTTTTAGGTTTTTATCTGAATCTCTTTTTCTCCTAAACCCTCAGAGCTGATGGATACAGTGAAGGTCTAGATGGTGAGAAGTTGAGGCCTCAGCAGAGCCAGTTGAGTTCTAGTAGGTGTTATTTATGTGCTTATTGCAACTTGCAGTTTGCAAAGAAGTACTCTTGGCCAGCCTGGCTTTTCAGACCCCTATCAGGTGCTCTACAGCCTTGACATCAGAAAACTGAGCCAGTCTGATGGGGGAAAACTTGGGCTGTGCATTGCAAGAGCAGAACTTGCCCCAGTAAAGTGAGAACAAAAGAAGGAAAGGTACTGGGTGTCACAATATGACATGAATGAATGGCACTCACATGCTGAGATGTCCAAGGCAGAAAAAGGGGCAGTTTATTTACAGACCTCGACATTTATAGAATTCCAACAGTGACCATGGATTGGAGGAAGAAAATGGTCCTCTCCAACTGCACTGGTCAAACCAACAATCCATCAATTCTCTCCTCCTCCAGAAAGGAATGTAAAACAATCATTATTTACATGAAAAGTGTGTGAGAAACTCCATCACAAAAAGTAAACATCAGAAAGCTTTAGAAGAACTTTAGAAAACCAGGGCAACAACTGCGTTTCTCAATAGCATGTGACTCTGAAGCCAAGGACTTGTTCTTGGTCATTGTCCTGTATATTTTGGTAACACTAAGCTGCTGCTTGTGACTACCTGCAGTTGTGATGCTGGCTGAAACTCCTCTATTTTAACATTTTCTTTCTAGTATGCCACCTGTTTGAATAGGTAAAAAATTTGCCCATTTGGCTAGCACTCTCATTAGCCAAAACCAAGATTTTATATGAGGAGATTAAAGTTTAAGTTCCTTCCAACTTCCCTGTCTCTTGCTGAATACACCCTTGCTGTCAGCAGATATCTCATTGCCTTCCTCGTAGTGCTATCTCATTGTTTGTTGTTTTGTTTTGGTTTTCCCCCTTGTTTATTCTCTTGCCCTTTCTTGCTTGTGGCTTCCCTTGGTTTCCTGCCCATCAGAGCAGAGGGTATAACACCATCCTCCTCTCTCACCATTTCACTGCCGTTTGCTGTCTTGGATTTCTGCACCAGACCCTTACCTTTACTGCTCATCTTCCCACTCAGCTCATTTTCTGAGATGGAGCCTCTGCAGCTAATCTGCTCTGCTTTCACTGTGATTTCTTATTTTCCACCTTGTAGTCAGAAAACCTGCAAACACTTATTCTCTCTGCCTGCCTTTCTTCCTCTTTCTGCCTTCATCTTAGATTTTGCTCAGAGCTGGCTGTGCCATAGGCCTGAAAAGAGGAAAACAGCATTTAGAGTGTCTGGTTCACTGTAATACAAGCATGGATCAGGGGTGTAAAGCAGCATGCTGAGTAGCCAGCCAGTCCTCCTGAGGGCTGCCTGCTGCCATTTGTCACTCCAGGATATCTGAGAGATTATCTCAGGTGTTTTTCTGATACCTTGTACTAATGCAGATCATGTTGCACAGACTCAGTACGTGGCATGAGAATTAACACATGGTGTGCTGTGGAATTATTTGGGATCTTTAATAATTGTGCTTAAGGTTTTGCATCATCCTACAATAAAGCTACTAAGGGCATGTGCAAAAATGCAGTTTTGTTCTGTTGCTTAATGCTGCACTGGAGGATATAAGTGGGGGAATAACTCCTTTGTGCCTTTGTCCATGTGTGAGTCAAGTTCCCAACCATTTTGCAGGTCTGCTCTTGGCTTTCAGAGAGTAACTACTGGATCTGTGTTACATTTACACGAGTACCTCTTTCTCTATAGATTGTCTGTCAGGAGACAGGATGTGGTCCCTTTCAATGCATGTATGGCTTTGGAGCAGTAAGCCCCAAACCCTGTAGGGACTCAATAAATGTTACCACTCATTCCAATTGAATATAACCAAAGCTATGTATTATATGGCATCTCTGGATGCCTAGAGTCTCCTTGGGGCAGAGGTTGTTTCTTCAGTCATGAATTATTATGTTTATGTTCAGTTTAAGTGCCTGTGTGGGCCGCCGGCTGCACCTGAAATCTGTGTAATATCCCTTGAAGTGAAATTGTCTCTACTAGCAATACCTGCACAACTTTTTCTCGGGGTGTATGTGAGGCAACAGAGGCGAGTTAGAACACAGGAAATTCTGACTAAATATAAAGGAAGAGCTTTTGCCATGAGGATGGACAGTGACTGGACCAGAGATCTTGAGAGACTGAGTTATCTTTCTCTTTGAAGATACTAAAAACTTGACTTGACAAGGCCTGGAACAACCTATTTTATAATGGGGCTTAGTTTAAACAGTCACACCCCCAGAGTCCAGAGGTCCTTCCCAACCTGCCTCATTCTGTGGGGTTTTTCAGCTGAGCTAAGCTATGCCAGGTATGATTAGACTCTGGATGAACTACTGTCTTTGTGCTAGAGCTGAATTTCTCCACGTTGTTTTCTTCAATGCAGGCAGTGATCCGGATGGACAGAGCAATAAGGCGCATAGAGCCATGGAAGATTGCAGTCATTGTTGTGTCGGTGATAGTAGGCTTAGCCCTTATCATTGGCTTGATTACATTTCTTCTGTGCCACGGTAAGTGCCTCACTATTTTATTGTACAAGCTTTCAGGAATCCGTTGTGTTTCACTTGCTACTGTGGCCCTGCCAGTTGACTTAGGTAACGCTGTTGTACACCACAACGACACAGACTCCAATTTCAGAAGGCTGAAAATGACTCCTTTATTTTTGGGATGTGTCTCCCTTTTTATACCATTCTACACAGACCAATTTGATCGGTGAAACAAAGACAAAACTCTTCAATCACATTGGTCAGACCAGAGGGACATCAAGAAGTCCCTCCTAGGGAAAGGAATGTAAACAAAGTTACAGTTATAAAAACATGTCTCTTGTTTACAGGAAATTCCATGGGAAAAGAATTTCAGAAAACCAAAACATCTGAGGCATGAACCAGGGCTACACTTAGGCATGCAATTCGCCCCTGGTATAAAACTCACATGAGAACTTTCTAAATGCTATTTGAAAACTAGATTGATCTGAAAACCTCTAAGAATAGTGCTTTACTTGGAGCAAGGATTTCAGTTTTAACCCTCTTTTGTTTCTTGCCCTGGTGTTTCCATTGGTATCCAGTGTCTCCACTGACTGATGAATGGATAACAGTCTTCTGTATAAGCCAGAGGTGTGTCTAGTACTCAGGCTATGTATAGTAAGCTTAGTCTTGAATGGAGTTTTTGCAGAGGCTCAACCTTGCCCCTTTAGCTGAGAATATTCCAGAAAGAGAGGGCAGAGCTTTAGGCTTTTCACAGCTCAGGACTCAGTTCTGGTTTCCAAGAGCTCAGTTTCAGCAGCAGATCATAGAATCAGTAAAGTTGGGAAAGGTCTTTAAGATCACCAAGTCCAACCATCTTGGACTTGGACTTGGCTTATGACTTGAAGACTATTAATTCCATTCCCAGTCACTTGCCTCATGAATGAAGTTGAGTCGTTCCGTTCCCAGTCTCTGAGATATCAGTGTGATTTTTTTGAAATGCTTTCCTGCTGAAATAGAATTAATCATGTGACCATCTCAGCTCACCAAGGGTTGATGATGCTGTGGCTTGCACTAGGACACCAGAAGGAGCAGTGGCAGAGCTACAGCTCAGCTTTGCTTTTTGCCAGCTCTGTGTTACAGGGCCCCTCTCTGCCATACACCTGAGAATCAGATTTTAAAATTAACTCAACCACTGAATGAATGCAAGCAGCTCTGCCCCACGTGCCTCTCAGAGGGGCAGGACATCTTAGAGTGCAGCTGGGGAGGAGTGAGTGTGTCTGAGTCAGAAGGGCTCATTTGTCCCATGCTGTGCTCATCTCAGGCCAACAAGAAGATGGACCCCACGGGAATGTTGTAGCGGGTATAATTTGAAGCTCCTTGGGATGGTCCTCAAAGAAGAAATGAGCCCCTAGATGGCCCATGGAGCAACAGGATGGTCCAGAACCCTCTTTTCCCAAAGTGCTGCTAAAGCTGTAATTTCACAGTTGACAGGATCACTGTCAGGACCAGGGACCCTTGCTTATGCCATGTTCTGTGAGATACTGTGCATCTTTGAATTGTACTAAAGATAATCAGCTACCTCTCCTTCTTTTTCCCCTCTGTAGATCAAGACAGATATTACAATGCATCTTTCCTAATCACCAATGTCGATTACAATCCTCAGTATGAAAGGCAAACTACGGATGAGTTCAGGAACCTAAGCGAAGATATTGAAACCATGGTAAACGAAAAGCTTCTCTGTTTACACTTGACCTATGATGAAGAGTTCTGCAAATCTGTGATTGAAAATAGAGGTGGTTTGGCCTCGTCCCTACATGGCTGGCCTTACCTTTCACACCTTGCTGTTGTGGGTTAAAGATGCATAGCTGACTTTGTACATGCAGATGGTAAGCTTAGGTGCTGTCTGTTCCAGAAGCCCTGTGGTGGAACTGGCAACCACAGAACAGAATGGACAGTGAAATTAGCCAACTCAGCTGTTTATTTGGATCTGCATCCTCTGATGGAAATTTAGGGTTAGCTTTGATATAGAGGTGGAGATCTGAAGGCATTTTCATGTGTTTCAGAGGCTCACGAGACTGTTCTATTGTAAAAGCATGTACTTTTTGCAGGTGTACTTTAACACACTCTTTCCTTTTAACAGATATCTGAAGTATTCAGGGGGTCCTTTCTAAGTAAAAGATACATCAGGTCCCACGTGGTCAGTCTAAGGTAAGTAATGTAAAGGTCAGAAATAAGCAGGGTTGTGTTAAATACCTTTTCTTCCTGCTTGTTGACCATATGGAGCATTCCTGGTTGCTTATGCTTTGGTTACACCAGCAGGGTGACTAAACCTTGTCTGGTTGTTGCTGTCCTCCAGTGCTCACAACTCTGAGGACTCAGTTACCCTTAGAGGTCAGCAAGGAAGAGAAGTTTGGCCTTACACTTCTGCAGATTGATTGCCTGTACACCAGTTGTTTGTGGCTGTGATACAGTAACTGGATTATTGGGTGATCCCCATCTTCACTACTAGTTAACAGCCTGAGAGGTGCAGAATAAGTTCTTTTTCAGGCTTATTTCTCCCTGTGTAAGCTCGAGTTGATGTTTGCCCATCTGCATGATGTACGGTAGGAGGTGATTATTCTCCTCCCTCTGTGAAAAGGCCTGAACCAATACATGATTCCACTGTGAGATACAGGTTTATAGACAAGGGAACATAGACATGGATGTAGTAGAGGGTCCTGTGTCAGGGATTTTACTGTTTCCCGTGCAGTAATTATGTATCACTCTCAGTGGTAAGAGCCTTGCTTCCCTGTCTTCCATGTTACTTTATTTTGGAGTTGTACTTCTATAAGGCTCAATTCTGCTGTGGAATATTTGTCCCTAGTTAGCAAAAAGTGCCAGACTTCCCACAAATGTCCTTCACAGCACTTCTGGGATTTTTTTTTGCCTTTTCATGTCTCTAGATGGAATGAGAAAGTTCTTAAACTGTTCTACATAATTTTTTGATGCTGGTTTCTTCCACAAGCCTCCCACAGTGTGTGTCAAGAGAAATTGCAGAGCTTGGGAGCTAGAGTCCAAGTGACTTCTTTACACTCTTTAGGTTGATCTATTCCAAACATGTTTTCACTACAGATACTTCGTACAACTAGGCACTGGAGCAGCTTAGCTGCATCTCTGCCCTCTTTCCCTCAAAGTTTCAATTGGTTTTCCTTTAGATGGTTAGTTTCAGATATTTGACCCAATATTTTATAGTGTCAGTAAGTGACCTCAAACTATTGAGAATGTTGTATATAAACATGAGGGATCTAACTGGCCAATAAATGGACAAGTGACTTAAATGGAAAGAAATGCCAAAAGACCTTTTTAACTTCTGTTCTAACAGGATGTTTTGAATGGCTGTTAGGAATGGTCTGTTAGATATCTGTTGAAGGGTTTTAATTTGCTGTAGTGTTCCCTCTGTCATTTGTGTCCTGCTGATAAGGACCTGTGTGGAGGCCAAAGAGAGTGATCCCTTCTTTGCTTCTCAGCTCTACTGCTTATAACTGTTCCCAGAAAATTCCCTCTGGTGACTGTCATAGCAAGAAGCTTTTGCTGTCTGCTGACATGTCATCATCTTCCTTTACTTGAGCACAGCCATGCTATTTGTTCTGAGCATCTGTGCGGACCAGCCCTGTTCTCATATAAAGAAGGCAGGCAGTACATAGCAGAATCAGGAGCATTAGTAGGCAAAGAGAACGACACCATTTGTTTTTGTTGGTTTGTAGCCCAGATCCTGTTGGAGTGCTTGCATCTGTTGTTCTGGTATTTAAATTTCCCTCTGCTGACAGTGAGGCAACGACCTGGGGTCAAGTCAACCGTGTGTTACTCAGAAGGCTGAAAGCAACCTCGACGTACCTGAATGTTGACCAGTCTACCATTAGACTCACAGGCAAGTGCCTTAGGTTTGTGTTTTCAGCTTAGAATTTCAGTTCTTTACACTTTGCTGTCCTTAGTGTAATGTGTTTCACCTTAGTATGGGCTATTCTTGTTTTCTTTTTTTGCCTTCTCAAAATTGTCTGTTAGGCTGACAGCCTGGGAAGCTGGAAGACAGAGCATGGAAAGAACTAAAACATATTGGCACTGATTTATGAGTGTGAGCTCTTCTCCGTGCATCAGACGCTTTCCCTATGTGATCTAGTTGTGTTGAATAGATAGTCCCCCTCAATTAATCAAAAAAGGCTCACCTTTGTGACCATGGATTCACAAACAACTTTAAGACATACGGTAAATTAAACAAGAATCTTTATAACCAGGCCCTAAAATGCAGAGTCCTCAAGCTATTAAGCAATTCAAGGCTGAGGTGGTTCCTTTCTCTACCCTCTGCCCTTTCTTTTGTTATTTGACAGATTGCTGTAGCAAGCATCCCTAACAAGATCCTGAGGGTTCCTGGGCAGTAATCCTCTCCCATGAATCTGTTATGGATTGCCATCTGACTCTGACAGAGGGGTTTTTGTGGGAAAGAAATTAGAAATGTTGCAGTTTACCTGCAGACAATCCCAGCACTGAGGATTTGTGAAGACTCATCTGACCACCTTGCCATACTAAACCTGAACAAGGACCTGTAGGCGTTTGCTGGTGGCTGTGCGTGTTGTACACGTAGATCTAACCTGGACCCACTTGCAGTCATCTGCTGCTTTTGTTAGCTCTGAGCTAAGGCAAGAAAGGTGCATCCTGTGGCCTTTCAGTGAGGAACAGAGGTAACGCTGTTGTACACCACAATGACACAGATTCCAACTTCAGAAGGCTGAAAATGACTCCTTTATTTTTGGGATGTGTCTCCCTTTTTATACTATTCTACACAGACCAATTTGATCGGTGAAACAAAGACAAAACTCTTCAATCACATTGGTCAGACCAGAGGGACATCAAGAAGTCCCTCCTAGGGAAAGGAATGTAAACAAAGTTACAGTTACAAAAACATGTCTCTTGTTTACAGGAAATTCCATGGGAAAAGAATTTCAGAAAACCAAAGCATCTCAGGCATGAACCAGGGCTACACAGAGGCTTAACTGAACTTCTCCAACAGAAAAAATTACTACTTCTTGTACTGTCACTCTAGGCAGCAATGCAAGCCATTTAATTTGTGTTTCCTGCGTACAGGGAGAGAGACTGGGCTAGATTGTGTAGCATGTGAGATAAATTTACTGTGATCTTTGCTTTTCATTCCAGAATTGAACAAGGAAAAGGGAGATAACCTTTTAAACAACTGTAAGTACAAATGCTTTATAGTAAAGGTCCAGGGACGTAGTGCTGGAGGTTCTGCGCTTACAAAATCCTTTTACTTTTATGATAGAAGTTGAAAATAGAATTTCCTTGCAGTCTTGCTGGCTCTATACATTTATAGAATCAAGCATTCTGGCTTGGTGGTGGGAAGTACTTGCTTTAATGTTGGTTGTTGGAAGTAGGGGCATGTAGTGAGCTTCTGTTAGCAAGTGTGCAGAAGGACTACAGTTTTGCTGTGGGCCATGATTCTTGCTGGAATCTGTCGAAAAACATTTTCCCTCTTTCCCCCTCCTCCCTGAAGAAAGGTTTGGCAACAGATGTCTGTCAGATTTGAGCTAAACTTTAAGGAAAGGCCAGAGGGTGGGAGAGGGAGAAGAGCTGTCCACACTCAGAGCAAGGCAGTGGCACCACCCTGGAGAGTGGAATGGCAGGTTCTCAGTCCTACTGTTGTGCTCCCCCTTGAGGTCTTAGAGCTCCTCTGGAAACTGGGAGGCAGCGCAAGTACCCTCCCAGGGCACTCCATCAGGCCACTGCATGTTCTTGGACTTTGCATGTTAGCTTTCCATCTTCAAATAGCCTCTGAGAATTAACTGGTTTGAATCTAACTTTTTTCAGCTGGGTAATACCTGGTTGTTGGCACAGTGGCTGTAAGTAAATTGTTGGGAAGAGGACACTATTTTTTGTTGTTGCTGCCAAGGCTAATCTGGAGGTGACCCGACAAAATCCCTTTTTTTTCAGTGTCTCAGATACACAGCCTTCAGGTCCTATGGGAGTTAATATGGGCCTGTGTTCTGAAAACTGGCTAAATGAAAAAGCACTGACTCCTCTACCAAACTTCTTTGCTTACCCTGCATCTATCCTGACACACTTGTGACCATGGCACTTGGTTTCCCTGCTGTAGGTGAAGGTTGTCTCTTGACAAACACTCCTGCCATGTTACACCAGTGCCTGCAGCCGTGAGGGCCTTCAATCAGCTAAAGCAGAGCTGCCTTTTCTTTGACAGGCTGTGGAATACGAAAACAGGCATTCTCCTTCACAGGAGTGGAAAGAATAACTGGTGGGCAGCGTGCACGGGAGGGAGAATGGCCATGGCAGGCGAGCATTCAGCTCGATGGGACCCATCGCTGTGGTGCATCAATCATCAGTAACACCTGGCTGGTGACTGCAGCCCACTGCTTTAAAGGGTAAGCCATCAGCATCTCTCTGATCCTACAGGCCTTAGGACTCTTGAGTGCTCTGACCTTTTGTGATCCTCTAATATCTGTATCTGCTGAAAGATAATGAAGTTTTACTCTTCCCCTTTGCCAAAACTGGTCACATTGCTTTTTGATGCTTAAATGGAGACCTAAGCTCCCTTAGGGATGTTGTTTTGTGTGGCTCTGGCATAACTTCAAACATCTTGCAGAGTAAGAGATCCTCGGAGGTGGACTGCCAGCTTTGGAATTCTGCTGAGACCTCCAAAACAGAAAAAATTTGTCCGGAGAATTATTGTCCACGAGAGATATGGTGACCATCTCCTTGATCATGAATATGACGTGGCTGTTGTGGAACTTGCCTCTGCTATTGAGTTCACAAGTGACGTGCACAGTGTCTGCCTTCCTGAAGCATCTCACATTTTCCCAGACAACGCTTCCTGTTTTGTCACTGGCTGGGGAGCTTTGGAGAATGATGGTGAGTGTCTCACCTCCCTGTGCCCTGTCACACATGTGCCTGAGAAGACTGATGTTAGTTTTTTGGGGGGTTTTGTTGATTTTGAATTCCTTAGAGATTGGTGTTTAATATGTGCATGTGCCAGTGAGACCTTTGGACTTAGTTTGCTGCTTTTTTTTTCTGGCTTGGTCAATGGATTGGAAATGGGGGGAAGACCCTGAAGGTTAGTCTTACAGGATTTAAGAGCAGCTTTTCTTAGTTGCTGCACACGCAGCACTAGTTGAGTACATTTTATTCTCCAGTCCCTCTGGATTTAGCTCTGACATGAGTTCCTTTGCTATTCAGACTTTTTGTAGATCCACCATGACAATTTTCATCAGTTATTCTCTCTTTGGTCGTATATGAGGCCTCATCCAGTGATTTGAGTGAGCTTCTTTCAAATTAGTCTGTCATTGAGGTTAGTGAGGATGGGACTATAAATCAGTGAGAGCCACTGAACTATATAGTTGTGTTGTATGGGAGACCCTCAGGGTGTGTAGTGATTGCCCGAAGCTATGCTGCAGTTACCAAATGGGTCTTTTCAATGATAGCGAGGACAAACTGTGTAGCCTACAGTTAAATGCAGCACTGAAATATGTACAAAAATCCATTTGTCCATTATGCTGAATCCATATGTCCATTAGCATTTGGTGATGATGAAAGATGGACAAGAGTTATGCTTGGGAACAAGTGAAGGAACTTTGGCAGTGGGGGGAACTTTCTTAATCCTGAGACATTTTCTAGGTAGCTCCCTTAATTGCCTGTGATGGCAGAAAAGTGGCAGGAAAATTCGGCTACTCCTAATCTTTGAGGTTTTTTATGTTGCTTACCCTGTCTGCAAATTCTAATGCCACTTCTCCTTCTAGGCTATAGTGTTAATCAGCTTCGACAAGCAGAAGTGAGAATTATAGGTACGGAGGTTTGTAATAGGAGACAAGTGTACGGTGGAGCGATAACACCTGGAATGTTGTGTGCTGGATACTTGGAGGGGCAGGTGGATGCTTGCCAGGTAAGTCTCTTTATTGGTAGTAGTAAAAAGGAAATAGGTGGGATGGAAGGTGGTGTTTTCTAGAAATAAAGTGTACTTTGGGCAATCTTAAGTTAATCAGTTTCAATATCTTGATAGATACAATTGAAGAGCTTCAAGGCTCATGTGCTGGAGTCTGTACTTCAGTTTGCATGAGGTTTATATACAATGCACAAGTGAGAGAATGCAGATGTGAGGGTGTGGACTGGCAGATACTGGATTAGATAGGCTGTGAGGCTCTGTCTTGTCAGTAAACTGTGTGAAACTTGAATTATAGCTGAGGTCTACAGAAAAATACCTGTCAATTGTAACAGAAGAATTTGAGAATTTGAGTTTGTGAGTGAGGTGAACACTGTTTACTTTTTTTCTCTCTGTTGACATTTTTCTCCTTAGGGTGACTCTGGTGGGCCACTGGTGCATGCGAATTCCAGAGGAATCTGGTATCTTGTGGGAATAGTGAGCTGGGGAGATGAATGTGGCAAGCCAAATAAACCAGGAGTATACACACGAGTGACTTACTATCGAAACTGGATCCACTCCAAAACGGGCATCTGAAACCTGGAGCAAGTTAAGTTTTGTGGGCTGTGTACAGCTATTCCTCTGACACATCCTGCTCTGTGGTCACCCTCTAAGCAGCCGCTGGCTTAGCTTGTGGTCGTGTGTAAAGTACCTGTAAGCTTGGAGCAGTCTTGGACTTGAAATTGGTTTGGCTTACAGCCAGACAGGAATGGACTTGATCCATGTGACATTTGTTTGTTCAGGAAGTAGTCTGTCAGAGGCACAACTGCCTTCATCTATATGCAATTCATTGACCCTTTTTGTCTCCATGGCCACATGTCTTGGCCCCAGCTTTTATACCTAAGCACAGTGTTTGAGCCCAAAAAGTCATCTACCAGCATCCAAGACAAGCTGTATCTGAAACCTGGCCCATCCATTTGCTGAGTGTGCACAAGGCCCTATCTATCCACAGACAAGCTACAATCCAGACCCTGACTCCAGAGGCTGCTGTTCTTCTGAATTCTTGAGCTTTCTCCTGCATCATTCCAGTGAGTGCACTATAATGAAGAATGGAAGATGGCTTAGAAGAAGTCCTGGTTCCTAATATCACATGGGACTGTTACTTAAGTGAATAGAGAACTTTTCCTTGCCTGAGAAAGAAATTAGAGGAAAACACCAGCTTGTGTCCACCTTCCTTGAACAAGTGAATGTATGCCCGCTAATTACTTCATATAAACAGTCTCTACCACAGCATTTGCCAGAGGAGTGATTGCTGGACTTACAACCAAAAACCACTTTATGTTCACACTAGTTTGTTGTTATAACACAATATTTGGCTGAATTAATTTGCATTTTTATCTTTCCACACTGTATTTTTCTGAATAAAAGTCCTTTGCCTTTTGTGCAGGATGGACAATTGTAACAATCTTAGTATGTCAAAAAAACCTTCTCAAACTTCTTATTCTTGTGAATCCTGTTCTCAAGCCTTTATAGTTTTACATGTGCATCTTTAGCTGTATCCTGTAAAAAAAAAAAAAATGCCCCTCTCCTTCAGAGCAGGACAGAACTTCTGACAGACCCAGAAATCTTATGTACAGATCTCTCTCTTCTCACAGGAAGTAAGAATTGCCTGTGTTGCATTGCCAGACTGTAGCTGACTCATTTGATCTCAGCCACACAAACCTGATATTCTCTCTGGCTTCATGTTTTCAGGAGCCCATGTTTCTGTCAGCCAGGTAGATATCCAGTGCTTTCTACAACCTGGCAGAAGAAAACACCTATTCTTGGTGGGGTTGCTCTCTTCGGTGTGTCTGCAAGCTTTCCAACTCTTCCTGTGGATCCTGATCCGAACAACAGCAAGTGCTGTGGACTTAATTGCTGGTTAATGAGCCACTCAACTGCTCTCTTCTCCCTCTGTGGTCAGAAGAGAAAGAACTCAGGAGAGGAGATACAGGCCTCACTGCCAAGACTCAGAGCTGGTCCAGTATGGCAAGCAAGCAAAAGAACCTTCTGCCAGGCTAGAAAAGGCAAACAGCAGGCTTTCAGCATGCCCTTAGTTAGAAGGGCTGAGGGAAACAGGCCCTCAGTGATTATAGTCTTAGGATCAGAGTGTTGTTCAAGTTGAGCACCAGTCAGCTGGCAAAGTCAATGGCAGTTCAGGGATCCCCTCTGGGCTGTGCAGCTCGCTGCCAGTGCTGCCAGAGCAGTGATCCTTTCAGAGCAGTGAAAACAAAAGTATTTTGATTACATGTCCTGTGATCAGTCCAGAGAACAGTGGTTTTCTAGAGCCTCACTAGAGGTACTGGAATAGTTGGAAGCCCACAGAAGGTCTGCAGCTGTTGTGTATTCTATACTTACGTATACCTGGCACTTGATTTTTTTTTTTTCCCTCCAGGAACTTTTCTTGTGGAATGTTGTGAGCTTCAGAAACAAACTTGGTGGTTTTATTTCTACATAGGAAATAAACACTGTCAGACTGGTTCCATAGGTCTGAGCCCAACAAATTTCATTTCAGCCGAACATGTCTTTGACATATATTGCTTGTTAGAGGAAGCTTAAAGCTGATATGTGACAAATATATATGAATTTTTTTTCTTGGTTGTAGCAATTGTCTTGCCAACATGGTTAATAAAATTTTATAATTTTCTTCATAAATATCATTACCAAATGTTATGGATTTTCAGTTCTCAAAGCACTTTAGGCTTGGGTTTTCAAAGGGTGTAATGGTTTCCCCATCTGCTGGATTTCATTTTAACTTGCACACTTCATGTTTTTAGGGTGGCAAATACCAACTTTCTCACTGATTCCCCAAAACAGATAAGTAGATGTCCAAAAAAATTATTTTGAATCTCTGAACTTTCCAATTTGCTTCTTTCTATATCAGAAAGCCTTAACCATTTAGCTCAGTCTCAAGGGCTGGAGTAAATCTCATTCTCCAAAATAGTGCAAACAAAACTTAAAAACTCAACTTGTCATTTGCTTAAGGAACTGCCATTTCTGAGGGTTTACTTGTAGAGATAGGGCACCTGATCCCTCTTATTGCCATGTGCCAGCACAGTGCAGCCAGGAGGAGTGGGGATGAAGAGGACCTAGCATCTACTTGGTGCATATTTTGGAAGCCTTTATTTTGGTCTACCTTGTGGAGATTCTCCTTATAGCATCTGGGAATTTCTGTTCCAGTTTCTTCTGGAAGCAATGAGGCCTCTTGGTGATGCAAAGCAGTACAAATTGTGACTATCAAGAAGAGCATTTGAAAGAACAGATTTTATCCAAGGGAGTATTGGTGTGGTCAGACATGATGGGCCTGAATGCCTTACTTGTGGCAAAACTACCTTGTCTGGCTTTTCACGAGGGAAATTAAGGAAACCTGAAGCCAAAACCTGAACCTAAAACTTTGGTTTAGGTGGTCTAGCAGACCTGTATTTATTTTAAGCTGCATTTTCACCTATTAGTGAAGCTACAAGCTGCGGTTTCTCTCATCTGTGTTTTTGGAGGAATTAACATCTTCACTCAAGGCAGAATGGGATATATCTAACTATACAATCATGCATGACACAAAGGAATGTAATTTATATGTAAATTTAATAAAATCTGTTAAATTTACCTTCTGTTGCATGTACTTATTAATTTCCTGCATCACAGTAAGCAACTTACAGTTGGAGACTCCTGTTTTAGAATGTTACACTGATCCTATACCATGGATTTATGTGCTGATTTTATGTACTCTTAATCACCTGGCTTTTTTGATTATTAGGAGCTGTTAGAGGAGCAAAATCTCATCCAGACTAGGACAGAATTTACTCACCTGGCCAGCAGTTACCCAAGTTTATGTACAGGTAAACGGGTCCTATGTCAACCACTAGAGGGTGAATCGTATTGTACAAGAGACTTACGTCCTTGGCAGCTGCTGGTGCTCTGCTTCAGCTCGCTGGAGAGGAGCTGGAGGACAAGGTGTTCCTGCTGCCTCGAAGATGCAGAGATGCTACACAGTTTGCTTGCAAAATTTGGGGAGGCTGCAGCTGCTTAAAGCTGGAGGCTTTAAGCACAGGCATCTGCAGCACTGTGTAAGTTTCAGGCTTCTCCCGTTGTCTTGGTTTGGAAAGACAGGTTTCTGCCAAGGAAACTGAGGTTTCCCTAGAACGCAGAATGCAAACGCCTCACACCCCACCGAATTATAATTTTGCAATCAAGGGCTCTCAGGCAAAGATTTTGGGGATAGGAATAACAGTTCTTTACTAGGAATATTAACAATACAAATGTAATAGGAAACAAAATCACCCAACCAAACAAGCAAATAAACAAATAAACAACAATTTTGGAAAGCCCTGACAGAGTCAGAGCCACAACCTGACCCTGTGATTCAGGGTGTTGAAAGCTGTCCAAAAGTAAGTCCTTCTGAAGTGGCAGACGTGATTCTGTTGGAGCAGAGATGATTCTGCGGAAAAGCAGATCCAGGGGTGGTGAGGAGGGGAATCTGGTAATGATGATGATGAGGGGGTCCAGGAATGGTGGGGTGGAATCTGGTGAGATGAAGTCCGGTCTTCCTCCCAGGAGAAATCGGGTGAAAAACTGGCAGCTCTCCTGTGAGTCTCTGTTTATCCAGCCAAAACTGCCTGCTCCACTCCCCCCCACTGCCAGGGCATGAGATGTATAGAAATGCAGATGCACCGCTCTGGGGGGGCAGGTACAGGCTGGGAAAGGTGCTGGGAAAGGTGCTAATGGCCTATTAAGATGAGGCATCAGGCCTTCAAACAAATGGAAATAGAATACACAAAACCCGGCTCCACAACCCAGGACACGCGTCTAAAAGCTTGGCATCTCTCTCCCCCCTCTGTGTATGTTAAATATAGCAGACTATGGCTGTGAGAGAAAGGGCTGAGCAAGTTTTGTCTGCTTATCAGCAACAACAAAGCCAGAGCTTTGTCCTGTGGAAGAGTAGACTGGAAAGGCATGTGGTCAGGTATTTTTGGCATCATGGGTCAGTTTTCTGAGCTTGTAAGCCTTCTTGCAAACAATATAGCAGAGCAGCAGTAATTTTGAGAACTTGACGGGATAAAAATAGCACGGTTTGCAGTGGCATGTTTTGGTTTTTGGTCTCCCATATTGACAATTCGTGATGATTCTTGTAGATTGAAGACACTGATAGATTTCTTCTTGTCCATTTCCTGTCATAATGGGAAACTTGGTATGAATTGTACCATATTCTGAGCTGGAAGGGAACTACATGCTGGAGTTCATCAATCCTGGTCTGTAATACGTAACAGCCAGCAGGATGAACTTGGAATTTGAGGTTATTTAAGAGGATAAAAAGGAGTGCAACAGATTTATTGCAGTATTACAAGACATACCGTGTTGGCTATAGATGGGAGGGTGACCATTTTTTTGAAAGAAGAGTAGCCCTTTTGTCACATTTTACTGGGTCCAGTGCAAGAAAGGGAATGTTAAAGACAGACTTTTTAAAGGACATGATTTTAACAAATATTTTTTATGGCTTAGAAAACAGCTTTGTGCTGAGTTTCTGACAGAGTCTGTGTTGTATATGTAACACTTAAAGCATTTATGAGCATTCAGTTATGTTGGTAACTGTGCCATGACCCAAAGATATGCTCAGCTGCTGTGGTTGTATTTGGTTATGTGGGTGGAGTTCCTGTCAAAGGGTTTGAAGTGAAGAATTGAAGAGAAGAATAATTCTTGTGATCTTTTGTATTTGTGGCTAAACATCATCCTTCTATTAAAGCTGTCAGTATTTCAGCTTGATGGGTGTCTGATCTATTACTGCTGCAAAGAAAACTTTTGAAAACTCATCTGGTTAGAAGACTTCAGAAACAAATAGAGCAAATGGCAGTTAATCTGCTTTATCTTTAATTTTATTTTGAATTGAATCCTTTTTTAAATCACACTTCCTTTGAAGAATATTTTGTTTGCCATTCATTGTTTGTGGCCTTTTCTCAGGTGCAAAAAGAATTGTTTCAATTCAGAAAGAGAAAAACTTTGAGGAACTTATCACCCACAAAGTGCAACTCTCTCTTTTATATAAGCATGCATAGGTCTGAGAAATACATGGCATATCTCCAATGCACTTGATTAGCTACTGAATTCCTTCCTCCCTGCAGTAAACCAGAGCTGTGCTTGCTATGTGATGTTTGTCCCTTCTGTGCCTATGCTTTCCACTTTCCAACTGTACCACTTGGCTGTCCCTTACTTGAGGAAGGACTTGCCATCAGCCTGGCATCCAGAGCCTGTTTTAACCACAGATTGTTCTTTGCAGATCGGTACAAACAAACAGCACTTGTTACACATCCCTGACCTTCAGCAGGCTCTTGGGATCACCTGCAGCCTTTGGAGCTGTGACTCAGACAGTCTGGCACTGTTCTCCAGGCCAGCAGATGACCTGCATACCAAAGGGGGCTGTTGATGGCAACATTCCAACATTCCAGCATTCCTGTCTCCAGTGGACAGAGCAGATGGAGGGACTCTGCTAGGAAATAATGTCTCCTATGCTAGAGCATGATGAAAATGTAAGAAAAAACTTACTTAATGTGAGAGCACTTGAACTTTGAACCAGTTGTCAGGAGAAGTTATGGAGTCTCCATCCTCAGAGATACTCAAAACACAATTGGACATGATCCTGAGCACTCTCATCCACGATGCTTGTTTTGAGCAGAGATTTTGGGCTAGGTGATCTCCAGAGTTCCCTTTCTGCCTCAGCTGCTCTGTGATTCTGTTCTCTACAAGTGCCTTAGCAGCTTCAGGGAAAGGCACATGGCCATGCCTAAGGGGTGGGTGCCATCTCTGGGAACTGACTGCCCCCCTCAGCTGTGTCTGTGACAGCCGAGTGCTCTGGTAGCCAGCCTAAAGAGGCCTGACACCAGGTCCTTTTCATGCTTGACCCTTAGGTGCCACAACGGTGCTGTTGTCCCAAAATTGCCTGCCACTGTTGCCTTTGAATAATCCATGGAAACAGCAGGGCATGGAAGGGAAAACTATCCATTCTGTGCCACCCAAGTAGAAAGCAGAGAGATCTCAGACAGAAGGTGTCACAGGGAGGTAGCTAATCAAGTGGGACCCTCATTTGGTACTCTGCATGTTTCTGTCAGAGTGACTGATCTCCTGAACTGTGGCTGAAAATTCAGCCAGAGTTATAACAGCTCCAGGATGAAGGTCTTGGACATGATTTTCATTTTGTCAAATTTAGTCTATGAAGCCTTGAAGGTTAATGCAGTTTATAATAAATCAGGTGACCACTGACAAGAGTGCCATGGAGGATCTTGCATGCTGCTGTGGAGTAAACTGGAACAGGTTAAATCTGTGGCAGAAAGCATCTCAGACTCTGTTTGACTTCTACCAAACAGGAACTTAGGTGCTAACAAAAAATATGACATCAAATCCAAGCTACCTACTTTCTGGGGATGTAGGAAAAGCCTTGTTTTGTGTGTGCTGTCATCTGCAGAGCTCTGTCTAAGTGTTCCCAGTAAGTCCCTCTAGCACTTCAGATGTGTGAAACAATGCTGCTCTTCCTTTGTTCAATTGGAGCTGTGCCTGTAAAAGATTTATTTGTATTTTAAAGTGCTCTGTTTCTTTACAGGCCTAGTCTAAGTCATGTGAAGATCTTCTGTCTCCTTGGAGATGCTGTGTGCCTTAACAGGTAGAGGAGGATTCATGCATTGGATGTGTAGAGTGGCTTGTTAGCCTGCCAGAAGAAAATGCAGGTTGGCCCGTTTCACTGCACCAAGCAGCACCTCTGTTTGAGCAGCTGCAGAGGACGTGCGCCACCTTTTTGCCTGGAACAAATGGTGATGGGCTATGAATTAATTCTCTGTTAATGCCTCTGGCACTGGGGGACTTCTGTTGTTGAAGGGCGTTGCTCGTATTCTGGGCTGGCCTTCCTGGCTGCAACTCAGACGGGTGTAGCAGTTTCTGTTACAAGGGCCTGGAAAGAGGGACTGCTTGGAAACCAGCCAGGCCTGGATCTAGCATTCTTCACAGCTTGAGGCCATTGCTGTAGCATCCCAAAGTCCCACACGTTCAGTATCTCAAAGCCACCACACGGGCATGTAATAAAATCTTGCCCCAAGTGACTTTTCAAGGCTCAGAATAAAGGCCCTGGCTTCTCTCCCAGCCCTCGCATTGGCTCTGGAGAATAATTCTATTTTTTAATGGATTTTCTGCTTTTGTTTTTCTACTTATCTGTTTTTAACTGCCATCAGTTATTAAAAGCCATGGCTGGCATTTCATGTAACATAGGAAAGCATGGGATAATAAACTGGTGACCTTTTTCAGTCAAAAGAGTAAAGTTGTGTAGCATTTCCACAGCTGAAATTAAAAACTATAATGAAACGCAGCTCATTTAGATCTTCTGCTGAGTTTTGAAGGCCAAGCACAAGATGCTTTTGTGTTTTTCAGAAGGGGAAGGCCTGAAGCTGTAACTGAGCTGTCCAGGTGTGCTGATGGAAGAAGAAGTGGACTTGTCCAAGGAAACGATTTCCTCGCAGTGTACCAGTTTGGTCTTATCAGATGGTCACCGAGAATCAGAGTAATTTAGATTAGGAGGGATGTACAGAGGTCATCTTGTCAAACCCCCTGCTCAGAGCAGCTATAATTAATTCAGGTTGTTTAACATTCAGGCTGTTTAACAGAGTATCTTTCAGTTCTGTTAAACATCACTGACAGGAACACTCAATTCTCAGTTTAAAAGTAATGATTGATTGCTGTCTTTGGTCTGAAATTCATGGCCTGGCTTGAGCAACTGGTAGACAGTTATGCAAAACACCTTTGCTTGTGAATTCCGAAGATGTTATTGCTACAGGACTGGCCAGTGGTCTTCTCTAAAGGTGTTCTTTGTCTCTAGAGCCCGTGAGCCTGTGTAAGTATGCAAACACAAACCCAGGTAGTCTGTTATTACCATTCTTAGGCAAGCAGTCTGTCTGACCGGCTGGGCTGACTTTGCAGGGTTAAACTGAGAGAATGGTCATTACATCTTTTTACACTTTCATTCACAAAATCCTGTGCACCCACATTCTTGGATTTCCACCCCACGCTTTGATAGCTAGTTTCCGCACTGCTTCCCTAGCATTAACCAAAAAAGGTTACTAATTGCCTGGCTTACTGAATGACACCCTAATACCAAGCACTTTGCAACTTGATAATTTATTGTGAGGAAAATTATTTGTTAATTATTGTCTTTTCTTGGTCTGTTTGTACCATTGTTCCTGAGGCACGGGTATGTGTAAATTGATTTTGCATCATCTGAAAAAAGCAAGTGTATTTTCTTATTTCACACTGTTTTGCAGTACAGTTTGTTTTAATGTGTAATTAATTTGCAAACAAAGGCAACCTACTTAAAGTTTTATTAGGCAGGTTGCAAAGTATTCTTGATTGTAAAAAAATGAATTTTTTTTTAGGAATATCTTTGTTATTCATACTCTGAAGTAACAATAGAAATAGTCTGTCGTAGTGTGATCTGAAAGTTACCAGAAGTTCATTAATCTGTTGTCCAGTTCCTTTCCTTTGGCACTTCTTCCTGAGAACCTTTGCAATTCTAATTAATGTTTTTCATTCTTGTTTCAGGACTCAAGATTTCAGGTAAATGATGTCTCAAAATCTAGCTGGTTGCTAGAACCTACTTCTGTAATACGTTTTTTACCTGATCCAGGTGGTCAGAGTTTGCCACTGAACTTCTGCACATATCAGGGAGAATTCTCCACATCTCACAGGGTGAGTACTTCAAGGGCCACTTTTTCCCAGCATAAAAAAAGGAAAAAATCCCAACCAAACAAAAAACACCCCCCCCAAACTAACAAAAACAGAAAAAAAAGAGGAAAAAAAGCCCCAACAAGGAATTCTAAGGTTTCTTGACTCCCACATTGAATTGGTTTGTAATCAATCTCCATCACTGCATGAAAATGAGTTCCTGTGGGGATGTGTGTGTTTCTGGGTGGAGCAGGGAATCCTTTGTGCACAATCTTTTTTGAGTTTTACTGATTTTGAAAAAGAAAAATAACAGGGTGGGTGGTGGGGAGTGGAAGGTACAGCCCAGAGAGGATATTAGTACTTGACAGGTACCTGTGTACTCAGTCAGCAAAGCCTCAGGTAAGGCAGGCAACTGTGACAATGCCCTTTCCACAGGGAGCTCGGAGAAACCAAAGAACCCAATTGATTTGATGGAATCAAATGAAGAAATCAGTATTACAGAAACAGCAGGTGCTGTGCAACAGTGATCAGCTTTTCCCACTGTCCTCAAAACGGTCTGCCCAGACACTCCTAGGATTGCATCAAAATGCCTGTGAATGGACAACTTTGGGGAAAGATGGAAAATGACTTGGTGTGTTTAGGTAAAATTTTTCTCAAAGCTTCCTCGTTTTTTTTAGGTTTTTTTTTTTTTTCCTCTACCCTTTCTTTAAGCTGATGCTATTCTGGAAGATGGTGAATGTTCCAACAAAAATTACTGAAATCTTGAGACTTCATGGGAAAACCAAATGCTTCAAACTTTTTGGCACAAATGCAAGTGCATCAAACAGCAGAAAACAGATTTGCTTTCTTGTAATTTTACTTTTTGGTTTGTGATTTTTGATTTTCGATGTAAATGCACATTTCCTCACTAATGAATCTCCATTTTTCCCCTTTCCAGCTGGCTCTGAAGAATCACGTTTGTGCTGGGAGAAGGGAATTCCAAGGAGATTGGTGGCCCTTTTCACAGAGTAAGCATTTTCCACAGGCGGGGTTATGCCAACCATTAAATGACTAACATGTAATTAGGAGGCTGGATACTTATAGTTGTCTTGTCCCTGATGCCAAGGGAGTCCAGGACAGCTGTGGATGAGTGAGCACCGAGGTAGATCAGGCTTGGCTGACCAAGCCATTTATGCCCATATTTGTTTTTGTGTTGGCTCTCTCAGAAGACAAGCGACTTAGCATTGTGGACAGTGTGGTGCCTCTCCGCTGTGGGTTTTACAGTGAGAGTGTGGTAAAAGGTGCAGCCACTCAGGACAAGGCCTGCTGTAGGGATAAAAGCTGGACAGAAAGGGAGTGCTGGAAAACGGAAATCTCACGCACTTCCTGTTTCGCTGTAGCGAAGAACAAGTCTTCTTGCTTGGGCCGGTTTATCTGCTCACTCCATCTCTGCCCGGGGAGCTCTTTGATGCGGAGCTGATCGGAAGGTTACAGTCTCCTTATCAACTCCATGCTTACCTCTGTTTGTTTTTATTCTGAAGTTCGTTCCCTCATTTTGCAATAACCCACAGGGTGCTGGGTGTTGCGCCAGCTGTGCCTCAATGAAGGATCTTCATTCAACACCTTTCCCTTCCCGTCACACCAGTCAATGCGACTCCTGCGTTTTCCAGCACCATTCTCTGCGCAGTCCAGACTTCAGTCAAGCCTTCGTTGGCGGGCAGAAAGGCTACCAGGCCTACCGGGACCTTCCATGGGATCTTCAAAAGTAGGTGGCATGTTTTAACCTGGCAAGTTTAATTTGGAGGCGTAATGGTGGTAAAGGGTACTGTCTATGAGAAAGACTTAGGGCTTCAAGGCCATAGATCCAGAGGAGAAATCTGTTTTTTCTCTTACCTTTGGTGCTCAATGCTCTACCTATGCCTATTTCATCCTTTTAGACCTGGGGTATCTCGTGGATCTCTTTGAAATGTGCAGCCTGAAAAGGGATGATAAACAGAGAGAAAGCTGAACAGGAAATTGCAGGATGAAAGGGTGGTTTTAGAGGTTGTGGTCTGGATGAGAAGAGTAACGTGGCTGGAGCGAGAAATGCAGAAGGAAATCCCTCTCTAGCACAGCCAGGAGCACAATGATTTGCTGTCTGTTTAGAAAGATGATGTCAGGTTGACATTTATGTTTTCCTCCTTCTGATCATCTTATTCTGCCTGCAGCAGGCTTTTATTGCAGCAATGCAGAAACCAAGAAGCTCTTTTGAAGCACTCAATCAAGTGCTAGTGACATGATTTTTGTAAAATATGGGGTTTGGTCAGGCGTAGTTGCAATATTATTTCCCCCAAATCCTGCAAAAATTCCTGGTTAAATAAGTCATGTCAGCATGACTACATAAGGGAAACACCATAGGTGTTCATCATTCTGGTTTTAACCCTTGTATTTTAATGAAGAAACCATGATTTTTAGGGAGTAATGAGTAGGTGGTTTGCATCAGAAAGTATTTCATGCAGTCAGAGATGCTGGATATCCTTAGCTTTATTTTACCTTAACAATATTTCAGACAGCACTGGGAAGTTCAGAGTATTTTTACAAAAATAAGTCTTCCGGATGCAACACTCAACTATTGTCTCTTGGGTCAGAACAGAGATTGGGTTTTAGATGTACAGGAAACCTCTTGGAATCAGTAATTTCTGTTTAACTCACTGGATTCTAGATTAATGTGGCAAGAGAGGGATGCTCAGTCTCCCATGAGTTTGTTTTTTGTTGTTGTCTCAGCAGTTCATGGAGCTTAAAAGTATGACCTCAGGAACAAAATTCTAAAGAAATTGAATTACTTTTTAACATCCTAATGATTTGGCTGGATGGTTGAATTTTTGTGTGTGATTGTTGAAGGCTACAACATTAATCTTCTCTCTGTGTTGCTGTGGGCAAATGGCTGTGGACAATTGCAGGACACTCCTTATTTTTTCCATCCTCAATATTTTTAAAAATTCGGGTTTTTTAAATAATTTCAGGGTATGCTAGAATAGAAACACTGCTTTTGGAAGGACAAAACTTATTCTTCGTGCCCACTGAAGCGTTGTTCTCATTTTGTGGAAACTATATAATTTTAGTCAATAGTCCTGACTTTGCCAGGAGAGGGTGAAGTTCATTGTGTTCTGTGCTGCTTAGTAGTACCCTGCTAAATACCCAAAGATTTTCTGCCCCATTTAATATCCAAAACTTAAAAGATATGCTACTCTAACTGTCAGGTAAAGAAGAAATCCCCATCAGTTGTGATTACCAGTTTGTGTTTGTTACATAAAAAGAGAAAACTAAAAGAGAGTTCCCTATTTAACAGAATGGAAAACCTTGCTATGTCCTTGTGATATCAACAGTGGTGTAAATAATTTTAATGACAGTGGTCTAGAGGGTAGTTAAATAACCTCTGAGTACAGTTTGGTTGCTTTCTACTTAAGAAAGGATTTAATTGTTTGAATGGTTGTTTAAATTACTATAAAATCTGAAGTACATTAGAGGAAATATGTGTTGGATAGTTAAATATTTACATGTTCGGGAAGGACTGGAAACTGCCTAGTCTTAATCAAAGCTCCTGTGCATCCTGTTAGATGTCCAGAGTTCTTTGCTGAGCAGGGATATGGATCTGAGTGTGGACCTGTAAGCTTTGCTGTTTGAGCTCATCCTCCTCCTCCTCCTTAGTCCCTTATGGAATTTCACTGTTACCTTTATCCAGTTCCAAGATGCCTCTTTTCAAAGCATTTCAAGCTAAGTTTGAACATGTGCTCTGTAAAACCTTTCAGGAAGCAAACCTGCTGAGGAAAACTGGGTGGAGTAGACAGCCTTGCTGGTCTTGTCCCACTGTTGTGCTGTGTCCTGTACTCTGGGAAGCAGGTGCAGTGTCCTATCTGCAGCTTCCTTGTGAAGATCTCGTGCCCTGGCAGGGTGAGGTACAGAGCAGCTGGTGTTGTATATGGCAGTCTAAAAGTGAATATGCAGGTGGAAATGCAGTGCCACTTGCACCAATTTGTCATGCAGTAGGTGGGCAAAATGAATGTAAATTACAGACTGCTGAGGTGTAGCAGGAAATAGATACCAGCCCTGGTGCAAGGACACTCATGTGCCACTGGCATTAGTGGGAGGTTACCTTGATTATTGCAGCAGGCAGATGTGGTTCCTGCATGGTGCCAAAGAGAAACCGATTCTGCTCAGTTTGTCCCAGAGCAGATCCCGAACTCAGGAAACCCTAGTGAAATACTTTTGCTTCTGGTACACTCCACACCTGATTTGACTCATATGCAATTGGAATCATTGATATTTCCTTGCTGATTTCCCTCAGTTTCTGGACATTTTAGACACAAAATCCAGAATGAGACAAGACCTCCTCCCAAACCTTAAAATCTTGTCATCTTCATTCCCTGAGCAAGCCCCAGTGTAATCCCAGCAGTTTTTCTGGCCTCTGCTGCTCCTTTTAGAGGGTGTTTCAGAAGTGTTTCCCTCTATTGTTTTTTTCCCCACACAGTTTTATGATTGGGCATTTTGGGTCAGCATAAGCTTTGCAAATGAAGGCATTGGTCTTTCCGCTGCATACTCCTTCCATGCTTGTGTTTTTTATTACACACAGATCCCCCTTTTGAACAAGGCCAAGTTTGGGATGGCTTAATTTGACATTCTTCTGATATGAGACAATCTGAAAGTTTCATGTAGTCTGTGGACAGATTTGGTGATAACAGGGGGACAGATTTTATACAGAATTGAACAAGGGAATTATCCAATTTCTCTGTCATTGGAGAGTTGCCTGGAGTTTCAGTATCAACTGAACCACCTCTAGGGAGCTTTCTCTAATTTCAGCAGCATTTTTCCCATGAAGAAATTTGTCCATCTCTATTGAGTGAAAATACATTGCTAGATTACAGCATTTCACTGTTTCTCTACCCAGCCTAGCAACTGTTTATTATATATTGTAGTTTAACCTCAAACAGCAACTAAGTGCCTTGCAGCCACTTGCAGCCTGTACACACCACCCCTCATCCCAGTGGGATGGGGAGGATATTTAAGGGAAAAAAGGTAAAAATAAATAGGTTAAGATAAGAGCAGTCTAATTGAAATTATTATCATTAATAATAATAATAATAATAATAGAGAGGCAGCAAAATAAAATCCCAAGAAAGACAACTGATGTACAATACAATTGCTCACCCACTGACCAATGAACAGCCCATGCTACAGCAGTGAATGGCCTCTTCCACCCAACTTTCCCCCCATTTATATGCTGAGCATGAGGCTCTGAAGTATGGAATATCCCCCTGGCCAGGTCAGGTCACCTGTCCTGGCCATGCTCCATCTCAGCTCCTTTTGCATCTGCTCGCTGCCACCGTGTAGGAAGCTGAAAAGTCCTCGACTGACAGTGAGCACTACTGAGAAACAACTAAACCATCACTGTGTTACCCACATTATTCTCACACTAAGCCTAAAACATAGCTCTGTACTAGCTAC